>CM076577.1:1167418950-1168137441 GCA_034641835.2 Pinus albicaulis
AGAAAAAATAATATACCCCAAAATAAAAAATATGAATTAAACATGAAAGTGTGCAAGTTTAAATGCCACTACTATTACTTTTTGCAGTTGATTATGGCAGAGTGTCAATAAATGCCATAATCTGTGATGAGTTGAACAATTTAATATTGACTCATCATTTTTCAATTTAAAATGTTGTAGATAGAAAATAAACAATTGTCATACAGTTTAATCATGACAATTCATTAGTTAGGTAGAGAATAAAAGAATCTAATAGTTTAATCTAGATTCTTGGATGCAATAAGTGTAGAATTAGATAGTTTACTACTTTCAAAAAGAATAAAATTTTGCAAGGTTGCTAGTTCAAATGCACCTGATTAAAATAAAAGGAAAAAATGTTAGAAGATATGATTGGGTAGGTATAAGAAGGTGGGAAACATCAATGTAAATATATTTCACCGGGCTACAAATAACTAATTTCCCCTCCCCATAGCAATTTGATATTCTAGATTGTCAGTCAAAGAGGCTCAAGGCGTTTCGTTGACTTTTGTTGGGACCAGACCCAAGGCTCAAAGTCTGATTAGTTGAAAATGTTAAGTTTCTATATTAATCCCTGAAATTTTCATCATTTACCCCTTCATGCACTCATCACCATTTAACTTCATAAGTGAGAATTCTTTTCTTACTTAAATGTCACATAAAGGCCCATTTGATTAACTTCCTCCATTTTACAAAACATAAAACCCTAAAAAAAAAACATGATACACTAAGTAAAAGTGAATGAGTTATGAAAATAAAGCTTTACTCTAATTTTCACTTTCCTTAGTTTTATTTATGAAATTTTGAGTATTCATTGTCCCTTTTCATATTAACACTTAACCTATTTTATTAACTCCCTATCAAATATCCTAGTCCTATTAATATAACTTTTTTTACTTAATATCCCAAAAAAACCTACTATTATAAGCTTTTTGTGTCAAAGATATTAATCACATGTTGAAAGGACATCCTAAAATTACCCCTTTGACACAAAACTACCCATAAAAAATACTCCCGCTCCCCTATAGTTTTGGACCTCCAAATAATCTAAAACGATATAATAAAATAAAAATACGAAAATCAGTTTTCATACATATTTTATATGTTTTGGAATAAAAGAAAACTTTCCCGCTTATCCTTTGTAAATACTTTCATCATTCTTCCCGCACAAGCTTTACCCAAGGTTAGTGCCTTAACCCCATCCCTTTCTCCCAGTATATATCCCCTTGCCACAGATTAAACCTTGGTTAAACATTTATAACCCACCCCATTCTATGTATAAACTCATTTTATGCATAAGACTCCATCAAAAACTATGTGCCCTCGCATTAATTCCCATCCCTTCGATCAATATTAACTCATTAATCTAACGGTCCAAATTTAATGTGATAAACTTTCACTTGCCCCACCATTCCCTATCGCATTAAAACATGATCGTTGATATTCTCTTATCAAATCAACATCGCATATCAAAAAACCCAGTCCCACCTTGTTTCCCCACAGCTTCTCGATGCATCTCAGCCGTTCGCATTTCTCAATCAAATCCAATGGCACAGATCTCATATCGCATTACAAAAGTGATCGAGTGAATTTGGCAAAAAAAATTGCGATAAAAGTTGTTTCTCGAAACCACCATCTGCTACGTGTCTCATTTTTACTGGATCACATTGCAAAAGTGAAAAATTGTTTACCACCAAGGAGCAATCTGATAACCACTAATGGTTTCGCCTTCAAATATGAAAATCGATCCCGCCATTAATTTCAACCTGTAATAAATGTTATGTGTATTGATAAAACTTAAGGTTTCAACCTTAGATTTTATTGTTTCCATATCATTTGTGCCTTAGACCTTCAGAAAACTACTCCGGACACCATTTCTGAGCCTTTCCAAACCAGTTCATCATTCTAAAATCCATTTCCCCTCTGAAATTCACCTCCAAATACTCTCAGTGCCTTCTACCAAACAACTGTGACCAGTTTGAAGACTGGTACAACCTGGAACCCTCTTTGACCGCAACCATACCTGTTCAAGGTATTTTTCAGTAATCCAACCTGCAAATGTTTGATTTCAAAGAACAAAAATAAAACTATTTGGATAAATAAGCCTAAATTTAACCTTCTGAAAGCACTCAAACCCTGAAAAAATAGGGGAACCCATGTCAAAAATTTTCCAGAATTTGCCACTTCCGCCTAATTCAGTTTTAAAGAGTTTTTGACCATCCAAAAGTTATTTCTACGGTTGAAATCCATTTGAATTACCAAATAATCCATTAAAATCCCTTTCAGGTCCTCTGTACATTCAAAATCTACGTTTTCATCATAAAACCCTTGCCCAGATTCTGATTTTTTCCCAAAAATAGCTTAATTGACCCTCTATTTCCAAAAAGAGCTGAGAAAATAGTCTAATCTTGCTCAGTTTCATTTAAAATGACAAAAAAGCAGGTTACCCCTAGGACTGGAGGTCCCAAACCTCAAAATCCTGCCTCCAGCAAGCTTCCAAATCCTAAACCTTCAAAAATTGATAAACCCACTCCTGTCCTAGCTGCATATTCCACTGAAGTAGTCATACCATTGTAGCCAGCTATCACCTCTGAAGAGAACAGCCCCTTAATAGATTTAGATTATGTAATTGCTTATGCTACCTTAGAATTTGATCTACTTGAAGTACATAGCTGGTATCATGAAGAAATTGAGAATAAAGTGGCAAATGATATACCTATATGGGACTCCAACTTACCTAAATATGTGGTTCCCATCACCCATCTAGCTCAAGATTTCATTAGGTTGTGTCAGTTGCACTATATCCCTGACCAGAGATGCATAGTGAACAAAGATAATGAGGTCATGTTTTACATAACTGCTGAAGCCATCAATGATATGCTCCAATTAAGCCATGATCCACGAGCAATCTCATTTTCCATTGAAGATCTAACTCAAATGTATTTAGACCTGGATTTCCCTAGGAAGTTTATGATCCTTCAAAACTTCATGCCTAATCATGTTAAACTTCCTAAGGTAAATCCACCTTATGATACTTTTGTTCCCTGAGGGCTCTAGACAAATCATTTCCATGCTGTCATTCATTCTAGGATATGCTAATGATGAATTTACAGATGCCTCCATTCTAGGTTTCCTCTCTACCTTGTCTCCAGGACAACAGCCAGAATTGGTCTTCAACTTTGCCAAATTCATTGCTGATAATATGCATTATCAGTTAATTAAATTACCTAATGAAGGAGTGTTCAGATATTCATCATATCTGTTACATCTCTTCCTTTTTTCTCAGGCAGATAATTTTCCAATTGCATTACAGAAGAAGGATGTGGAGGGTAAACCTCTTTCAATAATATTATGGACTTCTCTACTCAAGAAAAAAAATAGTGAATACAGCTACAAGGACTTCAATGATTTGTTTATCAAACCTACCATGAGTGTGTTGAACAAAGCAGAGCCACCAAGGATTAATGAAGAAATCAAAATAATTTTACAGTTGTTTGAAAACTGTAAATTTGGATACTGGTATTTGTACAAAAATCACACATAAATTAGAGTATATGGTGCACTCTTGGCCCCTTACAAATTACCCAAGTTTCTTACTACTAGAATTTTTGCTTTGGAGTACTTGAGACATATTTTGAATGCAGATGCAGTGAACTTCATAGCCTCATAAAAAAAATCACAGTTCAAGCTAAAAAGTCAAATTGGCCCCTTCATAATCAATAGAAGAGATGCTTTGACAGAGGTAATCAGAAAATTATCAAGTGTAAGTTAACTCCATTCCTCCATGAGTCAAAGCCATTAATTGAAAAGGATCCTAATCAGATGGAATGGGTTGCAAACACATTGATTGATGATATTCGGTAGATGCAAACAAATAGCCTGCAGGAAAAGCAGATAGATGGTACACAGGTCGTTACAGTTGGCCAACAAGTAGAATTATCTAATAAAAGGACTAGAAAACAAGAAGGCTATTTAGCAGAAACAATTATTGAAAATAAGTTTAAAACAGTTTACAGTAAGAAGGCCAGAATAACTACTATAGAAGAAGAAGGAGTCATAGATGTAGATGATAATAATGGTCAGAAAACAGATGATGAGGCCACAATGATTGTAAACGAAACACTTAGAGAAATTCATAATGAGCAGGTACTATCATAGGGAAAAGGCAAAGAAATGGTTGAAACATAGATAAACACAGAGGCTCCCTCTTCCTCTAAAGCAGCAGAAGAAACTGAATCTAACATTCAGAAAAAGTTCAAGAAGATCAGAGAAAAGAATGAGGAAATTAAAAGTGAGGTTTATTCTAAAATTCTTAAAGAAAAACCAGGAGATAAAGACAGATTTGTGATAGATTTTTATTATTCAACAAACAAAATGATCATGTCTTTTCTCCAGCCAATAGTTACAGACCCAAAGTCAGCCACTGACTATAGGAAAAGAGAGTTTGAAGTAAATGTTGATACTATACATGAGCTTGACTAGATAGAGTTTCATAGAAGAGCTTCAGAGATGTTGTATTCAAAGGTAGTTATCAAACCCATGAGTGCTACCATGCTTTAGAAGACTCTATCTAATTTACAAACTCAAATGAAATTAGATAAAGCATCTCTACATGCTAAGGATTTGAGGATCAAGTCCTTAGAAGATTTGGTGATAGAAACTGGAGTGGATCCCTCCAATACTGAAGTTGCTAAGACATTGATAAGGAAAAAGAATGAAGATATTGTTGCCTTGAGAAAGCAACTTAAGCTACCACAAAGTGAGCACCAACAGGCTAAAGAAATTCTTCAGGAAAAAACAGAAAAGGATGAAACTATGCAGCTAGTTTTAAAAATGACAGCTCAGATCAAAGAGATGGAAAATCAAATGGAATCTCTAATGAAAGAAAATGAAACATTAAAGAAATCACATGAAGCATCCATTCCCATAGTTATTCCAACTATCAGTACAGTTGTTCCCTCTACATTGGCAGAACATTTAGCACTAAAAGGAGTATTGGAAACTGTAGTGTCAAATACATCTAAAGATATTTATGCCACTTCATCATCCACATCACAAGTAAATCAAATAGGTGAAACAGCTGACATATTAAAATGCTATGGAAGACATGTCCCTAAAGGATAAAGAGATAATCAACTTGAAAGGCACCATCTGAAATCTTGAAACATCAAATGGAGATGCATTGATTACATCCAAGGGACATGAGCAGATAGCTAACAGATTGCAGGAACAGGTAAATATTCTACAACAATAGGTTAATCTCAGTGAACAGGTGTCATATATGAAGAATTATCTTTGGAACAACATCATTCAAGGCATACATTTACAATGGCCTTCAATCAAAATTATTTATGAACAGAAGGAGTTACTCAAAGCAGCACAAATAGAAATTCAGAAGACAAAAGAAGAATTGGCTGAGAAACATACTCAAGCTTTGAAGCTTATTACATTTCTAAACAGTAAACACAGAGAGGAGCTTGAAAAGCTAAAAATTCAGGATAGAACTGAAAGCATACTACAAATCAAGAAAGTCTTCAATAAAAGGAATATGATGAATAATTTGGAGGACAAATGTAAAGAAATGAACTTTTCAATCACAAGGTTTTGGGCCAAATATACTGTACTAACACAAGCAAGCCTTCCAGACATTCATGCCTTAAATGAAAAGTTAATGGCACAGAAGGATTATGACAACAAAATCAGGGCTTATGCCAAAGAGCGGGTCAACAAACCTTTACCACAACGGTCCCCACCTGGTAAAGTTATTTTGGAATATTTTGAGAACTTGTTCTTTCTACAAAATGAGATCAAACATATTTTCATTTTCAAGCCCAATTTTGCTAAGTATACAGAGGTAGATAAGAGCTATAGAAAATTGAAGAATATGAGAATTCCCAGTGCAAAACAATGGCAGGAATTCACTGATTTGATATAAATATTTGCAGTCAAAGTGTATGAGGGTAATGATCAGAATCAAAGAGTATCAATCAAAACACCTTTTTTACTGCAGATTATTCCTTATTTTACAACAATAAAATAGTAAGAAAATAGTGTAAAGAGTATCAGAGATAAAGCACAGGTTAAAGGATGTGAATTGGAAAGAGTGTCTTCCAAGATATCTTCCAAAGATCTTTTTCCAAAATGTCAGCAAGCATTTCCAACATGCTACAACAAAGCAGGAAGTTAAGATAATTAGTCCTATTTTTTATTTGAAAAGAGGACAACTTGCCAGTTTGTTTTTCAGTTGTCCCTTTTTCTATGTAATAATCTTTATTTTTGCTTAGAGATATTCCTACATGTCTCTCAGATATTTTGTAATAATTTTTGTATAAATAATTCTCTTTTTTAAGTATTAAGGGTGCAATAAAAAATTTCAAGACTACTATAGACATTTTTTCCTAATACCTTAGAGTTTGTGTGAGTCAATTTGTAAAGTAGCAGACTGGAACTAAGTTAAATAGACATCATAACTCAGGATTCTTGTGCTGATCAAATAAGTTAAGTATTTTCCTGTTTTCACTGTTTATCTTTCTAAAGTTCCATACATACATTTTAATGTTTTCTGTCTTTAATGATTAACTAGGAAATCTTAAACAGGATTAGTGTTAAAAAAACTCCCTGTTTTTTACTAGTTATTGATTGATATGTTTTCTGTTAATAACCAGACTTAAGAATTCTTAAATGTTGTTAGTCCCTATTTGACCCCTGTTTTTCATCTTCATTTCTGTAACTTAAGGATTCTTAATTTCCCTTTTTATCAGATCTTGCCATTTCATCAAAAAGCCTATTCCAAACCCTTTGAAGGTCATCTACCCTACCCTTAGTACATTTTCTCTTTTGACCTTATTTCCTAGCTTTGCTTGCCAAGAAGTTGACTCCATAGCCTAATGGTCTGGTAGATCCCTCTGTGGTTTACCTTGAAGTACCTTTTATTCCCACCAAAATTTAAAAACAAACCAATTATCCAATCATACCTAGCCTAAAATCTTATAACAAAAATCAAGCTAAATCGTGAGGAGAGATCCCTCTTCGGAATTTAGGAAGGCCAGATCCTAGATATCAAAAGAGGTTCTTGGTTACCCCTGGTTTTCTTTAACTATAAAAAAAAATCCCATGACCTAAGAATTACTAGGGTGATAACATATTGGCGACCATACTGGGGAACTAACCACTCTCCAGTTTTAAATTTAAACTTAGAGGAATATTTTTGGTTTTTAGAGGAAGATTTTTAAAACATATCTTTTCTACTTTAAGCTTAAGTTTAAAGGTTTTGGGTATATATAAAATAATCATTCTAGCTCCAAATAAAGTCTATTATACTAGATCCAACCCTGATCCCAACCCTGCAGATATAGTAGACAATCCGGACCAGATAGGAAAAAAGAGAAAACAAACTGATAGTTCAGAAACTCAAGTACCCCTAAGAAGGGCTGATTCTTTACCCAAATAATTAGTAAGCTTATCAGATATTGAATTTGATTTCAATTTTGAAAAATCATTATTTATAACCAAGTATGAAACTGATTTAAAGGAAACTATTATAGATCTTGTTTTTACTTCCTTTGTGAATGAGAAACAAAAAGTTATTTCAGCACCTATAAAATCAAACAAAACTAAAATTCAAAGTCTAGTAGAAAGGGTAAGTGTTACACGAATTAAATACATTGATGAAGCTATCAAGTTAGCCATTTTTTTGTCTCACTTTAAACCTCCAGTTTCTCAATTATCCACCACTAGATTTCCAGCAACAGATTCTACTCTGTCTGCTGCCACTTCATTTATAGATTCCACTATCAGTTCACCCCCAGAGCCTGTTAGTCATGAGTTTCCTTTGTAGCCTAGGATCATATATTCATCATATCCACAATCCACTACCAGTTCCTCAATAGAATCATTCATCCCTCAGCTACCCTTGCAGCCTAAAGTAGTATTTCCATCATTTACTCAGTCCACTACAACCACTACCACTACACCCACTAGCTTCATAAACACTTCATCTATATTCCCTAGCCATACCACTTATTTTTCATCCCCTTTTCCAAGCTCTTCAAGTATAGCCTTCAACACATCTACTGTTGTAACCAGCATTATCCCTGCCACTACTACTGTACCTCATAGTTTAGCAAAAATCCAAGCCCTGGCAGCTAGATATGCTCCCTTGGTCTTCCCTCAAAACCTCCATGACATGCCCCAAAATTACCAAAAGGATATCCCATTATTTGATAATTGTTCACAAATTACTGCACAACAAAATATCACTAGAATGAATGATTTTTAGGAGATTTACGAGATAGATGAGTCTGTTTTCTGAATGAGGTTGTTTGCACAAAGCTTAACTGGAGAAGTAAAAACATGGTTTAGAAATTTAGGTGCTGGTAGTATAGCAAATTTAGCTGCATTTCGTGGAGCTTTCCTAAATAAATGCGAAAAGAAGAAAAATCCCCTACAAATATTATCTGATTTTGATGTTGTTAAAAGAGCTCCCAATGAGTCTGTCCAAGACTTTTGCACCAAATACAACAGTATTTACAATTCTATTCCTGCAAACCTTAAACCCACTCCATATTCCGTGCTGCTCAAATTCCCTGATTGTTTTGATGTAGACATGGCCTATCAACTTAGAGAAAGGGATGCAGAGACCGTAGAACAAATGCAACTCAATGTTGTTGGTGTAGAAATCAATATCCTTGCCAAAAAAGCCAGACTTAGAAATGAGAGGAGAGTCATCATCAAAGAAGAAGCTTCAAGATTAGATGGTAAGTTTGATTTTATTAACAAAACTTTAGAAAAATTAGTTGAGAGATTAGACCACATTGAAAGAAAACCACAATGGGATAATCAATCCCAAATCAGAAATCCCAACTACAGAAAAAACAACAATCCTGGGAAAGGTAAAGAACCCTGCCCAGATCAGAACATTAGACCCCCATTCCAAGAGAACTTTGCAGAGAGTTCTCAAAACAATGTTGAGCATGAGGAAGAGATCAACATAGTTATGGGGATAGATGAGAGCAATACAATTTTCCTCACTCAGGAGGATCAGGAACTCTTTGAGCTACAACAATTCAAAGTGGAATTTGGTGAATCCTTTGACTATAAGCAAGGTTATGACTTCGCAATCAATGAAATTCACAGCTAGTATAACCTTATAAGAAAGAAAAAAAATGAGCCTACTACAAAAAACAATGCTCCAACTCAACAAAGTAAAAAAAAAAAAGAATATAGAGGCTCCCAAAATGAAACTTTTGCAGATTCTTCCTAGAGAAAATAAACAAAGTTCGAACCCACCCAGTCCTAAAAACAGCCTAGTCCAAAAATTGTAGATATCACTGATGAGGTGGCTCAATCCTCCAAAGATGCCCAAAAGGCTAATTCCCCAAAGGCCACCAATTCAGCAGCAGCTACTGATCCAAAAAAGAATCCATCTTACTGAAAATCATCTAATCCTAAATCTTCTGCTAAGAATTCCAAATTTGAAAAAGCATCTACTAACACTCAAACTGTTCCTAAAAAAATAATCAAAGATAGAAGAAATCAGGAAACTCAAGCAGAAGATAAAAGAAAATCTCAAGCCAAAGGTAAAACTGTTGAAACACAAGAAAAATCATCCCAAACAACAGTTCCAAAAGATGAAATAATTCAAGCTATCAAATCTCAGTCAACATTTAACATTCAATCTGAAATATCCAAGTTGAAGATAGTTGTTCTCTTAGTTTAATTGGCTAAAAATGACTTGTATAGATCTATTATTATTGAAACATTGAATGTAAATGAAAATGAGGATACAATTAATATGAGCGATGATAGAACTGAATTAATCTTTGGTCCAAACGTAGATGGTAAGAATTCATATAGTTCAGTACCTCCATTTTACTTAAGTCTTACTGTACATGATTATATATTACACAATGCAATGCTAGATACTGGAGCTTCCCATAATCTAATGCCCAGAGCAATAATGGAAACCCTGAATCTAGACATAGCCCGGCCATATAAAGATTTGTTCTCATTTGATTCATCTAAAGTCCAATGCATAGGATTGATTAAATATCTGTGTGTAAACTTAGTCCAATATCCTGGTAAAAGCATGATCATGGATGTTGTGGTAGCTAATATCCCACCAAAGTATGGAATGCTTCTTTCTCACTCATGGGGAGAAAAGTTGCAGGGATCTCTACAACTTGACATGATTTATGCCACTATCTTAGTATTTGGATAGCCCAAAAAGATTTACAGATAAACCTTAATGAAGTTTATGATCAGCAGTGCCGAAAGATCTACCAATTGCCCAATCTATTCAACTCCTATTGATCTCGATTCCTTTATTCTCTGTAACTCTGATCATAAGAATATCCAAAATGAACTCACTGATATGAAGCCTAAAATAATGGATGATTTCATTGGTCATGAAGCTTTATGGAATTTGGATTTTGATGGATCAGTGAATAAATCAGGAGCTGGAGCTGGTGTATGGATCACCAACATTGAAACTAGCCATTCCCAAGGACATGCCTTTAGATTTAATTTCAAGTGTACCAATAACATGGCTGAATATGAATATTTAATCTTAGGTCTTCAAATCATTAGAAAATTGGGAGGTCAAAGAATATTGGTCATGGGAGATTCAGAGTTAGTTATCAAGAAAATAAACGAAGAATACTCTGCTCACAATCCCAGATTGGCCAGATACAAGGACACAACACACGATTTGGTTGAGGATTTGTTAGAAAGCAAGTTTTCTATCATTCCTAGAAAACAGAATCTGCAAACCCATTGTTTAGCAACCTTTTCTAGCACTTGAAAATTTCCATTTTCACCAATACAAAAATACACTGCTGAAATCAAACAAAAACCTATTGTCCCAGATAATGTAAAATATTGGCAAATTTTCTCAAAAGATGAACAAATCTATCACTTTTTGAACAATGAGAGAGAGTTTCAAAATTTCCAAATTGATAATGATTGTAATATAGATTCACCTTGTAACATAGATTCAATTTTTTGTCAAATAGATGATTTAGATGTACAAAATTTTGATAGACCTACTATATTTACTTAGAGTGACATAGATGACCTAGAAAAATTAGATATAGAGGAAATGATGGAAGATGAACCAGATTTTATAGATTTAAAGCATAACATTTTACCCAGAGGTTTAACTCCCTTAGAAGACTTGTTTGATTCCAATGATGTGCCTAAAAGGCCAAAAATGGAACCAGCTAGGTCTGATATAGAAGAGTGTAACTTAGGAACAAATGAAAAACCAAAAATGATCAAACTATCAAAGTCCTTATCATCAGAATAAAAGGTTAAATACATAGAACTTTTGAAAGAATATCAGGATGTTTTTGCATGGGGTTATGAAGATCTAAAAACTTACAACAAAGACATAATTCAACATAAGATTCCTTTGAAAGAAAATCAAAAACCTTTTCAACAAAAACTAAGAAGGATCAATCCAATTTTGTTACCTTTAATCGAGAAAGAAGTTAAAATAATGTTTGATGCACAAATAATTGCACCTGTCAGGTATTTTGATTGGGTTTCTAATTTAGTGCCCATCAAAAAGAAAACAGGAGAAATTTGACTGTGTATGGACTTTAGAAATCTCAATAAAGCTTCCTTGAAAGACAATTACCCCTTGGCTAAAATGGATCATATTTTGTAGAGGGTGGCAGGTTCTTCAAGAATTTCTTTACTAGATGGTTTCTCTGGTTATAATCAAATTCTAGTTCATAAATATGATCAAACTAAAACTTCATTTACCACTCCTTGGGGCACTTTCATGTATGTGAAAATGCCTTTTGGATTGAGAAATGAAGGAGATAATTTTTAGAGGGCCATGGATATTGCCTTTGCTAAGGAGATCCATGAATTTTTAGTTATCTATCTTGATGATATTACTATATTTTCAAAAACAAATCATGAACACTTGGATCATCTGAGACAAGTCTTTATCAAGTGTATAAAATACGGTATATCCCTAAATCCTAAAAAGATTCTTTTCGGACTAGAAGAAGGAAAACTGCTAGGTCACATAATCTCCAAGGAAGGCATTACAATAGACCCTGCAAGAGTTGAAGCTATTTTGAACATTCAACCACCAAGAAACATAAAATAACTTCAAGCATTCTTGGGTAAAATCAATTTTTTAAGAAGATTTATCTCTAATTTTGCTAAAATCATAAAAGAACTCAACAATATGCTTAAAAAGGACTCTTCAATAAAGTGGACTATAAAAGCCAAACAATCTTTCGAAACCATAAAACAGGCCTTAACAAAAGCACCAATCCTCAGCAACCCAAATTATACAAAAAATTTCATAATCTTTTCCTTTGCATCTGAACATACCATAGTTGCAGTTCTTCTGCAGAAAAACAATCAAGGTTTTGAACAACCTATTACATTTTTTAGAAAAGCCCTCAAAGATGCACCTTTGAAGCACAATATAATGGAAAATCAGGCTTTAGCCCTGGTTAAAGCCATTAAGGACTTCAGAGTTTACATACTTCATTCCCACATCATTGCATATGTCCCTAATGCTATAATCAAAGATATTCTGACACAAGATGGACCTGATAGTAGGAGATGAAAGTGGATTTCCACTATCCTTGACTATGATCTAGAAATAAAATCAAAAAAGCTCATTAAAGGACAGGGTTTAGCCAGATTGATGGCTGAATCCAATTGTAATGCTTTAGATATAAATTTCATTGCACAAATAGATGACCAGGAGGAGATGGCGACTCCATTAATCAGTGAGGCCTATCTAGACTCACCATGGTACTCTGATATTATCTTTGTACTCACACATTTACAACCTCCTCCTGGATTAACAAAAACCAAAGAAAGATTCATCAAACAGAAAGCAATGAGGATTTGTATCTTAAACAATGCACTTTACTGGAAAGAAAATAGTGGGATTTTACTAAATTGTTTATTAAAATCAGAGGCTGAAAAAATTCTTGAGGAATTTCATGCAGGTGACTGTGGAGGCCACTTATAAAGGAAGAGTACAACAGACAAAATACTGAGAGCTGGTTTTTACTGGCCAACTTTATTTTCTGATGTCAAAAAATTTGTTCCCTCTTGTCACAAATGCCAAATTCTTGAAGGGAAAAAGAAACTATTGCCCTTACCTCTTAAGCCTATATCAACTGAAAAGCCATTTCAACAATGGAGGTTAGACTTCATTGGTGAAATCCACCCTCCATCCTTAGGCCAACATAAATGGATTTTAACTACTACAGATTACTTTACCAAGTGTATAGAAGCCATTCCTGCTAGGCAAGCCACTGATTCAGTTATAATCTCATTTATTGAAAGTAATATTTTATCAAGATTTGGATGTCCACATAAGATTATTACTAACAATGCAGTTGCATTCAAATCCAAGAAAATGATTTCTTTCTGTCATAAATACCATATTACCTTAGGTCATTCCACTGCTTATTATCCCCAAGGTAATGGTTTAGCCGAATCATCAAACAAAATCTTAATCAATATCATCAAAAAATTACTTCAAGAAAATAAAAAGACCTGGAACAAAAAGCTAGTCTATGCCTTATGGGCTGATAGACTTGCCACAAATAAGTCTATTGGAACTTCAACTTATCAGATTGTCTATTGAATAGATGCAGTTT
Organism: Pinus albicaulis; assembly: GCA_034641835.2. Taxonomy (NCBI): domain Eukaryota; kingdom Viridiplantae; phylum Streptophyta; class Pinopsida; order Pinales; family Pinaceae; genus Pinus; species Pinus albicaulis. Next base: position 1,167,432,612 of record CM076577.1, read on the forward strand.
TCCCCTCTTCCTTGGATGTTCCAATCATGAAGATTATATAGGAATCACAGGTGGAAACAAATGATATTCAACGAAGAATTAATGAAACCATACATCTTCAACAAACTAGGGCAGAAGTTTATGAAAAATCAAAAGTTTTACATGATAAAATAAAAAATATTTTTGACAAAAGGGTTAAAGAAGATGATTTTTTCATAGGAGATCACGTTTTGAGATGGGATTCATGGAGAGAGGACAAAGACAAACATGGAAAGTTTGACTTTCCATGGCAAGGACCCTATGTGATATATGGTTACAGAGGTAACAATTCTTTTTTCATCAGGAATTTGGATGGAATTGAACTTCAAGAAGGACCAGTGAATGGTAGGATGCTAAAACACGACTATTCTTCAGAGTCACTCAACAGTTAGATTTATTTACTTTATCATTGTAAATATTCATTTCAAGTGTGTAGATTGGATTGGAGATTTTATCTACAAATTTGAAGCCCGAAGAGAAGGTTGTAAGCTTTGCAGTATAAAATTTCATAAGTATTAATTGTTGCAGAAACTAGAAGACAATTACAGGATCAACAAGGTCAAAGATGAAAGCTACTGATCTCAGAGTTCTTAACATTCCACCAGAAAATGCCATCCCCAAGTGAAGACAATGTTAGTAACCTATAAATATAGGATTCATAATTTTTTCTTGACTAATGGTAGTCTTGTAAATATGTACAAACTTTTCTTTTTGCAAGTTATTTTCCCATATTTTGTAAAAAATAAAAAATCAAAAAAATGAAAAAGAAGGTAAAAAGTCCTAAAAGAAAAATCAAAGGACTTAGAAAAAATAGTATACCCCAAAGGAAAAAATATGAATAAAACATTAAAGTGTGTAAGTATAAATTCCACTACTATTTCTTTTTGCAGTTGATTATGGAAGAGTGTCAATAAATGCCATAATATGTGATGAGTTGAACAATTTAATCTTGACTCATCATTTTTCAATTTCAAATGTTGTAGATAGAAAATAAACAATTGTCATATAGTTTAATCATGACAATTCATTAGTTAGGTAAAGAATAAAAGAATCCCACAATTTAATCTGGATTCTTGGATGCAATAAGTGTAGAATAAGATAGTTTACTACTTTCAAAAAAAAAAAATGTTGCAAGGTTTCTAGTTCAAATGCACCTGATTAAAATAGAAGGAAAAAATGTTAGAAGATATTATTGGGTAGGTAGAAGAAGGTGGGAAAAATCAATGTAAATATATTTCACTGGGCTACAAATAACTAATTTTCCCTCCCCATAGCAATTTGATATTCTAGACTGTCATTCAAAGAGGCTCAAGGCATTTCCTTGACTTTTGTTGGGACCGGACCTAAGGTTCAAAGACTGATTAGTTGAAAATGTTAAGTTTCTATATTAATACCTGAAATTTTCATTATTTACCCCTTCATGCACTCATCACCATTTAACTTCATAAGTGAGAACTTTTTTCTTACTTAAATGTCACATAAAGGCCCATTTGATTAACTTCCTCCACTTTACAAAACATAAAACCCTCAAAAAAAAAAATGATACACTAAGTAAAAGTGAATGAGTTATGAAAATAAAGCTTTACTCTAATTTTCACTTTCCTTAGTTTTATTTATGAATTTTTGAGTATTCATTGTCCCTTTTCATATTAACACTTAACCTATTTTATTAACTCCCTATCAAATATCCTAGTCCTATTAATATAACTTCTTTTACTTAATATCCCAAAAAATCCTACTATTATAAGCTTTTTGTGTCAAAAATATTAATCACATGTTGAAATGACATCCTGAAATTACCCATTTGACACAAAACTACCCATAAAAAATATTCCCGCTCCCCTATAGTTTTGGTCCTCCAAATAATCTAAAACTATATAATAAAATAAAAATACGAAAATCATTTTTCATACATATTTTATATGTTTTGTAATAAAATAAAATTTTCTTGCTTATCCTTGCCTTAACCTCATCCCTTTCCCCCAGTATATATCCCCTTACCACAGATTAAACCTTGGTTAAACATTTATAACCCGTCCCATTCTATGTATAAACTCATTTCATGCGTAAGACTCCATCAAAAAATATGCGCCCTCGCAGTCATTCCCATCCCTCCGATCAATCTTACTTCATTAATCTAAGGGTCCAAATTTAATGTGATAAAATTTCCCTTGCCCCACCATTCCCTATCGCATTAAAACATGACTGTTGATCTTCTATTATCAAATCAACGGCACATATCAAAAAACCTGGTCCCACCTTGTTTCCCCGCAGCTTCCCGATGCATCTCAGCTGTTCGCATCTCTCAATCAAATCCGACGACGCGGATCTCATATCGCATAACAAAAATGATCAGGCGAAGTTGGCAAAAAATTTTGCGATAAAAGTTGTTTCTCGAAACCACCATCCGCTACGTGTCTCATTTTTACTGGATCGCATTGCAAAAGTGAAAAATCGTTTACCGCCCAGGAGCAATGCGATAACCACTAATGGTTTCGCCTTCAAATATGAAAACTGCTCCTGCCATTAATTTCGACCTGTAATAAATGTTATGTCTATTGATAAAACTTAAGGTTTCAACCTTAAATTTTATTGTTTCCATATCATTTACGCCTTCGACCTTCAGAAAACTACTCTGGACACCATTGCTGAGCCTTTGCGAGCCAGTTCATCATTCTAAAAGCCATTAACCCTCTGAAATTCACCTCTAAATACTCTCAGTGCCTTCTACCAAATAGCTGCGACCAGTTTGAACACTGGTACAAAATGGAACCCTCTTCGACCGCAACCATACCTATTCAAGGTATTTTTCAGTAATCCAACCTGCAAATGTTTGATTTCAAAGAACAAACTAAAGCTATTTCAATACATAAGCCTAAATTAAACCTTCTGAAAGTACTCAAACCTTGAAAAAACAGGGGAAACCCTGTCAAAATTTTCCCAGAATTTTCCGTTTTTGCCTAATTCAGTTTCAAAGAGTTTTTGACCATCCAAAAGCTATTTCTACGGTTTAAATCCATTTTCATTACTGAAAATACCATTAAAATCCCTTTCAGGTCCTCTGTACATTCAGAATCTATGTTTTCATCATAAAACCCTTGCCCAGATTCTGAATTTTTCCCAAAAATAGCTTAATTGACCTTCTATTTCCAAAAAGAGCTGAGAAAATAGTCTAATCTTACTCAATTTCATTTAAAATGAAAAATAAGCAGGTTACCCCTAGGACTGGAGGACCCAAACCTCAGAAGCCTGCCTCCAGCAAGCTTCCAAACCCTAAACCTTCAAAATTTGATAAACCCACTCCTGTCCTAACTGCAGATTCCACTGAAGTAATCAGACCATTACATCTAGCTGTCACATCTAAAGAGAACAGTCCCTTAATTGATTTAGATTATAGAATTTATGATGCTACCTTAGAATTTGATCTACTTGAAGTACATAGCTGGTGTCATGAAAAATTTGAGAAGAAAGTGGCAAATGATATACCTGTATGGGACTCCAACTTACCTAAATACATGGTTCCCATCACCCATCCAGCTCAATATTTCATTAGGTTGTGTCAGTTTCACTATATCCCTGACCAGAGATGCATGGTGAGAAAAGATAATGAGGTCCTGTTTTACATAATTGCTGAAGCCATCAATGATATGCTCCAATTAAGCCATTATCCACGAGCAGTCTCATTGTCCATTGCGGATCTAACTCAAATGTATTTAGACCTGGATTTCCCTAGGAAGTTTATGATCCTTCAAAACTTCATGCCTAATCATGTTAACCTTCCTAAGGTAAATCAACCTTATGATACTTTTTGATTTCCCTGAGGGTTCTAAACAAATAATTTTCATGTTTTCATTCATTCTAGGATATGCTAATGATGAATTTATAGATGCCTCCATTATAGGTTTCCTCTCTACCTTGTCTCTAGGACAACATCTAGAACTGGTCTTCAACTTTGCCAAATTCATTGCTGATAATATGCATTATCAGTTAATTAAATTACCTGATGAAGGAGTGTTCAGATATTCATCATATCTGTTACATCTCTTCCTTTTTTCTCAGAGAGATAATTTTCCAATTGCATTACAGAAGATGGATGTGGAGGGTAAACCTCTTTCAGTGATATTCTGGACTTCTCTACTCAAGAAAAACAACAGTGAATACAGCTACAAGGACTTCAATGGTTTTTTTATCAAACCTGCCATGAGTGTGTTGAAAAAGCAGAGCCACCAAGGATTAATGAAGAAATCAAAAGAATTTAATATTTGTTTGAAAACTATAAAGTTGGAGACTAATATTTGTACAAAAATCACACAGAAATCAGAGTATATGGTGCACTCTTGGCTCCTTACAAATTACCAAATTTTCTTACTACTATAATTTTTTCTTTGGAGTACTTGAGACAGTTTTTGAATGCAGATGCACTGAAATTCATAGCCTCCAAAAAAAAAAGCACAGTTCAAGCTAAAAAGTCAAATTGGCCCCTTCATAATCAATAGCGGAGATGCTTTGAAAGAGGTAATCAACAAATTATCAACATTCAAGTTCCAAGAAAGATTTTACTGGAACTATGACCCTCAAGGTATTTTGATTAACCTCAGGGTCAAGTGTAAGTTAACTCCATTCCTCCATGAGTCAAAACCATTAATTGAAAATTATGCTAATCATATGGAATGGGTTGCAAACACATTGATTGATGATATTCAGGAGATGCAAACATATAGCCTGTAGGAAAAGTAGATAGACAGTACACAGGTGGTTACATTTGGCCAACAAGCAGAAGTATCTAATAAAAGGCCTAGAAAAGAAGAAGTCTATTTAGCAGAAAGAATTATTGAAAATAATTTTAAAACAATTTATAGTGAGAAGGCCCGAAGGACTACTATAGAAGAAGAAGGATTCATAGATGTAGATGATAATAATGGTCAGCAAATAGATGATGAGGCCACAATGATTGTCAACGAAACACTTAGAGAAATTCGGAATGAATAGGTATTATCACAGCGAAAAGGAAAAGAAATGGTTGAAACACAGATAAACACAGAGGCTCCCTCTTCCTCTAAAGCAGTAGAAGAAATTGATTCTGACATTCAGAAAAATTTCAAGCAGATCAGAGAAAAGAATGAGGAAATTAAGAGTGAGGTTTATTCTAAACTTCTTAAGGAAAAACTAGGAGATAAAGACAGACTTGTGACAGCTTTTGATTACTCAACAAACAAAATGATTATGTCTTTTCTGCAGCCAGCAGTTACAGACCCAAAGTTAGCCACTGATTACAGGAAAACAAAGTTTCAAGTAAATGCTGATACTATACATGAACTTGACCAGATAGAGTTTCATAGAAGTTATTCATAGATGTTGTATTTAGAGTTAGTTAGCAAAACCATGAGTGCTACCATGCTTCAAAAGACTGTATCTAATTTACAAACTCAAATGAAATTAGATAAAACATCTCTACATGCTAAGGATTTGAGGATCAAGTCCTTAGAAGATTTGGTGAAAGAAACTGGAGTGGATCCCTTCAATACTGAAGTTTCTAAGACATTGATAAGGCAAAAGAATGAAGATATTGTTGCCTTGAGAAAGCAACTTAAGTTGCCACAGAGTGAGCACCCACGGGCTAAAGAAATTATTCAAGAAAAAACAGAAAAGGATGAAACTATGCAGCTAGTTTTAAAAATAATAGCTCAGATCAAAGAGATGGAAAATCGAATAGAATCTCTAGTAAAATAAAATGAAACATTGAAGAAAGCACATGAAGTCTCCATTCCCACATTTATTCCAACTGTTAGTACAGTTGTTCCCCCTACATTGGCAGAACATTTAGCACCAAAAGGAGTATTGGCAACTGCAGTGTCAATTACGTCTAAAGATATTTCTGCCACTTTATCATCTACATCACAAGTAAATCAAACAAGTGAAACAACTGACATAGTAAGGCTATGGAAGACATGTCCCTAAAGGATGAAGAGATAATCAACTTGAAAGGCACCATCCGAAATCTTGAAACATCAAATAGAGATGCATTGATTACATCCAAGGGACATGAGCAGAGAGCTAACAGATTATAGGAACAAGTAAAGATTCTACAACAATAGGTTTATCTTAGTGAATAGGTGTCGTATATCGAGAATTATCTTTGGAACAACATCATTCAAGGCATACATTTACAGTGGCCTTCAATCCAAATTATTTATGAACAAAAGGAGTTACTCAAAGAAACACAAATAGAAATTCAGAAGACAAAAGAAGAACTGGCTGACAAACCTGCTCAAGCTTTGAAGCTTATTACATTTCTGAATAGAAAACATAGAGAGGAGCTTGAAGAGCTAAAAATTCAGGATAGAACTGAAAGCATACTACAAATCAAGAAAGTCCTGAATAAGAGGAATATGATGAATAATTTGGAGGACAAATGTAAAGACATGAACTTGTCAATCACAAGGTTTTGGGCCAAATATATCGTACTAACACAAGCAGGCCTTCCAGAAATTCATGCCTTAAATGAAAATTTAATGGCACATAAGGATTATGACAACAAAATCAGGGCTTATGCCAAAGAGCAAGTCAGCAAACCTTTACCACAAGGGTCCCCAACTGGTAAAGTTATTTTGGAATATTTTGAGAACTTGTTCTTTCTACAAAATGAGATCAAACATATTTCATTGTCAAGCCCAATTTTGCTAAGTATACAGAGGCAGATGAGAGCTACAGAAAATTGAAGAATATGAGAATTCCCAATGCAGAACAATGGCAAGAATTCACTGATTTGATATAAAGATTTGCAGTCAAAGTGTATCAGGGTAATGATCAGAGTCAAAGAGTATCAGTCAAAACACCTTTTTTACTGCAGATTATTCCTTATTTTATAACAGTAAAGTAGTAAGAAAACAACGTAAAGTATCAGAGATAAAGCACAGGCTAAAGGATGTGAATTGGAAAGAGTGTCTTCCAAGTTATCTTCCAAAGATATTTTTCCTAAATTCCAGCAAGCATTTATAGCATGCTACAACAAAGCGATAAGTTAAGATAATTAGTCCTATTTTTTATTTGATAAGAGGACAACTTGCCAGTTTGTTTTGCAGCTGTCCCTCTTTCTATGTAATAATATTTAATTTTGCCTAGAGATATTCCTACATGACTCTCAGATATTTTGTAATAATTTTTGTATAAATAATTTGTGGAGTAAAATTTGTCAAGAGTACTATAGACATTTTTGCTGAATACCTTGGAGTTTGTGTGAGTCGATTTGTAAAGCAGCAAACTGGAAGTAAGTCAAATAGACATCATAACTTAGGATTCTTGTACTATTCAGATAATTCAAGTATTTTCCTGTTTTCACTGTTTATATTTCTAAAGTTCCATACATACATTTTAATGTTTTATGTCTTTAATGATTAACTAGGAAAGCTTAAACATGATTAGTGTTAAAAAACTCCCTGTTTTTTACTAGTTATTCATTGATATGTTTTCTGCTAATAACCGGACTTAAGAATTCTTAAATGCTCTTAGTCCCTGTTTGATCCCTTTCTTTCATCTTCATTTCTGTAACTTAAGGATTTTTAATTTCCCTTTTGTTCAGATCTTTCCATTTCATCAAAAAGCCTATTCCAAACCCTTTGAAGGTCATATACCCTACCCTTAGTACATTTTCTCTTTTGACCTTATTTCCCAGCTCTGCTTGCCAAGAAGTTGACTCCATAGCCCAATGGTCTGGCATATCCCTCTGTGGTTTAACTTGAAGTACCTTTTATTCCCACCAAACTTTCAAAACAAAATCTTATAACAAAAATCAAGCTAAATCTTGAGGAGAGATCCCTCTTTGGAGTTTAGGAAGGCTAGATCCTAGATTTCTAATGAGGTTCTTGGTTACCCCTGGTTTTCTTTAACTATAAACCAATTTCCCACGACCTAAGAATTACTAGGGTGAAAATTTTGCAGTGAATTTTCTCGATTAATACTTGGGTCTGCGATGAATTTTGTGGTGAAAATTCTGCGGTGAAAATTTTCTACATTAATACTTGGGTCTGTGGTGAAAATTTTGCGGTGAATTCTCTCCATTAATACTTGGTTCTGTAGTGAAATTCTGCGGTGAAAATTTTGTGTTGAAATTTTGGGGTGAATTTTCTTGATTAAAGGTCACCTGTCTGGTTTGCTGATATTTAGGTGCACACATTCCTTATCTTTTTCTAATACATATTTGCTGATATATTCTCAAGTATGAATAATTCACCACAGCTACAAAATATTACCAAAGGTAGACCTAGCACAGTTGCTCTACAGAGCCTTTATGAGTATATAGAGTCTTTAGAGAAACGTAGAGAAGAAAGAGAAGTCAAGCTACAAACCTAGTTAGAAGCCATGTTGGAAAACAAATTCACATCTCTTGAAGACAAGATCCAAAAAAAAAAGAAATATTGGAGAATAAAATGGAGGCAATGGAGACTAGGTTGTAGGTCATAGAAAAACAAAACCAAGATATGAACCAAACATCCCAGCAAGGAGATGTTGATAATATAGAGAGTCTTAAAATGAAAGACATGATTAAAGAACTAGAAGAAAAATTTAACAACAGTCTCACCTTGAATAGTGGGGCAGGTAGATTAGATATCAAACCAATTAAAGATGAAATGAAAAAATTGATCGAATTAGACCATGAGCATAACAAAACGGCCTTGAACCTTATAATCTTTGGTTTGAAAGAGGAGGTAGACAAGGATACTTTAGCCATAGCCCAGACAAAATTACATAATAGATTATAAATTGAAACCATGTGTCTCACAGAACCAACAAGATTAGGGAAATTAACTGAGAATAAAGGAAGGCTGATCCGAATAAAGGTGAGCTCTACTAACCATAAATATGACATACTTAGTAAAACCTCAAGTCTAAAAGGAACGGGAATATTTATAAACAAAGATCTTATTCCAGAAGATCAAGCAGAATTAAGAAAGGAGGTTCAAAAGGGAAAAGAAGCAGCTAGGAAGGAAGGAAAATGGGCAATAATAAAAAATAGAAAAGTCGTTATTTGAGATAGAAACCAAAAAGATAGTAATAAATAGAAATTCAACATCCTCCGAATTATTTCTTGGAACTGTCAGGGCTTTCCATGGAACAAAGGCCCTAAACTAAGTTGGATCTCAAACGATGTTGATATTATTATATTGCTTGTTGAAACTTGGGAGCACGAAGAATCTAAGGTCCCTAACATAGATGGATTTGCACTATGGTCTACCTGGAACAAATGATCCTCCCGTAGAGGCATTGGGGCATAGCTTGCTACATTAAGAAGAACATCTCCCCCCATGCTAGGATTTATAAAAACGACCCTTACAACCAATATAGTTGAATTGAGATTACTGACATTAATGATAAAAAAACCTACATAGCAATCTGTTATTTTTCCCCCATTAATTCTAACTTCTATAAGAAAAATAATCTAGATAAAAATAGTCCTTACAATGGTTTAGAGAATGATCTTTCTAGCCTAAGGAATGAAGGTAATATCCTTTTAGTGGGTGAATTTAATGCTTAAACTTCAAGCAACCAAGCTATTCTTCTAAGCAATCATTCCAGCCCCAATCTTCTTTGGTTAGACGAAGACCTTAGTACAAAAGGAGCTCTGAAGACCTCGGGGATAATTTGTTTGGGTCAGAGCTAGTCAAACTTTGTAGTGCTCAGGATCTCATAATTTGCAACAGCCTAAAGAAGTGGCCCAATTCTAGCTAGATGACTTGCATCCACGGGCTTGGCAGCAGTGTGGTAGACTATGTTATTGTCGATCTCTCTTTATACAACAAAATAATAAGTTTTGACATCTTAGATGACCACGATCCTGACTCTAATCATAGGCCTTTACTCATAACTCTCAATTTTGTGATACATAGAGATCCCATAGAAGATAATCCTTATAGTCAAAAGAACTTAATCTTTGATTTTAATAAAATTGATCTCTTTCTAAATGAATTAAAAACTAATTTTCTTCCTTCATCTAGTATAGACAACATAGATGACCTCTATCATAATTTTACTACAACCCTCTCATATTCTATTAACAAGTTCTCAATTGAAGTCTCAAGTAATAAAAGAAATAGCAAAACCAACCCATGGTATGAAAAAGATTGTAAAAGTGCGAGGAGAGCAATTAACGAAGTTGTTAATGAATCTCTCAAAATTGACAAGATAAAAATCTACAAAGCCCTAACTAAAAGGAAAAAAAGGCAATATATTCGCAAAAGGCAAGAGAATCTCTTACACTTCTCTAAGGTGGCTCCTAAGAAATTCTGGAGGCAGATTCTAACTAGGAAAAATAAAGATAATAATAAAATTTCTTTACATGACAGGAATTCCTATCTTAAAAAGCTTTATGAATCCCCAAATGTTAGCGATTTTGAAACCCTGCTCACAACGAAAGAATTTTTCTCATTAGAAGACATTGATTTTGGGGTTAAACACCTGGAAAATGGGAAAGCTAAAGACATTGAAGGTTACCAGGTAGAAATATTAAAAATCAGAGGTCTTGTCCTCATCCCCCACATCCACAAGCTTTCCAACCAAGCGGTCAAGCAAGGGTTCCCTAAACCTTAGACTCAGAACCTCATTATCCCTATTTCTAAAAGTGGGGATACAAATAACCCCTCTAATTATTGGACAATTATGATAAGCCCTCTCTTATCCAAGTTATATGGTATTATTTTGGAAAATAAGTTGAGCATTTGGCTTGAAAGTGAAGGTAAGCGGGCTAAAGGCCAAGCGGGTTTTAGAAGGCAGAACTCAAAAACGTACCACCTCATTACGCTTAGGATCATTGTGGAGGAATGTCGCAATGATAAATCCAATCTCTTTTGTTGCTTTGTGGACTTTAGAAAGGCTTTCGATACGGTTCCTAGAAACAACCTATGGAATATATTAGAAGAGCTAAATGTTCCTTTTGAACTAAGAGTGGTCACTATAAGGTTATACGAGAATGTAATTTCCAAGTTAAAGAGAAATGAGGGGTGGTCAAAAGATATTAAGTGTAATATCGGAGTTAAACAAGGTTTCCCCCTCTCCCCTACCTTATTTGGAATTTACATCGACAAGCTAGAAGGTTGCTTAGAGGGAGCAAGATGTGCGGGCACAATCTTAGTTGGGATAGTCATCATCCTTCTTCTCTATGCTAACAATATTGTTCTTCTCGCAAGGTGCCCATCTGATCTTGATAAGCAACTTAGACTTCTTAAGGATTTCTGCTCTACCATGGGTATGTCTGTTAACACTGACAAAACAAAAGTTATGATTATCAAATCCAAGAAGGACACTTACGCTAATTTTATGTATGACAATAGTAACTTGGAGGAAGTGTCCTCTTACAAGTACCTAGGAATTGATATTCACCACAAGTTTAAGTGGAACTATAGCATTCATAAAAGGATTAATGGGGGGTGGAAAGCTTATTTTGGTCTTGAAAATAATTGTAAAATGACAAACCTCGTAATGTGGGATAGAAAGAAGTTCCTCTTTGAAAATTTAGTCACTCCTGTTATCTTATATGGATGTGAGGTTTGGGGTTGGAGCATCTCTAGAGAATCCTAGAGAAAGATTGAGCAAATCCAGAAGCGTTTTATAACTTATAACCTTAAAATTAAAAACAGTACACCCTATCCTATTCTCCTTATAGAAGTGGGTCTTTCCCCTATCAAGAGCCTAGCTATGACTAGGCTTCTGTTGTACAAGAAAAATCTCAATAGCATAGGAGACCATAGACTTCCTAAGCTAGCTTTAAATTCCATCCAAAACCACCTAAGGCTTAAACGAGGTTGGTATAAAGACATCGGGGCCTGGTTAAACCATTGGGAGATCGACGAGAATGTTGCATTGCAAAACATTAATAACATTAAAAAAATTGTTACTTCTAAGTTCAAAGAAAAAATGTGGTGTGAGAAAGATCTAGCAGGTAAAAGAAAATTAAGATATTATAAGGAGGTCATCAACCCCACCCTAGAAGATCAAAAGTATCTCTCTGTTTTAACTAGCTCAAAGAAGAAAATTAATATAGCCAAGATTAGAACGAACTCTCATGAGCTCCATAGTGAAACAGGTCGTTGGACAGTTCCTAAAACACCATGGATGGAAAGGATCTACCATCTCTGTGAGAATATGAACATCGAGGATGAAAATCACTTCCTCTTAGAGTGTTAGGTGTACAACCACATTAGATATCAATTTCATAATCTTTGTTGAAACACTGACCTTCCTAGACTTTTAAGATGTCAAAATTATAGTGAGCTTGGGAGGCTTCTCTCCAAGATTTTTAAGCATAGGAATTAAATCTTAAATCAAACTAGATAACTCTTTTCTTTAGGTCTGATAGACCAAAGATTGGTCTCAATGGAAGTTAACCATAATCATCATCATCATAAATTAAAATAGAAAATTTAAAACAATTAAAATTGAAAAACTAAAATTAAAATACAAAAATAAAAATATAAAAATAAAAAATAATTAAAATTAAAAAATAAAAAATAAGAAAAAAAATAAAAATTTTCAGATAATAAAACCTTAAATTAAAAAAAAAAACAAAACAAAAAACAAAATTTAAAAATTAAAATAGAAATTTTAAAATAAAAAAATTAAGATTAAAAAAAAAAAAAAAAGTGAGAGAAAACATTTTCAAATAATAATAATAATAATAATAATAAAAACAATTGTTTTTAAAACTTGAACCATTTTAAAAATGAAAAAATGAAAAAAAAAAGTAAGTGAAAAAGAAAGAAAATGCATTTCTCAAATCAAAATTTTAAAAAAATTAATAAATAAATTTAAAAAAAAAACTAAAAATATTAAATTTAATAATAATAATTTTTTTTTTTTAAATTAGAATAAAATATTAAATTAAATTCAAAACACAAATATGAAATATAAAAAAATAATAAAAAATATTTAAAAAATTATTAAAAATTCATAAATAAATAAAAATCAAATTAAAAAAATATATATTTAATTGCGTTGCCGAGTTGGCAGTGGGAGGTCGATTCTCAAAATCGACCTGGGGAGGTCGATTCAGGAAATCGACCTAGGGAGGTCGATTCCAGGAATCAACCTGGGGAGGTCGATTCCAGGAATCCACCTGGGGAGGTCGATTCCGAGAATCCACCTGGGGAGGGTGATTCCTAGAATCCACCTGGGGAGGGCGATTCCTAGAATCGACCAGGGGAGGTTGATTCCTGGAATCGACCCGAGGAGGTCGATTCCTGGAATCGACTCGGGGAGGTCGATTCCTGGAATCGACTCGGGAAGGTCGATTCTCGGAATCGACCTAGGGAGGTTCATTCTGGGAATCGACCTCCTGCCCAGGTGATCATGAGGGCCCTCGTTGCAACCGAGGCGGCATAATTAGATAATTTGTTTTTAATTTGATTTTTTTATTTTTACTAAATTTTAATATTTTTTTGTTATTTCTAATATTCTTTTTTATTTTTTATTATTATTTATTATATTTCATATTTATTTTTATTTTTTTAATTTTATTTTATTAAATTTAATATTACCTTTTTAATTTAATTTAATAAAATTTAATCAAATTTATTAATTTTTTATTAATTTATTTAAATTTTTTTTTTTTTAATTACATAAAATTTAAAAATTTTTTATTTAAATTAAATTTTTATATTTTAAATTTTAAGGTTTTTTTTTTTTAATTAATTAATTAATTTATTCATTTGGTTATTAAAACTTAATATTTTTTTCTTAAATTTATTTTTTTAGATTAATATTATTTTTTTTAATTTAATAAGATGTAGAATATATATTATTTAATTTAATTTGATTTAAGATATACATATAATTTATTTTTTTAAGTTTATTTTTATTTTTAAATAATTTTTGTTTAATTTAATATCTTTGTTTAATTTTATTTTTTCATTTTTAATTTTTGATTAATTTTTTAATTTTAAATCAATAATTTTTCATTTTTTGATTTATTAAAAAAATTAATATATTTTTTTAAATTAATATTTTATTTTCAAATTTAAATTCTTTTGTTTTTAATCTAATAAAAATTCAAATTGTATTTTTTAAATTTAATTTGTATATTTTTATTTTATTTTATTTTTTTAATTTTTTCTCTTAATTTTTTTTTAATTTTAATTTTTTTTAATTAAAAAAAATGTAATGAAATTTTTTTTTCAATTATTTTAATTTTTTTTTTCTTTTTTTTTTAATCAATAATACAAATTTTTATTATTCTAAGTTTTTTGTTTCAACACTCTCTGTTTTCACGATATTTTTTGCACAAAAAAATTGGCTTTTACGCCTATTTTTAAAAATGTTGAAAATTTATCCCAAAAAAAAAGGTTATTCCCCAATACAACTTTTCGTTTTTGAGGTTTTTTTTTTCACAAAAAAAAATTGGCTTTTTCTTCCATTTTTTTAAAATGTTGAAATTTTACCCCAAAAAAAGAGGTTATTGGAGAATACAACTTTTCATTTTAGGCTTGTTTTTTCATGGTTTTTTGATTTTTTTTTTGTTAGAGTTCTCATTTTGAGGTAATAGTTCTTGTTTGATTGGTAACTATGTTTCAGATAATCCTTGCTGGTCTGTCTAACGTAATTTAAATTCTTTGACAAATTCTCTCTTTACATCGTCTATCGCTGGGTTTTGATGAGCTTCAGACCATTTAATGAACTAGCGAAGATCTCTCTCTCTTAAAGTAGTCTTGAACTCGATCAACTTAACCACCTCTGGTGTCTGCTGAGCCCTCCATATCGCTTTGTAGAGATACCAGTGTTGCTCCACATCATCGTTGCCCCTCCTAGAGAATTATGGGTATCGGGTAAACGATCCTGCCATATTTCTTTGTATGGGTAGTACTCAAATAAAACCTCTACTTCATAGCTGTGAGATTGTATTACTAGCAGTGTAACTAGTAGATATTTGTACTGTAGACTTAACACTATTCAACTTGCTAAACTCCCATAACTTAACAAAGATTTTATGTGGTGGATGATAGAGTACTAGGAGAAGGTTGGGACTAGAGCTACTTGAACTTTGGGGAATAGGATTACCTTTAATTATGGGTGTCTGCCTCTCTCAAAATAGTTCCTCCATCGCAATATGCAACTCTACATCGGATATCTCCTCGAGGCACGTGTCCTCCAAATTGGACTTTTCTCCCTTTTCTCTTCGGGCTGGGCTCCTATACACTTGCCTAACTTCTTTGGTTGTCCCTCCTATTCCTTGGGATCCCATCTAGCCTTCCATTTCCTTTGTCCTCTGTCAACTACTTTCCTGCTTATCAAACTCCTTCATCACCGTTTCCTGCCACTTCTCAGAAATTTGTGCCCTCCAATGTGATCGTCACTCTCTCAGTCTACTTGAGGTTCCGGCATCCATATCCGTATTCCCCCTTCTTAGTTACTTGTATCATCTTTCCCTTAGCTCCTTCCCCCAGTACTCTAGTTTTAAGTCTCCATATCAGACTTTTGAAATGTCATCAAACCCTCATCTACCATTAAAGCTTTGATCCACACGGGATTTCCTTCAACAGTTCTCTCCACAATATGGATCTGAATATGTCCTCAGCTTTTGAAAAGGACTGAGAACACTCCGCCTTGAATTCCACAATGTATCCTTCCAAGGTAGATTGTACCCAGAAATCTATAGCTCAAGTCAAATCGGTATCTAACCGATGGAGTGCTACTAGATCCATGTGCGTCCACTTACGACAGACTCTACGCGACCCTCCTTGATCTGAATTTGGATTGTATTTGTTACGCTATGCAAAGAATCCAAACAAATATAATTTTGTGTGAAAATGGTTCTCCTTAAATTGCAGGTTAAACAAATATTTCTAGCTTTGTTATTCAAGTTTCTGTGTGAGGGTTGATTATGTAATTTTACTTTTTAACATAGTATAGAAGCAATAAAAAGAAAATAAACTCACAAACACATTACTCATCTATTTATTGAGTAGTTCACCCCTCCTAGGCTACATCTGCTGGTCCAAGCCTCCCAAATGGCATGTCCCTCTTGTATTATTTTTTCTCAAAATGCAAGTACAAGCTAAAATATGCCTCAATAGGAAAAGTTGACTATAAATCCAGTTTCATAAGATATTAAATAGCTAAAAATGGCTTTTCATTTACACTAAATAGTGAAATATTACCCAATACAGTGCCTTCTTCATGATGGCCCTCATGGCTACCCAAAACTTCACATCAGCTTTTCAAAATCTGGAAGATCTAAAAAATTTCTAAAACCACTTCCATTGGTTCCAAAATGTCTGAAATAGCCAAGATAGACTATTCATTCATCAGAAATCGCCTCTGGTTGCTCTGGTTTCGCCTCAATCACCTATTTGCACACCCTAGCACTAGGGTCAATGAAAACCTCTCTGCTAAGTTTTCTACCTCTATAAGTCATCAACACTTGTTGAGACCTCTATAAATAGATTTAAATTGATGTTTTCATTCAAGAATGACCACTGGTTCATAGCATAAGGTCTCAAACAGCTCTGGCTAAGCCCTGCACTGCAGCTGGCAAAAGATGGCACTAATGGCCCCTGAAACTTTACTAAAGCTTTTTGGCCTTCAAAAATTCTCTACAAGCTCTAGAAACCATCTCATCAGATTCAGAACATCTAAATTATCCAATTTAGACTATTGGAACTCTGGAAAAGGACTCTAGCTCCCCTGGTTAGCCCTCAAACAGAATTTGTCTCATGGTGGCCCTAATGGCTCCTTCATCTTCCGTGAAGCAAAAGATGCTGAAGATCACCTCCATTCGACCTAAAAACTATCCCAAAGTTCTCAAGTGGTTGAATATATCCAAAATTGACTAAAACTTCATCCAATTTGGTTCAATAATTAGGGAGATATGGCAGAAACAAGAAAACTGCCCAATGTCCCCCAAAAACCTCCGCTAAATGTGGAGAAGTTGAGTTTAACTGCAGTTAGGTTGGCCAATTCCGCCAAATATGGTGCACCACCATAGATTCTACCATTCCCGTTACCATATGGTCTTCATATCTTGGTCGCATGGAGCATTTTAAAGTGGGGGCTGGCCCCCTTTATCGCCCAAAATGGCTTTTGTTTAAAACTTAAATAAAACATGAAACCATATCACGTTAATAAATAATGTGTGGTGAAGTTGGTCGGACGTGGTATTTGTGCATGAGAGGTCGGGTGCTCAAATCCCTGGGCCTCCATAAAAATTTTATAACATAGTTCCTAGGCCACGTGGCGGCCTCCAGTCCTGCCACGTGGTGGCCTACCATTGGTCCAGTGAATTACGGTCAAACCATCTTCGAACCACAAATTGCCACTTGTTAACAAATCATTCACCCGAATGAAATATTCTAGGGAATATTTTGGGAATATTCTCGAAATATTCCTTGGAATATTGTTTTTAAAATTTTTCCAAATTTTGAAAGTAAACTTGGTCAACTCAGTTTTGAAGTTTATTGGAGATTTCAAACCTCAATAACTTTTGCATGCGACCTCCGTTTTGAGAGCCATTCACGGTGCCAGAATTGCAGCGATGAGATCTTTTCGTTCATTCAAAATGCAACCACTTTTAAACACTTTCATTTTTGAGCAATTTTCATAATTTGGACATGATCTCCTGATCAATCCTGGAAGTGACTTGGCTTGTAGCCTCTGCAACCAATGATAAAGTTCTTCAGAAAAAGTTCCCTAGAAAATTCTGTACATGCCACTTGCAGATTCAGAAAACAGGATGTGATCCTTGACAGTCTTTTCCCTCTACTTTCTTAGCTTCGCTTGTTGCGATATGAACTAGTCTAAGTGGTTATCCCACCAGCTTCGTAGTTCTCTCTCGTAGATCCATGATACCACGATCTTACTCGTAAATGGATTTTCAGGTCCCGACAATGGAACCATTTGTTGGCGAAAAAGGAGGTCTCTGAGCAAGACCCGGGTTCAGGATAGAGGCCAACAAGGTTTCTGCAGTAGTCTAGCACAACGCCAGCATTTTCACCCTACTCAAGGAGCAGAGCATCTCACCCGAGGTGTGCCGTGACCTTAGTAATATTAGGAGACAGATCATGTACCATACGATTAAAACAATGAAGAACAACTAAAGGAACTTGAAACAACAGACATATCTCACTACTATTTATATGCTATTACTCATCAAGCATATTCAAGATGCTAAATTAAAATTTAAAACGAGACATAAATTCATAGTAAGAAACTGATTAATATTCAATTCAAAATATTAAAAACAAAAATAACCATATTTCATTATCAGTATCAAATGACATACATCACTCCGCGGAGTCTATTACAATGTGAATAACTAACTCATATATGCTGGCTGATTGCTTATTTGTTCTTCCGCCAACGTGACTGTCAGTCTTTCCTCTTTTCCTACTTCGCTGCTTGTCGCTTCTTCTTGATTATTGGGAGTTCTGCTGATTTTCCTTGTCTCCCATATCTGCCATCTACGCCATTCTCTGGAACTTCCGTGCCACCTATCTTCTGGTTATCCGCAATCGTAACAGCTCCCTGTCTACCTTGATTGCACTCCGCCACCTGTTCTCCGCAACTCAAATCTGTTTCTTTTTCAAAACAAAGGCCCCAATAGCCTATCTGGGAATGATAAGTTGTGCTAAATTTTAGCTTTGTTCCCATTCCCCCAAACAGTGTCTTCCAAAACTTGGATGTGAAATTTGCATCCCTAGCAGAGATGATCATCTTTGGTATTTCATGAAGTTTAAAATTTTATTTCATAAACACATTGGCCACTTGTGCTTCCCGAAAAGTGGATTACACTGGGATAAGATGTGAAACCTTGGTTAGTGTTTCTACAAATACCATAATGGAGTCATGTTGGTACTTAGTATGGGGAAGTTCAATGATGAAATCCATGGAAATCACTTCCCACTTCCATTCTGGAATTAGAAGGGGGTTTAGAAACCCTACGAGATGTTGATGCTCTACTTTAACCTGTTGGCACTCCAAACATCTTGCCAAGTAATCAGTTGGTTCTTTCTTCATTTGAGGTCAAAAAAATTGTTTTGTAAATATGTCCCCATCTTTTGGTAACCTGGATGACCTGAATAAGTTCTCTTATGGTACTCATCCAAAATTACCTGCTTCAAGGTAGGTATATTAGGAATATACAACCTCTATTTATAAATTATTAGTCATTTCGAGTTCATGGTATATCCTCGGATTTCAAATTACTGTAATTTTTTCTGCAATTCCAAATACTGAGGATATTGTGACAGAAATTCTTGGATTTTTTCTTCAACATTGAATTTTACACTGCTACTTGTGTAAGACAAAATTTGATGAGAGTGTATACTTAAGTCATCACTAATTTGGTTTTCCTTTCCTTTAACGTGTTTGATTTCCATATCAAATTTGCTAAGGAAAGCTAACCATCTTGCTTGCCTTGCATTCAAATCTGGCTGACTAAAGAAATATTTTAGACTTATATGGTGAGTCATTAGCAAAAATTTCTTACACAACAGATAATGTCACCAGATTTTTAATGCATGTATGACAACAACTAATTCTGAGACTTAAATTTCACAAATTTGTTCATGTTTCTTGAATTTTCTAGATGCATAGGCTATCACTCCATTGTATTGCAACAATACTCCTCCCAATCCTTTTATGCAAGCATCAGTGCACACAACAAATTCCTTTGTTGGATCAACAATTTTTAGGATGGGAGTAGTAGTTATTTTTTGTTTCAACTTCTCAAAGCTTTCTTGGCACTTGGTTGTCCACTCAAACTTCACACATTTTTTCTTCAAAGAGATAATAGGATAAGCCCATGCAAAAAATCCCTCCACAAATCTGTGGTAATATCTAGAAATACCTATGAATGAACGTATTGTTGCTACATTTGTGGGTAAAGGTCAATTTAAAATTGCTTGTAATTTTTCTGGATCTACTACCAACCCTTCTTTAGAAATAACATGTCCCAGATATTGAATATTTGGGTTCTAAAACTCACACTTGTTGAGTTTTGCATACATTTGATGTTACTTTAGTGTTTGTAGCACTATTAGAAGATGTTCATGGTGTTACACTTTGCTCTTAGAGTACACCAAAATACCATCTATGAAGACTAGCACAAACTTATCCAAATGTTTGTGTAGAACAATGTTCATGAGAAAAATGAAGGTAGCAGGGGCATTTGTGAGTCTAAAAGGTAGTACTACAAACTCGTAATATCCATACCTAGTTCTGAACGTTATGTTGTGGATGTATTCATCTTTTATGTGAAGTTGGTGATAACAAGTTATCAAATCAATTTTTTGAAAATATGGTGCCACCCCTTACTTGATCAAACAGGTTGTCTATTCATGGTAGTGGGTACCGATTTTTTATGGTTAACTTCTTTAATTATTTGTATTCTATTCATATCCCAAGGGCACTATATTTTTTCTTGATGAATAAAACTTTCGCTCCCCATGGTGACACACTTGGTCTGATTTACCCCTTGTTTAACAATTCCTGTAATTGAAGTTTTATTTCTAATAGTTCAGGGGTGTTAATTCTACAAGGGGCTCAGGAAACTAGAGTGGATCTCAGTACCAGATCAATAGATAAATAAATATATCTCCAAGGGGGAAGCTGATGAATTTCTTTAGGAAATACATCCTGGATGTCCCTAATCACTGGAAAATTTTCTACAGGTTCATTTTCTGCTTGGTGTCCCAAATCTTCAATTTGTACAGCATACACTAGAAGCACTTATTTCATGTTTTTCTCCCACTCCCATGTCACTTCTTCAGGTGTAAAGTGCTTCCACTGCACTTTCACCGGAGTTATTGTTCTATTTTGGAGCATGGTTTCTTCCCATCCCAATATACGAAGTGGTTCTGGAATTAAGTCCCCTTTTGTTTCCACTTGTCTCAACCTCCAGCCAACCACGCGAGAAGGATTATAATCATATTTTTTCAATAATTACATATGAAAAACATTATGAACTCTAACATGATCAGGTAGAGCCAATTTATAATATATTGGGCCCACTCATTCCAAATCCTCAAAGGGCCCACAGTATCGTGGTGCTAACTTAGCACAACTTCTAGTGTGTAGGGTACTCTTGCGATGTTTTATCCTCAAGTACACATGATCCCCAACCTTAAATTCATTGTGTATTATTTTCTAATATGCATAACTCTTCTAACGGTCTTGAGATGCTTTGATGTTTTGTTTATTTTTCCTTACTATCTGTTCCATTTCATGTAATGCCTCGGGTCCAGATACCATTTTTTCCTCTGGTTGACTCCAACTAAGTGGAGTATGGAATTTCCTACCATATAAAGCCTCGAATGGACTCATCTTAATAGATTTTTTATAGTTGTTGTTGTAAAAAAATTCTAACAAATGAATGAAATCCTCCTACCTAGTGGGTCTGTCCATTACATACATGTGAAGCATGCCCTCTAATATTTGATTTGTCCTTTTTGTCTGCCCACGTGTCTGGGAATGATAAGTTGTGCTGAATTTCAACTTTTTTCCCATTCCCGCGAACAGTGTCTTCAAAAATGTGGATGTGAAATTCGCATCCCTATCATAGATGATCATATTTGGTGTTTCGTGAAGTTTAAAATTTTCCTTCATAAACACATTGGCCACTGTGCTTACCCAAAAGTGGATTTCACTGGGATAAAATATGAAACCTTGGTTTCTGTGTCTACAACTACCATAATGGAGTCATGTTGGTACTTAGTACAAGGTATTCTTGTGATGAAATCCATGGACATCACTTCCCACTTCCATTTTGGAATCACAAGGGGGTTTAGAAACCCTGCGGGATGTTGATGCTCTACTATGACCTGTTGGCACTCTGACCATCTTTCCAAGTAATCAGTTGTTTTTTTCTTCATTCTAGGCCAAAAAAAATAAATTTCCGCAATGATGTCACCATATTTTGGTAACCTAGATGACCTAAATAAGGTCTCTTATGGTACTCATCAAAAATTACTTGCTTCAAGGTAGGTATGTTAGGTTAGGAATATACAACCTTTGTTTATAAACTATTAAGCCTTTCAGGTTCATGGCATATTTTGGGATTTCAGATTACTGTAATTTTTTCTGTAATTCCAAATACCGAGGATATTGTGAAAGAATTTCTTGGATTTGTTATTTAACATTTTAATTTTACACTGCTACCTGTGTAAGAAAAACTTTGGTGAGAATGTCTACTTAACGAATCAATAATTTGGTTTTCCTTTCCTCTAATATGTTTGACTTCCATATCGAATTCACTAAGGAGGGCTAACTATCTCGCTTTCCTTGCATTCAAATCTGGCTGACTAAAGAAATATTTTAAAATGATATGGTCAGTCATTAGCACAAATTTCTTACCCCACAAATAATGTCGCCACATTTTTAATGCATGTATGACAAAAACTAATTCTAAATCATAAACTGCAAAATTTTGTTCGTGTTTCTTCAATTTTCTAGACTCGTACGCTATCACTGCATTGTATTGTAGTAATACACCTCCCAATCCTTCTATGCAAGCATCAGTGCACACAACAAAGTCCTTTGTTGGATCAACGATTTTTAGGATGGGAGCAGTAGTTAGTTTTTGTTTCAGCCTCTCAAAGCTTTCTTGGCACTTGATTGGCCACCCAAACTTCAGACCTTTTTTCTGCAGAGAGGTAATAAGATAAGCCCATGCAGAAAATCCCTCCACAAATCTGTGGTAATATCCAGAAATACCCATGAATGAACCTATTGTTGGTACATCTGTTGGTATAGGTCAATTTAAAATTTATTTTACTTTTTCTGGATCTACTTCCAACCCTTCTTTAGAAATAACGTCCCAAATATTGAATCTTCGATTTGTAAAACTCACACTTGCTGATTTTTTCATACAATTGGTGTTATCTTTGTGTTTGTAGCACTATTCAAAGATGTTACTAGTGCACCTCTTTGTTCTTAGAGTACACCATAATATCATCTATGAAGATTAGCACAAAATTATACAGATGTTTATGTATAACATTGTTCATGAGACAGATGAAGGTAGCAGGGGAATTTGTGACTCTAAAAGGTAGGACTATGAAATTGTAATGTCCATATCGAGTTTTGAAATTTATTTGTGGATATATTCATATTTTATGTGAAGTTATTGATAACCTATTCTCAAGTAAATTTTTTGAAAATATGGTTTCCCCCCTTACTTGATTAAATAGGTCATCTATTTGTGGTAGGTTGTACTGAGTTTTTATGGTTAACTTGTTTAATTGTTTGTATTCTATGCAGATCTTGAGGGTACCATATTTTTTCTTGACAAATAAAACTAGCACCCCCAATGGCGACACACTTGGTCTGATATAACCCTTGTTTAACAATTCCTGTAATTGAAGTTTTAGTTATAATAGTTTAGGGGTGCTTATTCTATAAGGGTCTTGGGAAATTGGAGTGGATCTTGGTACCAAATCAATAGATAAATCAATATCTCTCTAAGGGGGAAACTGAGGAATTTCATCATGAAATACATCCTAGAAGCTCCTAATCACTGGTAAATTTTCTACAGGTTTACTTTCTTCTAGATGTCCCAAATCTTCAATTTGTTTAACATACACTGAAAACACTTCTTCCATGCCTTATTCCCGCTCCCATGTAGCTTATTCAAGTGTAAAGTGCTTCCACTACACTTTCATTCGAGCTATTGTTCTATTCTTGACTATGCTTTCTTCACATCCCGATATATGAAGTGGCTCTGGAAGAAATTCCCCTACTGTTTCAACCTATATCAAAGTCATTCAACCACGTGAGAAGAATCATTAACATATTTTTTCAATAATGACACATGAAAAACATTATGAACTCTAACATGACTAGGTAGAGCCAATTTATAAGCTACTAGGTACACTCATTCCAAAACCTCAAAGGGCTCACAGTATCGTGGTGCTAACTTAACACAACTACCGGTGTGTAGGGTACTCTTGTGAGGTTTGATCCTTATGTACAAATTATCCCCAACCTTAAATTATTTTTGTATTATTTTCTTATCTGCATAACTCTTCTGATGGTCTTGAGCTACTTTGATGTTCTGTTGAATTTTCCTTAATATCTATTCCATTGCATGTAATGCCTCAGGTCCAAGTACCAGTTTTTCCTCTGGTCGACTCCAACTAAGTGGAGTATGGCATTTCCTGCCATATAAAGCCTTGAATGGACTCATCTTAATAGATGTTTGATAAATTTTGTTGTAAGAAAATTCTTCCAAATGCAGAAAATCCTCCTACCTAGTGGGTCTGTCCATTACATACATGCAAAGCATGTTCTCTAATATTTGATTTGTCCTTTATGTCTGCCCGTCTGTCTGGGAATGATAACTTGTGCTGAAGTTCACCTATGTTCCCATTCACCCAAAAAATGTCTTCCAAAATGTGGATGTAAAATCTGCATCCCTATCAGAGATGATCATCTTTGGTATTCCCTGAAGTTTAAAATTTTCCTTCATAAACACATTGGCAACTTATTCTCCCCCAAAAGTGGATTGCACTACGATAAAATGTGCAACCTTGGTTAGTGTGTCTACCACTACCATAATTGAGTCATGATGGTACTTTCTATGGGGTAGTCCTATGATGAAATCCATGGACATCACTTCCCACTTCCATTCTGGAATTCGAAGGGGGTTTAGAAACCCTACGAGATGTTGATGCTCTACTTTGACCTATTGGCACTCGAAACATCTTGCTAAGTAATCAGTTGTTTCTTTCTTCATTCTAGGCCAAAACAATTTTTCCACAATGATGTCACCATATTTTGGTAACCTGGATGGCCTAAATAAGTTCTCTTATGGTACTCATCCAAAATTACCTGCTTCAAGGTAGGTATGTTAGGAATATACAGCCTCTATTTATAAATTATTAATCCTTTTGGGTTCATGCTATATCCTGGGATTTCAGATTACTGTAATTTTTTCTGCGATACCAAACACCAAGGTTATTGTGAGAGAACTTCTTGGATTTGTTCTTCAACATTGAATTTTACACTTCTACCCATGTAAGACAAAATTTGATCAGAGTTTCTACTTAAGGCATCAGTATTTCGGTTTTCCTTTCCTTTAATGTGCTTGATTTCCATATCAAATTCACTAAGAAAAGATAACCATCTCGCTTGCCTTGCATTCAAATCTAACTAACTAAAGAAATATTTTAGATTGGTATGCTTAGTCAGTAGGATAAATTTCTTACCCAACAAATAATGTCACCGCAATTTTAATGCATGTATGAAAACAACTAATTCTATGTCATAAACTGCATAATTGTGTTCATGTTAGTTCAGTTTTCTAGACTCATACGCTATCACTGCATTATTTTATAGAAATACTCCTCCCAGTCCTTCTATGAAAGCATCAGTGCACACAACAAAGTCCTTTGCTGGATCAACAATTTTTAGGATGGGAGGAGTATTTAGTGTTTGTTTCAGCTTCTCAAAGCTTTCTTACACTTGGTTTTCCACTCAAAATTCACACATTTTTTCTACAAAGAGGTAAGAAAATCACTCCAAAAATTTTCGGTAATATGCAGAAATACCCATGAATGAACATATTGCTAGTACATCTATTGGTATAGGTCAATTTAAAATTTCTTGTACTTTTTTTGGATCTACTGCCAACCCTTCTTTAGAAATAACACGTCCCGGATATTGAATCTTCGATTTGTAAAATTCACACTTGTTGAGTTTTTCATATAGTTGGTGTTATCTTAGTGTTTGTAGCATTATTCAAAGATGTTCCTGGTATTCATCTTTGTTCTTAGAGAACACCAGAATATCATCTATGAAGACTAGCACAAACTTATCTAGATGTTTGTGTAGAAAATTGTTCATGAGACAGATGAAGGTAGCACAGGAATTTGTGAGTTCAAAAGGTAGGACTACGAACTCGAAATGTCCATACCGAGTTCTAAAAGCTATATTGTGGATGTATTCTTCTTTTATGCGAAGTTAGTGATAACCAGTTCTCAAGTCAATTTTTTGAAAATATAGTTTCCCCCCTTACTTGATCAAACAGGTCGTCTATTCATGGTAGGGGCTATCGATTTTTTATGGTTAACTTGTTTAATTGTCTATATTCTATGCATATCCTAAGGGTACCATATTTTTTCTTGACGAATAAAAGTAGTGACTCCCATGGAGAAACGCTTGTTCTGGTATACCCCTTGTTTAAAAATTCAAGTAATTGAAGCTTTAGTTCTAATAGTTCAGGGGTACTCATTCTATAAGGGGCTCAGGAAACCAGGGTGGATCCCGGTACGAGATCAATAGAGAAATCAATATCTCTCTGAGGGGGAAGTTGAGGAATTTATTCAGGAAATACATCCTCGAAGTCCCTAATCACTGGTAAATTTTCTACATGTTCATTTTTTGCTTGCTGACCCAAATATTCAATTTGTACAACATACACTGAAAACACTTCTTTCATGCTTTCTTCCCGCTCCCATTAGGGGAATTTTGAGGTCTAAAATGGGCCTCCTAGGAAAAATGTACAACCAAAATAAACTTTATAAGAACCAATAGGATTCAAGATGATGATGTCAAACATGGGGGATGATTTACCATTTTTTAAGTAAAAGAGTAAAAAGATTAAAAAATAATAAAATAATAAAACTACTTTTTCAACTCGTATTTTCAACTTATCTCCCAAATTGTTTACTCAAATTTTGAGCAGGAGTACTCGTTGGATGAAAAACTTAATTCTTCATTCAAGGACTACCCATGTTGCATACTTTCGATGGACCTTGCTACACGAAAAATGAGAAATACATGAAAAATTATGATTGCAATCATGTTTTTCATGTATTTCTCATTTTTTTGTGTAGAAGAGTCCATAAAAATTATGCAACATGGGTACTCCTTGGATGAGGAATTAAATTTTGCATCCAATGAGTACTCCCGCTCGAAATTTGAGTAAACAATTTCGGAGATAAGTTGAAAATACGGGTTGAAAAAGTAGTTTTTTCTTTTTTCCCTCTAAAATTTGATGATATAATCAAATCTTATTTTATTATTTCCACTATTATTTTATAATTTCCTTAGGAGGCCCATTTTAGACCTCAAAATTCCCCTAATGCATGTAGATTCTTCAGGTGTAAAGTGCTTCCACTGCACTTTCACTCGAGATATTGTTCTATTCTGTAGCACGGTTTCTTCACGTCCCAATATACGAAGTGGTTTTGGAAGAAAGTCCCCTTCTGTTTCCACCTGTATCAAATTCCATTCAACCATGTGAGAAGGATCATGAAAATATGTTTTCGATAATGACACATGAAAAGCATTATGAAATCTAACATGACTAGGTGGAGCCAATTTATAAGCTATTGGGCCCACTCGTTCCAAAACCTCAAAGGGACCGTAGTATCATGGTGCTAATTTAGCACAATTTTCGGTGTCCAGGGTACTCTTACGAGTTTTGATCCTCAAGTACACTTGATCCCCAACCTTAAATTCCTTGTGTATTTCTTTTGTTATCTGCATAACTCTTCTGGCGGTCTTGAGCTAGTTTGATGTTTTGTTGAATTTTCCTTACTATCTATTCCATTTCATGTAATGCCTCAGGTCCAAGTACCAATTTTTCCTCTGGTTGACTCCAACTAAGTGGAGCATGGCATTTCCTACCATATAAAGCCTCTAATGGACTCATATTAATATATGTTTGATAGATGTTGTTGTAAGAAAATTCTTCCAAATGCAGAAAATCCTCCTACCTTATGGGCTCGTCCATTACATACATGTGGAGCATATCCTCTAATATTTGATTTTTCCTTTATGTCTTCCTGCCTCTCTAGGAATGATAAGTTGTGTTGAAGTTCAACATTGTTCCCATTCCCTAGAACAATGTGTTCCAAAATGTGGATGCGAAATTTGCATCCCTATAAGAGATGATCATCTTTGGTATTCCATGAAGTTTAAAATTTTCCTTCATAAACACATTGTTCACTTGTGCTTCCGCAAAAGTTGATTTCATTGGGATAAAATGTGAAACCTTGGTTAGTGTGTCTACCAATACCATAATGGAGTCATGCTGGTACTTATTATGGGGTAGTCCTATGATGAAATCGATGGACATCACTTCCCACTTCCATTCTGGAATCGGAAGGGGGTTTAGCAACCCTGTAGGATGTTGATGCTCTACTTTGACCTGTTGTCACTCCAAACATCTTGCTAAGTAATCAGTTTTTTCTTTCTTGATTCCAGGCCAAAAAAAAAATTCCCGCAATGACGTCACCCTCTTTTGGTAACCTGGATGACCTAAATAAGGTCTCTTATGGTAATCATACAAAATTACCTGCTACAAGGTAGGTTTGTTAGGAATATATAGTCTTTGTTTATAGATTATTAATCCTTTCAAGTTCATGGTATATCCTAGGATTTCTGATTATCGTAATTTTTTAAGCAATTCCAAATACCGTAGATATTGTGACAGAACTTCTTGGATTTGTTCTTCAACATTGAATTTTACACTGCTACTTATGTAATACAAAATTCGATGAGAGTGTCTACCTAAGGCATTAATAATTCAGTTTTCCTATACTTTAATGTGTTTGATTTCCATATCAAATTTTCTAAGGTAAGCGAACCATCTTGTTTTCCTTGCATTCAAATCTGTCTGACTAAAGAAATATTTTAGACTGATATGGTCAGTCATTAGCAAAAAATTCTTACCTGACAGATAATTTTGCCACATTTTTTATGCATGTATGAAAAAAACTAATTCTAATTCATAAACTACATAATTTTGTTCCTATTTCTTCAGTTTTCTAGACTCATAGGGTATCACTGCATTGTATTGGAACAATATTCCTTCCAGTCCTTCTATGCAAGAATTAGTGCATACAACAAAGTCCTTTACTGGATCAACAATTTTTAGGATGGGAGCTATAGTTAGTTTTTGTTTCAGCTTCTCAGAGCTTTCTTGGCACTTCACTGCCCACTCAAACTTCACACCTTTTTTCTGCAAAGAGGTAATAGGATAAGCCCATGCAGAAAATCCCTCCACAAATCTCTGGTAATATCTAAAATACCCATGAATGAATGTATTGCTGGTACATCTATGGATATATTTCAATTTAAAATTTCTTGTACTTTTTTTGGATCTACTTCCAACCCTTATTTAGAAATAACATGTCTCATATATTGAATCTTTAGTTTGTAAAAATCACACTGGCGTAGTTTTTCATATAGTTGGTGTTATCTTAGTGTTTGCAGCATTATTTGAAAATGTTCATGGTCTTCCTCTTTGTTCTTAGGGTACACTAAAATATCATCTATGAAGACTAGCACACACTTATCTAGATGTTTGTGTAGAAAATTCATGAGACAAATGAAGGTAGCAGGGGGCATTTGTGGATCTGAAAGGTAGGACTACGAACTCGTAATGTCCATATCGAGTTCCAAAAGC
Source organism: Pinus albicaulis (assembly GCA_034641835.2). Classification (NCBI taxonomy): domain Eukaryota; kingdom Viridiplantae; phylum Streptophyta; class Pinopsida; order Pinales; family Pinaceae; genus Pinus; species Pinus albicaulis. The sequence goes on from CM076577.1 coordinate 1,167,462,022, forward strand.
TATTTTGTGGATGTATTTGTATTTTATGCGAAGTTGGTGATAACCAGTTCTAAAGTCAATTTTTTAAAAATACGTTTGTCCCCCATACTTGATCAAACATGGCATCTATTCGTGGTAGGGTGTTAGGTCCCTATATTACTAGTATAGTCCCTTATTGTTATTAGTGTAACCCCATTATTGTTATTATTATACCCTTGTAAACCCCATTTTTTTATTATTGTGCCCTAAAATTATTATTGTTAGGTCGGCTAGGATTACATTGTGGCCCACTAGGATACATTATGGCCACATAGACTCCTATATATAGAAAGGAGGTTTTGTAAACTGATTTATCCAAGAATTGTTCATTTATGTAATGTATTGGAGGTTTCCCCCTCGAAGTGGCTTATTTATAAGGCATTGATATCTCTTTTCTTCTATTTTTGGAGCTGGTTACACAACATTTGGAATCAAAGCTTTGGATTCTAGGGTTTCGCTACTCCAAACAGGTCATCGTGGCATTTTCGCTATAATTTTTTTCTACAAAGTTTCAGAAGCTGAAATTTTTAGGGTGTGAAGCCAAAATCCTGAGGAAGATAGTCTAAAAATTTTAGATCTTGGTTCGCAATATTCGAGAGATATGATCTGTGGAAGTTAGGTCTTTTTTCAGGCTCCTAAACAGGTAATCGTGGCATTTTCACTATAACTTTTTTTCTACAAAGGTTCAGAATCTGAAATTTTTAGGGTCTGAAGCTGAAATCCCAAGGAAACTCGTCGCAAAATTTTAGAGCTTGGTTCGCAATATTTTTGGAGATATGATCTGTGGAAGGTAGTGCTTTTTCAGGCTCCTGAATTTCATCTCAAAGAGGTTGTTAGACTCCTATACCAATAGGTGTCATTTTTCATGATTGTCTTGATTGAACTATGGAATATGTTCAAACTTTTTTCTTGTGCAAAGGTGTTCCATATTCTTGAAAAATAAAAAAAATCAAAAATTTTTAAAAAATGTAAAGAGGGTATACCCTAAAAGAAAAATCAAAGGGTAAAAAGAATAAAAATGGCCAAAAAGTAAAATAAATGAACCCCATCAAAAAGAAAGGCCAAGGAAAGTGTGCAACTCTAAATGCCACTACTTTTTACTCTGATGTAATAAACAAATTGTGTGCAACTTGTATTTTATGCCACAATTCATGAATAGTCAAATTGTTTAAGCTTGGCTAGTTCATTTTTCAATTTCATGTTGTAGAATAGGGAATAAATATCTGACCAAACAGTTTAATCTTGGCAGATAAGTAGATAGGTAGAGTTAATAAAAGGTGCTCAACATTTTAATTTGAGCCCTTGGCTGTAATAAGGGTAGAAATAGATAGATTTATCATGTAAAAAGAAAAGGTTGAAAAGGGTTTGCAAGTCTAAATGCACCCTAATAAAGAAGAGAATAGTAGATAGGGTAGGTAGATGGTGTTGCAAAGTTTTATATGATGAATAACGCTACTACATGTTTTTGATCCTTTACTTTCATCACAAATACTGAAGCAGGAAATACACTGGAAAATCACAGCAAGCAAAGTCAAAATCATTAACTTCCCTCATCACTTTCCCCTTAAAGTTTTACTCATTTCCCCCAAAGTACTAAGGTACTTGGAGATCAAAGGGGCTCAAGGCATTTCCTTGACTTTTGGAGGGACCGGACCATCGGCCTAATGATCAAAAAGACCTAAGTACTTGACATAATTCATCATTATAATCATTCACCTTTAACCTTTTCCTAAGCAAAATCCCATTTTGCTTAGGAAAATCATGCAAAACTTCCATAAAATCCCTCAAAATAACTTACTATTCTAAGTTTAAGTGTTGAAGATGATATATTGTAATTTACTTCACAAATTGTCACTTTCTTAGATGTGCAAAGTATTTTGAGTTCCCTTGTCCCTTTGTCATATTAATGTTTAAACTCTAGTTATTAAATCCCTAGTGAAAATGCCTTATCCTAAGTATTTAACTCCTTTTAAATTAATATCCCAAAAACCCCTCTATTATATTTTTAACCAAAGTATTTATTTCCCAATTAATCATTGAAAACCCGCATCATACGCCCTTTGGTTAAATATACCCTTATATCATAGTCCCGCCCGTATGGTAGTTAAATAATGTTTATTTATTACCATATAATAATAAATATCAAAACAACATTTAAACATATAATTCTATATGTTTAACACAAAAAAGGATAAAACCCGAAGTTTTATTTTTTAAACCAAAACTTTGGAAAAACCCCATGCCACCGTGGCTCATCCACCTGGCATCCCACCCGACACTTTAACTGTAATACCCACGCGCAAGGTTCCTTACCCCGACCCTTTATAAATATGGGATTAATTAGTTATCAAGACTAATTAATAACCTTTTTCTGCCTATTAGACGCCCCCCTGGATGTTTTATAAAGTTAAATCGCATTTAAAACCCCGCCGAGCCCGCACAATAATACCCCGCCATCTCCCCGTCCTTTCCACCGTTAGATCGTCTCTCCACATATCAACGCTCCATATCAATCCCGCTAGCCGTCCCTTGTCAGCACTTTAACGCGCTGGGGAATGGCGGTATTGAAATAGTCCACCGGCCATGCGTCCATCGCCCAATGGAATCGCTGCCCTCGCATTAAAAACCACCTTTGCCAATAAGCGATGCGGGGACTAACCGCTTACCACCCGGCCCCCACCACACGTCAGCCTGTACTAAAGTGACGTCATTCCTAGAAAAACTAAAAATCCCTTTTTGAATTTCGAAATAAAACAAATTTTCGTGTTTTTTATGTCATTTTCATCATTTGAACGCGACTGCGCCTTCTGCTACAAAATTCAAATTTTCACTGGAATTCATTGTTCTATCCAATTTTGCTCCAGAATTCTGCCAGACCTGTGTTCAAGCATCCTCTTGCTACCGCCTGATACCTGTTAAAAGCCAGCTTTCCTCCAAGAACAGGTATTTATCCTATAGTGCTTCGAACTTCAAAAGAAAGTCTGTTTTCCTTGTTTTCCACTGGATTGGTGATTAAATCTTATCACTGAGATCATTCCCTGAGGTTTTAAAATTGTGAATTGTTCCCCGAACCGCAATTGTGCCAATTTCCCCTCATTAAAACCAAAAAACACGACATTTTAAGTGAAGAAAACCCGAAAGCTGCCATTTTGAACACACGAGAACCAAAATGGGAATTTCACAGCTAATGACCTTGAATGATGCTCCATTTTGAATTTTAGTTAAAACCTCACTCCCTTGTCCATTGAGAAATTGCTTGAAAAATCTACTCGGTTATTTTTGAAGGGTGACCAAAAGATCACATCCTTGGATAAACGATCTTAATACTAGTCATAAGATTTGTTTACTCCAAGATTGTTATCAAATCTATTCAAACGAGAGGTTAGAAAGCATAACGGCTAAGTATCGGTGGTTAAAGTGTATCGGGTAAAAGTCGGTAGAGGATTAAAATGAAGTTACGAAGCGATCAAAGGTAAACGGTAAAAGTAAATACGAGCGGTAAAATGGTAAAAGAGATGAGAATACTTTCACCAATAGGGAAGTTTTGTCTAAAGTGAAAGTAAAACAATCAAAAGAGCAAGAAAAGTAAAAAGATGAAAAAACATAACAAGAAGGATCATTTTTTGCGAAATTGCATATTTTAGTCATAGTTTTGCAGAAACTATTTGTGATCAATCCAAGATGAATTTTACAAAACTGAAGAGTTTATGTTCTTAAGAGGCCCATATACAAAAACCTCTCTCACTTTTCTAACGACCATTATGTTTTGGAAATATTAAACAATGTTGGAAGGAACTTTTTGCAGAAAATTCCGGTTTAAGTCATCATTTTGTAGAGAGGATTGTGCCCGATCAAAATAATTCATACAAAAATAAAGGAGGAGTTTTTGTTCCTAAGAGACCCATATACAAACCCTATCTCAGGTTTTCACGGTGGTTTTATAATGAGAGATACATGTGCATATTTACGGGCCATGTTTCGGACTGCAATGAGCACTACGTTTTACACATATTTTTTTACGGAGACTATTATGCATAGCTGGAGAGGAATTTTGGGAAAATGAAGAGTTTATCTCACCAACATATTTATCTACAATAACCTCTGTCATTGTTTACATATCTATTACAGTTGATAAATAAAAAGATATCATTGGACCCCAAGTTTACAGAATTGTTGGAGGATTGCACAAAGAAAGGAAGCGAGTTAGTGACTTGGATGCCTCATCATCAACTAAGAGTTGGATCAAATTCGAATTCTTCTCTTTATCATCACCTATCCATACAAAATAGTGCCAAATAGATGCATTAGTTTGAGTGTCCTTTAATTAAGTTCTATTTATGTAAATAGTTGGAGAGATTTGTGAACCAATTTTGATATTTGTTTCAAGATATTTTAGTTTAGAATTTGTATAAATACTCCACTCTTGGAAGAATTTGGGGTGGATTCTATTATTTCTTTGTAACATTGAGGTTTTCAGAATAAAAGCATTTGGAGAAATTTATTAGGTAGTTTCTTGGATATTGTTGGAAAACGGGACTTTTTGCGGGATTCATGTGTTGGGTAACGAGTTCAATAAGTCTTTCTACTCTTTGTCTTAAATTTTATATCAGTTCATAATATCATTATGTCCATTTCCTGAATAATTTACATAAAGGATTGAATCGGAGATTTACTTAATTGTACTGCGATTTCAAATGAGATTGTTCTTAATGTTTTCCTCTAAATCGGTTATAAGCTTGAATTCTTAAATGCTCTTGCTTTGCTAATTTAAACATTGTTGATTACTATAATAAAGAATTCTTCATTGCTCTTTGTTTGTAATCATCTCATTTTATTTCTTTTGAACATGGTGAAAGATTCTTAGTACCTTTCATCCCTTCAAAATCATCCCATCCACTTTAAATTTTAAGGATTGTTCTCTGTCTAGCTATCTTGCCACTGTAAAGCCATCTTGTGCGTAGAATAGAAATCCGGTAAAGCCATCCTTTGACTCCATAGCCCAATGGACTGAAAACTTTCAACCTTGCCCTTAGTTATGGATTCCACCATTTTCCAAAAGCAAAAGAACTCTTGAATCGATAACTAGCCTAAAACCTTCCAAGAACAAAGATAAATTATAAAGAGAGCCCTCTTTGGATGCGAGATTAGCTAGATGCATACGAAAGGCTGGTTTAGCTGATTTTTATGGGTATACTTTTCTCTTACACAACTTCTAGGAAAACTGAGTGATAACATAGTGGCGTCCATCTTTGAGATCTGAATCATTTTATTGATACTATTGTTTGATTTATAAGCTATAGACGAGTACGAAAGATCAGCAGGTAGCCTTTGAAATGCTTTTTGCTTTCTGCCATTGCATAGTAAATAAATGTTAGCCCGGTATATCTGCGGTTTAGCTTATAAAATGAACCTTAGTTTCAAACATTCAATCGGATTCGCTAGTTTAATAAATCTTTGAGAAAATTTTAATTAAAAATCTTAAATTTCTTGGAAAGAGTTTGTAGAAGTTGTTTTGAAAATTCACAAAAAAATTTGGTTTCACGAAGAACTAACTTTTTCTTCATAATTGTTTTACGGGTTTAGATCGATTTATGATGGTGGACGGGGATCGGACACACAAAGGTTAAAATCATCCACACAGCGACTCCAAATCAATTTCGAATCAAGACTCCACTTGGAGGAATGAACCTCAAAGGACAATATATGGAAAGATCGAGGCTTTCAAATTGGATCTTAATCCAAGACATTATGTTCTTTTTCATTAAGAAATTTTTCAATGTATATTGTATTTTATAGAAGATCTTAGATTAGTTTTTTAGTTATTTTCCTTTGAAGTTTGTAAGTAATAATTCTCCTAATCTCTTTGGCTTGACTTTCTTATGAATCTAATGATGATCATTTTCCAATTAAGAAGCCTCAAACAATTAAAATTTGATCTTACAATCCATTTGTACATATCCCTGTGCCATATAAAGTTCCGAGATAGATATAAGCCCCTTATTCTACCTCCTTTACTCCATGATTTTCTGAAGAAGCTGCAAGTATCTTCCTGAATTTGATGGAGAAAAAATGGTATCACTTGCTTAAAAAACATATTCAAGGTTTTGAGAATTATTTGGATTTATTTGAGATTGATGAAGATGATGTTAAAAATCGATTTTTTTCTCTTTCTTTGCAAAATAGAATAAAGAGTTGGTTCAAAAATCTGCCTAATGCTAGCATCTCAAATTTCCGGCCAGTTTATCAAAATTTTCCTTGATAGATGGATAATCCAAAGTTAATCATTTTGTGATCATGGAAGAATATAATCAATTAAAAAGACATTCAAATGAAACGATACAACAATTTTACGACGAGATTTAATCAAGTTTATTATTCCAATGCCGGAAAATATTATCCCTCCTCATGATTCGACTCTCTTGCATTATCCAGAAGTGCCTTTGATTCGGAAATAGAATTTTGGTTAAGAGAAAAAGATCCAAAAACACTTGTACGGATACGAGAACATTGCGATTGATGTGAAAGTTAATCTCCAAAATCAAACGGAAAAAGTTGAAAGTAGAATAAGAGGAAAGGAAAAACATTGCGGAGGTAAAACTCAACCTTTTGGTAAGAAAACTAGATGAAATAACACGGGAGATCACTATGAAAAGAAGAATTTTTTATTCAAAATCACCATGAAGAAATAGAAGAGGTTGATAGCCATGAACAAATTCCTCTTAATTCAAATTATCATAAATCCCCGAGGAAAATGAATTTACAAATCAATATGAGGAAGAGGCTCATTGTTCTAATGTGTATGTTTGATGACATTCCTTATTTTGATGATTTGCTAAAGTATGATCATTATGATGATAATTATGTTCTCCAAAGTCAAGCTAACTTTACGAGATATCGGAGAAGCTAGTTTGGAGGATGAAGAAATGCGGTTTCAACGGATTGAAGACGGTGATCGGCCAATACAGATCAGCCATGAGAGTAGGAAGAGAAAATGTGGAAATAAGTGAAGATTCTTTACCTCTTTGTTTTGCTTCATTTCAGTTCATTAGAGAAAACTATCATGCCATAAATAATCGGCCAATCTTTTTGGGAATTGTGATTGACAACAAAGAAGATAATGAAACTATTGATCAAGATTTTAGGTTTCACAATTGGAGTTATCGGTTCCCATTGAAATAAATGATCAAATGACGAAAAGTTCCATACCACTATTTTTTGAACCATTTCAGCTTTTAAAAGAAATGTGGTATAACATATTAAAGAAAGAATGGGAAACTTGTTGAAGTTTATGAAGTCCCATGGAATTTTATATGTCATAGGTTCCGGCAATTTTCCCAAGATTTTCGGGGGATCCAATAGAAGATATGTTGAATATTGAGAAGGCATTCAAAGCATTCCTCTATTAACTAACTATGGTTTAGAATCAAGATGATAAAGGATTCAACACTCAAACATTACAATCGGTAGGAATATCATCACAAATCTTATACGAAAGTTTACGGGGAGATAAAGATGAAAATAACATTTCATATTCATGGTATGGAGGCCATCCGAAACGGATGTCTGATTGTTCGGATCGGTTAAACATCGGTGTATATATTTTGGAAGATCCTTTGTCGGTTCTAGAGTCAACAAAGGAAATCAAGTGTTTCCTTATCCTCTTATTTGTTGACAAGTTTCTAATAGGTTGCGAAGTACAATTTTGATAATCAACAAGAAAATGCAACAAAATCTATCAAAGTACATAATGTTTGAATGGATTTGCATTGGCTATTTCATTTTACCTAACTAGCGGTTAGACGATGGAATTGAGTAGGTAGATGAGTGCTAATAAGCTTAGAATTTTGAGCATTTTTTTTAGTTTCAATTTACTAGAGCTAGTTTTTCATTAAGTTGGTTTTGAAAATTTTTGTGTGTTGTTTTAAGTTTCAAGATTAGATTTGAGATTGAGAAAAGGACTATATTCAATTCAAGATTTTCATACAACTAATGCATCGAGTTTTAATTGGATGGTGACTTCTTGAAGTTGAAGCCCGAAGTGAAGGCCTAAACTTCAAAAGTTTCACTATCATATGTACAATAAAAGCTACCCGAGAAGAAGGAGATTACATAGTTCGAGTTTGAAGACATGTTTAGGCATCGGATCTGCTTGTTCTTGACTTTCCACAAGGAAAAGACATCCCCAAGTGGAGCCAGTGTTAGACTCCTATACCAATAGGTGTCATTTTTCATGATTGTCTTGATTGAACTATGGAATATGTTCAAACCTTTGTCTTGGACAAAGGTGTTCCATATTTTTGAAAAACCAAAAAATCAAAAAATTTAAAAAATGTAAAGAGGGTATACCCTAAAAGAAAAATCAAAGGGTAAGAAAAATAAAATGGTCAAAAAAGTAAAAGAAATGAACCCCAACAAAAAATATACCAAGGAAAGTGTGCAAATCCAAATGCCACTACTATTTCATTTTTGTAAATAAACAATTGTGTGCGGCTTGTCCAAACTTTGCCACGATTTATGAAAGTCAAAGCATTTAAACTTGACTCATTCATGTTTCAATTTCATGTAGTAGAATAGAGAATAAACATCGACCAAACGAGTTTAATGTTAGCGGTCGTAGATGAGTAGAGTTAATAAAAGGTGCTCAACGGTTTAATCGACCTTGGATGTAATAAGGGTAGAAATAGATAGATTTATCATGTAAAAAGAAAAGGTTGAAAAGGGGTTGCAAGTCTAAATGCGCCCCTAATAAGAAAATGGTAGTAGTAGATAGGGTGGGTAGATGGTTGCAAAGTTTTATGCGATGAATGATCTTTTGCTACATGTTTGATCCTTTACTTTTCATCACAAATGCGAAGCGGAAATACCTTTAAAATCTGACAAGCAAAGTCAAAATCAACTTCCCTCATCACTTTCCCCTTAAAGTTTTTACTAATTTCCCCAAAGTACTAGGGTACTTGGAGATCCAAAGAACTCAAGGCATTTCCTTGACTTTGGAGGGGCCAGGACCTCGGCCTAATGATAAAAAGACCTAAGTGCTTGAGATAATTCATCATTATAATCATTCATCTTTAACCTTTTCCTAAGTAAAATCTCATTTTAACTTAGGAAAATTATACAAAATTCCATAAAAATCCCTCAAAATAACTTACTATTCTAAGTTTAAGTGTTGAAGATGAGATATTGTAATTTTACTTCGGGAAGATATCACTTTCTTAAGATGAGCAAAGTGTTTTGAGTTCCATTGTCCCTTTGTCATATTTACATCTAACTATATTTACTAAATCCCTAGTGAAAATTCCCTATCCTAAGTATATAATTCATTTTAAATTAATATCCCAAAAACCCTTTATTATGTTTTAACCAAAGTATTTACTTCCAAATATTCATTAAAAACCCGCTTCAAAAGCCCTTTGGTTAAATATATCGTTATATAATAGTCCCGCCCCTATGGTAAGTTAATTATATTAATTAATTTATCATATAATAAAACATATACGAGAAAAACTTTAAACATATGATTTATGTGTTTAACACAAAAAATATAAATAAAACCGAAGTTTTATTTTCAAAACTAAAAAGCAGAAAAAGTCCCTATGCCACCGTGGCTCATCCACACGGCATTCCACCCGACATTTCCAAACACGATTAAAACCCGCGCGCACAATTCCTTACCACGACCCTTTATAACCATGGAATTAGTTAATTATCTTGAATTAATTAACCATACTCTCAGCCACAATAGACGCCCCTAGGGATGATTAATAAAGTTAATAACGTTTAAACCAGCCGGGCCCGCGCAATAACTATCCCACCATCTCTCTGTGCTTTCCAGCGAGTCGGATCGCTCCTTTACGGATCTACGGCTAACACTTATTCCGCTACCCGTCCCGAGGGTCGGCACATTAACGCGCGGGGGATTGGTGGTATTTGACCGATCCTCCGTCCACGTGTCGTGACTCTAATGGAATGTTGCCCGCTCGTCTATCTTGCTCTTGTCCATAAGCGGTGCGGGGATTACCGCTTACCGCTTACCGCTTACCGCCCGGCCCTCACCGCCCCACGTCGGCCGTACTAGTATGGCGTCACTCCTCGAAAAACTAAAAATCCCTTTTACTTGAAAATAAAACCAATTTTTCGTGTTTTCCTTATTTTCTTTATTGAAAACGGCAATGCCGCCTTGCTACGATTTTCAAATTTCCACTAAAATCTCTTGTGCTATACGATTTCGGTCCCGAAGATTCCCCTTTGCACACATTAACAGAGTACCCTCCTACCATCGCACGATACTGTCAAAAGCCATTTTCCTCCAAGAACGAGGGTATTTATCGATGACGCTCGAAACTTCAAAAGAGCTTCTGTTTTCCTTGTTTTCCACTAGATTAGTGATTAAATCTTATCGCTAAAATCATTCCACGAGCTTTAAAATTGGTGTTTACGAACACCTGGTGTGCCAATTTCCCTCATTAAAACCAAAAAACACGACATTTCTGTGAAGAAAACCCGAAGCTTGCCATTTTGAACACACGAGACGAAATGGGGGAGTTCACAGCAACCTTGAATGATGCTCCATTTTGAACCTGGTTAAACCTCACTCCCTTGTCCATTGAGAAATTGCTTGAAAAATCTACTCGATTGTCCCTTTGAAAAGGTAATGAAGATCACATCCTTGGATAACTTGATCTTAATACTAGTCATAAGATTTTTTTACTCCAAGATTGTTATCAAATCTATTCAAACGAGAGGTTAGAAAGCATATAACGGCTAAAGAGTATCAGTGGTTAAAGTGTATCGGGTAAAAGTCGGTAAGTTAAAATGAAGTTACGGAAGCGATCAAAGGTAAAAACGGTAAAAGTAAATACGAAGGCGAGTAAAATGGTAAAAAGAGATGAGAATACTTTCACCAATAGGGGAGTTTTGTATGCAAGTGAAAGTAAAACAATCAAAAGAGCAAGAAAGTAAAAAGATGAAAAACATAACGAACATTTTTGCGAAATTGCATATTTTAGTCATAGTTTTGCAGAAACTATTGTGATCCATCCAAGATAGATTTTAAAAAACTGAAGGAGGTTTATCTTCTTAAGAGGCCCATCTACAAAAACCTCTCTCACTTTTCTAACAGACATTATTTTTTTGGAAATATTAGACAATGTTGGAAAGCACTTTTTATAAAATTCCGAGTTTAAGTCATCATTTTGCGGAGAGGATTATTGCCCAATCCAAAATAATTCATACAAAACTAAGGGAGGTTTTTGTTCTAAGAGACCCATTTACAAAAACCTATCTCAGTTTTTTCACAGTGGTTTATAATAGAGAGATACATGTGCATATTTACGGGCCATGTTTCGGACTCTGTCAGCTTCTGTTTTACATATTTTTCACAGACTATTATGCATAGCTGGAGAGGCATTTTGGGAAAATGAAAGGGTTTATCTCACCAACATATTTATCTACAACCTCTCCAGTTTTTACATATATATTACGGATTGAGAAATAAAAATATATCATTGGACCCCAGTTTGCAAAATTGTTGGAAGCGGTGCACAAAGAAGAGAGCTGAGTTAGTGACTTGGATGCCTCATCATCAACTAAGGATTGGATCAAATTCGAATTCTTCTCTTTGTCATCACCTATCCATACAAAATAGTGCCAAATAGATGCATTAGTTTGAGTTTCCTTTAATTAGTTCTATTTATGTAAATAGTTGGAGAGATTTGTGAACCAATTTTGATATTTGTTTCAAGATATTTTAGTTTAGAATTTGTATAAATACTCCACTCTTGGAAGCATTTTGGGGTGGATTCATGCTTTCTTTGTAACATTGAGGTTTTCGAATAAAATCATTTTGGAGAAATTTATTCGTTTCTTGGATGACGTTTGAAGCTTCGGGACTTTTTGCGGGATTCATGTGTTGGACTGAGTTCAATAAGTCTTTCTACTCTTTGTCTTAAATTTTATATCGATTCATAATATCATTATGTCCATTTACAGATAATTTACATAAAGGATTGAATCGAAATTTACTTAATTGTACTACGATTTCAAATGAGATTGTTCTTAATGTTTTCCTCTAAATTGGTTATAAGCAGATTCTTAAATGCTCTTGCTTTGCTAATTTAAACATTGTTGATTACTATAATAAAAAATTCTTCATTGCTCTTTGTTTGTAATCATCTCATTTATTTCTTTTGAACATGGTGAAGATTCTTGGGCTTGCCTTTCATCCCTTCAAAATCATCCCATCCACTTTAAATTTTAAGGATTGTTCTCTGTCTAGCTATCTTGCCTGTAAAGCCATCTTGTGCGTAGAATAGAAATGATGAAAGCCATCCTTTGACTCCATAACCCAATGGATCGAAAACTTTCAACCTTGCCCTTAGTTTGTGGATTCCACCATTTTTCAAAAAAACAAACTCTTGAATCGATAACTAGCCTAAAACCATCCCGAGAACAAAGATAAATTATAAAGAGAGGAGAAGCCCTCTCACGGATGCAGTTGGCTAGATTACGCATCGAAGGTTGGTTTGTGGTTACCTTGGGTATACTTTCTCCTCTTACACAACTTCTAGGAAAACCTGAGTGATAGCAATTATCATGCATTTGTAGTTCTACCTCCAAACCTAAACAACAAGAATGAGGTCTCGAGTTTGTGTGCGTAAGTTCCTATGATATTTTCGTGTGGGTTGGCTTTTAACTTGCTACTATTTCCAAGCTCTATCTCTAAGCCTACACAAGTATGAGGTTCTGTGTTCTTTTTCATTTGTATGCGATGGTCACATTTTATTATTAGTTTTCCTAACCGAATCTGGTTTTCTTCTACCGGAAGGATGCGTAGTTAAGTCAAGTTTAGTTAATCGACTTCATTCGAGTACACAAAGTATATCCCTACCTCCAATTTATTTATGCTTTTTTATTAGTTGTTCAAAATACCAATATGGGTTTATTTGCATTTTTCCGAGAGCGTCTTTTGCCTTCTATTTGAGAATGCAAGCCATTGCCTCCTCTTCTTTTCATGGCGTCAATGCTCCCTTGCCATCCTGACTCTAATCGACGTAAAAGAGGTAAGTCCCTCTTCAAAATTCCTCACAAGTTTCACAATTCTTCTCTTTGTTTCATTTCATAATACATGGGTTTTGGTAAATAGCACAAGTTTGTTTTTCATATTTTGATTTCGTTGTCTTTATCCCTAATGTTTTGGGTTGTTAGCATATAAGCCATTATCATTATAATTATTTTTTTGGAAACCTTTCTACCCAAATTGTAATGGATTTGTTGCATTTCATATTTTAGTAGAATGATTCATACATTCACCCAATTCGTGATGGATTTTTATGTTCAATTATTCTATTTTTCTTAATACAATTTTGTATAGAGACCACGTTGCAGGGGTTGACTCTAATATACAATATTATTAAAATTCCTCCCCCCATATTTGCTATACCCCTAATTTTTTATTGTTACACAATTAAATTATTATTTTATCATCATTTGATACCCTCTGTGACTCTCTAACGTCGGTCTGCGTGACTTTATGCTTGTGTTAGCCTATCTCCATGACTTAGGGTCTTATATTGGTATCAACATGAGGTGTATTTCCACTTAGATTATGGTCTCTATTTATTTAATTATTCCATCATTTGTTTATACTAACAATATGGCTACACTTTTCATGAATATCGAGATTTTTATTATATATATTCTCGTTCACATATTGGATTATTTGTCTTACTCATAATTAGAGTTTTTACTTGTAACTTCCAAAGTACTTGACCAAATTTATGATAAGCTTTGCTTCTTCATTCCTTGGGTTGATAGCGTAATTTCCATATTTTCATATTCCTAGTTATTTGTAAGGATATTGTATTAGGATGGCTACATGCGTATCATCTATTTTCTCTATTCAATTACATAAATTTTCCGAGATAGTGCTTGTGCTCTCGATTATTCAAATTTTGAGTATCTTATAGAGTGGTTTTAAGGTTTCATAGTTGATTTATTTTGTTCATTTGTTCGTGAATTTGGCTCATACATCTTAACTTTCTATGAGTTTTAATTTGTTAATGTTTATATCCAACCATGAGTTTTCTTATTCTCATAGTTCTGAATAGTTACGATGGTACTTTTGCATGTTTCCTCTTTTCATTTCTTGTAATATTCCAAAATAGGAAAAACAAGAATATAGAACATAAAAATGGAAATGCAATAAACATCATTACATCAAATACATGAATAGATCAACCGAGCCATTTTATTATATATAATGGCGAAATGAAATAGAGAGGTTGAGAAAGAGACACTCATCCGGGTGGATATTGAGTGACACCGCCTATTCCCCGCAGGGCCCCACCGTACCTCTTTCGGTTTTTCGGTTTGGCACAACTTACTATTTTTTGCTTGTTTTCGGGTCTTGAACCCCGGGAGCCGTTTTGAGGCCCTAAGCGACGTTTTTTGGGCATCGTGCCTCCGACTAATATCATTCGATTCCATTTTGGAATGGATATTTGTGGCGAAAAGTTTTATTCCTCGGATAGATATTTCTAATGATGTATCATGTGCGTCAAACGGAGATAGTATGCCAAAGTTACGTCCTTGGGAAGTTGAAACACCGATGGAGTTTACCCAAACGGGGCCCATGGATTTTGGTGCTTCATCTCCTAGGGTTAGGTTTTTTGGATGTTTAGAATTCTCCATTGTTTCTCAATAATAAATAGGCCCTTGAGCCTCATTGTAACTCGGTTCGAGCACATCGCCACCACATCTCTTCTCGGTAGCTACCGGTGCCTAGCTAGTTTTATTTCCATTACGTACGTAAGCAAATTTCGATTATTTAATATTAATGAAATGAAGTGTTATTTCCGCGCATCTCTTTATTTATGGTTATGTGTTTGATACATTTGTGTTTCGGCATAAATCCGAATCGGTGCTATCGAGTAGTGCAACTTTTCTTGATCCCTTCTTTGTACGTCCCTAACGAGGTCGGGGTATAAGGAGTTAGGGCTCGATCTGGTGGAACCTTTTGCAAGATCGGCCCTCGCAAACCCCAACGGACGCCCATGGGGGACGAAAAGAAATATGAGAAGCCGGAGATCCTATCAAAATATTGTTTTGAGAGGCCCTTGAAAAACAAAGGAGTAACGATGATGGATAACTTTGCCCGGATCCTTCAACGACGCCCACTAGTAGTGCATCGGCATCATGACCACTGCGGGAGGTGCGACTCCTTTTAAGGTACAAGTAAATTTTGACATTCCCATATTTGAGGGTCAAATAGATGTAGATGCCGTAGATAGATGGTTGAATCTATTAGAAGGATATTTCTCGGTTGATGACTTTTCCGACGGGGAGAGATTATTTTTTCACTCCTGAAGCTACCCCCATGTCGAGGACTGTTAGGAAACCCATTGTGAGAAAAAGGACGAGACGAGCCACTCTGCGTTGCCATTTGTACCCCTTGGAAATTCTTTCCGAGGCAGTTTGTCAAGGAACAATACTATCCCATGAGGGAGCTATGAGGACAAGTACATAGAATGGACCACATTGCGGCAACAAAGGGATCAAGATGTGCATGGTGACGAATACCTGTTCCATACCGTGCGCACCAAGTTGGGTATCAAAGATTCGAGGAGAAACATACGGTGCTAAAGTATCACGATTGTACGCAAGATACATTTAGGAGGAAATGGAGTTCCTCGACATCTCCTCACTTGGTACGGCATACGGTATGCTACCAAGATTGACGAGAAATAAACGGAAGAAGCGAGACTTTGGATGCGGGAATCAAAAGCAAAGGGAAAGGTGCTCCCAAACCCTGTGGAAAAAGGATAGGAGCAAGGCATGGCAACTCAAGACTGACTTGTCAAAGCCACAAGCAAAAGAAAAACACCACAAAGCCAAAGAAGGACACGGAAAGTGGTGTGAGTTCCATATAAGGCTCCCACTCACAACACGAGTGAGTGTCGGGCCAACGATCCTTAGTGGTCGAGATGTGGGCTTACGGGAGTCGGATGCATGCTCTAACTACGAATCAAGAACTACGACAAGGGTAATGACAAAGGGAAATCGATTATTGATGCAGATCCCAATGCCAGCATTTGCCACTACGAAGATCCGAAGGAGGAACCGAGAAGGTTCGGAGGAGGAGGAACGTCTCTTCCACTCCTAGATGTGGGTAAAGGGCTCCCTCCGTACGGTTCATTTCAACAATGGTAGCCAAAAAGAACCTAATTATGGCAGATGCCATGAAGCGGTTGGGCTTGCCGACCATAGCTCACCCACATCCATACACCATCGGGTGGCTTCACCAAGGATGAGATCTCCGCGTCGGCCCGGCGGTGCCGCCTTCCCTATGGCGTCAAGCCCTTCACGGATGAGGTATTATGTGACGTTGCTCCTATTGATGTTGATGTATTATTAGGACAACCATACTGTGGAAGTTTCATGTTGTGTATGAGTCTTGGCCTCGCCTTGTTATTGTTACTTTGGGAAATAAGTTGTACGGGGACACCGAGAGGTACCACCTCATACACTATTTCTTTGGCTACGCAAAAAATGCGGTAACTCATTTCCCAAACCCGAAATTCATTTTGCGATGATCCGCCCCGGGGCAAGAAGAAGAGCTGGCCATGACCTCGAGAAACGGCTCTCTGCCTGAGCAACAACAAATGGATAAGGTCGTGGAGGAGTACGGAGACATCTTCACCTCATCCACGGGGGTTCTCTGCATTTTAGGTCGAGAGCACACGATTGATCGACCTAATGTGCCCACTACCCAATGGACCGATCTATTGGCGCTTTTGGAGAACGATGAAATCAAGAGGGAAGATTCAAGAGGCATTTGTAAAGGTCACATATGACCAAGTTCATCGCCACATTGTAGGATCCCCGATCGTGTTTGTACGAAGAAGGATGGGACGTGGATACTCTGTATTGACTATCGAGTCTTTGAACAAGATCAACATCCCGAAATAGGTACCCAATCCATGGATTGATGACCTTGGACCAAATCAAAGGTGCAAAATATTTCAGCAAGATTGACTTGAGATTTGAGGTATCACCGAGTGCGATTGAACCCTCGATGTGTGGAAGATTGCCTTCAAAGCCAAGGAAGGCCTTTTCAAATGGCTAGTCATGCCTTTCGAGTTGACGAATGCTCCCGCAACCTTCATGAGGATGATGGATGACATCTTGCGACCATTCACCAACTCATTTGTAGTGGTGTACTTCCAGATGACATTCGATCTTCGACGGACTTGGGCTTTGCTTCACCACATCGGGGTCACTCCAAACACGGCAACACTTACAAGTTTTGTGCCAACGCGGAAAGTTTTTTTGGCACCGGCCCGAGTTCAATATACGGGATACATTATTGATGAAAGGGGGTGCATGTGGATCTAGCCAAGATCCAATTCATCGGGATTGGCCGGCCCCAACTACTATAACGAGCTTCGCAACTACCGGGTCTTGCTAATTTCTACTGGGGAGGTTCATGTTGGGATTCTCTCATATCACTTGGCCCTTGATTCAATTCACTAAGGAGGAGTGAGAGAAAGAATTCTTTGGTCGGAACCTCAACGAGAAGGCGTTCACATAATTGTCATGCAATTTCTGCAGTCTCACTTTGCAGGAACTTGCAACAGCCATTTGAGATCGAGACAAACATGCCCTCCGACTATGATATTAAAGGGCCTACTCAACAGTGGACATTCAAAGGCATTTCATGCTGAGACAAAGTCCCATTACTCACAAGTATAGCACATATGACAAAGAAATGTACTCCATTGTGAAAGCTTGTCGACAATGGAAGCATTACATTTTGGGGAAGGAAACAATCATCCACACAAACCACAGGCCCCTGCAGTTCATACAGACACAAGGGAAGTTGCAGAATGATCGCCATCAGAAGTGGTCCACATATCTGCAACAGTTTCATTTGAACATCAAGTACAAGAAGGGTAGCACCAATAATGTTGCAGATTGCCTCAACCGACCACCGATCGTGGCGCTCACCACCGTGCTCAACTCTTGTGGGCACGAGACTTCTGATTGGCCGCTTCTCTATGAGAGTGACCCAGAATTCGACCACACTTACAAGGCACTCTTGGGGGGTACGCAAGTTCCAAATTTTCACCTCCAAGATGCACTTTTATGTCACATGGGACACCTTTGTGTTCCTTCAAGCGAGCGTGCCAAGATGATATGGGAAGCACACTACAGTCGAGTCGCTGGGCATTTCGGGGTCGAGAAAACAGTAGCAATCCTGCAGAAGTATTTCTATTGGCCGAACCTTCAAAAGGATGTTGAGAAGCACATCAGATCCTGCACTGCTTGTGCCATTGCCAAACCGACCATCAAGAAGCAAGGCCTATATACTCCTCTACCTACCCCTAGTCGACCTTGGGAATCCATCTCCATGGATTACATGTCGGGCCTGCCTTCTACTAAGCAGGGAAATGACTGTG
Source organism: Pinus albicaulis (assembly GCA_034641835.2). Taxonomy (NCBI): domain Eukaryota; kingdom Viridiplantae; phylum Streptophyta; class Pinopsida; order Pinales; family Pinaceae; genus Pinus; species Pinus albicaulis. The sequence continues at coordinate 1,167,480,495 of CM076577.1, forward strand.
TTTTTGTGGTCGTCGACAGATTCTCGAAGATGGCTATTATGGCGGCCTGCAAGAAGAATATCACAGCAGAAGCCACTGCTAAACTCTTCTTTGAACGAGTGTGGGTGCACTTTGGGATCCCACAGTCTATCATATCAGATCGGGATAGCAGGTTCCTCAGCACATTTTGGTCCAGCCTTTGGTCGATGTTGGATACCAAGCTCACCAAGTCCACAGCCTTCCATCCCCAAACAGATGGCCAAACAGAGGTCGTCAATAGAATGATTGTACACATTCTGCGCATGTACAATTCAAAGCATCCACGCACATGGGACGAGAGCCTCCCCTATGTACAACATATTTATAATCGGGCTCTCCATAGTTCAATCGACCATAGCCCCTTTCAGGTGGGCTTGGGATTCCAGCCACTATGTCCCATTGACGTAGCCATGCCATTTGCAGCTGCTCAGGCCAATTCAGCTCATGTCCAGTCTGAAGTTGACAAAGAAAGTAGCTTCATCGAGCGCATTCAACACATCCGCCAACAGGTTCATGATATATTGGACAGAGCCAATGCCAAGTACAAGCAACGCCATGATCAACATCGGGTGCCACACAACTTCCAGGTGGGCGACAAAGTATGGCTACATTTGCAGAAGGAGCGCCTCACTGGACCCCACCGCAAGCTTTGCCTGCTCCGATACGGGCCGTACACCATCACCAAGGCTGTAGGGAACAATGCCTTCGAGCTCAATATTCCACCATTCCTTGGTCTGCACCCAGTCTTCAATGTGGATCGCCTTCGTCCTTACTTCCCACCTCTACTGGACACCTCGGACATTGCAGAACAACTCACGCCAACAGAGTTAAACCCAGACTGCATGGAACAGGCCACCACAGATTGTATCATGGACATGCAAATCAAGAACACTCGTCAACAGCAGATCCAACTGTATCGGGTTGTCAAAGCTGGCCAACTCCTGCACCATGGAAAGTGGTTCACCAGGGACCAAGTTCAGCAGAAATTTCCTCATCTCATGGAGGAACTTAACGCAATGGGGACCATTGCTTCCTAAGGGGGGAGGAATGATCCAGTGGATATTGGTGGTCATCCGCCTATTCCACTTGGGGCTCCACCATGGTCTCTTTCAGTTTTTTAGTTCCGGCACAGTTTACTATTTTTAGCAATTTTTCGGGTCTTGAACTTTCGGAGCCGTTTTGAGGCCCTAAACGACGTTTTTTGGGAAAACGGAGAGAAACATGGGTCCATGAACCGATGTTTCTCATTCCAAATTTTTATTCCTCGGATATATATTTCTAACGAGGTATGGTATGCATCAAACAGAGATCATATGCCAAAGTTACGCCCTTGGGAAGTTGAAACACCAATTTACCCAAACGGGGCCCATAGTTTTGGCGCTTCATCTCCTAGGGTTAGGGTTTTGGCTGTTTAGGATTTCCCATTGTTTCTAAATAATAAATAGCCCCTCGAGCCTCATTGTAACTCAGTTCAGAGGCCTGTAGCCGCCACATCTCTTCTCAGAGATAGCTACCAGTGCCCTAGCTAGTTTTATTTCCATTCTGTCTGTAAGCAAATTTCAGTTCTTGATATTAATGAAATGAAGTGTTATTTCCGCTGCATCTCTGTATTTATGGTTATGTGTTTATTCTGTTGCGTTCCTGCATAAACCGAACTATATTTCTCCGGGGTCGAGAAAACAATAGCAATCCTACAGAAGTATTTCTATTGGCCGAACCTTCGAAAGGATGTCGAGAAGCACATCAGATCCTGCACTGCTTGTGCCATTGCCAAACCGACCATCAAGAAGCAAGGCCTATATACTCCTTTACCTACCCCTAGTCGACCTTGGGAATCCATATCCATGGATTACATGTCGGGCCTGCCTTCTACTAAGCAGGGAAATGACTGTGTTTTTGTGGTCGTCGACAAATTCTCGAAGATGGCCATTATGGCGGCCTGCAAGAAGAATATCACAGCAGAAGCCACTGCTAAACTCTTCTTTGAACGAGTGTGGGTGCACTTTGGGATCCCACAATCTATCATATCAGATCGGGATAGCAGGTTCCTCAGCACATTTTGGTCCAGCCTCTAGTCGATGTTGGATACCAAGCTCACCAAGTCCACAGCTTTCCATCCCCAAACAGATGGCCAGACAGAGGTCGTCAACAAAATGATTGTACACATTCTGCGCATGTACAATTCAAAGCATCCATGCACATGGGACGAGAGCCTCCCCTATGTACAACATAGTTATAATCGGGCTCTCCACAGTTCAATTGGCCATAGCCCCTTTCGGGTGGGCTTGGGATTCCAGCCACTATGTCCCATTGACGTAGCCATGCCATTTGCAGCTGCTCAGGCCAATTCAGCTCATGTCCAGTCTGAAGTTGACAAAGCAAGTAGCTTCATCGAGCGCATTCAACACATCCGCCAACGGGTTCATGATATATTGGACAGAGCCAATGCGAAGTACAAGCAGCGCCATGATCAACACCGGGTGCCACACCACTTCCAGGTGGGCGACAAAGTATGGCTACATTTGCAGAAGGAGCGCCTCACTGGACCTCACCGCAAGCTTCGCCCGCTCAGATACGGGCCGTACACCATCACCAAGGCTGTAGGTAACAATGCCTTCGAGCTTAGTATTCCACCATTCCTTGGTCTGCACCCAGTCTTCAATGTGGATCGCCTTCGTCCTTACTTTCCACCTCTATTGGACACCTCGGACATTGCAGAACAACTCACACCAACAGAGTTAAACCCAGACTGCATGGAACAGGCCACCACAGATTGTATCATGGACATGCAAATCAAGAACACTCGTCAACAGCAGATCCAACTGTATCGGGTTGTCAAAGCTGGCCAACTCCTGCACCAAGGAAAGTGGTTCACCAGGGACCAAGTTCGGCAGAAATTTCCTCATCTCATGGAGGAACTTAACGCAATGGGGACCATTGCTTCCTAAGGGGGGAGGAATGATCCAGGTGGATATTGGTGGTCACCCGCCTATTCCACTTGGGGCTCCACCATTGTCTATTTCAGTTTTTCAGTTTCGGCACGGTTTACTATTTTTAGCAGTTTTTCGGGTCCTAAACTTCCGGAGCCGTTTTGAGGCCCTAAACGACGTTTTTTGGGAAAACGGAGAGCAACATGGGTCCATGGATCGATGTTTCTTGTTCCAAATTTGTAGTCCTCGGATAGATCTTTCTAACGAGGTATGGTACGCGTAAAACAAAGATCGTATGCCAAAGTTATGCGTCTGGGAAGTTGAAACACAAATTTACCCAAACGGGGCCCATAGTTTTGGTGCTTCATCTCCTAGGGTTAGGGTTTTGGCTATTAAGGATTTCCCATTGTTTCTAAATGATAAATAGGCCCTCGAGCCTCATTTTAACTCAGTTCAGAGGCCTGTAGCCGCCACATCTCTTCTCAGAGATAGCTACCAGCGCCCTAGCTAGTTTTATTTCCATTCTGTCTGTAAGCAAATTTCAGTTCTTTGATATTAATGAAGTGAAGTGTTATTTCTGCTGCATCTCTGTACTTATGTTTATATGTTTATTCTGTTGCGTTCCTGCATAAATCCGGATCACCAAGATACATAACATAGCTTAAATTAGACACTCCATTTTCTTGATATCCATCAAAGTCTGAATCAAAATATCCAATCAAGCTAAAGTCATCCACCTATGCATATTTTATTCCAAAGTATTAATTTTTTTTCAATTACATTAAAACTCTTTTTGTAGTAGACCAATGTACCTCACAAGGTTTTTTCATAAACCTATAAATGATTCCAATGGAAAATAATATATATGGTTTGGTGGCAGTGAGGTAGATAAGAGTTCCCATAAGCTTCCTATACATGCATCCTCAAATTTGTTTCCTTCTTTAGATGTAAGTTTTAGATATTGTTCCAATAAAGTGAACAAAAGATTGCATTCATCCATGCCAAACTTGTTCCAAAATTATCCAATGTACTTATTTTGAGAGAAGAATATGTAACCTAGATGTTAGGACACTTCAATGCCCAAATAGTATTGAAGGTATCTCAAATATGTCATCTCAAATCCTTTCTTATGTTCTTTATTTATGGATGCAATATAATTTTCATTATTCAATGTTATCAATAGATCATTTACATTTACCACAAGATAGACAACCATTTTTACAACTCCCTTGATATGATCCAGGTAGAGCCTTTGATACGATCTTGATATGAATTTGGATCACTTAAAAGGATTATATTATAAGACTTTTTTAATTGAACTTGATTTCCTTTGAAGGCTTAAATATATTTTGAATTAAAAATTCTTTGAACTATGTTTTTTATCTTTCTATCATCACTTAATGCAACTCAACTTAATTTTAGAAAGTAGAAAGACATGCATAAGAAAACACTAGGCAAGATACCAAACACATTAAGAAAAAATATCGCCAAGTTGGTAACAGAGTTTACCCAGTGTGGGCTTCGTCTATGGGCTCACGAATCCATGAATCAATTAATTATTTTCTTCAAAGATAATCTCCTTTACAAAGGCTAGAATTCCCACATCATCAATTCGCAGTATAATTCCAACAACAATGACAATATTGAAGAGATACTTTCATGCACAATACTGATATTTGATTCTCACAAGCATGTGGCTATGTATCTCTTACAAAGATATGATCTCCTCTAAATGGGTTGATATCTCACAAGAATGTGGCATAAACTAGGCTCTCACATAAAGTGGAAACATGTCCTCTTGAATTCGTTGTTCAGATTCCAATAATACCCATCATCATCAAACCAATTTGGCAATTTTGAGACCAATTACTACAAACGTGACTAATTTATTACAAAGGCCTTTTTGAGCACCAAAACACCTTAGTCTTGTGTGTTAAGGATTAAATGATGAATTCCCTACAATGATTAAGATCATGTTTCCTTGCTGTAACATACAAGATCACCAGAACCTGCAACATACATTCATCTCTTTCTAATATACAAAAAGGATAAAAACCATAAATCAATAAATATTACATCAGTTCTCTTGCCAAGATGACCACAATGTTGCTCAAAATTCAACAAGCACATCACCAACATATTCGTATTTCCATCCTATGAATTTTGACTGTAAACTCGACCCTCTTCTAAATACTGTAACATTTCCTTGTTAAGTGTGCCAAAAAAATCACTGTCAAATGTGAGCTCCAACCACGAGATCTGAATTCAGTCTCTCAAACAAAAACATTATCCATATCAGCAACTCTATTTTGAAATAATTCTACAATTTTAGAGTATAAACATGACCATCTTCTGAGATGTGCAAGGCTGCCCCGAATCTCATGCCAAACATTAATGGGAAATAGGGGCTTCTTCCATGGGCCCTCAGATATGTTTGGGTACAATTATGTTTCCTTGTTACACCCACGTTCCTATCCCACTCTCCATGGTTTGACTCCACCCTTGTCATGCGAATAGAATGGCTTTAAAGAAACATATGTTAGGTGGATTTCATAAACCCATCTTTTGGCATATTTTTCAACACATTATATAAGGCATTTGTTAGTTGTGGAGGTCTGAGGGTCAAACCCATGAACCTCCTACTTTTTTTTTATATATAAATAACAACATACATTAATAATGTATGCATATGTTGGTTATTCTATTGTTATAATATAGTTGAAAATAAAAACCAACCATAAATTCATGATGCTAGTGTGTCTTTTCATGGGTGCTTGTGGGCACATGGCACCCTTTCATAGGGCCATGTGCTGATTTTTCATAGGGTCACATGGTGCCTTGTGATTTTCCCACTTGCACTCTAGTCACCATGTCACAATGCCACCTCAACATTGAGTCAGTTGCCATATGTCAAATTTAGGCTACGACACTTGTCCAGTCAGCCTGCTAACATGGCACCTAGTGACCACCAATTACACATACCATGTTAGCTCTAGGATGTGCCAAATGTCATCTATATGGAATGCCATGTGGCAGACAAGGTTGAATTTGACTTTTTTTCCTAATTTTATGAAAACTTTGATTAGCCATAACTTTTTCATGCAAACTTGAATTGAGGTACTATTCATGCCATTGGAATCTATTTTTCAAGCTCTACGAATTTCCACTATTTCCATAAACTTTTGAGAACCTTGGATTTTTGAGTTTTTCTGAAGTCCCCTCGATCATTCCTCTCCATTGAAGTAATTTTGGTCCCTGAAATTTTATATAAAAAATCATACATGTCTCTCTTTGATTTAGAAAATAACTCATACTCTTTGCTACCTATCAAATAAAATATCACTCTATTTTATTTGTAAGTGATGTTATACATTCCATCACTTTTACAAATTGTTTTCCATCTATGGGGTCTTAGAAGCAACAAGTGATTTACAGTGATGGCCATTTATCAAATAAATTTTCCAGAAAATTCACCTTTTAATTCATCTAGATAAACATTCTACCCCTTTCAAGTTGTTTATGTAGCTGACTTGCTTCATGAGATGTTTCATTGGCTGGTTCCTTTGCAACCCTCTTATCCTTTTTGGGACACAACTCTCGATGGAGTGCTAAACATGTGACTTGATGTCCAAATTTTTACAATGGTGGCAATAACATTTCTTCCTCCAGGTTTTGGTGCCCTTCTTTTTCTCCTGATGTGGAGAAGAGTCTTCAGGACTTGGCTTCTTCCTTGTTTCCATAAATTTTCTCTACAATGCCATTGTTTTCCAACACTTGGAAGCAACATGGTTATTAAAACCATGAAATGTACATGGTTTTCTATGCCATAGGTTTTTCTCATCATTACCAATTTTTTTGTAATCAAAATTAACATTAGAATATTGGGACGTTTTACACCTTTCTTGGTTGTCTCTAGTGTAATATTAGATATGAGATATTTCCTTATCCCTTCCTTTTAAATGTTCACTATCACTAGAATGTTTTGATGTGCTCTCAACATCCTGCATGAATCAAACTTGTTGCTTGAATAATCTCCTATATCTATGGGTTTGGATCCTCCTCTGCTTCCTCTCCTACATAGTTCAATCCTTCATATCGATGTAGTTCCACCAGTTGGATGGGATTCACAATTCCCTGGACATTAGCTCTAAGGCCTCCTACTTCATATATCATTTCCTTTAGTAGCTTCAAACCAATTCCTGTAGTGTGATTTTCAAAAGAACCAAAATCATCATCATGAAATGAAGTAATTACACAAGGAGAATTATTTACCTTCCTTCCTATTTATGACACTTTTTCTTATTCTCATATTTTAACCAATTCCTCATATAGCCCTACTCTGGATGATGCCGAAGTTGAAGCTTCTAGGAAATCACCTTGGTTTCCTAGTATGATAGGAGATATCATCAGATGTGCATACATTCATATATTCATAACAAGAACCATGATTGAAATACCTGTCATGACCACCACTTGGCCTAATCTAGGAGAGATGTGTTTCGTTCTTTGTAGTGGAACATTCTCAAACTTGTTCCTCCACTACTTTCTCTGGTATGAGTGTCAACATTTTCTTCTTGAAACATCCTCTTTAACTCAACATTCTCTGCTAGAATGCATTCGGTGATCACTCCGAGCTCTTGAAGCCTCGCTTGCTTCAATCCTTTTCCCATCTATGAACACATGTGATATTTGGTTGATACCACTCTGATACCAAACTTGATTTGATTTGGGGTGAGCCTTTGATAAGAACTTGATCTGGATTTAGATCATTTAGAAAAGGATTACATTTATAGGACAATTTTAATTGGGCTTGATTGCATTTGAGGGTATGAATCCAATTTGAATTAAAACATATTTTAACTATGATTTTTCACTTTCTATTATTATTTAATGCATCTCAACATAATCGAAAAAAGTAAAAAGAGATGCATAATAAAACATGAGACAAGATACCAAACAAATTAAAGGAAAATATCACCAAGTTGGTAATGTATTTGACTCAGTGCCGACTACATCTCCAAGCTCATGAATCCATGAACCACTTCATTCTTTTCTTCAAATATACTCTCCTTTATAAAGGGTCAAATTCCCATATCATCAAGTGGCTGTAGAATTCCCACAACAGTGTAAATATCGAAGAGATGCTCTCATACACAAAACTAAGAGTTGATTCTCACAAGCATGTGGATATGTCTCTCTTAAAAAGTGACAATTTCCTATCAATGGGCTAATATCTCAGAAACATGTGGCATAAACTAGACTCTCTCACATAAAGTGGCAACAAGTCCTCTTGAATCCACTATTAATATTCCAATCATACTCATCATCATTAAACTAGCATCAGAATTTTGAAACCAATTACTGCAAACATGACTAATTTTTGATGAAGTGTAAAAGTGGCATTTTTTAGCACCATGCCACCTTGGTGTTGCGTGCAAAGGCTCAAATGATGAATTTAGTGCAATGATTTAGGTCTTGCTTCATTGCTTCAACATAAAAATATCACCAAAACCTGCAACATACATTCATCTCTTCACAATATCCAAGAGAGAAAAAACATAAATGCATAAAGCTTACATCGATTCTTGTGTCAAGGTAACCATAATGTTGCTCAAACTTCCGAAAACACATCACCAACACGTCTGGATTGAAATCATGTAAATTTTAATTGTAAACTCGACCCCCTTCTAAAGAGTGTAACCATGCCTTGTTAAGCATGCCAAACAATCACTGTCAAATGTAAGCTCCAACTGCGAGCTTTGAATTTCACTACTCAAATTGAAGGATACCCCATACCAGCTGCTCCATCTTAGAATTTTTCAATCTGAGAGTATAATGTGACACCTTCTCACATGTTTAAGGTTGTCGTGAATCTCGTGTCAAACATTAATGACAAACATTGGTTTATGCCATGAGCTTAGATTCATCTTAACTCAAGCACCAAGAGAGATCGAATCTATTGAGATACAAAAATATTTTAGATTGTAAGAGATTTGATCCCTCTTGGCTCTTGGTTGATCAAGATTGAATCATTATATTTTTTTGATCTATCTCAATTCTTTTGGAGTGGAAAAAATGGAAGAATCATCTCATGAGATCATTTTTACCGGCATGACCCAATTTGGAAAAATGCAGTCTGAAACCTTATGGGATCGTTTTGAGGTATCAAATGACGTTTTTTTTGGGTTAAAACTTTGCTTCTTTGGTGTTGAACCATTTTTTCTTATTCTACACACAAAGAAAATTCCAAAAATGCAATAATTGTGTCAATCTAATTTTATATGTGAAAGTTATGTCACACGAAAGTTTACCTTCCTATCCTCACCACCAGAATTCGAGAGGATGTCACGTCCACCCCCATTATTCATGAAAAAAGGGGTTAGTCATGTGATTATGATGTAGAAAACTCTAGAAGAGTCTATGTTATAACTTTGGTTAACAGTTTAGGTAGTCAAACCTAACCACTAGTAGGCTATTGGGTTGTGCTATAACTAGACCACTAGGAGGAAAAAAGGTTCCACACTTTCGAGTGCCTTTGTTTTGTAGTTGAGCAATAATAGCCAAGAGGGGTAGGAGATAGATCACACAAAGAATAATTGGGCATTGTAGTAGCCCATGGGCCACATTTCATACTTATTTGTACTCACATCCATATTTCCATTCAAATAAAGAGAGTGGAGTGACCTCACCTTCTACTTGGGCTTTTCTCCCAAAAGAGTTTCCTAAAGCATATCTTATGTTAAATGTGTGTGTCAGTTTTTTACTTTTCCGTTCTCTATTTTCTGCATAGTTTTAATTCACATGCATGCACAATTAACAATAAATCTATATATTCAATAGTGTAGAATTTCATATTTTAAATAAAATTTAATCTAATATGTCGTGACGAAGTGTCTAGTGAAATATCCACAACTGTTTACAAACAAGCCTAGATCCATCTTAACTCTACATTTATTAAGCACCAACAGGGATCAAATCTCTCGAGGTGAAAACCTATTTTTTGAGTGAAAAACTTGAGGAAATGTTTGCACCTTGAGATATTTGATCCCTCTCAGAGCTTGATAGATCCAGAGTTAAGATGGATCTAGGTTGGTTTCATTTTGCCAAGGAAAATCTATCAAAGATATGATTAATTTTATCAATAATACATAAATATATCAAATATTAACGTAATCATTTTAAATATGCTAAATATTTCTGAGATTAACTTGGTCATTTAAATTTTAAATTTTCTTAGTTACCTCAGTTCGTTGAGATGATAAATATTATTAATAACTATAATGATGAAAAATGATGAAATGTCTTTTTTGAATGCAAAGTGACAATAATAGTGTTGAAAGATAGAAAATGTGAATAATAAGAATGAACTCATGTTACAAATAGTCTTCATTGTGATCAATCTCAAACTATTTTCTTCTACTATTCTTTATACCTATTTTATATTTATTTATTTATCATACCTCTTTATGCCTCTTTTATATTTATTTATTTACCATACTTATTTTATAAATATGGTATCATTATTAATTTGTCCCATGGTATTCATTCCATAGGCTTCATTTATCTAAATAAAACCTCATTTTTAAGTTTTTTTTTAAATATAAAAAGGTTTATGGAATAAATATAAAAAGAATTTTTATTTATTTACCATACATCTAGTTTATATATATTTTTATTTATTTACCATAACTCTGGAGTAAGTATAAAAATAGGTTTTATTTATTTACCATACCTAATGTTTATTTATATTTATATTTATTTCAATTTTTAAATATTTCAACTTTGATGGGGAATATTTGTGTCTTTAAATATTTTAATTTATCCATGGAATACGGGTTTTCTTTTTAAAGATTCATTTTACAAATATTTAATTAAAATAAATATTAAAAGATTTTGGATTTTGATTGTTTGTGTTGAATTAACTCTTTTCGTTTGATTTGGGAAATGGTATTGACTTTAGTAAAGAGTAAAGATGTATAAAATTTTACTTAATTTGGAAATTTAATGTGGTAATTTTTTTTGTTAAAGGTAAATTTATGATCCATTCAAATTCACTTATACAATTTACTATCCATTCAAATTATATAAATAATACATAGTTGTATTTTAATAGTTAATCTCACCCCATTAATAAGTTTATAATTTATATATAATGTAAATATTCAAGTTATATAAAATTCAAGAGTAAGTTAATGCTTTGGCCAACATTAGAAAAATAAAATTTATTATTTTTTGAGAACATGACATACTCGAAATCAGGGGGTCATACTGGGCTGTAGATTTTGTAGATCCTAAGTTAAGATGGATCTAATATGGTATCTAAAATATATAATGTTTTTGTAATGAAATAGATAAAACATACACATGAAAATTGATTAAAAGATTTGAAAATAATTATGCATGTAGTGGAATAAATTATTTTTAACAATTTTTTGAATACCAATACTAAATTGTAATAAAAATATGTGAGAAATTATATATATATATATATATATATATATATATATATATATATATATATATACCCAAAAGTTCATTGAGCTCAGCGGGTCATTCTACAATCATATATATATATATATATATATATATACACGCAAAAGTTCATTGAGACAAGCAGCTCATTCTACAATCTGTTCTCAATGTGGAGTTGATACATTTCTCTGTTAAAATAAAAATAAAATATTTTCTAAGGAAAATTATCTTAAAGTTTAAAAATATTGATGTATCTAACTAATCCTTACTATGCAAACTATAAAAATTGTATTGTTATATTTATAAAATTATTCAAATTTATAATTAGTTATCTATATTTCATGTAAACTAATTAGAAGTAAAAAAATGTGTGAAGAAGATTTTAAATTTAAAACCTTCAATTTCATACACATTTATATAACAATTAAAATATTTTAATATAAATTAATATTAATTTATACTTACAAATAAATAAATTAATAATAAAATGCAATAAATATATATATATATATTAAAAATAAAATGCAATATATATATATTCTATTATATTATTTTAAATTGTGATAATAAAATGCAATATATATATTCTATTAAAAATATAATTTAAATAATTTAAATTTAAACATTGTATTTTTCAATTTAAAAAAATATGTTTATTTTTAAATGAAAAAAATTGATTCAGTTAAGATAAATTTATACTTGTAAGATTAAGCAAACTCACTCAGTTTTCGTGGAAATTCCTGTTCCAAAAAACAATACATTGAATTCGCCAACCCGCCGAGTGACTCTGATTAATTGATCTGATTGGATTGTCACAACCTCACAGTGGTCGACAATCTATGATCGAAGCTAACGGTTCCCGCGTTTCATTTTCATAGTGAGACGTGAGTCCAGGGCATCAATTTTCCTCTCTCAGTGAAGATAGATGTCGCTGTCCAATTTTTTTTTAGCACAAGCCGGCTACGACGTAGAAGAATCTCTCAAATATGATATAAAGGGGCGGTGTTTAATGGAAGAAGAAAAACAATGCCCGCGACTCAACGTTTTAGAAATTGAAACGATGGACTCCCCGAGAGCTGATCACTAGGGGAGTTACCGGATGATTGTAAATCATTGCGAGTTTCTCTGCTTTTAAATATTCTTGTTGTTTTATCGGGAAGAAAGTTTCTTAATTGCCACAGAAGAATATCCTGAGAAAGCGATGTATTATGGGCAAATTAGACAGTTGTTGTGGTGGTTATTTAACTGCGGTATCGTTTATATATATATATATATATATATATATATATATATATATAGCGTGGAGTTGCTCAATCAATCCATTTGTATTTGTCTTGTGACATTTTCAATTAAAGAATTCGTTGGCGTATCGCTAGGCAATTGTCGTTCTTTCTATATTTTGAAAAAGTCGTTATTTGTTTGGATAGAATTGTGTTTAGTGCGATTTTTTGAAATTTCAGGTATCAGAGTTTGGTGAAAAAATTTAAGATAAAATCTTAATTTTTGTTATTTAAACTGGTTTTTTTGAATCCATATATATATAGAGTTTTCTACAGTAAAATTTCTGTAGACTAATTCACCTTTTAATAACAAATTCACGTTGATGCAATTATTCTTCCATTCCCCTGTCACGTAAGATTAGCCGTGCTTTACTCTACATTCCATCTTTAAAGTGGGCACAACAGACAACGCAGTCAACCACTAAATACTAGACTGTCAGTCTGTAACCACCGTTTTAGTGGAACAAATGGTTAGACTTTTTTGTTTTATCAATTAAGACTGATGTTTACTTCAATTAAAATATTGAACAAAATTAAAATTTACATTGATAAAGATTTACTGCGAATTAGTTTCATGAGTAACAATGATGGTAAAAACAAAAGTAAAAGTAAATCAAGATCTGGTGCCCACAGTTACCCACAGAACTCTGGAATAAATAGAAAATCCAGAGGAGAGTTTGGGGTTGGATCTGTGGAGGAAGGAAGAGAAACTCTGTTAATCTGAAAGAGGTATTTCAGAACAGAGGGTGCACTGGGTTGGAGATTGGACCGGTTTGTCTCGTGATCTCCCTAGAACTTCCTGTTTTTTCCCTGGAATGGAAGGACCGGACTGTCCTAAGTTTCTGTCCAGTGCTCCGAGTATTACAGAGACCCAGACTTGATGCACGGGGGGAGCTGCGTGACTGCTCGTTAGCTCATGGAAGGGAGGCACATTATTACCATCAGTTGATTCCGGTTTCAAATGAGTAAATAATAAGAAGAAGTAAAATGTTTTGTTGGTTCTTCTTCTGATTTTGATTTCGGAAGTATGCTGTGGTTAGAAAACTCAATTTTGTTACCATGAAAGGATGAATCTTGTTTTCTGTTACCATTACAGTAGGGTTGTTGGATAAAAGTATTATATTCAATAGAGACAGTCTACAGTTAAGATTTTACAGTAGTCAGAAAGATAAATAGTTTACTTATTATTCTCTTTTGTTCCCTTCACCCTATTATATCATGTACAGAGGTAGGTTAATTCCTGTGGAAGAGGTATTTAATAACAGAACCTGAAATTTAATTGCCAGCCATATCTACTTCACCAGTTAAGACAGTCCTGTAGAGTATAATAAGTGGAAAACAAACACAGATAGAGAAACGGGAGAACCGTTAACCCTTCAAGCCAGAAATCTGGGCTAAAGGGTTGGTCATCCTCCGCCTTGAAGGAACACGGACATGAATGGCGGTCTGGACGCCTGTACCATTTAAGAAAAGATTTAAATAGAATAAGGAAATACCAAGAACAGTAGGAAATGCAAAACGTTTTGGTAGTAGCATCATAGAAATATTAACTCTACACTAGATAATAAAACTCTTAACAGCAGATACAGGAAAACTTCTAGAATCGAAGTGGTGAACGAAATTCCTGTGAAACATAAGAACCCATGACTGGGTGTAAAGTAACTATATATACCATTGAAAAGACTGTTGACACAGTAAATAGCCTCACGGCGTTATACACAATATATAAAAATACAATAACGAAACTTATATGAGAATGTCGCACTACCACTGCAATTGGTACAACCATAACAAGAAGCATACATACAATGTGTGCGAGAAGTCTTAAATCAAATAGAGAAACAGTTCGGCATATAACCGTATGATATTTTCACAGTTAAAACAAAGCAAACCCCACTTAGGAGTAGTCAACAATATACAACTGTCGGCTCAAGGCCGCAATTGATATCAAGAAAAACTGGAACAAGAATTCTATCTTGCATGGCATAACTGAAACATATTAGGCTAAACCCGGAGCTGGACCTAGACAGGATGAACATCTAAACGTTTCGCCAAAGGCAGACCAAGGGTACAATTCCTTCTAGAACGGAGTACCTGTGAAATGCATGCAGGGGTTAACCCTTTCTCCGCGAGCGAGCATGGAAACTACAGGAAATTCGAGCTGGAGTAGGAGGTATGGCAATACCTGTCATAAGAGAGAGTCCTTAGTCATGCGGAAGGAAATTCTGCTAAAAGAAACAAAAGAATTAAATATCAATGCTGAAGAACAGAGTCACCCCGGAACGGAGGCAAGTTTGGCTATCTAAAGAGGAAATACCTGTTGTCTTCCGAACCTGCGAGTTCTCGTTCAAGCACCGGACCTCCGCTGTCCAAAACCCCCAAAACAAAAAGAATTTTAGTACTTGAAAGAATGCACGAGTTCAACGGCCAGAAAAGAGTCATAAGCTACAGGGTTAAAATAATAATCAGTCTCCTCCATTAGATTCACACAAAAACTCAAACCTGTTCCACGAAAACTGCAGAAGGAACTATGATTTGTCAGGAAATGATACCTGAGTCGAGAGGCAAGCTCTCTGGTCGCTGCATTGTCACCATCGCCCCGGAAGGACTAGCAAACCAGTGAAGAAAACCTTGGCAGAGCCACCGCCTCCAGAACTCTCAGCGCGAAGAGAAACAATGAGGCCGGAACGGTTAGAGAGCCGAGGGTCATTACTAACCCTAGGCCTCAAAGCCGTGTGATTATAGCAAATCGACGGAGAAAGGTATGCCATGTGTCAGGCAGATAGGCCAGCCGGACTCCACAAATATCGAATCCATTTTCCAAAGTTGCAAATTGACAAATATAAATGCGGAATGGATAAACATAAATTCCAGCACTTATTAGTTCTGTGAATTATTAATAATATGTGCCATGATGGAAATCGAAAATCCAATGTCAATCTAATTTTTATAATCCATAGTACAGCAAATTTCATTATGTAGTACCGAAACATATTAATCCAAGAACGATGCTAGCAATGCACACATGTAAGACCATATCATATAACATTTCTATTTAAATGTTGGTTGAATTTCGGTAATGATAAATATTTTTTTTACAATGGTAAGTTTTATGGTAAGTTGAGTGTTACAAGTGGTATCGGAGCCGGTTACAACTCTGGAGCCCTATTGGGCTAACTAACGTTAAAAATTGTATGTTACTCATGCACAGTCAGATAATTATTGGAAGGACAGATGAGACAGACACCTTCACAATCACAATCGCTACAGCGAAATATCGGAGAAATGCAACCTCCACCAGAAGGAAACCCCGAAATGTGGGTTCAGCTGGGGATAGAGCAGCATCAGAGATCTAATAGATTGATGGAAGAACAACAACATCAGACTCGCATTTTACTACACACAGTACAATAGTTGCAAGAAGAGATGGAGAGGGTACGAAAGGAAAATGCTAGGATGATGCAGGAGCAAGAGAGGATCTTAAAAAGCCTCTCCGACAAACAGAATCAAAGAAATGAGAATGCCAGTGCTGGCAGGGAATTCCAGGAAAGGGACGATCAGCAAACAGGTGAACAAGATATGAAAACGAACGGAAAGCCAGTAAAAGGCAGAAGGTGGAATTACACGGAGAATTCAGAAAGATAAAGCCACCTACGTTCGATGGAGAAAAAGAGGAGGTGGCGGAAGCCTGGCTGATTAACATGAACAAATATTTCCAGGTGTATGATTACGATAGTGTTCTTAAAGCATGACTGGCCATTTATCAGTTAAAAGACAAAGCCACCTTATGGTGGGAAGAAGTGAAGAATGTGCGGGGATTAGAGGATGAAGATGTGACATGGGAAAAGTTCCAATAGTAATTTAAGGATAAGTACCTAACTGAGCGTTTTTATGATGAAAAAGCCCGAAAATTTCATGATTTAAAGCTAGGACAACTGACCATGGACGAGTTCATCACCAAGTTTACTGCATTACTGCACTACGTACCGTACTTAAGAGAAGAGAAGGCCAAAGTTCAAAGATTTCTGAGCAGTTTACCTGTCCATATGAAGTAGCGTATCGAATTTGAAAATCCCAAGACAATGGATGACGCTATCAGGAAAGCAAGGCTATGCTATCAGCAAGCGAAAAACAAGATAGATCCTGGAAAAGGATGGCAAACAAGGAAGGATAAGAGAAACAATGCTGGTTCCAAAAGGGGGAAAACCAGTAATTTCCGAAATACCGCCAGAAATTCAATCAATAAACAATTCGGTAGGAATCATCAGCGGGTTAGATGGCCTGGGGAAGACAAAACGGTGGAAGCTTCAAGTAAACCTGAGCAACCACAAACTTAGAGGCCACCTCTGCAGTGTTGGGGCTGTGGGGCAGTGCACTACTATCGGGATTGTCCACACCAGGGTAAAACTGAGGCAGTAAATAACTTGCAAGAAGCCTCTACTGTGGGAGATGTTGCTCGGAGTATACCCAGAATTAATGCTGCATTGGAGGACCGGCAAGCGGATTTTCAGCCTACCATGATAGAACTAGAAGGTAAATTGCTATCCCAATCTGTTTCTGTTTTAGTAGACCCGGGGGAAAGTCTAAGTTATATAAGTCCTAAACTAGTGGAAGTTTGTAAACTGCCAAGTCAAAAGTTCAAAAAGACCTGGTTGGTCCAGTTAGCCACAGGAGCTAAAAGAAGGGTTAGTGCCAAAATACCGGAATGTGCACTGCAAATTGGCGGACAACAGCTGGTAGTGGATTTAAATATTCTGCCTCTGGGATCCTATGATATATTATTGGGTATGGATTGGTTGGAGAAGCATTGGACTCTTATAGATTGTAAGGAAAAG
Organism: Pinus albicaulis; assembly: GCA_034641835.2. Lineage (NCBI taxonomy): Eukaryota > Viridiplantae > Streptophyta > Pinopsida > Pinales > Pinaceae > Pinus > Pinus albicaulis. The sequence continues at coordinate 1,167,498,030 of CM076577.1, forward strand.
ATAGTTTATTACAGAGATCATAATGGTATTCGTCAAGAGATTCAAGGCATAAAGAAGCCTGTAAATCTGCGCCCAATTACAGCTTCCTAGATGGGGAAATGTATAAGGAAGGGATGCCAACTGTATGCTATACAAGTTGGATTATCTGAGTCTAAAAATAAAGCTGCTGTGTTAGAAAATATACTGGTAGTTCAGGAATTTAAGGATATATTTCCTGAAGAAATACCAGGTTTACCACCAAAAAGAGAGTTTGATTTTACAATAGAACTGCTGCCAAGAGCCTCGCCAGTTTCACGGACTCCTTACCGTATGAGTGTACCAGAACTGACTGAACTGAAGATGCAGCTTCAGGAACTGCTGGATAAGGGGTATATTCGACCCAGTGTGTCACCCTGGGGAGCACCCGTATTGTTTGTTAAAAAGAAGGATGGAACCATGCGCATGTGCATGGATTACCGATAGTTAAATAAGCTAATTGTTAAGAACAGGTATCCTCTACCTCGTATTGATGACTTGTTTGATCAGGTGAGAGGGGCCACGGTGTTCTCAAAGATCGATTTGCGATCTGGTTATCACTAGATCCGGATTAAAGATGAAGATATCTACAAAACTGCCTTCCGAACAAGGTATGGCCACTACGAATTCGTGGTATTACCTTTTGGGTTAACTAATGCACCAGCCACCTTTATGAGGCTGATGCATAGTGTATTCCATCCTTATTTGGACAACTTTGTGTTAATTTTTATTGATGATATACTGATTTATTCTAAAGATGCGAAAGAACACAAAGCACACTTGCGAATGGTGCTGGAAATGCTTAGGAAGCACCAACTATATGCGAAATTCAGCAAATGTGACTTCTTTAAAGAAAAGATACAGTATCTTGGACACGTAATATCTGAAAAAGGCATAACTGTAGATCCGGAGAAAATCAAGACTATTATGGAGTGGAAGGTGCCACAGAATGTGGCAGATATACGATCTTTTATGGGTCTCGCTGGTTATTACCGGTGATTTATAAAAGGATTCTCAAAAATAGCTTTTCCTATTACCTCCTTGTAAAGGAAAGGGAAAATATTTCAATGGACCAAAGAATGCCAGGATAGTTTTGAAAGATTGAAGCAGTTGCTGACCACAGCACCTGTGTTAAGTGTGGCAGATCCGAGTAAAGAATTCGAGGTTTGTACAGATGCATGCAAGGAAGGTGTTGGGGCTGTTTTATCACAAGAAGGAAAGGTAGTTGCGTGCGAATCCCGCAAGTTAAAAGATCATGAGCAGCGGTATTCAGCTTATGATTTAGAGCTGACCGCAGTTGTGCATGCACTCAGGGTGTGGAGACATTATTTACTTGGGAAGAAATTCGTATTAAGGACAGATCATAGCAGCCTAACCAGCTATTTTAAACAAACTGATTTAAACTCTCGACAAGCAAGGTGGAATGCTTTCTTGAGTGAGTTTGAAATTGATCTGCAGCACGTGAAGGGAAAGGAGAACAAAGTTGCGGATGCATTGAGCCGAAAAGTGCATAGCATTTATGAGTTATACGTTAACCAGGTGGAAACCAGATTTCTAGATCAAATCAGAAAAGAAACAGATAAGGATCTAGAGTATAAATATTTATGGCAGCAAACCCAAGAATCTGAAGGACAGGGGGAACAAGGGGGATATGAGATCAACCAGGACGGGTTGCTGGTTTTTAAGAAGAAAATAGTCATTCCGAATAGAGTGGAATTAAAAACTATGATACTGGATGAATATCATAGAAGCAATTATGCTGGTCATCCGGGATATCAAAATATGCTGACAGCCATAAGAAAGGATTACTGTTGGCCAGGCATGAGGAAGGAAATAGCAAGCTATTTAACCAAGTGTTTAGAATGCCAGCAAGTAAAAGTGGAGCATCGGCATCCAGCTGGATTAATGCAACCTATACCCATTCCTGAGTGGAAATGGGAGGTGATTTCATTGGACTTTATCACCGGGTTACCAAAGTCAAAGCAAGGTAATGATTCCATAATGGTAGTTGTGGATAGACTAAGTAAGTCAGCACATTTCATACCTGTCCAGTCCACCTATAAGACAGTACAAATAGCAGACTTATTTATGCGTGAGATCTTCAGACTCCATGGCATACCTAAGACCGTCATCTCGGACAGAGATGTAAAATTCACATCAGCTTTTTGGAAGACACTGTTTACAGGGTTAGGAACTCAAGTACATTTTAGTACTGCATACCACCCGCAAACAGACGGCCAGACTGAGTGGGTAAATCAGGTACTGGAAGACATGCTGAGAATGTATGTCATGCAACAACCAGTTAAATGGGAAGAGTATCTACACTTGATAGAGTTCGCCTACAACAACGGTTACCAAGAATCATTAAAGATGAGTCCGTTCGAAGCACTGTATGGTCGGCAGTGCAGGACTCCCATCAACTGGAGCAGCCCAGAGAATAAACTCATGCTAGGACCAGACATGCTAGCAGAAATGGAAACTGAGGTGAGGAAAATTCGACAGAATTTGAAGGCAGCACAGGACAGGCAAAAAGTGTATGCGGATAAGAAAAGGTCTTATCGTGAATATGCAGTTGGAGATCATGTTTATGTCAGAATTAAACTGAAGAAAAGCACATTAATATGGGTATCTTGTGCAAAATTAGCACCCCGATTCTGTGGCCCTTTCCAAATTCTGGAGAGAGTGGGACCGGTGGCGTATCGTTTAGCTCTTCCTAGCCATATTCGGGTGCATAATGTTTTTCATGTATCGTTATTGAAACGATATGTCCATGATACAAGGCATATTATTCATTGGCAGAACATACAGGTAGTGAAAAGTATGATCACTAAATAGTAAAGTGATATTATAAAATTATTTAATTAACATAAGTTTATTATGTGCAGGTAGAACCAGACGGGGAATTTCTGGTCGAGCCACACAGTATAATCGACCGGAGGGAAATCATGCTCCGGAAACGAGCCATCGCCCAGGTTAAAGTGCAATGGAAGCACTTTGGACCTGAGGAAGCTACCTGGGAAGACGAAATTTTTGTTCGAGAAGCTTATCCTGAGCTTTTTACCGAACTGGAATAATAACACCGAGGACGGTGTTCTCGCCCAGAGGGGGAAAACTGTAACCACCGTTTTAGTGGAACGAATGGTTGGACTTTTTTGTTTTATTAATTAAGACTGATGTTTACTTCAATTAGAATATTGAACAAAATTAAAATTTACATTGATAAAGATTTACTATGAATTAGTTTCATGAGTAACAATGATGGTAAAAACAAAAGTAAAAGTAAATCAAGATCTGGTGTTAGTTGGAAAAACAGTTCCCACAGTTACCCACAGAACTCTGGAATAAATATAAAATCCAGAGGAGAGTTTGGGGTTGGATCTGTGGAGGAAGGAAGAGAAACTCTGTTAATCTGAAAGAGGTATTTCAGAACAGAGGGTGCACTGGGTTGGAGATTGGACCGGTTTGTCCCGTGATCTCCCCAGAACTTCCTATTTTTTCCTTGGAATGGAAGGACCGGACTGTCCTAAGTTTCTGTCCAGTGCTCTGAGTATTACAGAGACCCAGACTTGATGCACGGGGGGAGCTGCGTGACTGCTCGTCAGCTCATGGAAGGGAGGCACATTATTACCATCAGTTGATTCTGGTTTCATATGAGTAAATAATAAGAAGAAGTAAAATGTTTTGTTGGTTCTTCTTCTGATTTTGATTTCGGAAGTATGCTGTGGTTAGAAAACTCAATTTTTTTACCATGAAAGGATGAATCTTTTTTTTTGTTACCATTACAGTAGGGTTGTTGGATAAAAGTATTATATTCAATAGAGACAGTCTACAGTTAAGATTTTACAGTAGTCAGAAAGATAAATAGTTTACTTATTATTCTCTTTTGTTCCCTTCACTCTATTATATCATGTACAGAGGTAGGTTAATTCCTGTGGAAGAGGTATTTAATAACAGAACCTGAAATTTAATTTCCAGCCATATCTACTTCACTAGTTAAGACAGTCCTGTAGAGTATAATAAGTGGAAAACAAACACAGATAGAGAAACGGGAGAACTATTAACCCTTCAAGCCAGAAATCTGGGCTAAAGGGTTGGTCGTCCTCCGCCTTGAAGGAACACGGACATGAATGGTGGTCCGGACGCTTGTACCATTTAAGAAAAGATTTAAACAGAATAAGGAAATACCAAGAACAGTAGGAAATGTAGAACGTTCTGGTAGTAGCATCATATAAATATTAACTCTACACTAGATAATAAAACTCTTAACAGTAGATACAGGAAAACTTCTAGAATCGAAGTGGTGAACGAAATTCCTGTGAAACATAAGAACCCATGACTGGGTGTAAAGTAACTATAGATACCATTGAAAAGATTGTTGACACAGTAAATAGCCTCACGGCGTTATACAAAGTATATAAAAAGACAATAACGAAACTTATATGAGAATGTCGCGCTACCACTGTAACTGGTACAACCATAACAAGAAGCATACATACAATGTGTGCGAGAAGTCTTAAATAAAATAGAGAAACAATTCGGCATATAACCGTATGATATTTTCACAGTTAAAACAAAGAAAACCCCACTTAGGAGTAGTCAACAATATACAACTGTCGGCTCAAGGCCGCAATTGATATCAAGAAAAACTGGAACAAGAATTCTATCCTGCACGGCATAACTGAAACATATTAGGCTAAACCCGGAGCTGGACCTAGACAGGATGAACATCTAAACGTTTCGCCAAAGGCAGACCAAGGGTACAATTCCTTCGAGAACGGAGTACCTGTGAAATGCATGCAGGGGTTAACCCTTTCTCCGCGAGCGAGCATGGAAACTACAGGAAATTTGAGCTGGAGTAGGAGGTATGGAAATACCTGTCATAAGAGAGAGTCCTTAGTCACGCGGAAGGAAATTCTGCTAAAAGAAACAAAATAATTAAATATCAATGCTGAAGAACAGAGTCACCTCGGAACGGAGGCAAGTTTGGCTATCTAAAGAGGAAATACCTGTTGTCTTCCGAACCTGCGAGTTCTCGTTCAAGCACCGGACCTCCACTGTCCAAAACCCACAAAACGAAAAGAAGTTTAGTACTTGAAAGAATGCACGAGTTCAACGGCCAGAAAAGAGTCATAAGCTATAGGGTTAAAATAATAATCAGTCTCCTCCATTAGATTCACACAAAAACTCAAACCTGTTCCACGAAAACCGCAGAAGGAACTATGATTTGTCAGGAAATGATACCTGAGTCGAGAGGCAAGCTCTCTGGTCGCTGCATTGTCACCATCGCCCCGGAAGGACTAGCAAACTAGTGAAGAAAACCTTGGTAGAGCCACCGCCTCCAGAACTCTCAGCGCGAAGAGAAACAATGAGGTCGGAACGGTTAGAGAGCCGAGGGTCATTACTAACCCTAGGCCTCAGAGCCGTGCGATTATAGCAAATCGACGGAGAAAGGTATGCCATGTGTCGGGCAGATAGGCCAGCCGGACTCCACAAATATCGAATCCATTTTCCAAAGTTGCAAATTGACAAATATAAATGCGGAATGGATAAACATAAATTCTAGCACTTATTAGTTCTGTGAATTATTAATAATATGTGCCATGATGGAAATCGAAAATCCAATGTCAATCTAATTTTTATAATCCATAGTACATCAAATTTCATTATGTAGTACCGAAACATATTAATCCAAGAATGATGCCAGCAATGCACACATGTAAGACCGTATCATATAACATTTCTATTTAAATGTTGGTTGAATTTCGGTAATGATAAATATTTTTTTTACAATGGTAAGTTTTATGGTAAGTTGAGTGTTACACAGTGTGCGTTTATTTGCCTAAAATCGCCCCTCAGCGAAATGAAAACCGAAGATGTGGTGTTATGACGCATCCAGCCTCTAGGGATCAAAATTGTGTATATTTTAATATGAAGGGGTTTTATTTATTTGATGCAAAGAGTTAAAATAAGTAATAAATAAATATTATTTTTCTTTAGTTCTCACCACATTAATATTGCTTTTCATTGGAAGACAAAAACAGGAAATTTGTTACATAGTGTATTTTTCTTGTTTGTTGAGTAATTGAAATGATTGGCCTATAAATTATTATGTGGCGAGTACTCTACATTTAAGTGATCAAAATTTCTGCCCACAAGTTCTCTAATGGATGACATGTCTTATTCTACACCTATGAAGCACATATAATAGATATTTTGATAATAGTAAAAATCATAATATAAATTATTTGTCTTTAATTTTATAATATTTACTTATTTTTAAAAGGTAAGTAATATTTAAAAATTGAAATAAATTATATATATATTAGTTTATAAAATTGAAATAAATTATATATACTAGTTTATAAAATAAGTTAAATATAAATAATAATAATAAAAATTAAAAAAAAATTTATATATATATTATTTCATAAAGTAAGTTGAATATATATATTATTTCATAAAATAAGTTCAATATACATAGTCATGGCTGAGCAGTAATATGTGTAATACCCGTGATATTGAAATAACTTTCAAAAATTACTTTATTTTACTTTACCTTATCTTACCTTACTACAATCAAACTCAGATATTCAAACCAACATCACTATCACTTCCAAAAGTAGCAACCACCGTGAGGATCATCAAACCTAGCAGCTGTCGATCTCCCATAATTGATTTTTTCAAATATCTTATTTCCGAAAAACTTAAATAGATGATATGATCCATTCCACTTCCAACCCATCACCAACTCCACTATTTCTTTATTATCACTCTTATATGTTGATGATACGTAATTCTTTAGTAATAATAAGGATGCAATTTGTGTTTTAAAATCTCAACTTTTAGTGCAGTTTGAAATGAGAGATTTGGGGGCTTGAAATGTATCTCAAGAATGGATATCAAGAGATACAAAGCAAAGTGAAATATTTTTATTGAGTTAGAATAAGTATGTAAACTTTTTGCTACAATGTTTTTGGATGGAAAATTGCAAATTACTGATTGTTCCAATTTATGTGGGAACTTAATTTTTAGTTAAAATTGTCCTACAATACTTATAGAGATGAAAGATATGGCATGTCTTCTTTATGATAATGTAGTTGGTATTATGATGTATGCTATATCATTTTTACTAGACCAAATATTTCCGAAGTAGTGAAAATCTTGATCTAGTTCTTGACTAATCAAATCCCTTGAAGTACCCATCTTTATACCCTATAAAACATTTACATCTAAATAAATATTTTGCTACTTAATAAATTTTGATCTAAAATGGATCTAAATCTGTGATTTATAAGCACAAACGTTATAAATATTATCCATATCAAAATGGTTTATTGTATAAATGTAATAAGTTACATATCTATGCTATCTTAAAATGGAAAATGCATGGCACCCTTTTCATAGAAAAAATGTAATAAAAAATGTGTTAATGAAAACTAAAACACTATATATTTTACAATGAAAAAGACCATTCACAAAATATATAAATTTCAAGATATCATCTTTAATAAAATGATAAAATTTCATTCTTTTCTTTTTCCATAATATTAACATAAATTCCAAATTGTTTGTAAATTTTTTCACATATGCTACTATTAGCCTAGTCATATAAATTAAATTCTACGTAAACACAATATGCATCAAATTACCTACGTCGTGACACATCTCACATTGTTAATACTAGCAAAACCATATAAATTAAATGGATGGTAAATGTCTATAGACATCAATCCATAATAAGCATTAAAATACTTAATTCATACTAGCAAAACCATATAAATTAAATTGTTGGTAAATGTCAATAGACATCAATCCATAATAAACACTAAGAGACTTACTTCATCATACAATTCAAGTTGCTAAAATTAAAAATTCATAAGAAATTAACTAAATTAACAACAACAACAATTATTATTATTATTATGGATAAAAAAATAATATATTAGTTAATCATATATACATTTAAAACAAACATGTAAAAAGATTCATAACCATGGACATTTACCCCCACTTTATTATAGACATTCTTAATCTATAAAGAGGCCTTGGTACAATACCATGGCTTATCTATACCACATGCCTAAAAAACCATAACTCATTTCATATGACACGTGTTCTTATGATATGTTTTTAATTAATGAATTCTCTTAAAAGGGAAAAGAAGGTGTAGCTAATTTGGAAATAAATCTTGGCCATTATTGTATACTACTAAGAATATTCTAAAGTATTCTATGGAGGTAAAATCCCTATGATCCACCTAATAATTTTATTAATAAATTTTATTAATTAATTAATTAAATTAAATTTAATTCGTCACAACATATTTGATAAATTATACTGAAAAATCCAAAATATACACTATTATTATTTATTTCTCTCTTGATTTTTGGATCTATAAATTACAATTTATTGTCTATTCGCGCAAACTATATAATTATGCAGAAAATAAAGAACAACAAGCCACAATTTGACACAAGATAAACTTGGGAAACCCTTTCGGGAGAAAACTGAACTTGAAGGTGAGACCACGCTCCTCTCTTTCTTTTAATATAAAATGGCTACGAGTACAAAGAAGTAAGGCTTGTGGCATGTGGGATACTACAGGTGTACAAATCATCTATGTGTGATCTCTCTCTATACCTCCTGAATTCTCTACTCATCTATGAAATAAAGGAACTAAAAAATAATTGAAACCATTTTCTTCTCATTGGTCTAGCTATAACACAACCTAATATCCTCCTAGAATTTAGGTTTTGTTAGTCCAAAGAATCACAATTGGATTTCCAATCTACATTTTCATTAATACACACACACACACACACACATCAAAGTGGTGACCTTTGAGATTCCAATTCCAAGGTCTGTTCAAATTACATATTTACATATTTGGCTCAATCATCAAGAATTAGATTTCTAACATTCCCCCCTTAATCTGAGGGGGTGTTTGTGATCCCAAGCATCATTTTGAATATTTCAAACTTTTCTCTTCCAAGTGCTTTGGTTAAGATATTTACAATTGGCTCAAATGTGGATTAATGTCGTAGGTGAATAATCTTAGCCTCTACATGATGTTGAATCAAATGATACATTGTATTGATATGTTTGGTTCAATCATGGAATCCAAATTCTTGGAAAATTTAATTGCAAAGGTATTGTTAATAAGATGACGATTAAAGTTTACTTGTTTCTCCATGAAATATTCAAGAATTTTTCTAATCCACATAATCTCCTTAATGCTTTTGCAACTACCACATATTCTTCCTTTGTTATGGAATTTGATGGAACTGATTTTTTGCACGATCTCCAAGAGATAAATCTTGATCCGAGATACATAACATAGCCTAAATTAGACACTCCATTTTGTTGATCTCCATCAAAATTCTGAATCAAAATATCTAATCAAGCTAAAGTCATCTACCAATGCATATTTTATTCCAAAGTATTTAGTTCATTTCAAGTAAATTAGAACTCTTTTTGCAGTAGACCAATGTACCTCACAAGTTTTTTTCATAAACATATAAAGGATTCCAATATAAAATAATATATATGGTTTGGTGGTAGTGAGGAAGATAAGACTTCCCATAAGTTGTATATCCATGCATCTGCAAATTTATTTCCTTCCTTAGATGTGAGATTTAGATTTTGTTGGAATAAAGTGAACAAAGGATTGCATTCATTCATGCCAAACTTGTTCCAAAATTATCCAATGTACTTCTTTTGAAAGAAGAATATATATCTTAGATATTAGGAGACTTCAATGCCCAAATAGTAATCAAGGTGTCTCAAATATGTCATCTCAAATCCTTTCTTCAATTCTTTATTCATGGATGTAATATAATTTTCATTATTCACTCCTATCAATAGCTCATTTACATTTTCCACAAGATAAAGAACAATTTTTCCAACTCCCTTCATTTGATTCGGGGTGAGCCTCTGATATGATCTTGATATGAATTTGGCTCACTTGAAGGATTAGATTTATAAGACTATTTTAATTGAACTTGATTTCATTTGAAGGCTTAAATCTAGTTTGAATTAAAATTTATTTTAACTATGTTTTTTCTCTTTTTATCATCACTTAATGCATCTCAACATCATTGCAGAAATTATAAATACATGAATAAGAAAACATTAGACAATATACCAAACACATTAAGAAAAAATATCACCAAGTTGGTAAAAAAGTTCACTTGGTGTGGGCTACGTCTCTGGGCTCACGAATCCATGAATCAATTAATTATTTTCTTCAAAGATACTCTCCTTTATAAAGGCTCAAATTCCCACATCATCAATTGGCAGTAGAATTCCCATAACAATGACAATATTGAAAAGATACTCTCATGCACAATACTAATATTTGATTCTCACAACCATGTGGCTATGTATCTCCTACAAAAATACGATCTCCTATAAATGGGTCGATATATCACAAGCATGTGGCATAAACTAGACTCTCACATAAAGTGGAAACATGTCATCTTGAATCCGTTGTTCAGATTCCAATCATACCCATCATCATCAAACAAATTTGGAAATTATGAGACCAATTACTGCAAACATGAATACTTTATGAAAAAGTGTCAAAGTGGCCATTTTGAGCAACAAACCACCTCATTATTGCATGTAAATGATTAAATAAATAATTCCCTACAATGATTAAGATCTTGTTTCCTTGCTGTAACATATAAGATCACCAGAACCTACAACATAAATTCGTATATTTCCAATATCCAAAAAAGATAAAAAAAACATAAATCCATAAAGCTTACTACAGTTCTCATGCCAAGACGACCACAATGTTGCTCAAAATTTAGTCAACACATCACCAACATATTCATCTTTCCATTCTCTGAATTCTGACTATAAACTCGACCCTCTTTTGAAGAGTGTAACCATGGCTTGTTAAGTGTGCCAAACAATCACCATCAAATGTGAGCTCCAACCACGAGATATGAATTTCGTTGCTCAAACTGTGACATAATCCATACCGCTAGCTCTATTTTGAAATCATTGTGAAATTTTAGAGTATAAACATGACCACCTTTTGATATGTGCAAGGCTGCCTCAAATCTCATGCCAAACATTAATGGAAAATAAGGGCTTCTTCCATGGGCCCTCACATATGCTTGGGTATAGTTGTGCTGCCCTGTTCCACCCACGTGCATGTACCACTCTCCACTGTCAGACTCCACCCTTGTCATGCGAATAGGTTGGCTTTAAAGAAACATATGTTAGGTGGATTTCATAAATCCATATTTTGTGATATTGGTCGACACATTATATATAAGGCATTTGGTAGTTGTGGAGGTCTGAGGGTCAAACCCGTGAGCCTCCTACTTATTTTTTTTTATATGACTAAAAACATACATTAATAATGTATGCATATGTTGGTTATTCTATGGATATAATCTAGTTGAAAACAAAATCCAACAACCATAAATTCATGATTCTAGTGTGTATTTCGATGGGTGTTTGTGGGCACATGGCACCCATTCATAGGGCCATGTGCTGAATTTTCATAAGGTCACATGACACCTTTTGATTTTCCCACTTGCTATCTACTCACCATTTCACAAGGCCACCTCAACATCCACTCAGTTGCCACATGTCAAATTTAGGCTATGCCACTTGTCCACTCAGATTACTAACATGGAACCTAGTGAGCACCACATACACCTACCATGTCAGCTCCAGGATGTGCCAAATGCCATTTGTATGGACTGCCACATGGTAGACAAGGTTGACTTTGAATTTTTTCCTAATTTGACCAAATCTTTAATTAGCCATAAGTTTTTCATGCAAAATCAAATTGAGGTATCGTTCATGCCATTCAAATCTATTTGCTGAGCTCTAAGAATTTACACTATTTCCATAAACTTTTGATAACATTCCTCTCCACTGAAGCACTTTTGGTCCCCAAAATTTTATATTGAAAATCATACATGTCTCTCTCTGATTTACAAAATAACTCATACTCTTTGTTATCAAAGACATAAAATATGACTATGTTGCATTCATAAGTGATGTTATACATTCCTTCACTTTTACAAGTTTTTTTGCCATCTATGTGGTCTTAGAAGAAACAAATGATTTACAATTATGACCACTTATCCAATAACTTTTCTAGAAGATTCACCTTTTCAGTCCTCAAGACAAAAATTCTTCCCCTTTCAAGTTGTTTACGTAGATGACTTGATTTATGAGCTTCTTCATTGGATGGCTCCTTTGCAACGCTCTTATTCTTCTTGGGATGCAACTCTTGATGGAGTGTCCAAAATGTGGCTTATTGATGTCCACACTTGTTATAATGGCTATAGTAGCATTTCTTTCTTCGAGTTTTCTTGCCCTTCCTTTTCTCCTTATGTGGAGAAGAGTCTTCATGAATTAGCTTCTTCCTTGTTGCCATAACATTTCTCTACAATGCCATTGTTTTCCAACACTTGGAAGCAACATGTTTATTCAAACCAAAAAATGTACATGGTTTTCTATGCCATAGGTTTTGATCATCATTACCAATTTTCTTGTAATCAAAATTAACATTTGAATATTGAGACTTTTTATACCTTTCTTAGTTGTCTTTGGCGTTATATTAGAGATGAGATCTTAGCCTATTTCTTCCTTTGAAATGTTCAATATCACTAGAATGTTGTGATGTGCTCTCAACGTCTTGCACTGAATCAGAATTGCCGCTTGAAGAATCTCCTATCTCTGTGGGTTTGGATCCTCCTCCATCTTCCTCTCCCACATAGCTCAATCCTTCATATTTAGTTAATTCCACCACTTGTATGGGATTCACAATGCCCTGGATATTAGCTCTAAGGCCTCCTCCTTCATATCCCATTTTCTTTAGTAGCTTCAAACCAATTTCTATAGTGCGATCTTAAAAGAACCAAAATCATCATCATGAAATGAAATAATTTCAAAAGGAGAATTATTTACATTCATTTCTATTTATGAAACTTGTTCATCTTCTAAGATTTTAACCAATTCCTCCTATAGCCATATTTCGACGATGTCAAAGTCAAAGTGTCTAGGAAATCACCTTGGTTTCCTGATATGATAGGAGATAGCATCAGATGTGCATACATTCATATAATCATAACAAGAAACATGATTTATATACTTTTCATGACCACCACTTGGCCTAATCGAGGAGAGAATTTTTTCCTTCTTTGTAGTTGAAAATTCTCCAACTTGTTCCTCCAATGCCTACTCTAGTATGAGTCTCAACTTCTGCTTCTCACAACATCCTCTTTAACTTAGAATTCTCTTCTAGAATGAATTAGGTGATCACTTCAAGCTTTGAAAGCCTTGCTTGCTTCAATCATTTTCCCATATCCTATTCAACACATGTGATCTTTGGTTGATACCACTCTGATACCAAAATTGATTTGATATAGGGTAAGCCTCTGATACGAACTTGATCTGGATTGAGTTCACTTAGAGAAGGTTTCTATTTATAGGAAAATTTTAATGGGGGTTGATTGCATTTGAAGGTTTGAATCCAATTTGAATTAAAACATATTTTAATTTTGATTTTTCACTTTCTATCATCAATTAATGCATCTCAACATAATCGTATAAAGTAAAAAGAGATGCATAAGAAAACACGAGAGAAGATGCCAAACAAATTAAGGGAAAATATCACAAAGTTGGTAATGTATTTCACCCGGTGTGGGCTACGTCTCCAACTCACGAATCCATGGAATACTTCATTATTTTCTTCAAATATACTCTCCTTTATAAAGGGTTGAATTTTCATATCATCAAGTCGCAATTGAATTCCCACAACAATGACAATATCAAAGAGATTCTCTCATACACAAAATTGAGAGTTGATTCTCACAAGCATGTGGCTATGTATTTATTACAAAGTGACAATATCCTCTCAAGCATGTGGAATAAAATAGACTCTCTCACATAAAGTGGCAACAAGTCCTCTTGAATCCACTATTAATATTCCAATCATACTCTTCATCATTAAACTAGTCTTGCAATTGTAAAATCAATTACTGCAAACATGAATACTTTATGATGAAGTGTTAAAGTGGAATTTTTTAGCACCACACCACCTTGGTGTTGCATGAAAAGGATCAAATGATGAATTCGGTGCAATGGTTTAGATCTTGCTTCCTTGCTGCAACATAAAAGTATCACTAAAACCTGCAACATACATTCATCTCTTCTCAATATCCAAAAAAGAAAAAAAACCATTAATTCATAAAGCTTACATCGATTATTTTGTAAAGGCAGCCATAACGTTGCTCAAAATTCAGAAAACACATCACTAACACGTCTTTCTTTCTATCATGTGAATTTTCATTGTAAACTCGACTCCCTTCTAAAGAGTGTAACCATGCCTCGTTAAGCATGCCAAATAACCACTGTCATATGTAAGCTCCAAAAATGAGCTTTGAATTTCACTACTCAAATTGAAGCATGCTCCATACTAGCTACTCCATCTCATAATTTTTCAATTTGAGAGTATAAACATGACACCTTCTGACATGTGAAAGGTTGTTGTGAATCTCATGCCAAACATTAATGACAAACATTGGTTTCTGCCATGAGCTTAAATCCGTCTTAACTCAAGCGCCAAGAGATATCCAAGACAATTTACATATCATTTGTAGATCCTAAGTTAAGATGGATATAATATGGTATCTAAAATATACAATGTTTTTTGTAATGAAATATATTAAACATATGAGTCTTCCTAGGAATCCAAGATGAAGATAGAATGAAGACATTACACATGAAAATTAATTGAAATATTTTAAAATAATTATGCATATAGTTGAATAAATTCTTTTAAACATTTTTAAAATACCAATACTAAATAGTAATAAAAATATTTGAGAAATATATAAATATATATGATGATGATGTGGTTAACGTCCATGAGACAAAACTTTGGTCTATCATACCTAAAGAAACAAATTATTTAGTTTGTTTTAAAATTGTACTCCTATGCTCAAAGAGCTTGGAGGGAAGCGTCTCGAGCTCACTATAATTTTGACATGTTAAAAGGATAGGGGGGTTGGTATTGCAACAAAGATTATGAAACTAAGATCTAATATGAGAGGAAGTTATTTTCATCCTCAATGTTCATATTCTCACATAGATGGCAAATCCTTTCCACCCATGGTGTTTTAGGAACTGCCCAATGACTTGTTTCACTATGGAGCTCACGAGGGTTCGCTATTATCTTGGCTATATTAATTTTTTTCTTTGAGCTAGTTAAAATAGAGAGATACTTTTGATCTTCTAGAGTAGGGTTGATGACCTCCTTATAATATCTTAATTTTATTTTAGCCTCTCAATCTTTCTCACACCACATTTTCTCTTTAAACTTAGAAGTATCAATATTTTTTATGTTATTAATACTTTGCAATGCAACATTTTCATTGATATCCCAATGGTTTAACCAGGCCCTGGTATCTTTAAACCAACCTCGTTTGAACCTTAGGTGGTTTTGGCTGGAATTTAAGCTAGCTTAGGAAGTCTATGGTCTCTCATGTTATTAATTTTGTGCTTGTATAACAGGAGCCTAGTCATAGCTAGGCTCTTGATAGGGGAAAGACCCAATTCTATAAGGAGAATAGGATAGGGTGTATTGCTTTTAATTTTGAGGTTATACGTTATAAAATGCTTCCAGATTTTCTCAATATTTCTCTAGGATTTTGTAGAGATGCTACAACCCCAAACCTCACGTCTATACAAGATAACAAGAGTGACTAAAGTTTCAAAGATGAGCTTATTTTTATCCCACATCTCAAGGTTTCCTTCTTTACAATTATTTTCAAGGCCAAAATAAGCTTTCCACCCTCCAATAAAGGTTTATTGGAATGTGAAAATAATAACTTTATTGGTGATATCTAAGGTTTAGTCTTGATGGAATCTACAGTTTGTGACAAAGCCCTAGCAAAGGTTGTTGTAATAATCTGGGGCTTGAATGCAAAACCCTATTGTAAACATGATTAAGTTTAGGTTTTGGATATCTAAAGTTTTATTATTTTGATAAACCTAGTGCTCCCATTGTGATGACATGCTATTGTGAAACCAGCTACAAAAAGAGAAGAAAAGAGATATCAACGCCTTATAAATAAACCACATCGAGGGGGCAACCTCCAATACATTACATGAATGAAAAATTCTTGGATGATTCAAATAACAAAACCTCCTTTCTATATATAGGAGTCCATGGGGCCATAATGTAATCCTAATGGGGCCACAATGTAATCCTCGTTGACCTAAAAATAATAATTTAAGGGCACAATAATAACAATATGGGGGTTACAAGGGTACAATAATAACAATAATGGGGTTACACTAACAACAATAAGGGACTATACTAGTAATATAGGGACCTAACATGCCCCTCTCCTTCAAAAAAGTGTTGTCCTCAATGCTTGAGTAGCTCTGGGTGCTTCTGTATAAAATTATCATCCTCCCATGTAGAATCTTCAGTGGGTAATTTCTTCCACTTGATGAGATACTCTGAAATTGATCGATTATGTAGCTATCGAGTTCTTGTTTCCGTGACCGCTTCAGGTTCCAATATGATTTTTCCTTCCTCATCAAAATCTGGCAATATTGTTTGAACTGGAAGATTTTCACCTATAAGCTTCTTTAAGCATGAAACATGGAAAATTGGATGCACTCGTGAAGAAGCAGGAAGCTCTAATTTTTATGCCATAGTACCAATATTTTTCAACACCTTGTAAGGACCATAGTACATTGGTGATAATTTATTATCCTTCTTAGCTTGCTTGAGGGACATTTTTTTGTATGGTTGTAGCATAAAAATATCGATCTCACTACATCAAAACTACCTGTTCAACTGCGATGTTGATCTGCCTATTGTTTCATTTGATTTTGTGCCAAATTCAGGTTGTCCTTTAAGAGTTGGAGAACTTCTTGTTGATGCTCAATGTGATCTTCCATTGTTTGAACCTTCAAATTTTCTCTTAAAGATGATGTGATGGATGGTGGATGATATCCATAAAGTGCCATAAATGGGGTCATTTTTTCTACAGTATGGAAGGAAGTGTTATACCACCATTCAATGAGAGGTAACCACTTGACCCATTGTGTTTGTTTATCCGATAGAAAACAACGAAGATATCCTTCCAAAAATTTATTCACTATATCAGTTTGACCATCGGATTGAGGATGATAAGATGATCTATGAGCTAATTGAGTACCCAAACAAGAAAATAACTTCGTCCAAAAATTTCCAGTAAAAATGGAATCTCTTTCACTCGCAATAACCCTTGGGTTTCCATGTATCTTTTGAATTGTGTCCATAAATGTAGTAGCAACTATACTCTCTTTAAATGGATGAGATAATGCACAAAAGTGTGCATACTTGGTAAGTCTATCAACTACCACCATGATGACACTTTTTCCTTCAGACTTAGGTAAACCTGTGATAAAATTCATTGAAATCTCCCCCCAACGTTGACTTGGAATAGATAAAGGTTGTAGAAGACCCGGGATATTAATTGTCTCAACTTCATTTTGCTGGAAAACGAAACATTTCGCCACAAAATTTTGAATATCAGATTTAAGTCCATACCCAAAAAATTCTTTCTTCACCCTATGGTAAGTTTTTAAAAATCTTGAGTGTCCTCCTAAAGGAGAATTGTGCAATTCCAAAAGAATCTTTTGTTTTAGTTGGAAATTCTTTCAAATATATAAGCGATCTTTGTACCATAAGGAATCATTTTCCAACTAAATGTATCATATGTACTAGGATCTTGCTGCAACTTTTGAATGAGTGTCCAAACTTCTTCATCCTTCTTCCATTCATCCCTTGCTTCGGTTATCCAATCTGGTTGGATAATAGAAAATGGCAAAGAGTAGCACCCACCTCTTGTTCTTTCTTGAAAGTGCATACGCAACAACATTTAGTTTCCCTTTTTTGCATATTATTTCAAAGTCATAAACCAACATCTTTCTGTGACCCATTTTTGCTACTCTTGAAGATAGTCTTTGTTTCAGAAGTGTTTAGGAGCTATCAGGATGGAGGGATTTACCTTGAAGTGTCTTCCCATTAGGTAAGTTCTCCATTTCTTTAGTGCATGCAGTATTGCTAACATGTCCTTCTCATAAATAGGTTTCTGTAAATACTTTCCTTTGATTGGAAAACTTTCAAAAGCAATGGGTCTTCCTTCTTGCATTAAAACAGCACTAATTCCATTTCCTGAGGCATCACATTCCACAATAAAGGTTTTTGTGAAGTCTGGCGTAGCTAAGACTAGTGCTAGGCACATTTCCTCTTTAATATGTTCAAAGGCCTTAGTTGCTTCAGGATTCCATGAAAATGCATCGTTCTTCAATAATGTTATTAGAGGTGCTGCTATTCTCCCATAATTCTTAACAAAATTTCGATAATACCGTGTTAACCTGAGAAATCCTTGCAACTGCTTTATGGTTGTGGGGACTTTCCATTCCTTAATGGCTTTAATTTTGTTAGGGTCTACCTTAACACCCTCATCAGATACAATATGACCCAGATATTCCACCTCTTTTACTCCAAAGAAACATTTGGATGTTTTTGCATATAATTGTTTCTCCTGCAATAGTTTAAGCACCACTGTCAACATGTTGGGCATAGTCTTCAAAACTTGATGTAGATTAGTATCTGATCAAAAAATACTAGCACAAATTTTCTAAGGAAGGGTTTGGAAAATGAAATTCATCGACCACGAAATGTAGAAGGTGCATTGGTAAGGCCAAAAGGCATGACCAAAAATTCATAATGACCCTCATGAGTTCGAAATTCCATTTTCAGAATATCTTCAGTCTTCATTCTAATTTGATGATACCCTGAATGAAGATTCAATTTGGTAAAATAAATTACTCCATGTAATTCATCCAATAATTCATCAATCACAGGAATGGGAAATTTATCTTTAATGGTGAGCTTATTGAGCTCGCTATAATCTAGACACATGCGCCATGATCCATCCTTCTTGTGTACCAATACTACAGGAGCAAAGAAAGAAATTTGACTAGGTTGAATTATACCTGCCTCTAACATTTCTACAATCATACGTTCAATTTCGCTCTTTTGGACATAAGGATATATATAAGGCTTGATGTTTGAAGGAACACTTCCTGGAATCAAATGAATAGCATGATCATGATCACGAATAGGTGGGAGTCATTTTTGAGTTTCAAAAACCTTGGAATGATTGTCCGTAACTTTTGGAGATACTGCTGAGAGATGATTTTGATGGTGGAACTTCTAGTAAGCATAATTGTGCAATTACGCCTCGTTGTCCTTTCTTTAGAAGCTTTGTCATGACATTAGAGCTTATTATCTTTCCTGGCTTCCCTGCAATACCCCGTAATTCGACTTCCTTTATTTCTGGAAAAAATTCAAGAAAAGTTCTTGAAAATTAAAAGCTACCATCCCCAAAGATTGTAACCATTGTACTCCTAGTACAACATCAACACCTCCCATAGGAATGGAAAGCATTGGAATATTCAATACATATTCCCCCATGGTTAGCTTGATATTATGGCATTTGCCAGAGAAATTTATAGTTATTCCATTTGCAACCATCACTTGACATTCTGGTGCTGGGTATAGGAAACAACTCAATTCCTTGGCTACCTTACAATGATAAAATTATGGGTACTACCTGAATCAATCAACACTATTAGCTTTTTCTTCTTCATATGTCCTTCTATATTGAGAGTTTGAGGAGTAGTAATTCCTTCCAATGCATTACACGCTATGGTCAGACTCATTTCTTCCTCTTCTAGGGTTGGTTCCTGGTGTATATCCTCTTCTTGTTCATTTTCTTCTTCCTCTTCACAATCTATGTAAAAATAATTTCTTCTCAGCACACTTATGACCTTTACTTTATTTTCTATCACAACTGTAACGAAGCCCTTTTTCTCTTCTTTCTTCCAATTGTTGTGGTGTCAACCTTGTAGGTTTTGGAAATCTAGGGGTAGCAGCACTTCCCTCTTTATAGAAGTGAGTGGTAGGCTTCCTTGTCGCCATAATTTTACATTCATTTTTTCTTGCCAACCTAAATGCCTTCTCCAATGAATCAGGTTCCAAAACGTGAACTTCATGTTGGATGTTATACTTTAAAGTACTTATGAAGAGATCAATCTTGTGTTCCTCTGGAACATCAGTTACCCTTATATTCAATTTTTGGAAGTCCTCAATGTGCTCCCCCACTAAACCCTTTTGTTTGAGATTTATCAATTGGCTAAAGAAGGTGTTTCTCTTTGTATCCTCATAATGTGCTATCATTTCCTCTATAAGTGCTCAGTGACAATTTTTTTATGGGAGCAAAGCCATCAATACCATACAAATGTATTTTGTTCTAAATGTAAAGCTGCAATGCGTACCTTTTGTGTGTTTTGCACATTATGGAGATCAAAATATTGCTCCATCTGTAGTATCCATGTTACAGGATCCTTTCTATCAAACTTCCTCATATAAATTTTTGGAATATGGTGGTTCTTCCTACCAACATTAGATTTTTTGAAATCACGATTAACATATATTTTGTTCTCATCATGAGTTTCCTCTCCTATATTTTCACCATTAGGAAACATTTCTTGTATCAAATTTTTCAAACTTTCCATGTCTGCTTTTAGATCATTCTTCATGTTTTCCATTTTCTCATCAATCTTAGCTTCCATGTCATCCATCTTAGATTCCATGCCAGCTTCCATGCCATCTATCTTAGATTCCATGCCATCTATCTTAGGTTCCATGCCATTCTTCAAACCATCCATCTTAGATTCCATGCCTTTCTTCAAACCATCCATCTTAGTTTCCACGCCTTTCTTCAAAACTTCCATGTCATTTTTTGTTGCTCTTTGCGAGAGCAAAATTTGTTGCACTTTCTCTTGTAATTTTGATATGTCATGTTGCCATTCTTCATCTTCATGAGTCATAATAGAGCTTTATAAAGGCTTAATGGGTGTTGAATTCTTTTTAAGGGCCATTTTAGAATCCAATACTGATGTCTATTCTACAATATTCCCTTGGAATCAATTCAACTTGATTCTTCAAACAAGACTTATGAAATTCGGAAAACAAATACACACCTTTTACTTGCTTTTGAGAAGCTAGATATTGAAATTGAATTATCTCTATAATTGCGGATCCTAAATATCTGAAATTCAGCCCTGTAGTAGCCCTCTGAAGCTTCTTTCAAATGCCACAGGTCTGATCTGATTTGGATTCTTCAAGGAAAATTTATGTCCAATCTCCCAGAATGACCCAATTTTGGATTGGTTCTGTAGAAAGAACTTGTACGACTTGCCATGTGTCAATATTTCTTCCTTTGGCTCTGAAATTGATATATCGAAAAATACATTCCGTGTGCTTGCAGCCACTTTTTACAGCATTAAAATCCGATGCTCAGAGAGAGAGAGCTATGAAGTTTTTTCCACGATCACCTCTTTGAGATGAAATTCAGAAGCCTAAAAAAGCCTAACTTCCACAGATCATATTTCCGAAAATATTGTGAACCAATATCTGAAATTTTGCGATACTATTCCTTAGGATTGCGGCTTCGCACTCTAAAAATTTTAGCTTCTGAACCTTCGTAGAAAAAATTTATTACGAAAATACCACAATGACCTATTTAGGTTAATTTAGGAGCCTAAAAAATGACCTAACTTGCACAGATAATATCTCCGAAAATATTGTGAACTGAGCTCTGAAATTTTGCGATGATGTTCTTCAGGATTTTGGCTTCACACTCTAAAAATTTCAGATTCTGAACCTTCGTAGAAAAAAATTTATAGCGAAAATGCCACGATGACCTATTGGGAGCAGCAAAACCCTAGAATCTCAAAGATCTGATACCAAATGTTGTGAAACCAGCTCCAAAAAGAGAAGAAAATAGATATCAACGCCTTAGAAATAAGCCACTTCGAGGGGGAAACCTCCAATACATTACATGAATGAATAATTCTTGGATGATTCAAATTAAAAAATCTCCTTTCTATATATATGAGTCCATGGGGCCACAATGTAATCCTAGCTGACCTAACAATAATAATTTAAGGGTACAATAATAATAATATGGGGGTTACAAGGGTAGAATAATAACAATAAGGGGGTTACACTAACAACAATAAGGGACTATACTAGTAATATAGGGACCTAACATTCTCAATGTTATAGTTCCACTTGAGCTTGTGATGAATATCAATTCCTAGGTACTTGTAAGAAGACACTTCCTCCAAGTTGCCATTGTCATATACAAAATTAGTGTAAGTTCCCTTCTTGGATTTGATAATCATAGCTTTTGTTTTGTCAGTGTTAACAGTCATACCCATGGTAGAGAAAAAATCCTTAAGAAGTCTTAGTTGCTTTTCAAGATCAGATCGGCACCTTGCCACAAGAACAATATCCTCATCATAGAGAAGAATGATGATGACTATATATACAAGCCCAATGGTTCATTGAGCCTAGATGCTCATTCTACAATCATGTATGAGGGCTATGTGTAATTCCGTCTGTTCTCAATATGGAGTTGACACATTTCTCTCTTAAAATAAAAACAAAACAAAATATTTTCTAAAGAAATGATCTTGAAGTTTAAAAATATTGGCTAAACCTTACTATGCAAACTATAAAATGTTTATCGTTGTATTTATAAAAGTATTCAAATTTATAATAATTTTATATCATGTTTAATTAATTATCTATATTTCATGTAAAGTAATTAGAAGTAAAAAAAATGTGACGAAGATTTTAAAACCTTCAATTTCATATATATAGAAATATTTAACAGTAAAAATATTTTAATATTAATTAATATTGATTTATACTTAAAAATAAATTAATAACAAAAATACCATTTTAAATTATGGTAATAAAATGTCTCCCTTCACATATTATGTACGATATTTTAATATATTTTAATATAAAATATTTATATTATTCAAAATACAATTAAATAATTTAAATTTAAACATTGTATTTTGCAATGTAAGACAAATTTTCAAATAAAAAAATTTGATTCCTTTAACATAGATTTATGCTTGTCTTAAGAAAAATTAAGCAAACTCACTCAGTTTTCATGGAAATTCCTGGCCAAAAAAAGAACACTACATTGAATTTGTCAACCTGCTCAGTGACTCTGATTAATTGATCTGATTGGTCGAGGATATATGATCGCAGCTAAGCGTTCATGGGTTTCATTTTCATAGTGGGACGTGAGTCCAGCGCATCAATTTTCCTTTCTCAGTGGAGATGTCGCTGTCCAATTTCTTGGTATTTCATAATTTTTTTTTAGCACAAGCCGGCTACGACGTAGAAGAATCTCTCAAATATGGTATAAAGGGGAGGTGTTTAATGGATGAAGGAAAACAACGCCCGACGACTCAACCTCTTGGAAATTGAAACAACGGACTCCCGGAGAGCTGATCAGCAGGGAGTTACCGATGATTGTAAATCATTGCAAGTTTCTCTGTTTTTAAATCTTCTTGTTTTTTTTTATCGGGTAGTAAGTTTCTTAATTGCCACAGAAGACTATAATGAGAAAGCGATGTATTCTCGGCAAATTAGACAGTTGTTGTGGTGGTTATTTCTTTTGATTTATTAAATTAAGTGCCGTCTCATTGATATATACAGCGCGTGGAGTTGCTCAATCCATTTGTATTTGTCTTCTGACATTTTCAATTAAAGAATTCGTTGGCGTATCGCCAGGCAATTGTCGTTCCTTCTATTTTGAAAAAGAATTTTCGTAGAGCAATTCGCCTTTTTAATAACAAATTCACGTTCAATGAACATCGCAATTATCACGTTCAATGAATCTGATCCAATTATTCTGCCATTTCGCCGTGCTTTACTTTGCATTCCATCTCCATCTTTCTTTCACGCTCCATTATCGATTCACCATCCCTGGGAGTTTTCTTCTATCTCAATGATTAAAAATATATATTAATGTTTAGGAATATGCATTGATGAAATTATACCCAATGCAGCATCTGTCTCTGTTAGTGTGAAAATGAACAAAGAGATGGTGCATCAAGGCTCTGGATCACTGACGCTGTTAGCGAGTAAGTACTATGCAGTCTCACCATGTAGGTGGCGCTTTCCAATGCCATCTTCATTGTAGAGTGGGCACAAGAGACATCGCTGTCAATGACTAAATACTAGACTGTCAGTCTGCGTTTATTTGCTTCAAATCGCGCCTCGGAGAGATGCAAACCAAAGATGTGGTGTTATGACGCATCTAGCTTCCAGGGATCAAAATTGTGCATATTTTAATTGGGATATGTGTTGACACTGGAGTGAGACCAAAATATATACATATACTAAAACTTCCACCGTGCTGAAAGAAAATCAATCGGCAATCAAACCTTTTAAAATGTGCCTCTACATGCATATTCGTGTTGTTAGGTTTAATATAGCCATGGAGAAATACTATAGAATAATAAAATTAAATAGTAAAACATTTATTTTTCTGTGGATGTGTTACAGTAGGGGAGAGATGTTATCATTTATAGCCATGGAAAAATACTATAGAACAATAAAATTAAATAGTAAAACATTTATTTTTATGTGGATGTGTTACAGTATGGGAGAGACGTTATTATTTATGTTATTTTTAAAAATAGTAAAATAATATTTTATATTAACAAATTGAAAATGGTAATAATAAAAAAAATTAATGTAGGCCATAGTTTATTTTAATTTTATATTATATAGACATATAATGTAACTGGAACTAAAAATAATAATTTAAGAAGTGTATTTCTTCACTATATAAAATTTACTTTTTATTACTAGTAAGAAATATAATTTTTTCACTATTTAATATCATTGAAGAAATAATATTATTCATATTACATGCTATGTAATTTATTCTATCTTCAATTTACAGGTGATATTTAAAAGAAAAATATACTAGCAATTGCACCATATGTTGTAAAGGAAACGCTGTAAAGTAGTAACATAGGAAATAGTATAGAGGAAATGCTCTCACATGAATCATGCAGGTAGAAAAGAGTAGTATAGATGAAATGCTCTAGCATGAATTATGCCTGATAGTTAAAACTAGTGAACAATTATAACTAATGAACAACAGGATTGGGCTATTCAGTTACATAATTTGGTTGCGACTACATATGTTAATATCATTTTTAGATAAGTATCAGTTCTTTGGTCTTAAGATGAAATATTAGTATAACCCTTTCTTCTCCAAGAACCATAAGTATGGAAGTACAAAAAACATATTTTCAATAGGAAAAAAGAGATTACATCAAAACCGAAAAGAATAACAACTTATCTATGGTATAACTTAGGTATTTAATAATATAACTTACAAAATCTGTTGATAGACACATCAATAACTTCATAATTTTTCCTCTTTAGTAATCATACATTTTTCATTTTTCAAAAATTTCAACCAAAAAAAACTAATTACATCATTTAAATAATCGAACATAAATCTCAATGTGTAATTATAATCTTTACCTCATATCACTGTAAATAAATGAACATTAATTTACATCATAGCATTAAAAATACAAGAACATCCTCAATGGCTACTCAAAAGAAATGAACATTAATTTATGTGACAACAATAAAAATACATAAACATTAATGGGTTACTTTGTGAATATATAAACATCTTAAAGCACTCAATAACCCTTTCAATTTAAAAAATATATACTCACATTTATCAAAGGAAAATATGTTATAGGATTGGGCTATTCGGTTACATAATTTGGTTATAATTACATATGTTAATATTTGTTTCATTATTAGATTTATGAATTTGTTCAAACATTCAATAATTTCTATCAATTACTTTTTGCATAAAAGACAAATACTAACCAACAATGCTACATATTACACTTGTGTAAAAGAGTTTTTATATTAATTTTAAAATTTTGGAAAAAAATGATATTAATCACAATTAAATGATACTAAAGAATAATGTTATTAGATATTAAAAATATTTTCAAAATTTCATAAGTTAAATGGTTCTCTTAATACATCTTAATAATTGAAATAGACTTTATTTTCAATAATTATATGATATCTATTATGTGTGCTAATTTTAATAACTATTTTATTTCTAACTCTAATATGATAGCATAATAGGGTTGGTATAATTCTTAATAAGTATTATACAATATGATCGACTATTATTATTTTTCCCTCCTATTACAAGTAGATTCTTACATTAAGGATATGCTATGTAAAGATAGGTATGAAATCACATATACAATAAGGGTTAAAAGAAAGAGACAAATGTAGTGGTAGAATAACAAAAGCACTCCTATATTCATTTTTTGATATTCCTCATAGATACATCCAGGGACACAAACATCAGAATTTTGGAAGTTATACCTGATTACTTTCTTTAAATAAATCAAATAATTGATGTGATGGGAAGTCAACCAAACTAGGTGGTCAATTTGATTAGAGGATTGATCCAACATACATGTCAACTAAGTAGTCTAGTAGTATTTCTTGACTTGTGAGTCTAGTCGACTAAGTCAATCAGCCCCTCCAACATCTCCCCCACCTCACTTCCTTCTTCATCCCAACTAAGGGGGATGTAGAAAATTTTAACAATAGAAAACTATCATAAGAATTTTGACAGGAATATAAGAATAAGCTCAAAGAACGATAGAAGAATTCTTCAAGGAGTTGTAGTTGCAAAAGAATCTGGTTCCGTTTATTTCATTGTTTTTGTTGGTATTGATGTAGCTAGTTGGTTAATTGATTATCCTTCTATCCATGTCTTAAGTGGAATATCTTTGCCTAGGGTCTTAATGACTCTTTTATTTTTCTACTATGGATCAACTAGATCCTTCTAGTTCTGCTTTAGTTGTATTTGATTGGCTTAGATGGGTTTGGTGTGTGATTTAGAGGAAGATGGTTGGAAAAATTGATTCTTTTCCTAAAATTGTGATGCTTCTTCTAGCATTAGTGTAGGCTAGGAATCGAAATGTTGTCTTATAAATTTTTGGTGCCAAAAATTCTAAATGTTATTAAGTGTTCCATTCCCTTATTGAGTACACAACTTATGCCTCCAGATAATTCATTTGTAATATATTATTTAACTATTTAGACAATGCACTATTTTGAAAATATTGAATATTGATTTTTTTTTCCATGTCTAAGAGTTGTTGTCTTAATATTTGGAGATGGTATGATGTGTTATTCACTTTGACCTGTGCCTTTCACCCTTCTCTCAACCATTTTCTCTCTTCCTGCATCGCTGTTGTTTCTATTTTTTTTTTCTTAAAATGGCACTCCTTTGATTATTTAAGCCTTTTACAATCATCTATTGGATTCTTGGTGGAATGTAGGTGGATGATAGTGGATTGTCGAATTATTCAAGATTGTTTTAATTATAGCATCATGGTCCATTGTGTATCCAATTGATTCTTTACCTTGTCAAATGAGGTGAACTCCTCTTATATGAAAAAATATGTTTCCTCGACCTATGCTTTGTTACTCCGATGTCAAAGTTTCTCTACTTTTGTCCTCATCTATTTATTGAGGTCAACTAGCTTATGCACAAGATATTGTATAGACTCTAGTCAATACTCCCTTATTTCTAGGGCTTGCATTTACAATTTTTCCTGAGTCACATTGATGCACTTCTTCCTAGAAATTTCCTCTTTTACTTTTCTGTTTCATTTCATTATCCACTGACCATTTTCATATAGTTGAAACTTCTTGGGACATTTCAAAAAATAATTTGATGACTTGATACTTGATTTGGGTTTATTGGTTCAGTCAAAATCAATATAAGCTTTGTCTACATCGATTAATCCTTCACCTTTTTATCCTTCTTGCTCCAAAGCTTGTATTTTTTCTTTCATTTTGAGGATTTTGACTTCTATGTCTCCTTTTCTCCCTATTGTTGTTGCATTATTTCATGAATACTTTGTTGCTACAAAGGTGTTAATGTTTGTTGCTATGTATGCAATGGAGAGTTACTTGACTGTGTGGCAAGTGCCATCAAAATCTATTGTTCAAGAAATATATTCCATTTAATTAATCAATTTGAGCTTGTAAACTTCTGAAGTGTAATGAAAAATATATCGAAGGCCTGGGTTCTAACTTATCTACTAAAATCACTTTGCAAACTATTTATCATAATGTAAAGAAACATAATTTAATGATCAAAATAAATGTGAATAACAAAAGTCAACACAACATTGGTTCTAAGTTCTTTTAAAGCATTAGCTTTTAAGGATTTCTTGTCTTCAAATAATCACATAATCATTCTAATCAATAATTTAATTAGTCATAAGTGTTTCCACTAAATCAAACAATTCCGTAAACAATTTAATAGTTCAAGTGGGTAGAATTTACTATGAATTCACACACAAGGTGCAATCGACATCCATTTAAAGGGAATTAAACTAGAACACATTTATTTGAATGCATTTAAAGGAAAATTAAAGAGGAAGAAACACATTCCTTGCATAGGGGGGCCTCCTAGCTCGATAAAGTGCTACTAGAAAACTCATATAACTTTAAAGAGTAGAAAAAATCTAAAACATGAAACAACTCATAAAACACACTCACACTAGCATGTAACTCCTAAGAACTGAACTGTGTGTAGTAATGATAATGAATCTTGAGGTAATTGATAATGAATCTTATTGTGTGAAAATAACTACTTACATGATAGGAAGTGACTGTTCCTGCTGAGTTTCCAGACACCAGCTTAATACTGATGCTCAAGCTGCCCAAGAGGTATTCATTTTTGGACTAAAAACCATAACCTAGTGAAATAACTAAAATTATTATTACAATTCTTAGCATTCAATATATCTAAGTTTTAGATGTCCATAAAAATGAAATATTGTACTTGAGGTTTTATCCATAGTGAGCTACGTTGTTTGGCCATTATTCAACAATTGAACGATTCCCCATGAAATATTGAAATTTTTGTTGAAGCCAGAGGATTCTACATAGGATAGAATCAGAGTCAACATTGAACTATTTATATTGATTCTCACCAATTGATTCCTAATCCTAAAAGCTTTGCATAGCTCTTCATTTCTGATGATGGTATTAAACGACTGGAATTGTCGAAGTTGGTTGCTTTTTTCGCAACAAGGTACTACACATCATCCAACAACTGTAACATTATCTGCATGTGCCTCTGCATCCCAAAACTATGGCTCAACTGTTTCCTATTTCTCTTGTTCTACATCTCAGAAGTTAAAATTAAAACTATATGAATGAATTAAAGATTAATCATGGAAAAGCAACATAAATACAGATAGATACCTTCTTTTTCTTGTTCTGGCATATCATGAAGGGGTTGTTGGCCATCCTCCTCCTGGTGCTTTATGCCTAAAAAGGAAGCCACCGCCCCACCCGCTCATTCTACGATTCCCTTCCTCCCTTTATAGGTCCCATCGTTGAAAGAGTAAGTTTCATCAGATTACCCTTTTGCAGCGCCATATCCGAGCTTCGAGGCAACTGCGTGGGCTGCACCTGATGTTGTTTCGTAAATCTTCTCTCAATAGATTTTATGATGATCATAATATTTTTGTTCCTTAGTTTCTCTTGCCTGTATCATCAATGAATACTAGTCTCTTATTCAAGAACACAAGAAACTTCCAACATAATTAATCCTTCAAATAAATCGATTAGCTTACCTCAAATTCCTCTTGGATTTTGTTAGCAATTTCTGCGTCTTCATTGTGCCGACCTTCTACATTATTTAGTTTCTCCTCGGTTGGCTTCAGGGGTTCTTCAGAGATTAGGGCATTTTTAGGGCTGAGGTCCTAATTGAACATTGTCAGAATCCGATCTCCCCAATTCGCCTTGTTATCTGTGAGATTCGTCCTCTTGACCTACATCGGATCTCTACATATTATCAGGAGCTTCAACATCATAGAAAAATTCTCTGATGGTTGTGAACTCGAGATCTTCTACAATTGGGGTTTCAATGGTCTCTTTGCCGGAATCCAATCTCCTCGATTCGTCTTGTCTGTGAGATTCTTCCTCTTGAACTACATCAGCTCTCTGCATATTACAGTAGCTTCAACATCATAGAATGATTCTCTGATGATTGAGAAATCAGTATTTTCTTCAATTGGGTTTTCGATGGTCTCTCTGCCGAAATCCAATATCCCATATTCATCTTCGTATTCATTGTCTTTTTCCGTCCATTCGTCAAAAGTAGCAAAGTAACCAGGTGGGGAAATTTCATAATTTGCATCGTTAGCTTTGGGTCCAGTACTCCGATGGTAGTCTACTTACTCCTTTACAAAACCTTTTTCTAAAATGGTTTTCCTCTATGACTGATTAATAATAACATTATTTAATCCTAAGGTAGATACTATTTCAATCATCTAGCATTAAAATCAATGGTGCACAATGGTACACCTGGAAGTTTAGGAAAGTTGTTTTCAAAGAAGGACGCTTTAATAACAAAAATATTTTAGTGTGAACCATAACTAAATATCTCAATATCGATCTATTTTATATAGAGAAAAATAAAGTAACTTAAAAAAATCTTATATTTTCATTTTCCATAACTATGAAGATGTATATATAGGATTTTAAAAATATGAATTATAAAGAAAATAAAATACTCAATATGTAGGTTGAGTAAAATATTTTAACATGAAACATATAGAAATAGATTGTGACAATTCTTATTAAATTAATAATTTCTTTCTAATTCAATGTATGACTGAGATTTGTGATTCTTTCCATCGTTAGGTAATGTGATTTCTAAGATGATTGGCATGTGAGTTTTGAGATAATTTGCATGTGTAATTTTTGGCTTACTCCTAAGGGCATTTAAGTGGTAAAAAAACTCCTGAGATCAACCCTTAACATAACTAGATTTTTCCCAATAACTTTTTTTACTACAAAATGCCTTATTCTAAATCCCATAAAACACATATAATGCATGTTTTTAATTTTTTTTAATTTATATTTCTTAAAATGTAAGAGATAATTAAAAATTGAAACAAATTATATATATTAATTTATAAAATAAGTTAAATAATAATAATATTAAAAATTTGAAATAAATTATATATATTATTGTATAATGTAAATTAAATATGTATATTATTTTATAACATAAATTGAATATATGTATAGTGATGTAAGAAAAATCAAATATTCCTCTATTATAAGCATTAATTAATAATAATAACATTTTTAATTTAAATAATATTAAATTTAGTAATATTGTAAGTATGGTATTTTAGAATTTTTAAAAACAAATAAATATTTAATATTTCAAAGCTATATTGTGTACTTAAATAAATTTAATTTTGAATAATTAAAAATGTAAATAAATTGGATGCTTAACTATTTTGAATTTTAAATGAAAGTTAATGATTATTGTAATGAGTGAAGTAGATGCTAATTTTAATATTTAGTTGTAAGGGTGTTATTTTAAAATCAAAATTATATATATATATATATATATATATATATATATATATATATATATATATATATATATATATATGAATGAATGAATTAGAATATTTTTATTATGATAGAAAATATGAGCATAAGTTATTTACTGTTTTCATAGATTAATATTTTGAAAACTAAATGAGTAGCATAAATTGGAAATTTTTAAATTGGTCATATTGTTCATAATCTAAGGTTTCATAGTACAAAAATTACAAAAAGTGCTACATAAAAAACATAAAATTTACTCGAAATCATTGTAAAACTAATTAATATTAAATTGGTGGTATGCTATGGTATTTTGTAGCCTTTCATTCTATAGGGGTGTCCTTCGAGCTTGGTGCCTAAAGCTCTCCATTTGAGTCTGATTTAGGGGGATCAATACCTATCTTATTTAGAGTTAGGAGTTTGTTTTCTTGTTAATTATATCCACTTTCTCGATAAGTTTGTCATGCATATGATAATTTTCTGCTTATTATAAACTTTTTTTGTGAGGAGTCTTCCCATTAAAGTATTTATATGGAAATATAGATTGATTGTTTGCATGTAGGAGGAGGCTTTGGCTATAGTAGATTTCCAAATATTCGGGATCTAGGCTCTAGTTTCCTAGTCCACATGCATGTCATGAATGTACATTTGAGATTGTCTTACTTGTTCTACCACATACAATATTTCTCTTTGTAAAACCACAAGGATTATATTCTTGTATATTTCCATATTTTCTATGGTAGTTGACTATTTACAAGTGCCCAAAATGAAAGTGGGATTGAATTTTGGTGATGAAATGGGATAACAGTGTCCCCTCCTACCTTGACAAATTGGTTCAGCTAAGCGATGCTTGACTATACAGGGAGTGGGGTACACTACAATTTGGATAGAAAGAGGGAGAGAAATATAGAAAAATATGAAGTATGATGTGAAAAAGGGATAATAGGAGGCAGACATGAGAGTTAGAGGTGGAGAAAGAAAGGAACAAGGAAAGGCCCAAACAAAAAGGGACAACTGGATAGACAAGAAAGGAGGTCAAGATGAAATCTAGAGGTGGGGTAGGAGATTAGAGAAATGGATAGAGGTTGGGGGGAATGGCTAGAACAAGACCAGAACACATCGAATTATGAAGCCCAACGAGGGGAGAGAGAACCAAATACCAATAAATCTCGAAAATGATATAGAACTAGAGATGATGAAATTTAGAGTTGAAGTAAGATTGTAGAGAGGTAGAATGAAGAAACTGAACCTGAAATTACCAAATGGATTGTGGGAGGACACTCATGAGAGAGACAAAGAAGACTGAAACAATTGAAATTTGTTACAATGGTCAGGGAACCTAGCCTCATTTTCTCAATGAATAAATTCTATCGAACCAAGGACTCTTAATTTGTTTGTCTCCCTCTATGGCTCACTACTTATAAATAAGTGGTTTTCTCTCATTTTAGTAGGTGGCCTCTTTCTCTCTACTTCTCATAGCTAGTAACCTGCTGCACCCCTTGATGTCCCATAATGAAAAACCTTCTTCCCTAAATGTGCGCAACCTTCTGTAGTTATACCTTTTGTAAACTCTGAATGCACTGTCTATACATGACAATATTGACCATTAGCTCTCCATATTCTTATCCCTTTGATCGAAAACAATTTAACCATGAAATTTTCAAGGTGGAGGGTAAGTTGTCCCCTCTTTTTCTTTTTTGTGTAGTCATTTTGAGTTGGTTCAAATGTCCCATCCAAAACCTCATAAGGATACCTTGTTTCATATATTATTATTCAATCAATATGAAATATTTATACAAAAAAATAGGAACTAATATAGATTGACTATCTTAGTAACCCAATCTCAATGGTTGAGATAATATCTCAACTATCTGTAGCAAATCCAAATCAATTATAAAGTAGGAATTACTTATAACATCTTCACTTAATGCTTACATCACAAATAATAATTTTGAAATCACATAAACATATTTTTAGGCCTTGATATCTCTCAGGTATGGTCTTGATCATTATTTCACTACAAGGAAAAGAACCTCTAGTGGATGTTTTTGAGGAACCCCTTATAAAAATACCCTAGAAATTTGTTTCTAGTAGAGGTTACTAGAGGAGGTTGGTGGGTGGAGGTTTTGTGGATGTTTTTCGTCTGGTGCGCTTGTCATCCTAAACCGCACCAGTGCATTCAATTTATCCTTGTCTGAGCCGCCCTAACATTGGTACTCCCATTGCACCCATTGCATGCAATGCTGCTGTGCATTTCCCACCAATCTCCAGCTTGAAATTTGCAAAACGGTGGGAAAATTTTCTTTTGCAAATTCTACAGCTAATATGCCTCGTCAACAACCAAATGTAGATGCATTTTTCCTGTTTTTCCATAATTAAGCCTTTTAGCGGATTATAATATCAAATTACCTTAAAATTAACCATTTAAAAGAAAAAAAATATGTTTCATGGTGCGCTTGAGCCTTTTGTCTCACACCGGTTCATGGTGCTGCCTGTAAATTTATAAGCCGCACCGCAACCGGTGCTAACGGTATCCGCACTGGTTCCGGGACGATACCGAAAAGTGCACTGTGTTATTTTAAAATTTTTAAAAAAGTGCAGTGTGGTCAGTTACCCGACTGCACCGTTGAAATGTGGATTAGCAGCAATGCAGTGCGTTGACTTAAATATCCGCCCCGGGCAGGTATTTTTTCAGCACACCGCATTCTACATTTCAACAGTATCAACGGTATGGCCTGGTAAAATATCGCACCGTTGACTATGTAATGATGTCAGGAGGTTGGTACGTTGACTGAACTATATGCCTCGGGGCGTAGATTTTATTCATGGCACCGCACTCCGGACACCGTCCATAGTCAACGGTGTGCTGAAAATTTTCAGGTGCACCGCCGCCGGTGTGCTGAATATTTTCTACTGCACCGCCACCATAGCACGACAAAAAAGACGCACCGATACTGGTGCATCCCTGTTTTTTCTAGTGCACTGACTGTTTTTTTCTTTCCAAAAAAATTATATATGTATCTTCCTAAATACATGTCCCATGTAGTAATTTTTATTTTATTTAATATGCCAATCATTCAGAGAGGTGAAAGGAGAGAAGAGGGGGA
The DNA here is from genome assembly GCA_034641835.2 of Pinus albicaulis. Classification (NCBI taxonomy): domain Eukaryota; kingdom Viridiplantae; phylum Streptophyta; class Pinopsida; order Pinales; family Pinaceae; genus Pinus; species Pinus albicaulis. Next base: position 1,167,532,569 of record CM076577.1, read on the forward strand.
ACAACAACAATAACAAGTAGATGCTATAACATGGTTCGCTCGTGGGAGGCACAAGAGAGGGAGAGAGATGCGTACCGTCGCCCTATTACAACAGCTACCCAAGAGTTCCTAAGGTAGGTAGGCCTCCTCAATTTCTATGAGGAGGCTACTTCCCTAAAGGGCAATAATGTGTTTTTGAGACATCTTATCTACAGGTGGAATGCCCACCGATAGGATTTTGGTCCTAACTAGTCGTACGCACCCACTGAGGAAGACATATATTTCATTACAGGTCTATCGAGGAGAGGGGTGTATTTTCCCTCATTCCCAGAGGTTCCAGTTGGTTATGCAGCAGGGAGTCAGTTGGTGTAATCCCAAAGATACATTAGTGCAGATATATTGTCTCCTTCAAATTTTCTGGTCTTCGGAGGTCAGTTACCTATTGGTGCATTTGTAGTCAGGAGGTGAGGTGCCTCTCACTTCTGATTTTGACCATTTTACACAACACCAGTGACAGGAAACACATTAGTCCCTCTCTTCTATATTATGTTGATTCTTTAGTACAGGAGCCATGACTTGTTAGGTGGTGTGCCATTTTTTTTGCGGTAGTTCTGTACATCCTTAGATAGATTTCATGCTCATGCACAAGGGAGGGTCAACTTACCTTTTGTTTCAGATCTTTTTTGTTTATTTTTTGAGAGGTTTCTAGATATGACACCTAATTTTTTTCGGCAGCCTAGTACACCAATGTTCGAGGCACAGATGCATATGTGCAGATAGATGATGCCCAAGTGGGGCGAGACTGTGTTTTCCACGATGATATCACATGATCCACTAGAGTTTCTAGCAAGTGTTGACGAGTAACCATTCATTATGGTCCCTTTTCCTTATGCTGGTTTAGATTGGCGAGGGTGAGCCAACATCCTCTTCACAGATGATGAGCCGCCGGATGATAGAGGTAATATCACTGTTTTATTTATACTTATTCTAACATGTTCTTCAACTTGTTTTTATTAAATTGTGTAATGAAATTTTCTAATTATTGTTGTGTACTTGTATATATTTTGCAGACATTGGGTCTTTTGATGGCAAGGACATGCCAGCACCACCACATGATCTAGGTGTGGATCCTGATGACGATCAGGATATGCCAGATGTCGAGGATCATCAGGAGGCTGGTGTAGAGAGACCTACTCCTGCTGGTGTGCCGATACCATATTTTGCTAGGTACGGTAGGATTGATAGCAGATTCAGGATGGAATTGCATGAGAAACTCACTGCATTGATTATTGAGGTGGGATTTAGGCCCACTACTATGAGAGACATGAAGGCCAATGGCTGGTTGTTACATGTGTGGAGAGGCATGCCATGTGACATGTACCACTTGATGCAGCATGTCGTAGGAGCTACGACCTTAGTTACATGACTGAGGAGGACCATTTCACGTTATATGTGTGGTTGACATGTAGCACCTAATGGATAGTTCACGAGTAGCAGTGCATCATCTGATGATCGTTCACCTCATGACATGCCAGATGAGCAGCCTCCACTAGCATTGAGCAACAGTCATCATGGAGAGTAGGTTAGACTATCGTCCACGTCTAGTCAGCAGCCTGCAACATCCAACAGTACCCATGATCATAAGCAGGCTAGATCATCGACCATGTTGAGTCATCATGATGAGCAGCTGATATTTGATCCTGATCAGCATGAGGCACCAGTACCAGATCAGCAGGCACATGATGATCAACATGTATCTGAGCTTTTCGAGGCTGCACCATTGACTGAGAAGACCTCGACTAGTACTGTTATTGATTATGTACCATCAATTGATCCATGACATTTATATTACAATTGTATATTTTTGAAATTATTCAGTTATATATATATATATATATATATATATAGAGAGAGAGAGAGAGAGATATGGTCCATGTATTTTATGTTCATGTTGCAGTTGTACTTAATTTACATGTTCGTGATAATCATGATGTGTATATTCTTAGGTCATGTTAGATATGTTCATTTAACGTGCAGCTTGCAGATAGATGTGTATGTGATAACATTTATTTGGTATGAGATGTATATTTGATGTTTGTGTTGTGATGATGTTATACAATGCTAATTGTTTTTGTTTGATTATCATGATCATGATGATGTTAGCGAATTTGAATGTATTTTTTAGTTGAATATGATTTTTGTACGATGGTTATCATGATCATGATGTTTATTAATTATTTTAATATTAAATTACCATGATATTTATTACATATTATGTCATTTTGTAATTGTAACTATATATATGTAAAATTCTAAAATTGTAATTGTAATTCTCATTGTATGTAAAATTCTAAAATTGTAATTGTAATTGTATGTAAAATTCTAAAATTGTAATTGTAAGTGTAGCTGTAATTTTAATTGTAATTGTACGTGAAATTGTAAAATTGTAATTGTAATTGTAATTCTTTCTAACTATATGTAAAATATTTGTAAAATTTTAATTGTATTACTATGAAATGATTGTAATTGTAAAATTAATGAGTTTTATCCATATTCTGCAATTTAATGAGGGTTGGAGGGAGCTTACAATCCTGTACCTGTTAGTAACTGCACCTTTCGGTAGAATCAAAGAAAATTCAGGAAGATTCTTTAGCGAAGTAGACTCGCCATAATACATTCCTTCGAGACCTCAATAGAAGAAATAGATATGCATGTCAAAGGCTCCTTTTGGCACCTTTTCTTGTTGTAGGTCGTGGAAAGGTTCAAGTTTCGTTTTATGAAAGAAGAAGAGGTGTATTTTTGAAAAGAAATGGCTCAAATATTTTCACAACAAAATGTACATTTCCAACATGTTTAAAAACTAAAATATCTCCAACTTCAATAAACTGCTCAGAAACAAAATTTTCCCAATGATTTGCGAAAACTACCCACGTCTTAGCATAGCACAAGTTCACATGCCACAATTTCCCACTTGGGACCTGTAGTATTGCATCTTCACGTGCCCCACATTGCATTCTCTCCACATAATTAGTGGGGATCTCCTGCAATAAACAAAATGAATTGGAAGAATAGTTATTTCCATCAAGAATTCATCCAATTATAATTCTCAATTCTAATTCTAATTATAATTCTCATGAATAAAAAAAATCTAATTCTAATTGCATATTTCCATCAAGAATAAACAAAATTGTAATTCTCAATTTCTATGGTTGGAGTTCACTGAATTTCGGTGTACACACCTAAAAGTAATTTTGGTGCCTTAACCAAAAATCAGTGCTAATGTACATATAATCACACCGGTGAATTTTATTTACTATGCATCAGTGTCATGTTACCAATAGACGCATTGGTATGGTTCTATTAAGTGACGCATTGGTAACGAATAACCGCAAATAAAAAAAAAACGCAACTCTATTTTATTTAAGTGAAGAAAAGGTGGTAAATTGAAAAATGGGCAGCAAAATATTTTCAAAAATCTAATTTCATAAAACGATTCTTTAAATACTAAACACTTTTCATTATTTCCCTATTTTTGCAAAAATTTTCAGCCAGAGATTCGTAGGAGACATACCTAGAGCAAGAGAGCATGAGAGCACTGTGGAGCAGCGAAATATGTTAGAACAGAAGTATTCAAACAATCCAAATGACAAACCTCTCATGATTCAAACCCTGTAGCATATAATTTCAAACAATCTTGTGATTAAATTTGATTTTTTTTAAATTTTTCTATAAGAAAAAAATTTCAAATTTTTCTATAAGAAAAAGATTTCAATTTTTTTTTTCATTTTCAGAAACAGAAAAAAAATACGTGTTTACCCTAAACCGTTCATTTTTTTTTCTTCCCTTTCTTCTCCCTGTTTCTGTGATTTCAGAATTAGGTCTTTTCATTTTATATTGGCATCCAACCCATGGGACGACTTGCATACCATGGGATGACTTGCATATTCGGATCCCAATTCATGTTGGCCTTTGCATGAATATTTGAAAAAAAGTTTATTTATTTATTTATTTTTTTCTATCGGTGTGCCCTGCATAACCTAGTGCACCGGTGCACTGTATTATCCTAGTGCACCGCGAAAGTACCGTGAAATAAAAATTTTAAAAACAATTTTTTTTTAATCAGTGCACCATATGTAAAATAGGGCACTGGTGCACTATTTCATTATGGCACACTGCGAACGTGTTTGTTTCACGAAAAAATGTTTTATTGTGTTAATCGGTGCACCATGTAACATATAACGCACCATACTGGGTCTCCTAGCTGAGAGAGAGCACTGTATGGTGGTCCCTTGTTTGCACGGGGCATTTATGCTACAAAAACTAACACTTGACAATTTTTATTATTTTCTCTGTGTTAATCGCTGTGGTGGTTAACATGTAACACACCGGTGCACCTTGTTGACATAGAGCACCGTAAAATCTATTATATTATTTTTGTGGTGCATTTATAAGACCCCCACGCATCGACGTCGGTGTGTACACCATGGATGGCGCACTGATTTATTGAGATTTTTATTTTTACCTAAAAATCTGACAATTTATTTATAAATATATTAATGAATGATATGATACAGGTTTCATATTGATAAATAAATGACTGACAAGAGATCAAGTAAAAAAAATACTGATAACACATCAAGAAAAGAAAAAATGCAAGTTCTTTGTAAATTCTTTAAAAAAAATATTATTTTTGAACTAAATGTAAGTTTAACTAATATGTATTGTTTACTGTGTATAATGCAGAACCACAAAATGACAAAGCTCGATAAGATTATTTATGATCTAGGACCAGAAGAGCGTAAAAGATTGATGGAAAGATTGAAAAAGAATGAATGAGGGAAATGAAAAAATACTATCAATCTAATATTAGTTTCTTTTTTTAATTTTCATTAATAATATACTTAAAATTATTAGATAACATGTCTCAAACAATATATTAATTCACATTTGTTTAATTTTATACAGGGACCAACAATTCAGAAAATGAAAGTTGTTCTAAGAAAGGAAAAAAATAGAACATGCAAATGAAAATGAATTGCTCCTTAGCTCATATGGAGTGGTGTTGGAGGTTAACGAAAGGGGGAAAAACTTTTACAAAAGTTCGAGGGATCTAGTGGAATGAATGTATAGACGGTCTTTCCACTTACAATACAAAAATCAATCCAATGATTCCAATAACCAAATTTTATCTAAACTACAGGAAGAGTTTCCAAAGAATTGGTCAATGAGACATGTCAGAATTTTAATAGCAAAAACGTACAACAACAGAAAAGAAGGTGAAAAAGTAATTTTCCTTTAAATGTTTGTCTAGAATTATTTATAAATATCACTTTTGTTATATTTACTTTTCATATATCAATATAAAAATTAAATAGTTTATTCTCATGTTACATTTTCAGGAAGATTATGAAAATTGCAAAAGATGAATGAGTTGATATTAGAAATATTCCAATAGGAATGTTCAAAAAGGTGTACAAGGAGATGGTCAAGGAAATGGACAAAATTGCATCGGAGGAGGAGCCGTCTCAACAACAACGTGCTTCAAATGTAATATGTAATCATTGATTTTTTCGATCATTAGGTACAATAAATAGACAATTTAGCATTAAACATTAATTTTCAAGTATTTTCTTACAAAAAAGAAAAGAAAATGGAACCCATTAAACACATAAAGAAAAGAAAATGGAACCCATTCGACCCATAAAACAGGACAACAAGGAAGAAAATGGTTGATATCTAAGTTTGTGAGTAATTGTTACTCCCTTATAACAACTTAACTAGATTTAATTTTTGTATTTTTTAAGTTGTTTTACAAAAATAATCATTGAATGTATTCAAACAGCTGCTAGCATACAAAGAATAACCATCAGACGAATTGATTGAAATTGAGTTAAATATGGGTTGTGACTATATGTTGGCATATCAGAAATTAATTGTGGAATTTGTAAGCATCTATAGATCTTGTTTTACTTAGATCTGTCTATAATTAATAGAACAAAAAAATCTTTTATATTAAATATATGATTTTTTATGGGGTATAAAACTTGCAGGAAACAAATTATGGAACTATGCTAACACATGAAATCTTGAAAGATGGCATGGTACATGGTTTTGAAAGAATGTTTATATTTTATGAGTCAATTGTTGCCATGGTACGTCATTTATTTTCGATTTACATTGATGTATATTATTTAACATTTCAATTTTCATTATTCTCACAAACGTATATACACTCATTACAGTTATTTTTATGTTTGTAGATGGAAGCTGAAGAAGAAGAAAATAATCAACACCGTGAAAAAACATTCCTGAAAATAACCCAAGTCATGGAAGTAGCTCTACCAGTGACAACAGTTCAAGCGAAGAATGATGATCACTATGTTTGGATATCAAGGGAAGACGTTGTATTTTTTGAAATATTTGTCTGTGAAATCAGACATTTTGTTTAATGTAATGGACATAGTGTCCAAATTGAAATACAAAGGGGTACCAATAACTGTCCCATTTTGTATGACAAAGATTGTCTTATTCGTATATATATATATATATATATATATATATATATATATATATATATATATATATATATATATATATATATATATATATGTTTTAATTTATTCTATTGCGTTCTCCATTATCGCTGTGAAATGTAACACCACTGATTAAATTCATGGAAAATTAAATATTATAATGAAGAGATGTGAAATTTGACAATATGATATAACAAATTAATCCAAACATCACATTCAAATGCACTAATAAAAATTTATTTCGTATGAATATTGTTATAAGATATATATGTGTCGAATTTTGATGAGTAATAAATTTTAAAAAATCATAATAATTATGATATGATATAACAAATTAATCCAAACATCACATTCAAATGCATCAACAAAAATTTAATTAATATGAATATTTTTATAAGATGTGACGACTTTTGATGAATAATGAATTTAAAAAAATCAAAATAATTGCATTATCACAGGTCGATGTTCCTAAAAAATACAAAATGAACACCGGTACGTGTCAATTACTGTACATCGGTGCGTTTGTATGCTACGGTGGATAAGTGCATTACTACGACCTATGGGCATCACACAAATACGAAAACCAATTAAAAATATCGGTGCATTTGCGCGATACTGTGCACTTGTGCGTTTATGTGAGACTACACACCAGTGCATTTGTACGACCTATAGGCACCACACAAGTAACAATAAAAATTATAAATATCAGTGCATTTGTCAGATATGGCGCACCAGAGAGTTTCTATAAGTCTATGTACAAGTGCATTGAGATGACCTATGGGTACCGCACAAATCCCAAGACCAATTAGAACGGCCCCATGCCTTGTATCACCAACATCATGCCCGGTGTGGTTTTATACCTTAATGGCCCAGTGCATGCACCTTTGACCTCCCCGAGCCACCTTCTCGATGACAGTCATCAGTGCGTTTAAACCTTAGTAGCGCATCGATGAAAAAAAAATTCGTAATAACCTCCAGCCGCCCAGCTTTTCTAGTGGTGTTGAATTTCCTTTAAAAGCTATGCCAAAAGCTTCATAACCATAAACATGTGTTGTAGCAATTTTTTTTGAAAATTTTGGCCTGTTTTATAACACTAAAACCCTCCTTTATAACCTCCGCTAAAGGGTCTTTTCCTTGTAGTGTTTCTACCCACTTCTATACTCTCGTAGACTACGGTCCTTCTCAAATTTTTTTTGGAACTGACACATAATTCATTGAAGATACAATTTCTTCTAACCATCAATGAAATATTCGTAGTGATAGAAAAATCTTGATATACCTCGAAAAATAGTCAAGATATTGAATCAATTTATCACTTAAATTTTAAGGATCAAAATCTATCTTAAAGTTTAGAAACCTTGGCGAATCTTTCTAGTCCCCAGTATGTAAACTATAAAATTGTTGGTGATATTTTTTCAAAAATGTTCAAATTTATAATGATTTTATATAGTCTTTTATAAAAATTTTGCAATTATGAAGGTAAAATATTTTTATCCTATAAAATTTTGGTGAATTGTTTTTAGAAAAAATGGAGATTTCCATTTTTTTTTTTGAAAAATCATGGAAAAGTCCCTAAATTTTTCCATGCATTCTATTGGCATACTTAAATTTGTCAAAACATAATGAACTAATATTTTGACAATATTTTTTCTAAGGGTGGTTCACAAACACTAGGTGGCTGCTACATCCATGGGAAAATCCAGGCATATCAACCCGAAGGGATCTAGACACTGGAAAAAAAAGTAGGGCCTAACTCTAAGGTCGTCAAGGATATTTGACTCCGTGACCTCCCAACTAGCAAGGTACTTATCAACGAGAACTCAACCAACTGAGCTAACCCTTAAGGCTTAGCGAACTACTATTTTGATAGTTATATAAGTAAACAATATAGATATTGAATGTATCAAATATTCAATCACACAACTTCACCTTTTTTGTTTTGCATACAAAAGCTTAGAAACCCAAATACAATCAATATTTTTGTTCTTGGAGAATTAAAGTACAAATGGAACCATAAAAAACTGTAGACATAATAAAACCAATGATGTGTTCTTCTGGAACTAAAGAACATCAAGAACCATCATCTTAAAATATGTTGATTTTTTCTACAGTTTGTTATTATTCACATAAGTTTACAAAAAAAAATATATATCATACATAACCAATAGCTTGAATTGTATATATTGTTGCTTCTTGAGCGAACATCATACCCATGGATCAAGAGAAGAGGAGGCTTTGAGTTTAAATTGACATGGAGCTGGGTGTTTAATTCATGATGTTTAATCTGTTGAAAAAATGACTCGTAGTGTCAATACACAAGTAGAAAATGACAAAATTAGTGACTAGGTGACTAAAAACGTTAGTCACTGCAATTATTTCAAGTGAATTACTACTAAATTTGAGCAATTTTATGTGACCGAACCAAAAATGACTAATCTAAACGGCTAATTTACTATAGGAATAAAATATATGCCTAGATAATAAGTGAATAAACTAAAAGCAACTAGCTTAATGACTAATTTAGTCTAGGACTAAAATATATGACTAGATAATAGGTGACAAAATTAATAATGATTAACGTAAATTACTATTATTTTGAAAGAATAAAAATATGACCAAATAACAAGTACAAAAAGTATAAGAATTAGTCATTTATATTAGTAATTTTTAATTGTGTCCCTCTAGAAATGGAAAATTGAAATTTTGATACCGAAGTTTTACATTTCACTACAGGGGTCTCTGAATCCCTCCGTAGTGTTAAAATTTATAGACAAAGGGGTCTCTGAATCCATCTACAATGTTTAAATTTTTGAATACCCTTTTGTCTTTAAAGTTTAACACTAGAGGGTTGTTTCTATTGTCACCTTAGCAATGAATCCTCTCACTTTGGATTACTTATTGAATCTTGGGGATATCCCAAAGTGAAAATCTATGGGGTCTTTTGTGCGACTATATCACTAGCACTAAAAACCATTTCCCCGCTCATATACATTATGATACGTATAAAATTTACCCTCAAACCTGGTTAAATATGCTCTTCATAACCATTCATCAGATTTATTATTCGGGGAAATGTGAAAATCGTATATGAATGCATAAAATGAGCGTGACCTGGTAGAATCAGTTTCCTTAGAGAGTCTCCACATGATGAAAGATACTGAGAACCACGATTGATATAAATTACATGAAAAGAGATGATGGGTAACAATCCTCTATGATTTGACTTAAACCATTACGTATGGTTTTACTTTGGTTATAGCTAGGATAAAAATTTTAAATATTTTCACACTTGTGAAAAAATTTAAATGAGTCACATATCAAATTATAATTGGCATAGTCTAACTTACAGATAAAATGGCCTTTTCACTAGAATCCAAATATATGATCTCAAGAAATATTATGATTGTTTGTTGTTTAAAATACATTTTTGAATGGATAAATGGATTCAACAAGCTAAAAACCAATGGAGCACTCAAATTCTACAGATTAACCAACCTCAACTGAATTTTTTAAAAATATTTATGATATTTTTGTTAAAATTAACGATAAAATTGACCTCTTTCAATCATATTTGTGGAATTCCACTCTTCAAATAAAATGATTCGAGAAGCCGAGGTAAGATTTATTTTAGATAAGGAGTCCACCCTTGTATTACATTTCTTGTAAATCTGTTGGAAAGTGAAATAATGGAAACTTTCCTTTAGTACCAGTAAATTGTCATGCTAGTAATTCCTTGAAAACCTATACATAACTTTTGACTCAGCCATTATACAATGCATATTGAATCCCCATAAATTTGTAAATGAAAGATCTTTTTATTGATAAATAAAGCAAAAAGAATCCAACGTGCTACCAATTTAGAAAATCATATTTTATATCGATACTAAAGGTAAAATAATTTAGCTATTCCTGCACACATATTAATATAATTTTGTTAATAAAATTATGTAGAATTAAAAATAAACAAATTCCTTTATAAATAAATAAATAAAATTACTATAAAAATTTATGAATAAATTATATTCAATAATATTATTCTCCAAAATTACTTAGAAAATAATATTTCATAACTTATATATATATATATATATATATATATATATATATATATATATATATATATATATAGAAGAAAATAAATGTAGAAAATATTCAAATATGATCTCATAATTTAAGACATATTGCTCAAAATTAAGCGCGAGATAATTCCCACCCAAAAAAACATAGCAACAGATTGACGTAATGAATGATGAACAAACTACAAAGCCTAGCCCTCCAAAAGCGTTGTAAAAACCAAAAGCCTAGACATAATAGTTTGGCATGGCTCTCCATCAAGATCAATCTCCAATATGTCCTATGAATATATGGAAATAGATCAATCTTTAGGATCTTCAAATCGATTCCCGTTATTCGAATCGATTGAACTCTGATGCCTTATCTACAGATTTGTTCTATGTTTTCATAGGAATGTTGTAGTGATTCATCGACAGTTAGGGTTTTAGGGTCGAATTTGGATACGTTGAGGGATCGACAGATGTAAGAGGATATTTTCAATAGCTCACCCTACAAAACATTTATTTGTTCGACGCCTATTTTGGTAGGATATATTTGGACCATGATGGCAAGATATGTGGTTCTGAAGCCTTTGTCTTCTTTTAGTGGGATAATTTACATAAGAAAACACTTGCACATGTACCCTCTCTGTCCTTTAATGCTTTCTGTGAATTTGATTGCTTCAAATATTCTACCCATTTTTAAGATTTTACCCAAAAATATGATTTATTGAAGTTGACCTGAAACTAGGATATTTGTGTTTAGCATTCTCACAAATTTAGCTTCAAATGCACTCGCTGTATAATTAATTTATTGGTAATGAAATTTCTATTAAGTATAGGCTAAACTATTATAGTAGTTTGGTAGCATACCAAAGGAGAACAAAGTTTCTAATTGTGTACTTGGTTTAATTCACTTTCTTATAATCTCAATTGTAGGATTTGAAAAGAGGTTAGAGCATAATGTTGTTTGTCCTTCTCCCCTTGAGTGAACTGTTTGTGCCTTATTTTGGCTGGATATATCATATGATTCAACCACTTATAGCTTTATACTGTAAATGACAATATTACGTAGCCCATTAGTGTATAAATGATGGGATCACTAACTCAGTAGACTTCTCTATTTGCACGCGCACAATAACTCAGTCATTATAAGAACTAAGGGAACACTTGATGCTCAATTTTGCAATTCATTTTGTTTATAGGGTTTTAATTCTCTTTGCTCAAGGATGGTTTGATTGTGTAGTATTAAAATGGTGTGAATTTTTGGACCTTAGTTGAAGATCTTAGAATATGACCTTGAGAAAGAGCAAGATGCCTTGACTATTGCAATTGCGCCAAAAACATGAATAACTGAATCTAAAGTTGGATTATCTCATTAAATTTTTCATTATCTAATCATTATGTCTATGCACTCTTCAGATATGGATGCATGCTTATTAGAATGGCACAAGATTCCTTGGAAGGGGACAATGTTACAATTCTTTAAAGCTAGTAATGGTAGCATAGAGTGGTTATGAGTTCACACAAGATATTGGGTCATTGTAGGTGTTTATTGGTGATTATCTCTTTCATCATGTTTTTCTTGATGATGGATTTTTTCTACTAATGATGTCCTTTCTAAGGTGTGATCAGGAGGAGAGATGGGACATGTTGAGGGGGAGCTCTTTATATGCTTCCATTATATTGATAATATTACGGCTCCTTGGTGGTGTTGGTGCAGGTGTTTATATTTGATCATATATGTTGTCTATATGGTTTGACATGTAGTTTCCATGTATTATTCATCTTGGTTTGATGAATTTATGCATCTGGTGGTGCCATCGATATTGGTAAGATGATGTTGTATGTTGATCATATTTATGTTGGACATTTTTCATATTGATGTTTCGGTTACAAATGATGATGCTTATGTTTTTTAGCATGGATTACTGATGTGATGTTGCTACTGTCATTACATCAATATATGCTTATTTGTTGCTACTAGTTATTGAGTATCTTGTAGAGGGTATCTTGTAGAGGTTCATGCTCCACATTATGGTTAATGTTGCTACCATGTATATCTATAGAGAGATAATATATTGGGTAGATTGGTGTGCTATGTAGTTGGTTTATGATAATGATGATGCATATTATTGATGTGCCACTATGTATTGTTGTATGTTGTTCATTACTACTATTGAGATCATGATTTATGGCTGGTATTTTGGAGAGATTGTCACATATCTCCATATGATAAATATTGTTGTTATTTTGCTGCCACATAAGGAACATACAGTTGATCATTTATATCATGTACTTATTTATGTCATTTATCAGTGGTATATATCGTGATGGAGCCTGTATTATGTTCACTAGTTCATAGATTCTTATTGTAAAATCATTTCATATGATTCATAGAGCCTTGAGCCACGATTGGCATATATGTATAATGAGTTGTGATATTTGTTGAAAATATGTATGGGTTGTTAGTAGTGTCGATACAACCATTTATTTCATGTATCATTGATGTACACTTTCATACTTATCATGGAGGGGTAGTCTATAGTCATGCATGCATTGAGAGAGAGTTATTGTTCAACCATATATTGGTTTATTCATGTATTTGTATAGCCATGTATTATTAGCTTTGTATCCATGTAATAACCCTATAAGGCTATGTACTTTGTTGCATATATTTTGGTCATAATTTTGGTCCATGAGGAGTAGCCTCTTGCATGTGGCAAGGAGGCATTGGAAGCTATGTACTTTAGTGTACTTTCAACCATGGATATTATCGTTGTTACCTATGATCATGTATTTTCTGCTACCATTTCTACATCCGAGAGATGTTGCTTCCACATAGTCATTGTTTTTTTTTATGTATGAGTTTTCTGCTGCTAGAGAGTATATTGTGGAATGGATGTATTTTTTGTTGTTTCTTAAGAGTGTATGAATATATGTTGTTGCTTCTATGGAGTTGATCAATGTTATTGTTTCTATTAGACCAATTTATGTTTTTGTTCTTATGTATTGGTGATTTGATCTGTTGTTGTCACTATGATATGGATTATGTTGTTGTCGCTTCATGGGAGAGAGCATGTGTTTAAATGTTTGTTGCTGCTAAGTGAGAGAGCTTATTTTTGCCTCCATGGAAGATATATGTTGTTGCACCTTTGTGTTGTTTATTGGACATATCTTGTGTCCACTGGAAGTTTAGTGAACATATTTTTCAGGGGGAGTGTTGTTGTGTTTCAGTCTTGCACTCCATTGTCTATCACTTGCATATGTTTTTGAGTGGAGTTTATGCTTCTTTTTTTTATGGAGCCCCTTCCATATAAAGGAGTATAGATAATTCTTCCTTGACATGTTTAACCATTTTTCATTGTTGTCAAAGGGGTAGAATGTGAGCATGTTGATCATATGATTGTTTCAGCTGGGGGGTTGACATCAATGCCAAAGGGGGAGATTGTTAAAATTGATGTGTGTTGCAATGTTGTAGATGTGTTGTTGGTTGGAATTGATGTCAACCTGGTTGCTTGGGTTGAAGTTCAGTTGGCTATGAATATGTATGAGAGGCTGCAGATGGTTGAGGTGTTTGACGATTGAGCTAATGATGGAGATATGGTAGATGTTCCTTGGCATGTATACTAGCTTTGACTAGCTTGGAGATGATGATTGAGGTGTAGATTGTATTTGGTTGGATGATGGTGTGTTGCACTAGTTTTGAGGTCTTCCCATGATGATGATCTTCATGATCATGTTGCTTCATACAGTTGATGATGGTTGCTTCAATATTTAGAGTTGAGGAGCCTTGTTGGTTAGGTCTCCATGGTCTCCATGTCCCGGATTAGATATCCCATGTTGACATACTATACATTGGGATTAGAGAGGATCTACATGTTAATGTGGATGCTTGATATGGTTGTGCAGGTGTTGTAGGATGTCTGACGTATTTTGAAGCTACATACTGATGGAAGAGATGTTGTACATTTGACGTATTAGATAATTGATTTGGTTGTTGGTTGGCATCATATTCAAACTAGTTTGACTTGGGATGATGATGGAGTTGTTGCAGTGACTTGGTGAAGTGCTAAACTGGTTTCATATAATTCCATAGGTCCTACAAAGGTAGGTCAAGCTATTTAGGAAATTTATGAGCTTAGGAAGGATGATTTTGTGTCTCCTTAGCCCCAGTTGCATGCATGATAGGAAAAAGGGAGTAGTTTTAGGCTTCAGTCCCATGGAGAGTAGAATCTGGGAGTGACTATAGCACCAATATGCTAAAGTCACATGGAAGCAGTGTTGTGGGAGTGACTAAGGCATTTTCTCGAGTTTTTATCTGCATTCCTCATGCTCCTTAGCATATTTTGGTGTTGTGGAAATGTTATTGATTGGGATTTTTCGACATATGGCTGAAAAGTGTTTGTAGGTCCTGTTGATGTCTTGAAATTCTCTACCTCAACATTATAAGGGAGACCACCCATTGGGGAACTTAAATAAGCTCCTTTCCTGTTGAAATGGTGGTTTTGACTAGTTAAACTAGGTACATTTACCTTCTCTCTATCTCCACTAGCTTAAAGTATTCCCTTTTATTACCAATAGAGAAGAGACATCCGATCATCCCTATTGCTTAGCTAAGGGAAGAAAGTGATCCTTAAACTGATTTTGGTCTCAAACAAGCCACAAATAAATTTTACCTCTTTGATAAGATGAATTATAGAATGCAAGATGAAAATTGTTCCTACAATGCAAGAAAAAGGAAATAAATCCTAAGTCTATCTCGATTAGGACGATTTAGATCTAACCTAACTGAGAGAACATTAATTAAATGAATGGGATTTAAATATGTTAGTCTTATAATGAATATCAACGCAACGAATTAGTTCAATTAAATGATATTATGAATACTAAAACACATTTTGTTTAGAGATCTATTAACATGAATAATTAATCATTAACATTAGGAAATAGTTCTTGTAATGCTAATTACCATTAAACTATTAACAAAGAATGATGAACCAACAAATTTAGGAAATAGTTCACATAATATTACTAATACTTATTTTAGTATTGGAGTTAATTCGAGAAACAAGGAAGACGTTGGAGCGATCATGTGGCTGAGAAAATTTGGGTCATGGAACCCTAGGGTTTCCCTCACCCCTGCTACAGGCACCGACAAGGCTCCTGATCTCTCCCACCTGCCTCTCTGAGTAAGATCCACACAGCATTCGGAGGTTTAACGGCATGGTAGCAACAAAAAGGTGGGGAAATGCTACCCACCCCCCCAACCAATGGAGGCGCTGAAGATTCCGTGAATAACAGTAAAGTTGGTCAGCCTTATACAACTTAGAGCGATCCGACAGGCCGTGCCAAACCTGAAGAGATCCCAGCAAACCCAGCAAAAGACCATCATAGAAGCAATGCATATCACAATGATACTTCCTCAATGTGTATTCCAATTGAGTCCAAGCGGCTTGAGATCCATTTCCCAGTAGAAAAAATCAATGGTAGGTTCCAATTCATGCATGATCACGTCCTCATTGGGAATTTCATTGGCTTATGGCCAACTGAAAATGCCCTCTATGGCTGGATAAATGCTAAATGTAAGCCTAAAGGCCAAGTCACCCTCCAACTTGGTCCCAAAGGATTCTTCAAAATAATATTTACCTGCCTTGAGGAAAAAGACAGAGTAATGGATGGAGGTCCGTACTTATTTAATGCTGCAAGCATGTTCCTCCGAGATTGGGTCAAAAATTTCAACCCTAACAAAGAAGATTTCAACTGGGCACTGGTATGGATCTGCCTCTACTCCCTACCTCAGGAATATTGGGAAGAGATCACCCTCAAAGAGATTGGCAACAACTTGGGATCTTTCATCAAGATAGTTGAAGAAACCAAACATAATCAATATACTGCCTATGCCAGGATTTGTTTCTATACGCATCTCACCAAAGCTCTCCCGGACTCGGTAAGTCTCTGTCATGATGATTTTGAATGGATTCAAATGATTGATTATGAGCATGTTCCCTTCCGCTGTCACAAATGCCAAAGCATGGCCATCTTTTCAGGGATTTTCTGTTGAATATCCCCCCTAAGCTTACCTGTAGCCCTGACTCCTCTTACCTTGACGGCTTAAGAAAAAGTCTCCTCCTATAAAATACATGCTAAAAAACCCACCCCCAATCTCGGACCCTCTCAACCTTCCACCAGCAACAACTTTCACCTTATGGCCAACCAAACCCCGAAGAAGGACCCTTCTGTAGCCTCCCAAGGAACCCCCCCCCTCCTTCGATCCCCCCATCACTATCTCAGCTTCTAGCTTAAACCCTTCCCAAAGTGCTAATCCCTCTGGCACAAATTAGTAAGACAAGACTCAAGGTCCGAAAAAGAATGAAAATCGAAAGAAGATCTCGGCCTTCGCATCCAACCAGATCTAAGATCTACCCCTAAAGCCTGTTTCTAACATGGATATTGACACTCAAGATATCCCCCCTCAGATGGAAGCTCAGGAATAAGGAAAGAATCATACCCCATCATCTACATGGATGAAGAACCAAAATCCATATATTTTGGAGATCTGGACATTACCGCCCTGGAAATAGTTTGAAAAACCAAGGAATATCACACCATACTAACTAGACAATTTGAGAGCTTGGAGGAAGATATTCTCAAAGATCAGCTCCTAAAAGGAAGTGAGCAACTGGGCATACATGGGGAACACATTCCGAGGGAAACAATCAACATCATCAGAGAATTCAGAAAATAGGGTAGGCTGACAGATCTGCAAGGACCGATTATTTTGGGGGACCAACTGGTGGAATTTGGATGATACCCTAAGCTGAAAAATTTCTATAAAGTCCTCTCCCAGTATTCTAAATGATGAATCTCACTTCATGGAACATCATAGGGATCAATAGCCGCTCAAAGCTCCGTATGATAAAAAATAGAATCAGGCATGAAAACCCCTCTGTCTTCTTCATGCAAGAAACCAAATGCTCCAGTTCTGCCTTTCATTCCATCTCATCTAGGCTCTGGCCTAGTTTTAATATAATAGCTGTTGACACCATGGTTCACTTGGAAGCCTTCCATCCTATCCCTCTCCAACCTCCATGCTTCAATCCACTTCATCCAAGCCTCCTTCAACCTACTAGGCACCAGCATCCATGGTCACCTCATCAATGTATACTTCCCCCAAGCCTCTACCCGCAAAATCCAGCTCTTGGATGACATCGCGTCCCTTAATGCCCCTCGAGACCACCCCCTCTGGATTCTAGGAGGCAAATTCAACATGATCAAAAGCCTCAGGGAAAAATGTGGAGGTTGCTTGCATGTGGACAATGATAGCCACAGGTTCAAGGACTTCATTCTTCAGAATGAGCTAATCGATCTACCCACGTCTAATGGGCTTCACATCTGGAACAACTGTAGAAGAGGCTCTCAGCAAATTACTTCACACCTAGACTACTTTCTCATCTCGGATGCCTTAATTCAAGCTAGAGGCGACATATTCTCCACTATCCTCCCTGCAGCAGGATCTTATCATTGGCCCATTCAGTTGCAATGGAAGCAGCCAAGTAGAGTTCTCAATAAACCCTTCCGGTTTGAGCAGTTATGGCTTCCCCACCCCGGATTCAAAGAAATGGTCATTGAGCGGTGGCGCAATATCATCCCCTTGGATGGATCCAAGATGTACCAAATACAACAAAAGTTAAAGATCATTAAATCCAGATTAAAGCACTGGAATGAGAACACTTTTGAAAACATATTTCAAATATAGAGGGATCTAGATACTCAGATGGCAGCCCTCCAAAAAAAAATCATTTTGGCAGGATGCACGGAGGACTTGGAGCGCTAGGAACAAAGACTCAAGAACCAAATCGAAGAAAGAGCAGTGCAGGAGGAGATTCTCTAGAAGAAAAAGTCCAGAATTCGTTGGCTCAAAGAGGGGGAGAAGAATACAAAATTATTTCACCGCTCTACTATCCAAAAAAGAATGGTCAACCGAATATCAATATTAAAAAATGACCAAGGCATCAATTTGGAAACTCATGAGGACATTGAACATGAGATCCTTAACTACTTCAAGGATACCCTTGTGGAACCTCCACTGGACAGACAAGAGGCCATCAAAACCATCATTCAACACATCCCAACTATCATAATGGATGCCCACAATCAAATTCTTTTGAGACCAGTTTAGCTGCAGGAAGTTTACCAAGCTATGGCTCAACTTAAGGCTAGGAAGGTCACCGGGCCGGATGGCTTCACACCAATTTCTTCCATTTTTTCTGGGAAGACATTAAGATGGAAATTTGGGAAATGGTGGAGGAATGCTGGAGTATGCACTGGATGCTCCCTCCTCTCAATGCTACTTTCCTCATTCTTAACCCTAAGGAGGAGCATGCTACCACCCCTAGCAAGTATAGACGTATTTCCCTCTGTAACGTCTTGTACAAGCTCATTTCCAAGGTCATTGCCAATCATCTTAAACCTCTGCTACCTGTCTTAATCTCTCTAGAGAAAAATGGCTATGTATAGGGCAGGAAAATCGTTGAAGGCATTATTCTCACTCATGAGGTTACTCAATCTCTGAAGTCCTACAAAATACCAGGTATGCTCCTCAAGATCAACCTCTCAAAAGCCTTTGATAAAATTAGTTGGTCCTATATACACCAAATTTTGCTTGCCTTTGGGTTCAGTCCTACCTGGATTCACTGGATCATGAGCCTGATCTCGTCCCCCATCTTTTCTATTCTTCTTACTGGATCACCCTCCTTTCCCTTTTCGCCCTCTAGAGGTATTATTCAAGGTGACCCCCTTTCCCACTTCCTTTTTGTCTTGATGGCTGAAGGGTTGGGCTAACTCATTAATAACTATATCAGATTAGGCTCTCTCAAAGGGCTGAGCATTCACCACTTTCCCCCTATTTCCCACCAGCAATTTGTGGATGAAAATATGCTCTTTGTTCATCCTTTAGTTCAGGAAGCCAGATCCTTCAAAGCTATTTTGGATTTCTTTTCCCTTGCTACCGGACCTACCATCAATAATGAAAAATCCAAAATTTTCTTCTTCAATACTCTGCTCCTCACCCAGCACAACATTGTCCATATTCTGGGATACTCCATCTCCTCTCTCCCTTCCAAATATCTAGGAGACCCCTCATTGATTTTGCCATCAAATACGCCTCTTGGAAAGACCTTTTAGACAATCTGGATAATAGACTCTCCCTCTACACAAATCATGCTATCAAATTAGCTAGCCTCTTAGTCCTTATCAAGTATTTCCTCTAGTCTATGCCCTTTTACCTCTTTTCAGTTCTTGCTGCCCCCAAATGGGTCCTCAAATCCATCAGAAATATTCAACGAAACTCTGTTTGGGGAGGCAAGAAAGATAACAGGAAATGGGCGCTAGTCAATTGGCATGATGTATGTGCTCCCAAAGCTTCTGGCGAGCTTGGGCTTAGAGATCCTCAACACAAAAATGCAGTAATTGGAGAAAAATTCTATTGGCATTGGATCTCCAATCCTGAAGTCCCATGAGTGCAACTTTGGCTCTCCAAATATGAAAATAATTGGCCAGCCAGGGACCTAACTCACCTCAGCATTGAGATAGAAGGCTCCCTAATATGAAAGCTGTGACATGTGGCTCTTTTTAGGGACCACAGCTTCTTGGAGGTTCGATCAGGATCCTAGGCTAAGTTCTAGGATGATTTTTGGTAGTAGATGCCCAAACTGGCCTCTCTCTTCCCCAATTCGAACTGGCAAGATATCCTTATTCATCGGGAGAATTCCCAAATAAATTACTTCTTGGTCCCTTATATCACTTCTCACTACCGCTAGTGGCTACCAGCTGAATGTCTGCAGGAGGATTGAGGGCTACAGCTCACTGACGACATCAACCAAGAACTACTCAAAAGAAAATTCTTCTTTTCTGAAGGGAATGACATAGTGCAATGGGGATACTCCTCTCGAGGCACCTCTACGACCAAGGAGGCCTATCACTTGCTCCTCCCCAATCCTTAGAATCCCCAAGATACCATCTGGTCCCAAATCTGGCATCCCAGAATCTGGTCCAAAATCTCTACATTCCTCTGGCTCCTCAGCAAAAGATGCATCCTCAATTGGGATAACTTGCTCAAAAAATGTTTCATTGGTCCCTCACGCTTTTCGAATTTTGGTAATGCGGAAGAAAATATTGAGCACCTTTTCAAATCTTGCACTCTTGCTAACACCCAATTGGACAAAGCTGTGCTGCTCAATAGAATATCGAACAGAAAACATGGTGAAATTCTCGACACCATTCAGACCTAGCCATCTACCCCCTTCCTTAGCGATCTTCTCAATTCCCTATGGATGATCCTCCCTGGGCACATTCTATGGACAATCTAGAAAGAGAGCAATCGACGAATCTTTTAGGATCAGACCACCACTCCAGAAATCATTTGGACCACCATCTGTTGTGATCTCCAATAATCCCTTGTGCTTTAGTGGTGGTAGGACTCTTATCTCCCTTCTCATCCTTGGAAGAAACTCATTTAGTCCAATTCGAATCTTTCTCTTCACTCACATCTGATCCTTGAGCCCCCTTCAAACCATCCTCAAGCTATCCTAGCACATGGTCTCCCCCTCCTCCAGGCCTCTTCAAGCTCAAATTTGATGGTGCCTCAAAGGGAAATCCTGGGGACACAAGCTTTAGAGGGATCTTCAGAAATTTAGAAGGAGAGACCCTCTTGATATTCTTCGGCTCCATTGGGTGGGACACTAGCAACTTAGCTGAGCTCGAAGGGTTGTTTGAAGGTCTCCTTTTTTCCCAAGAGAACAATTTCTTCCCCTTGGAAATTGAAGGGGACTCAAAAATCATTGTAGACATAGTCGATCATCTGCAAGCTGAGTCCTCTGCTTCAAAGTTCCCCATGAATTGGAGATTAGCAGCTCGCTTCAAGATCCTTGGACATTAGATCCTCAACCACTTAGCAGTCACCTTCAAACACATTAAAAGAACTGCCAATGCAATAGCTAACATTTTAGCCAACAAAGGAGTCACTCATAGCACTTCTCTCACCACTAGCCAACTCCACTCCCTTGCTGATGAAGCTCTCAAAAATGACTGCACTCTCTTGGTGCACAAATACCTTCGCCCCCTAGATTCGGGTGCCTAGTTGTGAGATATCCTGCCACTTGGGTGCCATGAGGCAGATTTGCCCCACGCACCCACACATGGCCGCCCGCCCACTGATTAATGTAGGATCATGGCTCCCTTAATTACATTCCCTGCCAACTTTTATGTGACATCCTTCAGCTATAGAGCATTAATGCCTCTCCGTCCTGCTACAATGGCTATTAATTCGGCACGCCACACTCCTCAGGCCTCCATTAGGCTCTCCATCCAACTCTTTGTGTTTTCCTCCTGCATTTCCTTTCAGCCCTTGGCTCTCGGCCCTGCTCAATTTGGGTGTAGCTGCCCCTCTGTGAAGTCTTATGATGGGAGCTCCTCTCCTGCTTTAAAGAGCGTCCCCTCCCTGTCTTGTGGTTCTTCTCCCTTGCCCGTCATGCCAAGGTACCACAGAATACGATGCCGACGTGGAGGAGGGTGAGGTCTCCCCTCTAGAACTCCATTATCGATGGCCATTGGTAGGGAAGTGAACCTCTTCGTGGGTTGGGAAGAGCTGAGTAGGCTCGACCCTGTCAACCTCTCCACTCAATTGTCCCTTCATCTCCATGTCTCCCTGCCTAAATCCTCTAGTATTCAGCCCAAGAAGTGCCCACGTCAATCCGCTCTTTAGTACAAGCTGGTCTCCATTCCCTGCAAGATGAAAGCCCTACGTGTGCAGAGTGCTTCTAGGAGCAGTCATCGCTCTAGCAGTGGCTTAGGTTCTAGTAGCGGTCATGGCTCCAACAGTGATGAGGGCAGAAAGGATAAAGGCACCAACTTACATGCAGCCACCTCCAACTCGCCAGAAGCCCAAGTGTTACGTCTACCTCCAACTTTTGCCCACGTGCCGAACAAGGAGGATGACGAGTCTCTTTATGTTTATAGGATTGTGGAAGAAGCTCCCAACCCTCCTGAGAAGAACGATGGCCTACTTTAAATCCAATTGCTAGGTGCTTATCTCTTACTCCAGCTATCTTATGGCATTATTTATTTTGAATATGTTTTGGAACTTTTCTCTGTTATGTTTCAGTTTCAGTCTCAAAACTACACAAGCTAGTTTCCCATCCTGGGAAACTTTTAATTTTTGCTACTTATGGACTGGTTTCCCCATTTGGGGTAGTCCTTATTCCGTTATTAAGATCTTTACATTCCCTCCAGAATTGGCTTGCCAAATTCGGAGGATTGGCATTGTAATTTTTTTCCGTGTATAATATAATAGAAGTAGACCAAAATTAGAAAAAAAATTACTTAAATTAGGATTAAATAACAAATTTCTAAGTAAATAATTACTCAAAAATCTTGATGCAATGTACAAGAGAAAAAGACAAAACTAATAGGAAACTCATGAGACAAATATATTAGATAGCTAAGCTATAAGAAAGGAATTCATATCGTCAGAAGTGCAAAAATTTAAATCCAATAACATAATTCAAGTATCAAAATAAATGAAATATGTATTAAAAATAATAATACTCAAAACACGGGTTGATTAAACCTAGTCTCTTGCCCAATTCATTGAATATTATTTCCAACAATCCTCTACAACATATAAGCTCTGCAGTTAAAACAAAAGCTGCAATAGTGCAAGCTCTACTCCCCATACATAGTCCAGATTCATCAAAGATAAACTCCAAATTATCCTAGACCTGAGATTTCTCTCCTCTCCTTACAACTCAAAGCTTCTACTAATAATATTTCTTTTAGAATTGCAGAATTTCAGAAGAGAGAATATTTTTCTCCATTCTATACACTTATATTTGTAATTATAAGAATTAATTCCAGATAGGAGAGTCGTTGAAGAGTCATTCTGCTCCAACCATTTTGATTGGTTCAAATTATTTCTCTTCTATTGCTAGATAAATTCAACTAACTGAAATATTTTCTTCCTCATCACTTCAATTGTTTTCCTGTCAAAACCAATCAAAATTTAATTAAAATGAAAATTAAAATAACAAATATCAAATATGGAAAATATAATATCTTCAATCGAAACTTAAATAAATAAATAAATAAAATAAAATATAAGATTTCCATTGGTCCCTATAAATATCTTGATGGTAAAAGAGAGCATAGTAATGTATATGCACTGTACAAAGACTATGAAAAAAAAAAAAAAAAATAAAAAAAATTGGAGCTTGATCTTCAACTAAATTTTAGACTCATTTAGTGACCAAATCTAGTCATGTAACTACTTCAGAAATATTTTCCACAATTGTATCTATCCAACGAGCCATCCTCGGTTTCATTTGGCCAAATAAAACTCAACTTATGAGCTCCCAAAGCTCAAGTGTCAAAGTTGCAAGAATTATGGAAAAATTGTTGCCTATGTCAAATATAAGGGAATTTTTAATTAAAAATATAATCCTAAATTAGATAAATAATTATTAGTTAATTAATATTAATTTAATTATAATTAAAACATTAAATTAAATTAATTACAAACTAATTATACATAATTAAAATAAATTTTAATTTAAAATTTAAAATGAATTTAAAAGTTAATTAGAAATGTAATTATGTTATATAAAATTTATAATTAAAATATAATATGTTATAATATTAATATAATATATATTATAGAAACATATCCTATATAACAAACCCCACGTGGCTACAAGTGGATCAAAATTGAGGAGAAGGGACTTATGATGATGGAGGAGGCCCTTTAATGAAAAGAGGAGGAGGATGACGTATGGAGAGCCAAGTGACGGAGGAATGAGATTCATAAGGTGAAGGACTTTTGTTAAATAAAAGTATCCATGAAATAATTCAATACGAGATATCGGAAGAAATGAAATATCAGAAGTTTTAAAGTTTTTATGTGTGCGCCAAATAAAAGTCTCCGTAGTCAATATTCCGATATCAACTATATCATAAATATCGGAAAAATCATATCAAATTTTTTTATATCGAGATTTTTATAAAGGAAAGGAATAAGTGAGGTGAAGTGGAGACAATTTAGAGTGAAATTAAAAATTCTACAAAATAAACTATAACCATTATGTAATCTTGATAATTAGGGTCTTGTAATTTATTTTAAATTAGGAAATGGAATAAATTACTAAAATTTTGAAAGGATATTATTTAATTGTTTTACAATTTTGCTGGGTGATTTTGTAGAACCGTTAGTGAAAAATGAAGAAATTAGTGAAAATTTACTACGAGTTAATATTTACAATCAATTACTATTTTTTTACAAAAATTAAAATAATATACATTTGTACATTTTTTTAAACTAGGCGACAAAATGATCAAACTTTAGAGGAGTGCCATTTGAAAACCAGATAGGCAAATGAGACGAAACAAGTATCAATGGAAAGTTTGATAAAATTCAAACTCAATGTAAGAGTCAAAATAGAAATCAGACGAAAATAAAAAATTGGAAAAATTGTAGGACACTTAACCAAATGAAAATCATAAAAGGTGGTTTACCCAAAAATTTAAGGAAAATGTCACCATTATTTGAACTAAATAATTCAAAAATGGGGGTTTGAGTTTTCACCTTAGTAATGGTGACACATGAGATAAGAACCAATTATCTCTGGTTAAAGATAATGAACTTTAATTTACCTAAAGGTTAAAAATAATGAATTCCATTAATCCGTCAAACAGTAAAACATTTTACATGGGTCCCACATAGATATATTAAGAAATATGAGCTCAAAAAGATAAGTACTCAACATAGATTTGAGTGAAAATTATGAATCCAAAATTTGGGAAAATTTTATTTAAAATTTCCTTGTATGAGAAATAATATAATGTAGAGATAATAATTTTTTGATAAAGCATATATTCATTGTTATGAATGGTGTCTAACATCTCTTTACTTACATCTAGCCTGAAGAATATCTCGATTTTTTTTTTTTTTTAATTCCATACAAGCATAGCCCCACTGCCAGCGAGTGTCTATAGCCTCGATGGGTTTACTTGTATTTCCCATGGTTCCTACTTTCATCACCCTTTTTATAAGTGAATTTTGCGAGATTTTAGTTTATGATGTACCTAAGTGAAAGAGGTGGTATGAGAATAGAGAGCTATGCTAATTGATATAATATTTTTCATAATGTTCGGTCCAAATTATTTTCCTACAACTATCAATCAAAGGCTTTGATAAAGTGGAGGGGTGGGAGAGATTCATTGTGTTAGACTTAGATTATTTATTTCCTTGAAAAAATTAACTATATTACTTAGAAATGATGTGTGTTCCTCCATGAAAATTATTTTAAAGAAAGAGGGATTTATAGTTCCATAAGGATATACGTTCAATGATAAATGAAATTCATTAAAATAGACAAAGTAAAATATTTCCCATGTATGCCAACCGTTGTTGGGTGAGGAAATGGCCTTTCACATAAATCATGGAGGAATCACTATAATCAAACCATAAGAAATTGAAAAAAGGAAAATAAATCCAAACTGAAGTAGAAAAAGAAATCAACAAACTCTAAAAATGTAAAAATGAAAAAAGCGAAGGCTAAAAGAAAATTTTCAAATTTAGAGAATTAGCTCCAACAAGATTAACTACAAAATGTATCAACACAAGAGTAAAAGAAGAAAATAATATGTGTGTTCATCTTATTGTTGAGAATCCAATAAATTTTATCTTGCGGAGTTATAAGAGATTAAGCTTCTGAATATCAGTGATGAGAAATAATAAGCTAAATGAGAAGTATTTATTTGCTACAATATTTCTTGCTTAAAAGAAAAATCAGTATAAAAACATACTAACCATTTTCTAATAAAATGAATGCTTAAGAAACAAACTAAAGGTTCTGAAACTCCCCAGTTTAGCTGATTTGATGAGGATCATTACTGCTTGTCCCAAAAACTTCAAATTAAAACAAAAAAGGTGAATGAGGTCCAAATTTGATCTGGTAGAGGTGTGAAAATGTAATGAAGAGCTGCAAAACAAAGTTTTATATAAGAAAAAAACTAACAACAAAATCAAAACCAACACTAAAGAAATGAAAATGAATGAAAGTGGGCATATGAAATTTACTATTGGAGAATCGTATTTAATCTTACCTGAGAGATATCATTTTCTCCAACAAAAATTACTTCGTCCTTTAATTAGAATAAAAAGCATGAATAAGTTTACTTTTTTGAAATCTCATTGACTCAAAATATTCATTTATTAAATCTAAACTAAAGTAAACAATAAGCTAAAAGAAAACAATGTTTCATGTCCAAGGAATTAGAAGTAAACCAAATCTACAAAAAGGAGAATGAAGTGACTCTTCTTTATGAATTACAATGAGGATTGTTCTCGTAATATTACAAGTTTCATATCCACTCCATGATTTTCATAATTTATCTATAATCAAGACCAAGTCCAAAACAATGTAATACATATATGTGTAGATAGAGAGATCTTGAAATTTTGCATGCTAAATATAGAGTGATATATCAAAAATCAAATATAAGAGAAATAAAAAATGATTTAACTATGATACACTACCTTTACCTGTTCTAAATTCCTTATCAATTGGTGTATTACAGTAATGGTTGCTCAAGAGTGCCTTGAAAAGAAAATGACTATGCTCACTAAAATATGGCTGAGATAATAAAATGTGCATTTGATAATGAGTCTAAGGAAAAAACGTAAACGAACCACAGGTGATGAAATTTCTCATTAGCTAAGAAGATTGCCGAGAAGAGTAAAAGAGGCTCATGTTCACATATTATTAAGAATGTATATTCATAAAGTCACAAATTCATCGTGATGAATAAATACTTTTATTTGTTGAAATTATTTAAATAAAATTTATCCAAGCTCTCGACCACCATGATAACATGAAAGTAGCATATATATAAAGATAATCAAACAAGACTTTATGTGATCATGGTGAAATTTCAGAATGAATTGATTAGATACCTATGAATATACTTATCCTGATATTCAAAAGTTATAAGTTTCTGAGAGAATTAAAGTGAAAGGTAAGAGCTCAAGTTTTCCAAAAAATCTTAATGGGACAAACTTCGATAAATAAATACTTTGATTCATAACATTTTCAGCGACATTTATTTTCGAAAGTTTAATTAAATTTCATCTCCGATATATGAATTAGCGATATTTATAATGTTAAATGAAAGCAAGATATTGGAACACTAGCTTTTTTTAATTTTTACAAACAAAACTTACGATATTGATCATGCCCGATAATGCGTGTTTTTTTAAATGTATGAGGTGTGAGCATAACATTCAATTATCAGAAGTGACCTCATAAAATATTATAAAGTAATTCCAATGATTTTCATTTCGATAATGAGATAACTTGATGTTTTGTAAAAATTATTGCAAAAAAAATTACATTTACCTATAAGATAAGCTTACGGTGAAAGGAGTTTAAGATTTAATAAGTATGAGAATAAATCAGTTGTTAAATATCTTGAATTTTTTTTTGAAGCTCAAATCAATTTACAGGAATATGAGACCACAATATTCTAGTGAATATAATGAAATATGAGCTATTTCCTTTGCTAAGTGTAATGGACATGATAGTGAAGGAAAATGAAATGTGGATATTGGAGAGGTAAATGTTAAAATTTGCAACAAGAAAGAGTATAATTGGCATCCAGAAACAACATGAAAACACACACACTAGTGTGGGATCACAGGTCATACAATGATGGGTCCTAGCGATACATTAGTGTGCAAGCCAATATATTAAATAAATTGGAAATGTGTCTAATTTAATTTCCCCTTAATTAAATTGGACAATAAATTGTAATCTTATTTCATAATCACTTGTAATAGTTAACTAAGTGTGATAGACTGATTTAGCTCATGAAATTAAAGTTGAGGGTGGTTGGTGAGGCATGTAGAGTGATTTTATTTGTTTTAGAGTCCAAGTTTCAGTTAGTGTATTAGTTTAATGCATGGGAAATTAGTTAAGTCAATTAAGTGAGTTAAAGTGAGTCTAACTAGTTGTAACTAATTTTTGCACTAGTGGGAGGTGAAGTGAATTAAATTAGATTTAATTCACATGCAGTGATCTATCAAATGACTGGTGATTTGGTATTAATAGTTGTATGCATTTCAGTTCTGATGAAGACCCAGTTGAGACAAAGGTTAGAGGGATGTTAACTATCAGTTGTAATTTTAGAAAACTTCCCAGATGCAGTTATATAACAATAGGATTTCCCATGATGCATAACACAGTCAAGGAAGGCTACTTATCCTATCTAATAGGGATTAATTTCCTGGGGATTGCGTGAGCAAGGAAGGCTGAGAGGAGGCAGGAAATTGGCTAAGTGTTGGTCGATTTTGTCCAGATGAGTGTGATACAGTTGGTAGGGTCCAACAGACTCTTGTGAGAAGAGTGAATTGTATTTGTTTCATGCTTCATTGGTTGAATAAAAAATAGAATATAGAGGGGTATTAAGCAACAAGCATTCCCCAAGAAAATTACCTGTGTTGTGTATTAATTTTCTTCTTTCTTTCACTTGGCGTGATTATGTGATCATGTTTAATTCCTGTGAATGAATTGTTATAAGGATTCAGTATATTGCTTCAGAACATTGCATGATCAGATTGAATCCATCGATATACATACTTTTTGTATAATTTCTATAGTAAATATCAGAATTTGTTTTAAATGATTCTGATATAATACAAACCAAAGAGTCCAATAACCCATAAAGTCTGAAATTTTGAGGAAAGATGTTGAAAAAATGAAAAGCAGAGGATCGGGATTTCAAAATTCACCAATTAGAGGATTTGATTCCCTTCAGAATCAAGGGATATGAATAAAGGAAAACCATATGAATGAGTGTGATGAAAGGGTTCAACTCAACATGGAAATCGTAATATTTGGAACTGGCATAGATAAAATCATGGATAAGATCATTCATTACAATAGTTTAGTGCAAATTTTCTTCTGTTTGAAGCAAATATTAAAAAATGGAAAGGGTAAGCATTTCATTTCAACTGCATCGATGAGAGGTAGGATATGATTATTGGTTCATATTTCTAAATGTAAAAATGTGAATTCATGTTGGTCGACACACATCAACATATTAGAGGAAATATATCGAATAAATCACTTGGCTATACTTTATAAAATTAATATATATGAAACTTAAGATAAATCACTTTTAAAGAAATGATGGATAATAAGTAGAGGCAGGAAGTGATATTGGAAATTTTATATCGGTGATAGTATATTGGGGATTTAGAGAGAAAACATCTGATATAAGAGTCCCAATATAGGCTGAGGATGGGAATATCAGATAATGAATAGCAAAAGTGTTAAGAATTGAAGGTTTTGAGATATCGACAATTTTAAGAATAACACACTTTATAAGTTATGATATTTGCGAAGGCCGATATGCCAAGTGGCATTTGTGGGGTCGACAACTCTTAAAGTATTTAATTTAAAATGAAGCAAACAACTGAATTTCTCCTTTTAACAAATTCCCCTTTAATAATTATATTAATTATCGATTAGATTAGATCGAAGAATGATTTTATTGTAAATTTATTATGAGGAATATTTTGATATTATAAGGATCCAATATAAATCTTCTCATAATGCATCAATTCAACACAAAAAGGCCTATCGTGGTTTTAATTAATAGTAGAAAAAGTAAATAATACCCAAATTCTGGTGAAACAAAAAATACTTCCCTTAACATGTTGCAAATTAGAAAGGGTTGGCTACTTGATTATCGTAAGTCTAAAAAATCAAGCCAATGAAGACATGAAAAAAAAAATAAATATAAATAAGAAGTAAACTAAGAAAAGAGAATACTAACAATATATAAAGATGAACCTGTTGATTTATACCTGGAAGAATATTGACTATAAGTTTACCTCATGAATCTTCAAGTTCTCTCATGCATTTCTCAAAATTCACATATGTTCAAAATCATCTCATTATTCAATCTAAAGTAACAACTAAAAATCTATCAATTAGCATCTTTTTTTCATTTAAATTATAGTGGAAGTCCTCATAGTCACTTTTGATTTTAAATCAACTCCATAATTTTCATACAATTACAAGAAATCCATCTCAAGTCCATTTATGAAATTTTATGACATGAAAATAAAATTCAAAAAATTTTAAAGTATATTTACTATATTCGTCCATCAATATAGTGGGTGCCCTATAATATTTTATCTGAAAGAACAAATCATATTATCCAAACATGTGAGCATCTGAGGAAAGTGAGAGAATGAAACCGAATTCCCAGAGTTCTCTGACATTACTCGGGAATAATGTTCTTAGAAGAATTTCAAAATTGGACTTGAAATTTTACTTGCATGATTCCCAGATGATATAGAAAAAAATAAATTTTATAGTAAGATAAAATCTATATCCATTGAGCAAGTGGCGTAAAAATTTGGATTCTTCAGATAATATTATTGATTTTGAAGCTTTTCTTGTGAACTTGCAAAAAATCGTTGGGATTAAAAAAAATCAACATAAAATCAATTTAGATAAATGTGAAAGTTAGGAGAAAGGATATAGGAAAGACATGGACAAGAATGTTTTTAAAATATTGCGATATTTCAAATATTTTCTCTTATGCTTCAATACCCTTTAAAAATTTTCCATTCAAGATGGATGTAATACCCCTGATTTACAACTTTTATGTTGTGCAAATAAGACCAAGGTCTAGGTGGATCTATGGAACAATTATGTTATGAACAAAATTATTTTAAATTAATAATTATTTATGAAAGAAATGTAAATGTTGTAAAGACAGAGTAATTGAGATCAAGAAATTATTATCCATGACGATGGAATAGAATTTCAAACTTTCCCAAAAGTCTCCAGAAAATCATTGTAGAAAAAGATATAAATAATTAAATTATATGGGAGAAAAATATCTAAAAAAAATTCCCTAGTAAAGAGGAAAGTTGCTGGGAAGAGGTAAGAAAAAATGTGTTGAGGAAAAGCAAGTTTTAAATTAATCTTTTATGGAAAAAACAAAAGAGAAGCCTAGGCTGTGGCAAATAACATCCCATAATAATGGGACATCGTTATGGAAACTGACTGAGGGAATTAAGGATTATAAGTGCCATCACTAGTGTGGTAAGAGGTTGTCAACACTGGGGAATATTGTTCTCTTCTCAAGGGAGAGCTCTGAGAAGAAGCTCATGGTTGGGAAGAAAATTCGTCTTTACACATTGGTATGTTATATACTATGGTTTTCTATTAAACTGTTGATGTTATATAAGTGTCTAGATAAGAATACTGGTCTAAATTAATATGCACAATTCCACCTTAAAGATATGAATTTTTATTATGATAATAGTTTATATATGTTTTTGTTACATATCTTATTAGACAAAAAGTTTAAGTCCTATTTTGTATCGTTGGAATGTAAATATTAATAACATATTCATTAATTATTCATGTGTATTGTACAATGTCCTTTCTGTAATTAAATACAATGAAGACTTTGTTTTTATTATACAAATTAAGTTACTGAAAGAAGACAAAAACAATATTCTGGGAAATTATAAACCCAAGAGGGTTATACCTTGATAAATATTACTATGTAAATATGCATAGGTGAATTACATTAAATTAGTTCAGCCAACAAGTAAAAGAAAGTATAAATACATATAGAGGTAAAATATTTACATATGCAACATCTACTAGTAAAACACCAAGTGAGCCAAGATTATATAAACAAAATAATTCTGGAAAATTCTGATAGTATATTAAATAATGGAAAACTAGAAGAGTCATTACACCTATGAAAATTTGAAGCAGTCACATGAATTAGGATAACTCGTAATTCCAAATATTCAATACATAAACTGTCTAAGTAAAACAAATCTCATAGATCATTGAGAATCTGATGCAGGAGCATCAAAGCTAATTTTTCATTATTCATTTGTGTGATTGAGGGGGTGAGGTGTTTTAATTATTTTATTAATTATTTTTCTCATTTTAATAAATTAAGAGAGAAAAATTTAAGTGAGGATTATTGTAAATATCCTTTTAATAAATTAAAGGATATGAGTGGAGTTGAATTAGGTAGATAATCTAGGGATTGGGAATTCCTTAAACGAGATTTAGTTGAGTCCAAAAAAAGATAAATCTAATTTAGATTTTAGTTGAGAATTGTGTGGAGGAAATTATGGAGTGAAATAAATTCATTATTATGTATAAATATGAGGAGTGTGTGAGGATGGAAAACAAGTGAAGAATACAGAGAGATCGAGAGAGATGGATTGAGAGCTTTTGTAAAATGGCCGAGAGCCGAGAGGCCATCCATTGTAATATTCAGCCAATGATTGAGTCTGAAATTTTGTGTTAATATCAATAAGTATTTTTTTGGTGTAGCTCTCTTTTCTGTTATGTATATTTGAAGCTGAATCAAATGTTTTTTTTAAATTTTTTTATGAAGAATTAGATGAGATTTTTAATGTTGAAGGAAGCACACAAGTTTTTATATGCAGGGATCTCTTTAACCCAGTATCTTGGCATCATTTGGTATCAGAGCTTAGGAGATGAGTTTGGGGATGAGTCACTCCTATGTCGAGGTTTTTTTGTTTGATTGCTTGGTGTGATGTGATTTGGGTGAGCGATTTTGAGTTGTGGAATCTGTGTGAAGATTTAATGTATTGAGTGAAGGCAGTATCATAGGTGTATATGTCATGGCATACATGCCACACGCAACGTGTTGTGTAACTGTGAGCTTCTGCGGCAGAGGGTGTAACATTTGGTAAGTAGTAAAACATTTATCACAGACGGGAGTCCACGGCATTGGTAAATGTCTCAGCATTAATTAAGTCATGTAACATATATTACATACAACATAAAATATGACGTGTTTTAACCTTTCGAGTTGGCCACAGTCACTTGAAAGGCTGGTGGTGATTGTTATGAGCCAGGCTTGTGGATTCTGTGGTAACATTTGGTTTGATAGCAATGTGATTTGTATGAACCCTGGGTTCAAATCATAAAGGTTGTGTTGTTTTTGTTTTGTTAAATTGGATTCCATACTTGGTAAACACAATAATTTCGATTTTGATATTGTTGTATGCTGTCATGAAGAATAAATTTTTGGATTGAGAAGCCAAGGCAGTCACTTGGGAAAGAGGCCAAAGATACGTTGGGCATGTGTGTTGGCATATGCGTCATGCTCCTTGACTGCAACACATAAAAGCATGGTCCAGTAATTTGGTGTGATGGTTCATATGGCACTGTCCGACATTGTTAGCTTGGCATGACAACTTATGTGACAACTTCCAGTAATGCGAGGTAGTGAAGTGTTGACTTGGTGAGGTAGTCTCTAGGTCCATGCCTGTGTGAGTTGATTGCAACAACAAGGAGCACGATTTCAATTTTATGAATTTTTTCATCAGAAAATCCTGGTGTTGGGTGTAACAATTGTGCTCTTGGGATTTATCTATGTTAAATCTTAGAGTCTTCAAAAGGGCAATGAGAAGGAGGCGTTTGTTGCTGGGAGCTACGCAGCAAAATTTTGGATGAGCCCAGAGGTTTGAAGGTGCTTGAAGGTGCTCGGATTAAGCCTTAGAACTGCGAAGGCATCCTATAGTGTAGAGAGGAAGCGTGATATTGTTTGGGATGGAGCTGATAGGGAAAAATTTGAGAAGACTATGATTTGATCTGTCGCAGATCTGTCAAAGTGGAAAACTCGTTGAATTCAATGGAAGCCATGGATAATTTGGTCCAGCTTTTGAAATCTACGCAGTGCTATACCTGATGTCATAAAGTGCTGGAGGTCAGGACTTCTTAGAGTTGGAGTATGTACCTAGAGACGAATTGAATAATGTGACCCTGTTAAGTTGTGAAGCATATGTTTTTCGCCGTGTTGAAAAGATGGTGGAAGTATGGTGCTACCATAGACTTGTGAAATGAAATCAGGAGATCCCTCTTTTAGCTAGTGATGATGTTAGCATGATTGGTCAGCTTGGTGTGGGTTTCTAATCTGTGTATTTGGTTCCTGAGAATGTGATTTTCAACACCAAATACAATGATAATGATCAATATATTGGTAATCTTAGGCCAGTGGATCGAATACTGTCTCTCAAAAGTTAATTTTTTTTTTTTCTTCTGCAAAAGAAAACACTTCGCTGGGAAAGAAAACACTTCCCTTGAGATGAGGGAACTTGGCTAAGAGGGAATATTGTGTGTATCTTGAAGGTTTACAAAATTTTTTGCTGGGAAAGATTTATGTTGCAAAGTTGCTGGGTAGAGATTTATTTGGTGGGGAGAGAATGGACCTTGCACATTCAAAGAAAAAGTAAATTAGGAATTCAAATGAAGAGTCTAAATTATTTGGAATTATATATATTATAATTTCTTGATACATGCAATACTAAAGTGTGCATTGGTTGATTGCATCAAATTTTGGTGTGGAGACAACGTTTGTAGAGGCTTGAATGTATTCCTAAAAGAATATGTGAGAGAAGGGTCGGATAATTTCAACCACAAGAAGATTCAAGGTAAGTGCTCAATGAATGAATCAATATTCATTGAGTAGAGGTATTTCAAAATCTGGATGATTAAAATTTCCTTGCCATACTCGAGAAGTTGACCTTTTGTAAATGTTATGAAAGAGTGAAAATGTTGCAAATGCGGAGGTATAAATGAATGGAAAATGAATGAAAGTGTGTGCTATCCTGGGTGATGTAAAAAGAAGTATGCATTTTTATGTGAGAGGGTTTATTATGCATAATGTGGATTCTTCGCAGTTTTGGTTAAGTCATTTTGGACCAAATATTGTAGTTGGAAATGGGAGAATTATTTTGATTTGGGTTTAAGATTGAAAACACAATTGATTGATGTTGTATAATATTTATTTTACCATCATGCGACGACATCTAAGGAGGTATTATTCAGGATGGACACAATATACGAGTTTACATTATTCGTCAAAGAGGTTGAATTATGAATAGATTGTTCTCTGTACATAGGTGAAGAGATGTGAATTGATGTTTTATGGTGCATAAAAGTGCAAGAAAATGTTTGCACTAAAATGACGAGCTTATGGTATGAAGGGCATGCGAGTAGTCATAGTGAAAAATACGACATAGAAGAGTGGAATCCACAGATTTGCAAATGCAAGGGAAAGGTTTATTAAATAAACTTAATGGGAGCATAAGGTATGATAATTCGGAAAGTTATTTTTGAATGTTGAAAATTGAATGGTTTATTTATTTCACCATAAAATAAAACTTGGAAACCTGGACTGCATTTCGATTAAAGACTTCAGTATCATGTGAAAGGATAATGAGAAACTGATTATTTTTCATAAGAATGCAATATGAGAGAGAGTGAATATTTTACATCCTAAAAATGTATTAAGAGTGTATGTTCGTTGGAAGATTGTATAACTTGAATTAAGTCAAAATATCCACTATTGTGAAATTATTGACTCAGGCCTTGAAGTCAAAACATATGTTAGGGTCAAATGAAATTTTGGATAATTTGAGTTAAGATTGAGTATTTTTCATCCAAGATGAAGAGTTGGTGTAAAGTCTGAAGTCAAAGAGTCGTAAACCAAAGTCAAAGGTTTGAATGTAATTGGTGCATGATTAGCATAACTGACACCCAGAGAGTTGGTCATTGTAACACAGGAATTACTAAAGTTTTGTTTGCAACAAAGTGAAGTAAGATAATTTCCCAGAGATGATTCCAAGACAGAGAATTGAAAGTGATCAAGCATAGGAAGAGAGCTTGCATTGTTGAATGGCAAGTACGAAAGCTTGATGAAAAGAGGATTTGAATGAAATCTGCATGTGAACAGATGTTCACAAAGGAGGAGAAGATGAATGTTGATAGTCATTCCAGAAGATCTGATGAGGACCACAGCAAAAGAAAGAAGAAGGAAAATGCCAAGGTAAGTGGCATATGTGAGTAGTTGACTGATGAAGATTATGAGCAGGAGAAGACTGAGATAACAGTTCACCTTGAATTGTTGATGGAATTATTGCAGAGGGGTACGAAATACTAGACACATGGTTGGACCATGAGGAAGAAAGTGAAGTGGCAGAGACTACACGCAAAGAGGGAACAACAAGTAAACATACAGTTGACGTAAGAGTTGAGGAAGCTCGAGCACATGATAAGTGTTGAAATGAGGTGTGAAGGACTCAAAGAGACTAAGTTAAAAATGGATGTTTCCATTTGTGGCCGAGAACAAGGTGAAATTCTGGGTGAAGAGATCAATGAGGAAGATCTCATGAAAAATTGGAATAGGTTAGAAGAATCTGAAGATGTGTTGGTAAGAGAAGCAGACAAGGCTATGAAGCCTTGTATTTTTAAATCTCATATTTTATGTATGTTTACAGGATGTGCGAAAGATGGTGGACGGTTTGATGAAAATGTCACAGAGAAGAATGAAACTCTTGAGGTGAAGTCTGATGGATAATTCCTTTAAGAGGAGGAAGGCACTGATTTGTTTCAACAGGAAGAAATCAAAAATGAATTCTTATTTGGGGTAAGACAACCTGTTGAAGCTATTATGGGGAAGGAGCATAATGGAAATTTCGAAGAGATATTCCAAGGAGGTAAACCAATGTATTTGTTTAATGAAAGTGCTGCCAAAATTTTGTAGTGTGATGAAACAGAAAACATGATAACTCAGGAATATTTCCAGAAGAAGAATGAAGCTGGGAATGAAAGTTGTGATGAAGTGCTAGAAAGATTTCACATGGAACCTCAGGGAGAAATAAAGCTTGCAGAATCTGATCCAGAAGAGATTGTAGTTTCTATGTGTGATAGGGATGAAATGTTTTTAACATTTATAGAGTTGAATGAATGTTATAACTTTTCAGATAATAATGTGACTGTAGGTACAGAAAACGACATTAACAGATATGATGTCGAAATCATAGAAATTGAGCAGAAATTATTTGGAGTTGAGATGGAAGATTAGGGGCAGCAAGGAAGTTATGTCCTTAAATACATAAAGGAAACAAAAGTATTGAACCAACAGGATAAATATGAAAGCAACCAACAATTCAAACATGATTGACTAAAATCCAGAAAGTCGATGATGGGAGATTGGTGCTTGAAGCATCAAAAGAGGTCGAAAGGTCTTATCTTTTTAAAAATAATAGTTTGTTGATGAATGCAGGTACAACACGGAATGATAAATTTGTTGCTATAAAAGAAATAAATCACTATAGTTGTGATAAAAAAGAAACTCTTGATTATTCTTCATTATAGAGAGTTGAGTGTTGAACACAGTTGGAGAAGTTCAAGCATTAGACAAAGAGGAATTACTCCAAGGAATTGGAGAAAGAAAGTGTTGGATAAGCTAATGGAATCCGATTGACCGAGTAAGTGATGAGTTACCAAATCGAGTTGATACTTTGAAGGACTAGCGGTAGAATAGAGTTTGGAATCCTAGAGGGAGCAATTCATCAAGACTTGTGGCTATCGCATTATTACAGAAAGCCGACAGACCTCATAGAAAAAAGTCTATGGAAACTTCTCTACATGGGGAGTCTGATGCAGGAGCATCAAAGATAAATTTTCATTATTCATTTGTGTGATTTAGGGGGTAAGGTGTTTTAATTATTTTATTAATTACTTTGCTCATTTTAATAAATTAAGAGAGAAAAATGTAAGTGAGGATTATTGTAAATATTCTTTTAATAAATTAAAGGAAATGAGTGGAGTTGAATTACGTAGATAATATAGGGATTGAGAATTTCTTAAACGAGACTTAGTTGAGTCCGAAAAAAGATAAATCTAATTTATATTTTAGTTGAGATTTTTGTGGAGGAAATTATGGAGTGAAATAAATTCATTATTATGTATAAATATGAGGAGTGTGTGAGGATGGAAAACAACTAAGGAATACAGAGAGAGTGAGAGAGATGGATTGAGAGCTTTTGTAAAAGGGCTAAGAGCCAAGAGGCCATCCATTGTAATATTCAGCCAATGATTGAGTCTGAAATTTTGTGTTAATATCAATAAGTATTTTTTTGGCGTGGCTCTCTTTTCCATTATGTATATTTGAAGCTAAATCAAATGTTTTTTTTTATGAAGAATTAGATGAGATTTTTAATGTTGAAGGAAGCACACAAGTTTTTATATGCTAGGATCTATTTAACCCAATATCTTGGCATCAGAATATCACTGTCATATATATATGTGTGTGTGTGTGTGTGTGTGTGTGTGTGTGTGTGTGACTAGTTGAAATTTAGAAATATTACATCAATATAAATTATGGTCAAAGACCAGGCATGGCCTTGACACATAAATTCTAAATGTGTTGGACTAAACTAAGTGCTAGAAGAGCCATGATGGAACAACATGTAACCAACTTGAGAAATAAAGTATAAAATTGTAAGCATGCGTGGGAAAGGCGGTAGTTGTGACATGCAACTCAATGAATTTTTTTTATAAGAGAATACCTAAAAAATAATAAACGGGAATTAGAAAACAATGAAATTGACTAATAAAAAGTAATTACATTGTCAATACATGAAGATGACTTACCTAAGAATAATTTTCCATGGTTGTCTTCTTCACATGCACACACATATGGAGAATGTTGTAACTAATATTGTTTCCACATGTATATCAGAAAATTATAAACACACACTAGATAATATTGAATAAGTTGGACTAACTTGAAGAAGGAAGGATGTCTATTTTCTGGTTTTATTTTCCGAATTTGAGAAATAGGGGTAACCTGGGTGATATTTACCCATATTAAAACCCAACAAATGAATTGAGAAAAAAGTACAAAAATTAAGGAATTATAAAGTAAAAATTTATGTACAACAGCAAGAGGAAAATTGCAGTGGATTGATAATTAAAAAGTACTATGCCAAACCTCAACCCGAGAACAAGCCTACGTTAGTAGACCGCGTGTTACCTTCAGGGGAATAACCCCAGTACAGGTACGCATATTTTCTAGGCAATGTAAATGAAAAGGGGAAAACGGAGAAGTACCATCACAACTACTGAGTAAAAGAGACTCATGGTCAACATTTGAAAGCCATAAATAAAAATTAACGAAGTAACAACTCATATAGGTCTAATACTGATGAGCCAAAATCATGAATAGAAGAGTAAAGAAATTAACTATATAACTCAGAATTTACCATGTATGAAACTCAGAAACTGAGTAATCTAGAGCACAAGAACAAACTAGAAACCATTTAATCAAATTTATGAAACCAAAAATTGGCCTCAGCCCATTCTAAGATAATACCATTCAACCTTATGAACATACATAATGAGTAATTTATAAGGTTTGGGTTGTCTGTTATGAGATCAGGAAATGAAGAATATCCAGAGTTACACATTATAAACGTAATAGTAAAGCAACTATAAGAAACTCTGAAAAAAGAGAAGTACAAGTGTCTCTATCATACAACTAGTGGTCGATGTACATGATATAAAGTTACTATGGATACCCACAGATATGAAAATTCAAGGGAAAAAAAATCCCAATTCTGGGTAAGTAGAATAATCAAATGCTTCAATGAAAGCATACAAAGTATAACTCGAACCTTCATTAAAGAAGCGTAGCCATATTTCTATTATGAAAGAAAATAATTTAAGAAATAAATAAACTAAGACTTACAGCCTTGCGCTTCACTATTCAACCTGAAACTTTACACTCACCTAAGAGTCATGCTGATCCCAGAGTCACGCTTACCCATGTGAGATAGTGCCACACTGAGCCAAGTCCTGCTCAAGGAAGGGCATGAAGAAATGTGATAAATTAATAATTACTAAGGGGTTTAGGAAGATAAAGGACCACTTATACAAAAATATGAGATAATTACTTTGGTAGCATGGCCATTGGACAAGGAAGTACCCAAATCGAAACGAAAAATTGAAAGTTAAAAACCCTCAATACCATAATGTTAAATCTAAAAGGGTCGAGAAGGAAATCCTCACACCAACAACATAAAGATAGATGTTGTTGGTTAATTTTCATAGGGCCACATGGTTCTTTGTGATTGGATTGTGGCACCCTTTCATAGGGCCATGTGGTGAATTTTTATAGGGCCACATTGTTCCTTGTGATTGGCCCACTTGCAGTCTAGTCACCATGTTAGATTGCTACCTCAACATCCACTCAAGTACCACATGTCACATTCAGGCTCACTTGTCTATTCAGCCTGCCAATGTGGAACTTGGTGAGCACTGTTTTTCAAACAAACCCGAATTGAGGTATTATTGACGTTGTTGGAATATGCTTTCTGAGATCTACGAATTTACACTATTTCCATAAAATTTTTAGAGCTTTATTTTTTGAATTTTTCCAAAGTCTCCTAGATCATTCCTCCCCACTAAAGAACTTTCGGTCCTTAAAAGTTTACATAAAAAATCATACATGTATCTCTCTGATTTACAACAAAACATATGCTCTTTTCTAACCTATCAAAGGTATAAAATACCACTATGTTGCATTCGTAAGTGATGTTATACATTTCATCAATTTTAAAAGTTTTTTCCCATCTATTGTGTCTTAGAAGAAACAAGTGAATTACAATGCTGATCATTAATCAAATAAATTTGCAAGACAATTCACCTTTTCAGTTATCAAGGCAAACATTCTCCCCCTTCCAAGTTGTTTTGTAGCTGACCTGCTTCATGGGCTACTTCACTAGCTAGTTCCTTCGTAACCCTCTTATCCTTCTTGGGACACAACTCTGGATGGAGTGAAAATACATGCGGTTTATTGATGTTCACCCTTGTTATAATGGTTGTAGTAGCCTTTCTTCCTCTAGGTTTTCTTGCCCTTCTTTTTCTTGTAATTTGGAGAAGGGTCTTCATAAATTGGTTTCTTCCTCATTTCCATAAATTTCTTCTACAATGTCATTATTTTCCAACACATGGCATCAACATGGTTATTCAAACCACAAAATATACATGGTTTTATATGCGACAATATTTTTTCATCATTACCAATTTTCTTGTAATGAAAATGAACATTGTAATACTAAGTCTTTTTAGACATTTCTTGGTTGTCTTTGGTGCAATATTGGCAAGGAGAGCTTGCATTAGATATTTATTTGAAATTATCAATATCACTATAATTTTGTGATGTGATCTCAACGTCTTGCATTGAATCAAACTTGTCGCTTGAATACTCTCCTGTCTCTGTGGATTTGGAGCTTCCTCCAAATTCCTCTGTAACAACCCAATCTTGCATACAAAGGTAGTTCCACCACTTATTTGGGATTCACGATGCCCTGGCCATTAGCTCGAAGGCCTTTTCATTCATATCACATTTTATTTAATAGCTTCAAACCAGAAAGATGAGATAAGATACCAAACACATTAAGCGAAAATATCACCAAGTGCATAACAAAGTTCACCCGACGTGGGCTATGTCTCTAGGCTCATGAATCCATGAATGGCTTCATTAATTTATTCAAATAAAATATCCTTTATAAAGGGTTGAATACCCACATCATGAAGTGGTAGTAGAATTCCCACAAAAGTGGCAATATCTAAGAGATTATCTTATACAAAAAACTGAGAGCCGATTCTCACAAGAATGTGGTTATGTCTCTCTTAGAAAGTGATAATCTCTTGTGAATGGGTTGATATCTCATAATCATGTGGCATAAACTAGACTCTCTCACATAAAATGGCAACAAGTCTCTTGAATCCATTGTTCGATTCTAAGTCTCAAAATTTTGAAACCAATTACTATAAACATGAATAATTTCTGAAGAAGTGTCAACGTGGCGTTTTTCAACACTACACCACCTTCGTATTGTGTGAAAAAGATCAAATTGTGAATTCAATGGAATGATTCAGATCTCGCTACCTTGCTACAACATACAAATATCACCAAAACCTACAACATACATTCATCTCTTCATAATATCCAAAAAAGAAAAAAACCATAGATGAATAAATATTACATCGATTCTTGCGTGAAGGTGACTACAATTTTTCTCAAACTTCAGCAAACACATCACCAATATGTATGTCTTGTCATCATATGAATCTTCATTGGAAACTTGACCCCCTTCTAAAGAGTGTTACCATGCCTCATTAATCGTTCCAAAGAGTCACTGTCAAATGTGATCTCCAACCACAAGCTGTGAATTTCGATGCCTAAACTGAAGCATACTCCATCCCAACTGCTCCATATAAAATTATGAAATTTAAGATTACAAACATGACCACCTTTTGACATGTGCAAGGTTTCCTTGGATCTCATCCAAAACATTAATGGCAAACATGGGATTTTTCCATGAGCTTAGATCTATCTTAACTCAAGCACCAAGAGATTTCAAATCTATTAAGATACAAAACTATTTTAGATTGTAAGAGATTTGATCCCTATTAGCTCTTGGTTCATCCATATTGGGTCATTATATTTTTTTTCGTCCATCTCGATTCTTTCACACTGGAAAAAAGTGGAGGATTCATCTCATGAGACTGTGTTTACCGGAAAGACCCAGGTTGGAAAAATAGGGTTTGAAATCTTTCTGGGGCATATTAAGGTATCAAATGACATTTTTGGGGGTTAAAACTTTACTGCTTTAGTGCTACACCATTTTTTATTATTCTACACACAAATACCTTTCCACCAACACAAGAATTACATCAATAACAGTATATATGTGAAATTTATTCCACCCATAAGAAAATAATATGTGTGTTCATCTTATTGTTGAGAATCCAATACATTTTATCTTGTGGAGTTATAAGAGATTAAGCTTCTGAATATTAGTGATGAGAAATAATAAGCTAAACGAGAAGTCTTTGCTTGTTGCAATATTTCTTGTTTCAAAGAAAAATCAGTATAAAAACATACTAACCATTTTCTAATAAAATGAATGCTTAAGAAACAAATTAAAGGTTCTGAAACTCCCCAGTTTAGCTGATTTGATGAGGATCATTACTGCTTGTCCCAAAAACTTGAAATTAAAACAAAAAAGGTGAATGAACTCCAAATTTGA
This sequence comes from Pinus albicaulis, assembly GCA_034641835.2. Classification (NCBI taxonomy): domain Eukaryota; kingdom Viridiplantae; phylum Streptophyta; class Pinopsida; order Pinales; family Pinaceae; genus Pinus; species Pinus albicaulis. The sequence goes on from CM076577.1 coordinate 1,167,576,152, forward strand.
TTTGGTAGAGGTGTGAAAATGTGATGAAGAGCTGCAAAACAAAGTTTTATATAAGCAAAAAACTAAAAATAAAATCAAAACCAATACTGAAGAAATGAAAATGAATGAAAGTGGGCATATGAAACTTACTATTGGAGAATATTATTTAATCTTACCTGAGAGATATCATTTTCTCCAATAAAAATAATTTTGTCCTTTAATTAGAATCAAAAGCATGAATAAGTTTACTTTTTTAAAATCTCATTGATCCAAAATATTCATTTATTAAATCTAAACTAAAGTAAACAATAAAATAAAAGAAAACAATGTTTCATGTCCAAGGAATCAGAAGTCACCCCATTTTTCTCACACTACAATCGAGAGGAAGCCATGTCAGCCCTCATTATTCATGAAAAAATGGTCTAGCCACGTGATATTTAAAACAAAAATATACTAGCAATTGCAGCATATGATATTTAAAAGAAAAATATACTAGCAATTTCACCATATGTTGTAAAGCAGTAACATAGGAAATAGTATAGAGGAAGTGCTCTCACATGAATTATGCAGGTAGGAAAGAGTATTACAAATGAAATGCTCTCACATGAATCATGTCAAATAGCTACAACTAGTGAACAACTACAACTAATGTACAACAAGATTGGGCTATTCAGTTATATAATTTGGTTACAACTACATATATTAATATAATTCTTAGATAAGTATCAATTCTTTGGTCCTAAGATGAAATATCATCATTCAATAATTTTAGAAAATGAGGTGTTTGACTAGTATAACCCTTTCTTCTCTAAGAACCATAAGTATGGATGTACCAAAAAATAGATTTTCAATAGGAAAAAATAGATTACATCAAAACCACAAAGAATAAAAACTCATCTATGGTATAACTTAGGTATTTAATAATATAACTTACGAAATCTCTAGATAGACACAAATAATTTCATCATTTTTCCTCTTTAGTAATCATGCATTTTTCATTTTCAAAAATTTCAACAAAAAAAAAACTAATTACATCATTTTAATAATCGAACATAAATCTCAATTTGTAATTATAATACCTCATATCATTGAAAATAAATGAACATTAATTTACATTATAGCATTAAAAAGACAAGAACATCCTCAATGGCTACTCAAAAGAAATGAACAGTAATTTATGTGACAACAATAAAAATACATGAACATTAATGGGTTACTATGTGAATATATAAACACCTTAAAGCACTCAATAACCCTTTCAATTTAAAAAATATATTATCACCTTTATCAAAGGAAATTATGTTACAGAATTGGGATATTCGGTTACACAATTTGGTTACAACTACATATGTTAATGTGTGTTTCATTATTAGATTTATGAATTTGTCAAAACATTCAATAATTGCTATCAATTAGTTTTTGCATAGGCTATTCCATTACATAATTTGGTTACAACTATATATGTTAATATGTGTTTTATTATTAGATTTATGAATTTGTTCAAACTTGCAATAATTTCTATCAACTAATTTTTGCATAAAAGACAAATTCTAAGCAACAATGCTACATATTATACTCGTGTAAAAACGTTTTTAGATTAATTTTAAAATTTCAGAAAAAAAATGATATTAATCCAAATTAAAGGTTACTAAAGAAAAATGTTATGAGATATTAAAAATATTTTCAAAATTTCATAAGTTAAATGGTCCTCTTAATACATCTTATTAATTGAAATAAACTTTATTTTCAATAATTATATGATATCTATTATTTCTTCTGACATTTTCAATTAAGAAATTCATTAGCGTATAGCCAGGCAATTGTCGTTCCTTCTATTTTGAAAAAGTCGCTTATCTGTGTGCTCTCTACAGTGAAATTTTCGTAGAGCAATTGGCCTTTTTAATAACAAATTCACGTTCAATGAACATCACAATTATCACGTTCAATGAATCTGATCCAATTATTCTGCCATTTAGCCGTGCTTTACTTTGCATTCCATCTCCATCTTTCTTTCACGCACCATTATCGATTCACCATCCCTAGGAATTTTTCTTCTATTTTAATTGCTATAAATCTATATTAATGTTTAAGAATATCCGTTGATCAAATTATACCCAATGCAGCCTCTGTCTCTGTTAGTGTGAAAATGAACAAAGAGATGGTGGATGAGGGCTCTGGGTCACTCACGCTATAGGTGGCGCTTTCCAATGCCATCTTCATTGTGGAGTGGGCACAAGAGACATCGCTGTCAATGACTAAATACTGTCAGTCTACGTTTATTTGCCTCAAATCGCGCCTCGGAGAAATGAAAACCAAAGATGTGGTGTTATGACGCATCCAGCCTCCAGGGATCAAAATTGTGCATATTTTAATTGGGATATTTGTTAACACTGGGGTGAGACCAAAATATATACCTATATTAAAACTACCACCGTGCAGAAAGAAAATCAATCGGGAATCAAACCTTTAAAATGTGCCTCTACATGCATGTTCGTGCCATTAATGTGTTAGGTTTAATATAGCCATAAAACATTTATTTTTCTGTGGATCTGTTACAGTAGGGGAGAGATGTTATCATTTATAGCCATGGAGAAATACTATAGAACAATAAAATTAAATAGTAAAACATTTATTTTTATGTGGATGTGTTACACTATGGGAGAGATGTTATTATTTATGTTATTTAAAAAAAAAAAAAAAATATTTTATATCAACAAATTGAAAATGGTAAAACAAAAGAAATTAATGTACGTCCTAGTTTATTTTAATTTTATATTATATAGACATATAATGTAATTGGAACTAAAAAATAATTTAAGAAGTGTATTTCTTTATTATATAAAATTTACTTTTTATTACTAGCAATAAATGTATTTATTTCACTATTTAATATTACTGAAGAAATAATATTATTCATATTACATGCTATGTAATTTATTCTATTTTCAATTTATATGTGATATTTAAAACAAAAATATATTAGCAATTGCACCATATGTTGCAAAGGAAACCCTATAAAGCAGTAACATAAGAAATAGTATAGAGGAAATGCTTTCACATGAATCATGCAGGTAAGAAAGAGTAGTATAGATGAAATGCTCTCGACATGAATCATGTCAAATAGCTACAACTAGTGAACAACTACAACTAACGAACAACAAGATTGGGTTATACAATTACATAATTTGGTTACAACTACATATGTTGATATAATTTTTAGATAAGTATCAGTTCTTTGGTCCTAAGATGAAATATCATCATTTGAGAAGTTTAGAAAATGAGGTGTTTGATTAGTATAAACCTTTCTTCTCTAAGAACCATAGTATGGATTTACCAAAAAACATATTTTCAATAGGAAAAAATAGATTACATCAAAGCCACAAAGAATAACAACTCATCTATGGTATAACTTAGGTATTTAATAATATAACTTAAGAACTCTTGATAGACACAAATAATTTCATCATTTTTCCTCTTTAGTAATCATACATTTTTCATTTTTCAAAAATTTCAACCAAAAAAAACTAATTACATCATTTAAATAATCCAACATAAAGCTCAATGTGTAATTATAATCTTTACCTCATATCATTGAAAATAAATGAACATTAATTTACATCATATAATTAAAAATACAAGAACATCCTCAATGGCTACTCAAAAGAAATGAAGAGTAATCTATGTGACAACAATAAAAATACATGAACATTAATGGGTTACTATGTGAATATATAAACACCTTAAAGCACTCAATAACCCTTTCAATTTAAAAAATATACTATCACATTTATCAAAGGAAAATATGTTACAGGATTGGGCTATTCGGTTACACAATTTGGTTACAACTACATATGTTAATATGTGTTTCATTATTAGATTTATGAATTCATTCAAACATTCAATAATTGCTATCAATTACTTTTTTCATAGGCTATTCGGTTACATAATTTGGTTACAACTACATATGTTAATATGTGTTTCACTATTAAATTTAATTTCTATCAACTACTTTTTGTATAAAAGACAAATACTAAGCAACAATGCTGCATATTACACTTGTGTAAAAAAAATTTTAGATTCATTTTAAAATTTTGGAAAAAAATGATATTAATCAAAATTAAAGGTAAAGAATAATGTTATTAGATATTAAAAATATTTTCAAAATTTCATAAGTTAAATGGTTCTCTTAATACATCTTATTAATTGAAATAAACTTTATTTTCAATAATTATACGATATCTATTATTTATGCTAATTTTAATAACTATATTATTTCTAACTCTAATATGATAGCATAATAGGGTTGGTATAATTCTTAATAAGTAGTATACAATATAATAAATAATTATTTTTTTTCCTTCCTATTACGAGTAGATCCTTACATTAAGAAGATGCTATGTAAACATAGGTATGCAATCACATATACCAGAAAGTTAAAAGAAAGAGACAAAGGTAGTGGTAGAATAAAAAAAGCACTCATGTATTCCTCATAGATACATTCACGGACACACACACTAGACTCTTGGAAGTTATACTTGATTATTTTCTTTAAATAACTCAATTTATTGACCCAATAGGGAAGTCAACCCAACTATAAGGTCAATTTCATTAAAGGATTGATCCAACATACATGTCAACTAAGTAGTCTAGTAGTATTTCTTGACTTGTGGGCCTAGTCGACTAAGTCAATCAGCCCCTTAAACATCTCCCCCACCTCACTTCCTTCTTCATCCCAACTAATATGGATGTAGAAATATTTTACAATAGAAAATTATCATAAGAATTTTGACAGGAACATAAGATTAAACTCAAATAACGATAGAAGAATTCTTCAAGGAGTTGTAGTTGCAAAAGAATCTGGTTCCTTTTATTTCATTGCTATTATTGGGGTTGATGTAGCTATTTGGTTAATTTATTATCCTTCTATCCAAGTGTTAAGAGGCATATCTTTGCCTAGGGTCTTAATGAATATTTTTTTTTTCCTACCAGGGATCAACTATATCGTTCTAGTTCTGCCTTAGTTGTATTTGATTGGCTTAGATGGGCTTGATGTGTTTTTTAGAAGATGTTTGGAAAAATTGATTCTTTGCCTAAAATTGTGATGCTTCTTCTAGCATCAGTGTAGGATAGGACTCGAAATGTTGTCTTATAAATTTTTGGTGCCAAAATTTCTAAATGTTATGAAGTTTTCCATTCCCTTATTGAGTACACAACTTATGCCTCCAGATAATTCATCTGTGATATATGCTTTAACTATTTAGACAATGCATTATTTTGAAAATATTGAAGATTGATTATTTTCTCCATATCTAAGAGTTGTTTTCTTATTATTTGGATATAGTTTGATGTGTTATTCACTTTGACCTATGGATTTCACCCTTCTCTCAACCATTTTCTTTCTTCATGCATCGATGTTGTTTCTATTTTGTTTCTTAAAATGGTACTCCTTTGATTAGTTAAGCCTTTTACAATCATCTATTGGATTCTTGGTGGAATGTAGGTGGATGATAATGAATTGCCCAATTATTCAAGGTTGTAGTAGTTATAGCATCATGGTCCACTATGTATCAAATTGATGCTTTACCTTGTCAAATGAGGCGAACTACTATTGTAAGAAAAAATATGTTTCCTCGAATCATGCTTTGTTACTCTGATGTCAAAGTTTCTCTACTTTTGTCCTAATATATTTATTGAGGTCAACTAACTTCTACACAAGATATTGTATAGCCACAAGTCAATACTCCCTTATTGCTAGGGCTTGTATTTACAATTTTTCCTAAGTCATCTTAATGCACTTCTTCTAGGAAATTTCCTCTTTTAATTTTATGTTTCATTTCATTATCCATTGACCATTTTCATATAGTTGACACTTCTTGGGAGATATCAAATAAAAATTTGAAAATGTGACGACTTGATACCTGATTTGGGTTAATTGGTTCAGTTAAAATCAATATAAGCTTTGTCTACATCAATTAATCCTTCACCCTTTTATCCTTCTTTCTCCAAATCTTGTATTTTTTCTTTCATTTTGAGGATTTTGACTGCTATGGCACCTTTTCTCCCGATTGTTGTTGCATTATTTCATGAGTACTTTGTTGCTACAAAGGTGTTAATGTTTTTTGATATGTATGAAATGAAGAGTTGATTGTGTGGCAAGTGCCATCAAACTCTTTTGTTCAAGAATTATATTCCATTTAATTAATCAATTTGAGTTGGTAAACTTCTGAAGTGTAATGCAAAATATATCGAGGGCCTTTTTTCTAACTTATCTACTGAAATCACTTTGCAAACTATTTATCATCAAGGAAAGAAACATAATTTAATGATCAAAATAAAGTGTGAATAACAAAATTCAACACAACATTGGTTCTAAATTATTTTAAATCATTAGCTTTTAAGGATTTCTTGTCTTCAGATAATCACATAATCATTCTAATCAATAATTTAATTAGTCATAAGTGTTTCAACTAAATCAAACAATTCCTTAAACAATTTAATAGTTCGTCTGGGTAGAATTTACTATTCACACACAAGATGAAATCAACATCCATTTAAAGGGAATTAAACTAGAACACATTTATTTGAATGCATTTAAAGGAAAATTAAAGAAAAATATACAAATTCCTTGCATAGCGGGGCCTCCTAGCTTGATAAAGTTCTACTAGAAAACTCATATAACTTTAAAGAGTAAAAAAACTCTAAAACATGAAACAAGTCATAAAACACACTCACACCAGCATGTAACTCCTAAGAACTGAACTGTGTGTAGTAATGATAATGAATCTTGAAGTAATTGATAATGAATCTTCTTGTTTCAAAATAACTATTTACATTATAAGAAGTGACTGTTCTTGCCAAGTTTCTGGACACTAGCTTAATACTCATGCTCAAGTTGCCCAAGAGGTATTCGTTTTTGGACTGAAAACCAGAACCTAGTGAAACAACTAAAATTATTATTACAATTCTCAGAATTCAATATATATGAGTCTTAGATGTCCATAAAAAGGTGATATTGTCCCTGAGGTTTTATCCATAGTGAGCTGCGTTGTTTGGCCATTATTCAACAATTGAATGGTTCCCCATGAAATATCGAAATTGTCGTTGAAGCCAGAGGATTATACACAGGATAGAATTAGAATCAAAACTAAAATTATGTATACTAATTCTCACCAATTGATTCAAAATACTAAAATCTTTACATAGCTTTTCATTGCTAATGATGGTATTAAATGACTGGAATTGTCAAATTTGGTTGCTTTTTTTTGCAATAGGGTACTGCACATCATCCGACAACTGCAAATTTATCTGCCCGTGTCTCTGCATCCAAAAACTATGGTCCAACCGTTTCCTCTTTCTCTTGTTATACATCTCAGAAGTTAAAATTAAAACTATATGAATGAATTAAATATTAATCATGGAAAAGAAACATAAATACAGACATATACCTGCTTGTCCTTGTTCTGGCATATCATGAATGGATTGTTGGCCATCCTCCTCCTCGTGCTTTATGCCTAGAAATGAATCCATGGCCCCACCCACTCGTTCTATGATTCCTTTCCTCCCTTTATCGGTCCCATCATTGAAAGAGTTAGTTTCATCAGATTACCCTTTTGCAGCGCCATATCTGAGCTTCGATTTAACCGTGTGGGCTGCACTTGATGTTGTTTCAGAAATATTCTCTCAATATATTTTCTGATGATCATAATATTTTTGTTCCTTGGTTTCTCTTGCATGTATCATCAACGAATGTTATTCTCTTATTCAAGAACACAAGAAACTTCCAACATAATTGATCCTTCAAAGAAATCGATCAGATTACCTCAAATTCCTCTTGGTTTCTGCTAGCAATTTCTGCGTCTTCATCGCGCCAACGTTCTACAATATTCAATTTCTCCTCAGTGGGCTTCAGGGTTTCTTCAGAGATTAGGGCATTGTTAGGGCGGGGTCCTAACTGAACGTTGTCAGAATCTGATCTCCCCGATTCGCCTTGTAATCTGTGAGATTCATCCTCTTGACCTACATTAGATCTTTTCATATTATCAGGAGCTTCAACATCATAGAACAATTCTCTGATGGTTACAAACTCGGGATCTTCTGCAATTGGGGTTTCAATGGTCTCTTTGTCGGAATCCAATCTCCCCGATTTGCCTTGTTTGTGAGATTCATCCTCTTGACCTAGATCAGATCTCTGCATATTATCAGGAGCTTCAACATCATAGAACGATTCTATGATGATTTTGAAATCGAGATCTTCTTCAATTGGGGTTTCTATTGTCTCTTTGCCGGAATCCGATATCCCCTATTCGTCTTTGTTTTCATCGTCATTTTCTGTCCGTTTTTCAGAAGTAGCAAAGTAACCAGCCGCGACAATTTCAGAGTTTGTGTTGTAGGCTCTAGGTCTAGCACTATGATGGTAGTCTACTTACTCCTTTAGGAAACCCTTTTCTAAAATGGTTTTCCTTTGTAACAGATTAATAATAACATTATTTAATCCTAAGGTAGACACTATTTCAATCATCTAACATTAAAATCAATGGTGCATAAGGGTACACCTGGCATTTTAAGAAAGTTGTTTTCCAAAAAGGATGCTTTAATTAAAAAAACAATTATTGTGAATAGTAAAATATCTCAATATCCATCTATTTTATATATAGAAAAATAAAGTAATTTAAATTTAAAAAAATATTATATTTTTGTTTTCCATAACTATGAAGATGTATATATAGGATTTTAAAAATATGAATTACAAAGAAAATAAAATACTCAATATGCAGGTTGAGTAAAATATTTTAACATGAAACATATAGAAAGATACTGTGAGAATTCTTATTAAATTAATAATTGCTTTCTAATTCAATGTATGACTGAGATTTGTGATTTTTTCCATCTTTAGGTAATGTCATTTTTAATATGATTGGTATGTGAGTTTTGAGATTATTGGCATGTGTAATTTTTGGCTTACTCCTAGGGGCATTTAAGTGGTAAAAAAAAAACCCTAAGCTAGATCAACCCTTAACATAACTAGATTTTTCCCAATGACTTATTTTACTACAAAATGCCTTATTCTAAATCCCATAAAACACATATAATGCATGTTTTTATTTTTTTAAAATTTAGATTTCTTAAAATGTAAGAATAATTAAAAATTGAAACAAATTATATATATTAATTTATAAAATAATTTAAATAAAAATAATATTAAAAATTTGAAATAAATTATATATATTATTGTATAATGTAAATTAAATATGTATATTATTTTATTAAATAAAGTGAATATATGTATAGTGACGTAAACAAAATCAAATCTTCCTCTACTATAAGCATTAATTAATAATAATAATAATAATATTTTTAATTTAAATAATATTAAACTCAGCAATATTGTAAGTATGGTATTTTAGAATTTTTAAAAACAAATAAATATTTAATATTTCTTTTTTTTTGTAACTTTAGGTGGTACCTTCTATTTTCTATTAATAAAGTCGGGCAAAAGATACAAAACTAAACCTCAACCTGCCTACAGGAAACCAAGTATTTTGGCCATCGAAGTTCAAAATACGTCAGCCAAAACATAAAAAGTCTTAACAGCCTATACCATATCTGTCGATACTGGATAACCAAGTCTAGAGACAATATCATATACAAAAAGGATTAAAAGGTTTATCCATTTAAAACGAAAGTGCAACATAAGAACAATAAAGTCTTAATCCTCCTCGGATTCAACAGGCGTTGGATCTTTGGCTATAGCTCATGCTAATTCAACTGAAACCTATTGCATTGCCTTAATTTCCTTCTCCAATCTTCCAAACCTCGCATATTGATGCAGCTGACGTAAATTAATTTACTCAATATTCCTATTGATATCAGCCAAGGTTGATTCCAGCTTTGTTTTAGCTATAGACATAACAGCCTTGGCTAACAGGCATTTAATTAACCAATAGGTTCATACAGATTTTTGAAACAAAGAAGTTCGAACCCGAGTGTGCCGAGGGTCTGTAATAACAGTCTGCATATCCTCTAGAACCATATAATCTTCCAAATCTATGTTATCAAGAACCTTAGTTTCCCATCCGTAAATATGGGCACAAACTGAATTAGGGATTTCTGTCATAAACGTTTGAACCAGGTGCTCAAGATGTTACTGAACCGACTTCCTTCCTCTTTTCTGATGCATTTCAGGAGAGGGCTGGTTGCATTTTCCCCTAGTAGGATTCCTTCCTCGTTTAACCATTTTAGAGAAACTCGACAAATCTATTAAAACTTCCTGCCAAACAACAATACTAGTCAGCTTCGTAGAGAACATGTAAGGCAGAGCATGAATAACTACTCCATCTCCCAGGTTAGTCACCGAGAATAAGATAAGAGGTAAAAAACCAGAGCGAACATGACACCATCTGAACAGGTACAGAAAAGGCGGAAGAGCAAGCCATTGTCTAGAGATCCTATTAAAGACCCAGAAATCATAACGAAAATAGCAATCCTGAAGGGAAAAAGGCTAATTAAAAGTCCCAATTGCATATTTATGAAGGTAAAATGAACCAAAGCAACCCATAAGAATTTTCATGTAGGTTCCCAACAATCCCCAAAAGAAAGCAAGGTGCAGAGAAATTTCCCGATTCAGATACCGTGAAAGGATAGAATTAACAAAGGGAGCATTACTTCTAAAACCCAACACCCAAACCAATGTAAAGCAATCCTAAAAGTCAATAGGGAAATTCATAGTCCCGATTACATAAATATTAAGGTAAAACAAACCAAGGAAATTCTTAATATTTTGCATGCAGGTGCCTGATAGGCCCTGAAAGTAAGCCAAGCACAAAGCAACAATACCTCTAACTCCCAACACGTATATTAAAGCATAACGCCAACTAACAAGCCCATTACTGTTATGCAACAAGCCCACCAAAGGGGATAAAGAAAAACCCATAATTCGATAGATATATGGGTCAAATGAAAGGAACAAAGACGTAAAGATACTAGCAGGCATAAAAATGAAAGACATAGAAAAATCATGTTGATGAAAATAGATGCTACAGCCAACCTCCTGAATCTGCTGCATGAATTCATACCAGAAATGATCATACTGCCATTCCCACAAATCCTCCAAGAAAACCATGACAAAAATCCACCTAAATATTAAATATTTCAAAGCTATATTGTGTACTTAAATAAATCTAATTTTGAATAATTAAAAATGTAAATAAATTGGATGGTTAACTATTTTGAATTTTAAATAAAAGCTAATGATTATTGTAATGAGTAAAGTAGATGCTATTTTTAACATTTAGTTGCAAGTATGGTATTTTATAATTAAAAAAAAAAAAATTAATATTTCAAAGCTATATTGTGTACTTAAATAAATTTAATTTTGAAAAATAAAAAATGTAAATAATTGGATGCTTAACTATTTTGAATTTTAAATAAAAGGTAATGATTATTGTAATGAGTAAAGTAGATGCTATTTTTAATATTTAGTTGTAAGGGTAGTTATTTTAAAATGAAAATATTTTTGCACATTATATATATGAATTAGAATATATTTATTATGATAGAAAATATGAGCATAATTTATTTATTTTTTCCATAAGTTTAATATTTTGAAAACTAAACGAGTAGCATAAAATGAATATTTTTAAATTGGTCATATTGTTCATAATCTAAGGTTTCATAGTGCAAAAGTTACAAAAGTGCTACATAGAAAACATAGAATATACTCGAAATCATAGAAAAACAAATTAATATTAAATTGGTGGTATGTTGTGGTACTTTGTAGCCTTTCATTCTATAGGGGTGTCCTTCGAGCTTGGTGCCTAACGCTCTCCATTTGAGTCTGATTTAGGTGGATCGATACCTATCATCCTTTTATTTATGAGTGTGTTTTCTTGTTAATTCTATCCACTTTCTTGATGATTTTGTCATGCATATGATAATTTTCTACTTAGTATCAACTCTATTTGTGAGGAGTCTTCCCATTAAAGTATTTATATGGAAATATAGGTTGATCGTTTGCATGTAGGAGGAGCCTTTGGCTTTAGTAGATTTTCAAATGTTTGGGATCTAGGCTCTAGATTCCTAGTCCAGATGCCTGTCATGAATGTACATTTGAGATTGTGTTACTTGTTCTTCCACATACGACATTTCTCTTTGTAAAAACATAAGGATTATATCCTTGTATATTTCCATAGTGTATTTAGTATTTTACTATGTACAAGTGTCCCAAATGAAAGGGGGATTGAATTTTGGTGATGAAATGGGATAACAGTGTCCCCTTCTACCTTGATAAGTTGGTTCAGCTAAGCGATGTTTGACTATACATGGAGCGGGGTACACTACAATTTGGACAGAAAGAGGGAGAGAAATATAGAAAAATATGAAGTATGAGGGGGAAAAGGGAGAATAGGAGGTAGACATGAGAATTAGATGTGGAGAAATAAAGGAACAAGAAAAGGCTCAAACAAAAAGGGACAACTGGATAGACAAGAAAGGAGGTCAGGATGAAATCTAGAGGTGGGGTAGGAGATTAGAGAAATGCATAGAGTCTGGGGGAATGACTATAACAAGACCAGAAAAATTAAAATTATGAAGCCCAACAAGGGGAGAGAGGCCCAAATACCAATAAATCTCGAAAATGATATAGAACTAGAGATGAGGAAATTTAGAGTTGAAGTAAGATTGTAGAGAGGTGTAGTGAAGAAACCAAACATGAAATTGCCAAATGGATTATGGGTGTTGGGTGTGGAGCCTGATTATCTTGTTTATTTTATATCACAGCATTGGACCCCTGTACATTAATGGGGTGACAACGCCGCCCGTAATTAATCACTGCATGGGGGGTCTAGGGGGGGCGGCTGCGACTTTATGGAGCACCCCCCCTGTTGGGGGGTTTTGGGGGCAGCGCCCTCGAAGCTAAGAACATATGTAAAATTTCCTTGTAAAAGTATAGTAATTTCTAGTCAATCTGGGTCGTCCATTAGGCACATGATCTGACGGTAGAAGTTATGTTTATTTTAGGGTTTTTTGCCCCAGAAGGCAACCCCTCACTTTTAATGAGGGTATTGTATTGCAGCTGTGATGTGTGTGTGTATTCTCAGAGCGAGAAACAGATAGGGAGACTGTGAGAGAGAACAGAGGATATTACAATGGATCTGCTGTAGGTTGTGTCTCTTCATTTTTTCTAGATAATAGAAAGGAAGGATTGGCTGTTCAGGGTGGACATAGCCCAAACTGGGTAAACCACGTATATTTGTGTCTCTCTAGTTTTATGTGTTTTATGTGCTTGTGTTTTCCGAATATTTTATATGTTGCATTTCTCTGTAATATTTAATTTTCTAACAGCTGGTATAGGAGCCGAAGGTCTATTTGGTTGATAAACTCACAGGAAAGAAGGGTTCCTAGTTTGAGTGGGAGAAATGGCGGAAGATGGTAAGTTTAGGGTCGAGAAATTTAATGGCCAAAAATTCTCGCCGTGGAAGATGAAAATGGAAGATTATTTATATCAGAAATATCTGTACCTAACATTGAGCGGAAAAATGAAGAAGCCGACGACTATGGCAGATGCAGAATGGGATATTCTCGATAGAAAGGCACTTGAAACAGTACGGTTGTGCCTCGCGGCATCGGTAGCCTTCAATATTTCTAAGGAAACAACAACAGAGGGTTTGATTAAGGTGTTGGCGAAAATATATGAAAAACCCTCAGCCTCAAACAAGGTATTTCTTATGAAACATTTATTTAATATGAAGATGTCGAAAGGTGGATCTGTTGCAGACCATTTAAATGATTTTAATACAGTTACCTATTAGTTAAGTTCTTTAGGGGTAAAATTTGATGATGAAGTTAGGGCTCTTTTATTTCTGTGCTCATTGCCAGAAAGCTGGAATGGTTTAGTTATGGCCATTAGTAACTTAGTCTCTGGATCTAGTACATTAAAGTTTGATGATGTTGTCGGTGCTATCCTTAGCGAGGAAATGCGACAAAAAATCTTCAGTGAGACACTGGGTAATGCTTTAAGTGCAGAGCCTAGGGGAAGAAGAATGGAAAGAGGAAAGAGCTCGGGATATCACAGTAAATCAAGGAAAGGCAGATCCAAGTCCAGATCAGGGATAGTGTGTTGGAAATGCGGAAAGAATGGACAGCTAAAGAAAGACTGTAGATCTCAGAATGGAAAAGAAGCGTAGCCATATTTTTATTATGAAAGAAAATAATTTAAGAAATAAATTAACTAAGAATTATAGCCTTGCACTTCACTATTCAAACTGGAACTTTACACTCACCTAAGAGTCATGCTGATCCCAGAGTCACGCTTACCCATGTGAGATAGTGCCACACTGAGCCAAGTCCTGCTCAAGGTAGGGCATGAAGAAATCTGATAAATTAATAATTACTAAGGGGTTTAGGAAGATAAAGGACTGCTTATACAAAAATATGAGATAATTACTTTGGCAGCATGGCCATTGGACAAGGAAGTACCCAAATCGAAACGAAAAACTGAAAGTTAAAACCCGTCAATACCATAATGTTAAATCTAAAAGTGTCCAGAAGGAAATCCTCACACCAACAACATAAAGATAGATGTTGTTGGTTAATTTTCATAGGACCACATGGTTCTTTGTGATTGGATTGTGGAACCCTTTCATAGGGCCATGTGATAAATTTTTATAGGGCCACATTGGTCCTTGTGATTGGCGCACTTGCAGTCTAGTCACCATGTTATATTGCTACCTCAACATCCACTCAAGTACCACATGTCACATTCAGGCTCACTTGTCTATTCATCCTGCCAATGTGGCACCTGGTGAGCACCAAATACACCTACCATGTCAGCTCTAGGATGTGCCAAGTGTCATATGTAGGCACTGCCACATGGCCTACATAGTTCGCTTTCACTTTTTACTTAATCTGACCAAACTTTGACCAAAATTTGACTAGCCATAAATTTTTCAAACAAACCTAGATTGAGGTATTATTGACATTGTTGGAATATGCTTTCTGAGATCTACGAATTTACACTATTTCCATAAACTTTTGAGAGCTTTATTTTTTGAATTTTCCAAAGTCTCCTAGATCATTCCTCCCCACTAAAGAACTTTCGGTCCCTAAAATTTTACATACAAAATCATACATGTATCTCTCTGATTTACAACAAAACATATGCTCTTTTCTAACCTATCAAAGGTGTAAAATACCACTATGTTGCATTCGTAAGTGATGTTATACATTTCATCAGTTTTACAAGTTTTTTCCCATCTATTGTGTCTTAGAAGAAACAAGTGAATTACAATGATGATCATTAATCAAATAAATTTGCAAGACAATTCACCTTTTCAGTCATCAAGGGAAACATTATCCCCCTTCCAAGTTGTTTTGTAGCTGACCTGCTTCATGAGATACTACACTAGCTAGTTCCTTCGTAACCCTCTTGTCCTTCTTGGGACACAACTCTGGATGGAGTGAAAATACATGTGGTTTATTGATGTTCACCCTTGTTATAATTGTTGTAGTAGCCTTTCTTCCTCTAGGTTTTCTTGCCCTTCTTTTTCTTGTAATTTGGAGAAGGGTCTTCATAAATTGGTTTCTTCCTCATTTCCATAAATTTCTTATACAATGTCATTCTTTTCCAACACTTGGCATCAACATGGTTATTCAAACCACAAAATATACATGGTTTTCTATGCGACAATATTTTTTCATCATTACCAATTTTCTTGTAATGAAAATGAACGTTGTAATACTAAGTCTTTTAGACATTTCTTGGTTTTCTTTGGTGCAATATTGGCAAGGAGAGCCTGCATTAGATATTTATTTGAAATTATCAATATCACTATAATTTTGTGATGTGATCTAAACGTCCTGCATTGAATCAAACTTGTCGCTTGAAGACTCTCCTGTCTCTATGGATTTGGAGCTTCCTCCAATTTCCTCTGTAACAACCCAATATTGCATACAAAGGTAGTTCCACCACTTATTTGGGATTCAAGATGCCCTGGCCATTAGCTCGAAGGCCTTTTCATTCATATCATATTTTATTTAATAGCTTCAAACTAGACAGATGAGACAAGATACCAAACACATTAAGCGAAAATATCACCAAGTGCATAACAAAGTTCACCCGACGTGGGCTATGTCTCTAGGCTCATGAATCCATGAATGGCTTCATTAATTTATTCAAATAAAATATCCTTTATAAAGGGTCGAAGACCCACATCATGAAGTGGTAGTAGAATTCCCACAAAAGTGGCAATATCTAAGAGATTCTCTTATACACAAAACTGAGAGCCGATTCTCACAAGAATGTGGCTATGTCTCTCTTAGAAAGTGATAATCTCTTGTGAATGGGTTGATATCTCCTAATCATGTGGCATAAACTAGACTCTCTCACATAAAATGGCAACAAGTCTCTTGAATCCATTGTTCGTTTCTAAGTCTCAAAATTTTGAAACCAATTACTATAAACATGAATACTTTCTGAAGAAGTGTCAAAGTGGCCTTTTTCAGCACTACACCGCCTTCGTATTGTGTGAAAAAGATCAAATTGTGAATTCACTGGAATGATTCAGATCTCGCTACCTTGCTACAACATACAAATATCACCAAAACCTACAACATACATGCATCTCTTCATAATATCCAAAAAAGAAAAAAACCATAGATGAATAAATATTACATCGATTTTTGTGTGAAGGTGACCACAATGTTTCTCAATCTTCAGCAAACACATCACCAATATGTATGTCTTGTCATCACATGAATTTTCATTGGAAACTCGACCCCCTTCTAAAGAGTGTTACCATGCCTCATTAATCGTTCCAAAGAGTCACTGTCAAATGTGATCTCCAACCACAAGCTCTAAATTTCGATGCCTAAACTGAAGCATACTCCATCCCAACTACTCCATATCAGAATTATGCAATTTAAGATTACAAACATGACCACCTTTTGACATGTCCAAGGTTTCCTTGGATCTCATCCAAAACATTAATGGCAAACATGAGCTTCTGCCATGAGCTTAGATCTATCTTAACTCAAGCACCAAGAGATTTCAAATCTATTAAGATACAAAACTATTTTAGATTGTAAGAGATTTGATCCCTATTAGCTCTTGGTTCATCCATATTGGGTCATTATATTTTTTTTCGTCCATCTCGATTCTTTCACACTGGAAAAAAGTGGAGGAATCATCTCATGAGACTGTTTTTACCGGAAAGACCCAAGTTGGGAAAATAGGGTTTGAAATCTTTCCAGAGCATCTTAAGGTATCAAATGACATTTTTATGGGTTAAAAATTTACTGCTTTAGTGCTACACCATTTTTTATTATTCTACACACAAATACCTTTCCACCAACACAAGAATCACATCAATAAGAGTATATATGTGAAATTTATGCCACACATAAGAAAATAATATGTGTGTTCATCTTATTTTTGAGAATCCAATAAATTTTGTCTTGTGGAGTTATAAGAGATTAAGCTTCTGAATATCAGTGATGAGAAATAATAAGCTAAACGAGAAGTCTTTGTTTGTTGCAATATTTCTTGTTTCAAAGAAAAATCAGTATAAAAACATACTAACCATTTTCTAATAAAATGAATGCTTAAGAAGCAAATTAAAGGTTCTAAAACTCCCCAGTTTAGCTGATTTGATGAGGATCATTACTGCTTGTCCCAAAAAATTGAAATTAAAACAACAAAGGTGAATGAACTCCAAATTTTATCTAGTAGAGGTGTGAAAATGTGATGAAGAGATGCAAAACAAAGTTTTATATAAGAAAAAAACTAAAAATAAAATCAAAACCAACACTGAAGAAATGAAAATGAATGAAAGTGGGCATATGAAACTTACTATTGGATAATCGTATTTAATCTTACCTGAGAGATATCATTTTCTCCAATAAAAATAACTTTGTCCTTTATTTAGAATCAAAAGCATGAATAAGTTTACTTTTTTGAAATCTCATTGATCCAAAATATTCATTTATTAAATCTAAACTAAAGTAAACAATAAAAGAAAAGAAAACAATGTTTCATGTCCAAGGAATGAGAATTCATCCCATTTTTCTCACACTACAATCGAGAGGATGCCATGTCAGCCCCCATTATTCATGAAAAAATGGTCTAGCCATGTGGTATTTAAAAGAAAAATATACTAGTAATTGCACCATATGATATTTAAAAGAAAAATATACTAGCAATTGCACCATATGTTGCAAAGGAAATGATGTAAAGCAGTAACATAGGAAATAGTATAGAGGAAGTGCTCTCACATGAATCATGCAGGTAGGAAAGAGTATTACAGATGAAATGCTCTCGCATGAATCATGTCAAATAGCTACAACTAGTGAACAACTACAACTAATGAACAACAAGATTGGGTTATTCAGTTACATAATTTGGTTACAACTACATATGTTAACATCATTTTTGGAGCAAGTATCACCTGGTCCTAAGATGAAATATCATCATTCAAGAATTTTAGAAAATGAGGTGTTTGACTAGTATAACCCTTTCTTCTCTAAGAACCATAAGTATGGATGTACCAAAAAATAGATTTTCAATAGGAAAAAATAGATTACATCAAAACCACAAAGAATAAAAACTCATCTATGGTATAACTTAGGTATTTAATAATATAACTTACGAAATCTCTTAATAGAAACAAATAATTTCATCAATTTTCCTCTTTAGTAATCATGCATTTTTCATTTTTCAAAAATTTCAACAAAAAAAAACTAATTACATCATTTAAATAATCGAACATAAACCTCAATTTGTAATTATAATACCTCATATCATTGAAAATAAATGAACATTAATTTACATTATAGCATTAAAAAGACAAGAACATCCTCAATGGCTACTCAAAAGAAATGAACAGTAATTTATGTGACAACAATAAAAATACATGAACATTAATGGGTTACTATGTGAATTTATAAACACCTTAAAGCACTCAATAACCCTTTCAATTTAAAAATATATTATCACCTTTATCAAAGGAAATTATGTTACAGAATTGGGATATTCGGTTACACAATTTGGTTACAACTACATATGTTAATATATGTTTCATTAATAGATTTATGAATTTGTTCAAACATTCAATAATTGCTATCAATTAGTTTTTGCATAGGCTATTCCATTACATAATTTGGTTACAACTATATATGTTAATATGTGTTTTATTATTAGATTTATGAATTTGTTCAAAAATTCAATAATTTCTATCAAATACTTTTTGCATAAAAGACAAATGCTAAGCAACAATGCTACATATTACACTTGTGTAAAAATGTTTTTAGATTAATTTTGAAATTTTAGAAAAAAATGATATTAATCACAATTAAAGGACACTAAAGAAAAATGTTATGAGATATTAAAAATATTTTCAAAATTTCATAAGTTAAATGGTCCTCTTAATACATCTTATTAATTGAAATAAACTTTATTTTCAATAATTATATGATATCTATTATTTGTGCTAATTTTAATAACTATTTTATTTCTAACTCTAATATGATAGCATAATAGGTTTGGTATAATTCTTAATAATTATTATACAATATGATCGACTATTATTCCTTTTCCTTCCTATTATGAGTAAATCCTTACATTAAGAAGATGCTATGTAAAGATAGGTATGCAATCACATATACAAGAAGAGTTAAAAGAAAGAGACAAAGGTAGTGGTAGAATAAAAAAAACACTCATGTATTCATTTTTTGATATTCCTCTTAGATACATTCAGGGACACACACACTAGACGCTTGGAAGTTATTCCTGATTAGTTTCTTAAAATAACTCAATCGATTGACCCGATAAAGAGGTCAACCCAACTAGAAGGTCAATTTCATTAGAGGATTTATCCAAGATACATGTCAACTAAGTAGTCTAGTAGTCTTTCTTGACTTGTGGGCCTAGTCGACTTAGTTAATCAGCCCCTTCAACATCTCCCCCACCTCACTTCCTTCTTCATCCAAACTAAGAGGGATGTAGAAAATTTTACAAAAGAAAAATTTCATAAGAATTTTGACAGGAATATAAGAATAAGCTCAAAGAATGATAGAAGAATTCTTCAAGGAGTTGTAGTTGCAAAAGAATCTGGTTCCTTTTATTTCATTGTTGTTGTTAGTGTTTATGTAGCTATTTGGTTAATTGATTATCCTTCTATCCAAGCCTTAAGAGGCATATCTTTGCCTAGGGTCTTAATGACTCTTTTTTTTTTCTACTAGGGATCAACTAGATCCTTCTAGCTCTTCCTTAGTTGTATTTGATCGTCTTAGATGGGCTTGTTCTTTTAAATATCACATTGTGAATTCACTGGAATGATTCAGATCTTGCTACCTTGCTGCAACATACAAATATCACCAAAACCTACAACATACATTCATCTCTTCATAATATCCAAAAAAGAAAAAAACCATAGTTGAATAAATATTACATCAATTCTTGTGTGAAGGTGACCACAATGTTGTTCAAACTTCAGCAAACACGTCACCAATATGTATGTCTTGTCATCACATGAATTTTCATTGGAAACTCGACCCCCTTCTAAATAGTGTTACCATGCCTCGTTAAGCATTCCAAAGAGTCACTGTCAAATGTGATCTCCAACCACAAGCTCTGAATTTCAATGCCTAAACTGAAGCATACTCCATCCCAACTGCTCCAGATCGGAATTATGCAATTTAATATTGCAAACATGCCCACCTTTTGACATGTGCAAGGTTTTCTTGGATCTCATCCAAAACATTAAGGGCAGACATGGGCTTCTGCCATGAGCTTAGATCTATCTTTACTCAAGCACCGAGAGAGATCAAATCTATTGAGATACAAAACTATTTTAGATTGTAAGAGATTTGATCCCTATTAGCTCTTGGTTGATCCATATTGGATCATTATATTTTTTTTCATCCATCTCAATGCTTTAACAGTGGAAAAAAGTGGAGGAATCATCTCCTGAGACTGTTTTTACTGGAAAGATCCAAGTTGGAAAAGTAGGGTTTGAAACCTTTTCAGAACATATTAAGGTATCAAATGACATTTTTGGGGGTTAAAACTTTACTGCTTTAGTGCTACACCATTTTTTATTATTCTACACAAAAATACCTTTCCATCAACACAAGAATCACATCAATAAGAGTATATATGTGAAATTTATGCCACTCGGAAGAAAATAATATGTGTGTTCATCTTATTGTTGAGAGTCCAATAATTTGTATCTTGTGCAGTTATAAGAGATTAAGCTTCTGAATATCAGTGATGAAAAATAATAAGCTAAACGAGAAGTCTTTGTTTGCTGCAATATTTCTTGTTAAAAAAAAAAATCAGTATAAAAGCATATTACCTATTTTCTAATAAAATGAATGCTTGAAAAACAAATTAAAGGTTCTAAAACTCCCCAGTTTAGCTGATTTGATGAGGATCATTACTGTTTGTCCCAAAAACTTGAAATTAAAACAACGAAGGTGAATGAGTTCCAAATTTGATCTGGTAGAGGTGTGACAATGTGATGAAAAGCTGCAAAACAAAGTTTTGTATAAGCAAAAAATTAAAAACTAAATCAAAACCAACACTAAAGAAATGAAAATGAATGAAAGTGGGCATATGAAACTTACTATTGGAGAATCTTATTTAATCTTATCTAAGAGATATCATTTTCTCCAATAAAAGTAAATTCGTCTTTTAATTAGAATCAAAAGCATGAATAAGTTTATTTTTTTGAAATCTCATTGACCCAAAATATTCATTTATTAAATCTAAACTAAAGTAAACAATAAGTTAAAAGGAAACAATGGTTCATGTAAAAGGAATCAGAAGTCATCCCATTTTTCTCAGACCACAATAGAGAGGATGTCATGTCAGCCCCCATTATTCATGAAAAAATGGTGTAGCACTGTGATTGTGATGTAGAAAACTATAGAAGAGTCTATGTTGTAACTTTGGTTAAGAGTTGAGATAGTCAAATCTAACCAGTAGTAGGCTATCAGGTTGTGTTATAATGGAACCACTAGGAGGAAAAGAGATTTCGTTCGTTCAAGTGCATTTGTTCGTTATTTGAGCAATATTAGTAAAGAGAGATAGGAGATAGAGCACAACAAAAGGATTTTTGCACTGTAGTAGCCCACGGGCCATAGGCCATAGTTTTTTGTACTCGTAGACATATTTTGATTCACAGAAAGAGAGAGGAGCAGTCTGACATTTCAGTCAGTTTTTTCTGCCAAAAGGATTTCCCAAAGCATATCTTGTGTCAAATGTGTGTGTGAGATCCTTATTTTTCCATTCTCTATTTTCTCAGTACTTTTAATTCACAAGAATGCACTATCAATAGTAAATCTATAGATCCAAAATATAATAAAGTTCTAATAGTGTAGCATTTCAAATTTCAAATATAATTTTATCACTTCTGTTGTGACAAATTGTCCAATAAAATATCCATGGAAGTTTATGGATCATTTGTAAATCAGAATTAAAATGGATAAAAAATGATATCTAAAATATATATAGTCTTTCTTATATAGCGTTTAATGGAAGAAGAAAACAATGCCCGACGACTCAACCTCTTAGAAATTGAAACAATGGACTCCCGGAGAGCTGATCACCAGGGGAGTTACCGATGATTGTAAATTATTGCGAGTTTCTCTGTTTTTAAATCTTCTTGTTTTTTTTCTTTTTATCGTGAAGAAAGTTTCTTAATTGCCACATAAGACTATCATGAGAAAGCGATGTATTATCGGCAAACTAGACAGTTGTTGTGGTGGTTATTTCTTTTGATTTAACAAGTTATAACTTCCCAGTGCCGTCTCATTGATATATACAGCGCGTGGAGTTGCTCAATCCATTTGTATTTGTCTTCTGACATTTTCAATTAAGAAATTCATTGGAGTATCGCCAGGCAATTGTCGTTCCTTCTATTTTGAAAAAGTCGCTTATCTGTGTGCTCTCTACAGTGAAATTTTCGTAGAGCAATTCGCCTTTTTAATAACAAATTCACGTTCAATGAACATCGCAATTATCACGTTCAATGAATCTGATCCAATTATTCTGCCATTTAGCCGTGCTTTACTTTGCATTCCATCTCCATCTTTCTTTCACGCTCCATTATCGATTCACCATCCCTGGGAATTTTTCTTCTATTTTAATGGCTATAAATCTATATTAATGTTTAGGAATATCCATTGATCAAATTATACCCAATGCAGCCTCTGTCTCTGCTAGTGTGAAAATGAACAAAGAGATGGTGGATCAGGGCTCTGGGTCACTCACGCTGTAGGTGGCGCTTTCCAATGCCATCTTCATTGTGGAGTGGGCACAAGAGACATCGCTGTCAATGACTAAATACTGTCAGTCTACGTTTATTTGCCTCAAATCACGCCTCAGAGAAATGAAAACCAAAGATGTGGTGTTATGACGCATCCAGCCTCCAGGGATCAAAATTGTGCATATTTTAATTGGGATATGTGTTAACACTTGGGTGAGACCAAAATATATACCTATATTAAAACTACCACCGTGCAGAAAGAAAATCAATCGGGAATCAAACCTTTAAAATGTGCCTCTACATGCATGTTCGTGCCATTAATGTGTTAGGTTTAATATAGCCATAAAACATTTATTTTTCTGTGGATCTGTTACAGTAGGGGAGAGATGTTATCATTTATAGCCATGGAGAAATACTATAGAACAATAAAATTAAATAGTAAAACATTTATTTTTATGTGGATGTGTTACACTATGGGAGAGATGTTATTATTTATGTTATTTAAAAAAAAAAAAAAAATATTTTATATCAACAAATTGAAAATGGTAAAACAAAAGAAATTAATGTACGTCCTAGTTTATTTTAATTTTATATTATATAGACATATAATGTAATTGGAACTAAAAAATAATTTAAGAAGTGTATTTCTTTACTATATAAAATTTACTTTTTATTACTAGCAAGAAATGTATTTTTTTCACTATTTAATATTACTGAAGAAATAATATTATTCATATTACATGCTATGTAATTTATTCTATTTTCAATTTATATGTGATATTTAAAGCAAAAATATATTAGCAATTGCACCATATGTTGCAAAGGAAACCTTATAAAGCAGTAACATAGGAAATAGTATAGAGGAAATGTTTCACATGAATTATGCAAAAAGGAGAGTAGTATAGATGAAATGCTCTCGACATGAATCATGTCAAATAGCTACAACTAGTGAACAACTACAACTAATGAACAACAAGATTCGGTTATACAATTACATAATTTGGTTACAACTACATATGTTGATATAATTTTTAGATAAGTATCAGTTCTTTGGTCCTAAGATGAAAAATCATCATTCAAGAAGTTTAGAAAATGAGGTGTTTGATTAATATAACCCTTTCTTCTCTAAGAACCATAAGTATGGATTTACCAAAAAACATATTTTCAATAGGAAAAAATAGATTACATCAAAGCCACAAAGAATAACAACTCATCTATGGTATAACTTAGGTATTTAATAATATAACTTAAGAACTCTTGATAGACACAAATAATTTCATCATTTTTCCTCTTTAGTAATCATACATTTTTCATTTTTCAAAAATTTCAACCAAAAAAAACTAATTACATCATTTAAATAATCCAACATAAAGCTCAATGTGTAATTATAATCTTTACCTCATATCATTGAAAATAAATGAACATTAATTTACATCATATAATTAAAAATACAAGAACATCCTCAATGGTTACTCAAAAGAAATGAAGCGTAATCTATGTGACAACAATAAAAATACATGAACATTAATGGGTTACTATGTGAATATATAAACACCTTAAAGCACTCAATAACCCTTTCAATTTAAAAAATATACTATCACATTTATCAAAGGAAAATATGTTACAGGATTGGGCTATTCGGTTACACAATTTGGTTACAACTACATATGTTAATATGTGTTTCATTATTAGATTTATGAATTCATTCAAACATTCAATAATTGCTATCAATTACTTTTTACATAGGCTATTCGGTTACATAATTTGGTTACAACTACATATGTTAATATGTGTTTCATTATTAAATTTAATTTCTATTGATGCAGGGGCATCCGAACATATCTGAATTCAAATTCAGATCCGAAACTGCAAAGGCGGTTATGAAAACAGTTATGCAAATTATGGCAAAAGATTAATTAAAACCGATTCTTGTTCTTTGTAAAACCTATAAAAAAGAAGCCTGTATTGTGGCAGGTCGAAGGAGAGGAGAGGAAAAGTACAATGTAACCGATGGAAAATGTGTGACTAAGGCTACAATGCCTTAGTTTGTAAACTAGTTTTGTTTATATAACAGAATTATGATTGTGTGGATTTCTGTGTTCAAATATGCTTGTTTATAATTTAGCCTTACAAGTTGAATGTCGCGTTGAATCCATTTTCCTTATAGTAGGTGCAGATTATGGCGGACTAAAGGTATTTGAATCTTATATAAACCAGAGTACGAATTGAACGAACTCTGTTTTCTTTTGAGTTAAGACCGGAATGATATTTGATCAGTGGTTGTTAGTTAGAAGCAGCGGGTGAAGGCTTTCGATTCCCTTTAGAATTTCTGAATGATATAAATCTGTTGAACGCAGTGAATGTCTTAAATTTGAACGAAATCAACAGTTGAACAGAGACCGAAAGATGAGTCAATTGAATGCTGTAACGTTTTAATTTGAATCCGGTTTTACTGTAAAGGAGATTGGAAATATTGAAATCGATTACATTCGATTTATAGTTGTTAACTTACAAGCGAGATGGAACTGTTCGGCACTATGGAAAGAATTCAGAGAATTCAAATGAATTCTGTGTAACTGTTGTTTGATGTTGGCAGTACTTGTGCATAACAAAACCCTGCGGCCAATTTTATTAATGCGCAGATGCGTTGGCTAGTACGTGTGTGCAGAACCAACATTATGGTGTTTTGAAATCTCGTGGGCTGACAATATCAGTCGGACTGATAAATGCGGTTGAATAAGGTGCTAAATGTAGGCAATGGAGCATCGATGGGGATGATTACTATATGTAGTGTTGGAGTTTTACAATGCCGAATATTTATTCGATGGCTTGAATTAAAGTTTATCTAGAGTGGATTTGTGGAAGGTTAACGCCAAATCCCAGTGCAGGGTTGAAGACAGTACAAATGTGGTCGCGTTACAAAGAGTGATTGGTATATGCTATAGGTGGTTGAAGAACCTTTTATTAAGTGGAAAGATTCATATGAGTTGGATATATGTGGTGCAGTGGAACCAGTGTGGGCCAATAACCCACAGGTCCCAGGACAAACGGGAATTAGAAAACAATGAAATTGACTAATAAAAAGTAATTACATTGTCAATACATGAAGATGACTTACCTAAGAACACTTTTCCATGGTTGTCTTCTTCACATGCACACACATATGGAGAATGTTGTAACTAATATTGTTTCCACATGTATATCAGAAAATTATAAACACACACTAGATAATATTGAATAAGTTGGACTAACTTGAAGAAGGGAGGATGTCTATTTTCTGGATTATTTTTCCGAATCTGAGAAATAGGGGTAATCTGGGTGATATTTATCCATATTAAAACCCAACAAATGAATTGAAAAACAAGTACAAAAATTAAGGAATTATAAAGTAAAAATTTATGTACAACAGTAAGAAGAAAATTGCAGTGGATTGATAATTAAAAAGTACTATGCCAAACCTCAACCCGAGAACAATCCTGCATTAGTAGACTGTGTGTTGCCTTCAGGGGAAGAACCCTAGTACAGGTGCACATATTTTCTAGGCAATGTAAATGAAAAGGGAAAAACGGAGAAGTACCATCACAACTACTCTGAACTATGTGAGTAAAAGAGACTCATGGTCAACATTTGAAAGCCATAAATAAAAATTAACAAAGTAACAACTCATATAGGTCTAATACTTATGAGCCAAAATCATGAATAGAAGAGTAAATAAATTAACTATATAACTCAGAATTTAACATGTATGAAACTCAGAAACTGAGTAATCTAGAGCACAAGAACAAACTAGAAACCATATAATTAAATTTAGGAAACAGAAAATAGGCCTTAGGCCATTCTAAGATAATACCATTCAACCTTATGAGCATACATAACGAGTAACTTATAAGGTTTGGGTTGTATGTTATGAGATCAGGAAATGAAGAATATCCAGAGTTACACATTATAAACGTAATAGTAAAGAAACTATAAGAAAATCTGAAAAAAGAAGAAGTACAAGTGTCTCTATCATACAACTAGTGCTCGATGTACATGATAGAAAGATACTATGGATACCCACAAATATGAAAATTCAAGCGAAAAAAAATCCCAATTCTGGGTAAGTAGAATAATCAAATGCTTCAATGAAAGCATACAAAGTATAACTCGAGCCTTCATTAAAGAAGCGTAGCCATATTTTTATTATGAAAGAAAATAATTTAAGAAATAAATAAACTAAGAATTACAGCCTTGCGCTTCACTATTCAACCTGGAACTTTACACTCACCTAAGAGTCATGCTGATCCCAGAGTCACGCTTACCCATGTGAGATAGTGCCACACTGAGCCAAGTCCTTCTCAAGGTAGGGCATGAAGAAATCTGATAAATTAATAATTACTAAGGGGTTTAGGAAGATAAAGGATCGCTTATACAAAAATATGAGATAATTACTTTGGCAGCATGGCCATTGGACAAGGAATTACCCAAATCGAAATGACAAACTGAAAGTTAAAACCCCTCAATACCATAATGTTAAATCTAAAAGGGTCCAGAAGGAAATCCTCACACCAACAACATAAAGATAGATGTTGTTGGTTAATTTTCATAGGGCCACATGGTTCTTTGTGATTGGATTGTGGCACCCTTTCATAGGGCCATGTGGTAGATTTTTATAGGGCCACATTGTTCCTTGTGATTGGCCCACTTGCAGTCTACTCACCATGTTAGATTCCTACCTCAACATCCACTCAAGTACCACATGTCACATTCAGGCTCACTTGTCTATTCAGCCTGCCAATGTGGCACCTGGTGAGCACCAACTACACCTACCATGTCAGCTCTAGGATGTGCCAAGTGTCATATGTGGGCACTTCCACATGGCCTACATAGTTGAATTTCACTTTTTACTTAATTTGACCAAACTTTGACCCACATGGGCACTTCCACATGGCCATAACTTTTTCAAACAAACCCGGATTGAGGTATTATTGACGTTGTTGGAATATGCTTCCTGAGATCTACGAATTTACACTATTTCCATAAAATTTTGAGAGCTTTATTTTTTGAATTTTTCCAAAGTATCCTAGATCATTCCTCCCCACTAAAGAACTTTCGGTCCCTAAAATTTTACATAAAAAATCATACATGTATCTCTCTGATTTACAACAAAACATATGCTCTTTTCTAACCTATCAAAGGTATAAAATACCACTATGTTGCATTCGTAAGTGATGTTATACATTTCATCAGTTTTACAAGTTTTTTCCCATCTATTGTGTCTTAGAAGAAACAAGTGAATTACAATGCTGATCATTAATCAAATAAATTTGCAAGACAATTCACCTTTTTAGTCATCAAGGCAAACATTATCCCCCTTCCAAGTTGTTTTGTCACTGACCTGCTTCATGAGATACTCCACTAGCTAGTTCCTTCGTAACCCTCTTGTCCTTCTTGGGATTCAACTCTGGATGGAGTGAAAATACATGTGGTTTATTGATGTTCACCCTTGTTATTATGGTTGTAGTAGCCTTTCTTCCTCTAGGTTTTCTTGCCCTTCTTTTTCTTGTAATTTGGAGAAGGGTCTTCATAAATTGGTTTCTTCCTCATTTCCATAAATTTCTTATACAATGTCATTCTTTTCCAACACTTGGCATCAACATGGTTACTCAAACCACAAAATATACATGGTTTTCTATGCGACAATATTTATTCATCATTACCAATTTTCTTGTAATGAAAATGAACATTGTAATACTAAGTCTTTTAGACATTTCTTGGTTGTCTTTGGTGCAATATTGGCAAGGAGAGCTTGCATTAGATATTTATTTGAAATTATCAATATCACTATAATTTTGTGATGTGATCTCAACGTCCTGCATTGAATCAAACTTGTCGCTTGAACACTCTCCTGTCTCTATGGATTTGGAGCTTCCTCCAAATTCCTTTGTAACAACCCAATCTTGCATACAAACGTAGTTCCACCACTTATTTTGGATTCAGGATGCCCTGGTCATTAGCTCGAGGGCCTTTTCGTTCATATCATATTTTATTTAATAGCTTCAAACGAGACAGATGAGACAAGATACCAAACACATTAAGCGAAAATATCACCAAGTGCATAACAAAGTTCACCCGACGTGGGCTATGTCTCTAGGCTCATGAATCCATGAATGGCTTCATTAATTTATTCAAATAAAATATCCTTTATAAAGGGTCGAAGACCCACATCATGAAGTGGTAGTAGAATTCCCACAAAAGTGGAAATATCTAAGAGATTCTCTTATACACAAAACTGAGAGTTGATTCTCACAAGAATGTGGCTATGTCTCTCTTAGAAAGTGATAATCTCTTGTGAATGGGTTGATATCTCATAATCATGTTGCATAAACTAGACTCTCTCACATAAAATGGCAACAAGTCTCTTGAATCCATTAATCGTTTCTAAGTCTCAAAATTTTGAAACCAATTACTATAAACATGAATACTTTCTGAAGAAGTGTCAAAGTGGCCTTTTTCAGCACTACATCGCCTTCGTATTGTGTGAAAAAGATCAAATTGTGAATTCACTGGAATGATTCAGATCTCGCTACCTTGCTACAAAATACAAATATCACCAAAACCTACAACATAAATTCATCTCTTCATAATATCCAAAAAAGAAAAAAAAACATAGATGAATAAATATTACATCGATTTTTGTGTGAAGGTGACCAGAATGTTTCTCAAACTTCAGCAAACACATCACCAATATGTATGTCTTGTCATCACATGAATTTTCATTGGAAACTCGACCCCCTTCTAAAGAGTGTTACCATGCCTCATTAATCGTTCCAAAGGGTCACTGTCAAATGTGATCTCCAACCACAAGCTCTAATTTTCGATGCCTAAACTGAAGCATACTCCATCCCAACTACTCCATATCAGAATTATGCAATTTAGGGTTACAAACATGACCACCTTTTGACATGTGCAAGGTTTCCTTGGATCTCATCCAAAACATTAATGGCAAACATGAGCTTCTGCCATGAGCTTAGATCTATCTTAACTCAAGCACCAAGAGAGTTCAAATCTATTAAGATACAAAACTATTTTAGATTGTAAGAGATTTGATCCCTATTAGCTCTTGGTTCATCCATATTGGGTCATTATATTTTTTTTCGTCCATCTTGATTCTTTCACACTGGAAAAAAGTGGAGGAATCATCTCATGAGACTGTTTTTACCGGAAAGACCCAAGTTGGAAAAATAGGGTTTGAAGTCTTTTCGGAGCATATTAAGGTATCAAATGACATTTTTATGGGTTAAAACTTTACTTCTTTAGTGCTACACCATTTTTTATTATTCTACACACAAATACCTTTCCACCAACACAAGAATCACATCAATAAGAGTATATATCTGAAATTTATGCCACACATAAGAAAATAACATGTGTGTTCATCTTATTTTTGAGAATCCAATAAATTTTGTCTTGTGGAGTTATAAGAGATTAAGCTTCTGAATATCATTGATGAGAAATAATAAGCTAAACGAGAAGTCTTTGTTTGTTGCAATATTTCTTGTTTCAGAGAAAAATCAGTATAAAAACATACTAACCATTTTCTAATAAAATGAATGCTTAAGAAACAAATTAAAGGTTCTGAAACTCCCCAGTTTAGCTGATTTGATGAGGATCATTACTGCTTGTCCCAAAAACTTGAAATTAAAACAACAAAGGTGAATGAACTCCAAATTTCATCTAGTAGAGGTGTGAAAATGTGATGAAGAGATGAAAAACAAAGTTTTATATAAGAAAAAAACTAAAAATAAAATCAAAACCAACACTGAAGAAATGAAAATGAATGAAAGTGGGCATATGAAACTTACTATTGGAGAATCATATTTAATCTTACCTGAGAGATATCATTTTCTCCAATAAAAATAACTTTGTCCTTTAATTAGAATCAAAAGCATGAATAAGTTTACTTTTTTGAAATCTCATTGATCCAAAATATTCATTTATTAAATCTAAACTAAAGTAAACAATAAAATAAAAGAAAACAATGTTTCATGTCCAAGGAATGAGAATTCATCCCATTTTTCTCACACTACAATCGATAGGATGCCATGTGAGCCCCCATTATTCATGAAAAAATGGTCTAGCCATGTGATATTTAAAAGAAAAATATACTAGTAATTGCACCATATGATATTTAAAAGAAAAATATACTAGCAATTGCATCATATGTTGCAAAGGAAATGCTGTAAAGCAGTAACATAGGAAATATTATAGAGGAAGTGCTCTCACATGAATCATGCAGGTAGGAAAGAGTATTACAGATGAAATGCTCTCGCATGAATCATGTCAAATAGCTACAACTAGTGAACAACTACAACTAATGAACAACAAGATTGGGTTATTCAGTTACATAATTTGGTTACAACTACATATGCTAATATCATTTTTAGATAAGTATCAATTCTTTGGTCCTAAGATGAAATATCATCATTCAAGAATTTTAGAAAATGAGGTGTTTGACTAGTATAACCCTTTCTTCTCTAAGAACCATAAGTATGGATGTACCAAAAAATAGATTTTCAATAGGAAAAAATAGATTACATCAAAACCACAAAGAATAAAAACTCATCTATGGTATAACTTAGGTATTTAATAATATAACTTACGAAATCTCTTGATAGAAACAAATAATTTCATCAATTTTCCTCTTTAGTAATCATGCATTTTTCATTTTTCAAAAATTTCAACAAAAAAAAACTAATTACATCATTTAAATAATCGAACATAAACCTCAATTTGTAATTATAATACCTCATATCATTGAAAATAAATGAACATTAATTTACATTATAGCATTAAAAAGACAAGAACATCCTCAATGGCTACTCAAAAGAAATGAACAGTAATTTATGTGACAACAATAAAAATACATGAACATTAATGGGTTACTATGTGAATATATAAACACCTTAAAGCACTCAATAACCCTTTCAATTTAAAAATATATTATCATCTTTATCAAAGGAAATTATGTTACAGAATTGGGATATTCGGTTACACAATTTGGTTACAACTACATATATTAATATGTGGTTCATTATTAGATTTATGAATTTGTTCAAACATTCTACTTTTTGCATAAAAGACAAATGCTAAGCAACAATGCTACATATTACACTTGTGTAAAAATGTTTTTAGATTAATTATGAAATTTTAGAAAAAAATGATATTAATCACAATTAAAGGATACTAAAGAAAAATGTTATGAGATATTAAAAATATTTTCAAAATTTCATAAGTTAAATGGTCCTCTTAATACATCTTATTAATTGAAATAAACTTTATTTTCAATAATTATATGATATCTATTAGTTGTGCTAATTTTAATAACTATTTTATTTCTAACTCTAATATGATAGCATAATAGGGTTGGTATAATTCTTAATAATTATTATACAATATGATCGACTATTATTTTTTTTCCTTCCTATTATGAGTAAATCCTTACATTAAGAAGATGCTATGTAAAGATAGGTATGCAATCACATATAAAAGAAGAGTTAAAATAAAGAGACAAAGGTAGTGGTAGAATAAAAAAAACACTCATGTATTCATTTTTTTGATATTCCTCTTAGATACATTCAGGGACACACACACTAGACGCTTAGAAGTTATTCCTGTTTAGTTTCTTAAAATAACTCAATCGATTGACCCGATAAGGAGGTCAACCCAACTAGAAGGTCAATTTCATTAGAGGATTTATCCAAGATACATGTCAACTAAGTAGTCTAGTAGTCTTTCTTGACTTGTGGGCCTAGTCGACCGAGTTAATCAGCCCCTTCAACATCTCCCCCACCTCACTTCCTTCTTCATTCAAACTAAGAGGGATGTAGAAAATTTTACAAAAGAAATTTTTCATAAGAATTTTGACAGGAATATAAGAATAAGCTCAAAGAACGATAGAAGAATTCTTCAAGGAGTTGTAGTTGCAAAAGAATATGGTTCCATTTATTTCATTGTTGTTGTTAGTGTTGATGTAGCTATTTGGTTAATTGATTATCCTTCTATCCAAGCCTTAAGAGGCATATCTTTGCCTAGGGTCTTAATGACTCTTTTTTTTTTCTACTAGGGATCAACTAGATCCTTCTAGCTATGCCTTAGTTGTATTTGATCGGCTTAGATGGGCTTGTTCTTTTAAATATCACATTGTGAATTCACTGGAATGATTCAGATCTTGCTACGTTGCTGCAACATACAAATATCACCAAAACCTACAACATACATTCATCTCTTCATAATATCCAAAAAAGAAAAAAACCATAGTTGAATAAATATTACATCGATTCTTGTGTGAAGGTGACGACAATTTTGTTCAAACTTCAGCAAACACGTCACCAATATGTATGTCTTGTCATCACATGATTTTTCATTGGAAACTCGACCCCCTTCTAAATAGTGTTACCATGCCTCGTTAAGCATTCCAAAGAGTCACTGTCAAATGTGATCTCCAACCACAAGCTCTGAATTTCGATGCCTAAACTGAAGCATACTCCATCCCAACTGCTCCATATCAGAATTATGCAATTTAATATTGCAAACATGTCCACCTTTTGACATGTGCAAGGTTTTCTTAGATCTCATCCAAAACATTAAGGGTAAACATGGGCTTCTGCCATGAGCTTAGATCTATCTTAACTCAAGCACCAAGAGAGATCAAATCTATTGAGATACAAAACTATTTTAGATTGTAAGAGATTTGATCCCTATTAGCTCTTGGTTGATCCATATTGGATCATTATATTTTTTTCATCCATCTCAATGCTTTCACAGTGGAAAGAAGTGGAGGAATCATCTCCTGAGACTGTTTTTACTGGAAAGATCCAAGTTGGAAAAGTAGGGTTTGAAACCTTTTCGGAACATATTAAGGTATCAAATGACATTTTTGGGGGTTAAAAATTTACTGCTTTAGTGCTACACCATTTTTTATTATTCTACACACAAATACCTTTCCACCAACACAAGAATCACATCAATAAGAGTATATATGTGAAATTTATGCCACTCGGAAGAAAATAATATGTGTGTTCATCTTATTGTTGAGAGTCCAATAAATTGTATCTTGTGGAGTTGTAAGAGATTAAGCTTCTAAATATCAGTGATGAAAAATAATAAGCTAAACAAGAAGTCTTTGTTTGCTGCAATATTTCTTGTTTAAAAAAAAAAATCAGTATAAAAGCATATTACCCATTTTTTAATAAAATGAATGCTTGAAAAACAAATTAAAGGTTCTGAAACTCCCCAGTTTAGCTGATTTGATGAGGATCATTACTGATTGTCCCAAAAACTTGAAATTAAAACAACAAAGGTGAATGAGTTCCAAATTTGATCTGGTAGAGGTGTGACAATGTGATGAAGAGCTGCAAAACAAAGTTTTGTATAAGAAAAAAACTAAAAACTAAATCAAAACCAACACTAAAGAAATGAAAATGAATGAAAGTGGACATATGAAACTTACTATTGGAGAATCTTATTTAATCTTATCTGAGAGATATCATTTTCTCCAATAAAAGTAACTTCGTCTTTTAATTAGAATCAAAAGCATGAATAAGTTTATTTTTTTGAAATCTCATTGACCCAAAATATTCATTTATTAAATCTAAACTAAAGTAAACAATAAGCTAAAAGAAAACATTGTTTCATGTTCAAGGAATCAGAAGTCATCCCATTTTTCTCACACCACAATAGAGAAGATGCCATGTCAGCCCCCATTATTCATGAAAAAATGGTGTAGCCATTTGATTGTTATGTAGAAAACTATAGAAGAGTCTATGTTGTAACTTTGGTTAAGAGTTGAGATAGTCAAATCTAACCACTAGTAGGCTATCAGGTTGTGTTATAATGGAACCACTAGGAGGAAAAGAGATTTCATTAGTTCAAGTGCATTTGTTCGTTATTTGAGCAATAATAGTAAAGAGAGATAGGAGATAGAGCACAACAAAAGGATTTTTGCACTGTAGCAGCGCACGGGCCATAGGCCATAGTTTTTTGTACTCGTAGACATATTTCGATTCACAGAAAGAGAGAGGAGCAGTCTCACATTTCAGTCAGTTTTTCTGCCAAAAGGATTTCCCAAAGCATATCTTGTGTCAAATGTGTGTGTGAGATCCTTATTTTTCCATTCTCTATTTTCTCCGTACTTTTAATTCACAAGAATGCACTATTAATAGTAAATCAATAGATCCAAAATATAATAAAGTCCTAATAGTGTAGCATTTTAAATTTCAAATATAATTTTATCACTTCGGTTGTGACAAATTGTCCAATGAAATATCCATCAAAGTTTATAGAACATTTGTAAATCAAAATTAAAATGGATAAAAAATGATATCTAAAATATATATAGTCTTTCTTATATAGCGTTTAATGGAAGAAGAAAACAATGCCCGACGACTCAACCTCTTAGAAATTGAAACAATGGACTCCCGGAGAGCTGATCACCAGGGGAGTTACCGATGATTGTAAATTATTGCGAGTTTCTCTGCTTTTATATCTTCTTGTTTTTTTTCTTTTTATCGGGAAGAAAGTTTTTTAATTGCCACATAAGACTATCCTGAGAAAGCGATGTATTATCGGCAAATTAGACAGTTGTTGTGGTGGTTATTTCTTTTGATTTAACAAGTTATAACTGCCCAGTGCCCTCTCATTGATATATACAGCGTGTGGAGTTGCTCAATCCATTTGTATTTGTCTTCTGACATTTTCAATTAAGAAATTCATTGGAGTATCGCCAGGCAATTGTCGTTCCTTCTATTTTGAAAATGTCGCTTATCTGTGTGCTCTCTACAGTGAAATTTTCGTAGAGCAATTCGCCTTTTTAATAACAAATTCACGTTCAATGAACATCGCAATTATCACGGTCAATGAATCTGATCCAATTATTCTGCCATTTAGCCGTGCTTTACTTTGCATTCCATCTCCATCTTTCTTTCACGCTCCATTATCGATTCACCATCCCTGGGAATTTTTCTTCTATTTTAATGGCTATAAATCTATATTAATGTTTAGGAATATCCATTGATCAAATTATACCCAATGCAGCCTCTGTCTCTGCTAGTGTGAAAATGAACAAAGAGATGGTGGATCAGGGCTCTGGGTCACTCACGCTGTAGGTGGCGCTTTCTAATGCCATCTTCATTGTGGAGTGGGCACAAGAGACATCGCTGTCAATGACTAAATACTGTCAGTCTACGTTTATTTGCCTCAAATCACGCCTCAGAGAAATGAAAACCAAAGATGTGGTGTTATGACGCATCCAGCCTCCAGGGATCAAAATTGTGCATATTTTAATTGGGATATGTGTTAACACTGGGATGAGACCAAAATATATACCTATATTAAAACTACCACCGTGCAGAAAGAAAATCATTCGGGAATCAAACCTTTAAAATGTGCCTCTACATGCATGTTCGTGCCATTAATGTGTTAGGTTTAATATAGCCATGGAGAAATACTTGGAATAATAAAATTAAATAGTAAAACATTTATTTTTCTGTGGATGTGTTACAGTAGGGTAGAGAGGTTATCATTTATAGCCATGGAGAAATACTATAGAACAATAAAATTAAATAGTAAAACATTTATTTTTATGTGGATGTGTTATACTATGGGAGAGATGTTATTATTTATGTTATTTAAAAAAAAAATATATATATTTTATATCAACAAATTGAAAATGGTAAAATAAAAGAAATTAATGTACCTACTAGTTTATTTTAATTTTATATTATATAGACATATAATGTAATTGGAGCTAAAAAATAATTTAAGAAGTGTATTTCTTTACTACATAAAATTTAATTTTTATTACTAGCAAGAAATGTATTTTTTTCACTATTTAATATTACTGAAGAAATAATATTATTCATATGTAATTTATTCTATTTTCAATTTATATGTGATATTTAAAACAAAAATATATTAGCAATTGCACCATATGTTGCAAAGGAAACCCTATAAAGCAGTAACATAGGAAATAGTATAAAGGAAATGCTCTCACATGAATCATGCAGGTAAGAAAGAGTAGTATAGATGAAATGCTCTCGACATGAATCATGTCAAATAGCTACAACTAGTGAACAACTACAACTAATGAACAACAAGATTGGGTTATACAATTACATAATTTAGTTACAACTACATATGTTGATATAATTTTTAGATAAGTATCAGTTCTTTGGTCCTAAGATGAAATATCATCATTCAAGAAGTTTATAAAATGAGGTGTTTGATTAGTATAACCCTTTCTTCTCTAAGAACCATAAGTATGGATTTACCAAAAAAACATATTTTCAATAGGAAAAAATAGATTACATCAAAGCCACAAAGAATAGCAATTCATCTATGGTATAACTTAGGTATTTAATAATATAACTTAAGAACTCTTGATAGACACAAATAATTTCATCATTTTTCCTCTTTAGTAATCATACATTTTTCATTTTTCAAAAATTTCAACCAAAAAAAACTAATTACATCATTTAAATAATCCAACATAAAGCTCAATGTGTAATTATAATGTTTACCTCATATCATTGAAAATAAATGAACACTAATTTACATCATATAATTAAAAATACAAGAACATCCTCAATGGCTACTCAAAAGAAATGAAGAGTAATCTATGTGACAACAATAAAAATACATGAACATTAATGGGTTACTATGTGAATATATAAACACCTTAAAGCACTCAATAACCCTTTCAATTTAAAAAATATACTATCACATTTATCAAAGGAAAATATGTTACAGGATTGGGCTATTCGGTTACACAATTTGGTTACAACTACATATGTTAATATGTGTTTCATTATTAGATTTATGAATTCATTCAAACATTCAATAATTGCTATCAATTACTTTTTGCATAGGCTATTCGGTTACATAATTTGGTTACAACTACATATGTTAATATGTGTTTCATTATTAAATTTAATTTCTATCAACTATTTTTTGTATAAAAGACAAATACTAAGCAACAATGCTGCATATTACACTTGTGTAAAAAAGTT
This sequence comes from Pinus albicaulis, assembly GCA_034641835.2. NCBI lineage: Eukaryota > Viridiplantae > Streptophyta > Pinopsida > Pinales > Pinaceae > Pinus > Pinus albicaulis. The sequence goes on from CM076577.1 coordinate 1,167,614,436, forward strand.
TTTAGATTCATTTTAAAATTTTGGAAAAAAATTATATTAATCAGAATTAAAGGTAAAGAATAATGTTATTAGATATTAAAAATATTTTCAAAATTTCATAAGTTAAATGGTTCTCTTAATACATCTTATTAATTGAAATAAACTTTATTTTCAATAATTATATGATATCTATTATTTATGCTAATTTTAATAACTATATAATTTCTAACTCTAATATGATAGCATAATAGGGTTGGTATAATTCTTAATATGTAGTATACAATATAATCAATAATTATTTTTTTTCCTTCCTATTACGAGTAGATCCTTACATTAAGAAGATGCTATGTAAACATAGGTATGCAATCACATATACCAGAAATTTAAAAGAAAGAGACAAAGGTAGTGGTAGAATAAAAAAAGCACTCATGTATTCCTCATAGATACATTCAGGGACACACACACTAGACTCTTGGAAGTTATACCTGATTATTTTCTTTAAATAACTCAATTTATTGACCCAATAGGGAAGTCAACCCAACTATAAGGTCAATTTCATTAAAGGATTGATCCAACATACATGTCAACTAAGTAGTCTAGTAGTATTTCTTGACTTGTGGGCCTAGTCGACTAAGTCAATCAACCCCTTAAACATCTCCCCCACCTCACTTCCTTCTTCATCCCAACTAAGAGGGATGTAGAAATATTTTACAATAGAAAATTATCATAAGAATTTTGACAGGAACATAAGCTTAAACTCAAAGAACTATAGAAGATTTCTTCAAGGAGTTGTAGTTGCAAAAGAATCTGGTTCCTTTTATTTCATTGCTATTATTGGGGTTGATGTAGCTATTTGGCTAATTGATTATCCTTCTATCCAAGTGTTAAGAGGCATATCTTTGCCTAGGGTCTTAATGAATATTTTTTTTTTCCTACCAGGGATCACCTATATCCTTCTAGTTCTGCCTTAGTTGTATTTGATTGGCTTAGATGGGCTTGATGTGTTTTTTAGAAGATGTTTGGAAAAATTGATTCTTTGCCTAAAATTGTGATGCTTCTTCTAGCATCAGTGTAGGATAGGACTCGAAAGGTTGTCTTATAAATTTTTGGTGCCAAAATTTCTAAATGTTATTAAGTGTTCCATTCCCTTATTGAGTACACAACTTATGCCTCCAGATAATTCATCTGTGATATATGCTTTAACTATTTAGACAATGCATTATTTTGAAAATATTGAAGATTGATTATTTTCTCCATATCTAAGAGTTGTTTTCTTATTATTTGGATATAGTCTGATGTGTTATTCACTTTGACCTATGGATTTCACCCTTCTCTCAACCATTTTCTTTCTTCGTGCATTGATGTTGTTTCTATTTTGTTTCTTAAAATGGTACTCCTTTGATTAGTTAAGCCTTTTACAATAATCTATTGGATTCTTGGTGGAATGTAGGTGGATGATAATGAATTGCCCAATTATTCAAGGTTGTAGTAGTTATAGCATCATGGTCCACTATGTATCAAATTGATGCTTTACCTTGTCAAATGAGGCGAACTACTATTGTAAGAAAAAATATGTTTCCTCAAATCATGCTTTGTTACTCTGATGTCAAAGTTTCTCTACTTTTGTCCTCATATATTTGTTAAGGTCAACTAACTTATGCACAAGATATTGTATAGCCACAAGTCAATACTCCCTTATTGCTAGGGCTTGTATTTACAATTTTTCCTGAGTCATCTTGATGCACTTCTTCCAGGAAATTTCCTCTTTTAATTTTATGTTTCATTTCATTATCCATTGACAATTTTCATATAGTTGACACTTCTTGGGAGATATCAAATAAAAATTTGAAAATGTGACGACTTGATACCTGATTTGGGTTAATTGGTTCAGTTAAAATCAATATAAGCTTTGTCTACATCGATTAATCCTTCACCCTTTTATCCTTCTTTCTCCAAATCTTGTATTTTTTCTTTCATTTTGAGGATTTTGACTGCTATGGCACCTTTTCTCCTGATTGTTGTTGCATTATTTCATGATTACTTTGTTGCTACAAAGGTGTTAATGTTTTTTGATATGTATGAAATGAAGAGTTGACTGTGTGGCAAGTGCCATCAAACTCTATTGTTCAAGAATTATATTCCATTTAATTAATCAATTTGAGTTGGTAAACCTCTGAAGCGTAATGCAAAATATATCGAGGGCATTTTTTCTAACTTATCTACTGAAATCACTTTGCAAACTATTTATCATCAAGCAACGAAACATAATTTAATGATCAAAATAAAGTGTGAATAACAAAATTCAACACAACATTGGTTCTAAATTCTTTTAAATCATTATCTTTTAAGGATTTCTTGTCTTCAGATAATCACATAATCATTTTAATCAATAATTTAATTAGTCATAAGTGTTTCAACTAAATCAAACAATTCCTTAAACAATTTAATAGTTCGTGTGGGTAGAATTTACTATTCACACACAAGATGAAATCGACATCCATTTAAAGGGAATTAAACTTGAACACATTTATTTGAATGCATTTAAAGGAAAATTAAAGAGAAAGAAACAAATTCCTTGCATAGGGGGGCCTCCTAGCTTGATAAAGTTCTACTAGAAAACTCATATAACTTTAAAGAGTAAAAAAACTCTAAAACATGAAACAAGTCATAAAACACACTCACACCAGCATGTAACTCCTAAGAACTGAACTGTGTGTAGTAATGATAACGAATCTTGAAGTAATTGATAATGAATCTTCTTGTTTCAAAATAACTATTTACATTATAAGAAGTGACTGTTCCTGCCGAGTTTCTAGACACTAGCTTAATACTCATGCTCAAGTTGCCCAAGAGGTATTCATTTTTGGACTGAAAACCAGAACCTAGTGAAACAACTAAAATTATTATTACAATTCTCAGAATTCAATATATATGAGTCTTAGATGTCCATAAAAAGGTGATATTGTACCTGAGGTTTTATCCATAGTGAGCTGCGTTGTTTGGCCATTATTCAACAATTGAATGGTTCCCCATGAAATATCGAAATTGTCGTTGAAGCCAGAGGATTATACACAGGATAGAATTAGAATCAAAACTAAAATTATGTATACTAATTCTCACCAATTGATTCAAAATACTAAAATATTTACATAGCTTTTCATTGCTAATGATGGTATTAAATGACTGGAATTGTCAAATTTGGTTGCTTTTTTTTGCAATAGGGTACTGCACATCATCCGACAACTGCAACTTTATCTGCCCGTGCCTCTGCATCCAAAAACTATGGTCCAGCCATTTCCTCTTTCTCTTGTTCTACATCTCAGAAGTTAAAATTAAAACTATATGAATGAATTAAAGATTAATCATGGAAAAGAAACATAAATATAGACAGATACTTGCTTGTCCTTGTTCTGGCATATCATGAATGGATTGTTGGCCATCCTCCTCCTCGTGCTTTATGCCTAGAAATGAATCCATGGCCCCACCCACTCGTTTTATGATTCCTTTCCTCCCTTTATCGGTCCCATCATTGAAAGAGTCAGTTTCATCAGATTACCCTTTTGCAACGCCATATCTGAGCTTCGATTCAACCATGTGGGCTGCACTTGATGTTGTTTCATAAATATTCTCTCAATATATTTTATGATGATCATAATATTTATGTTCCTTGGTTTCTCCTGCATGTATCATCAACGAATGTTATTCTCTTATTCAAGAACACAAGAAACTTCCAACATAATTAATCCTTCAAATAAATCGATCAGATTACCTCAAATTCCTCTTAGTTTCTGCTAGCAATTTCTGCGTCTTCATCGCTCCAACGTTCTACAGTATTCAGTTTCTCCTTAGTGGGCTTCAGGGTTTCTTCAGAGATTAGGGCATTGTTAGGGCGGGGTCCTAACTAAACGTTGTCAGAATCTGATCTCCATGATTTGCCTTGTAATCTGTGAGATTCATCCTCTTGACCTACATCAGATCTTTTCATATTATCAGGAGCTTCAACATCATAGAACAATTCTCTGATGGTTACAAACTCGGGATCTTCTGTAATTGGGGTTTCAATGGTCTCTTTGTGGGAATCCAATCTCCTTGATTTGCGTTGTTTGTGAGATTCATCCTCTTGACCTAGATCAGATCTCTGCATATTATGAGGAGATTCAACATCATAGAACGATTCTATGATGATTTTGAAATCGATATCTTCTTCAATTGGGGTTTCTATTGTCTCTTTTCCGGAATCCGATATCCCCTATTCGTCTTCGTTTTCATCGTCATTTTCTGTCCGTTTTTCAGAAGTAGCAAAGTAACCAGCCGCGACAATTTCAGAATTTGTGTTGTAGGCTCTAGGCCTAGTACTGTGATGGTAGTCTACTTACTCCTTTAGGAAACCTTTTTCTAAAATGGTTTTCCTTTGTAACAGATTAATAATAACATTATTTAATCCTAAGGTAGACACTATTTCAATCATCTAACATTAAAATCAATGGTGCATAAGGGTACACCTGGCATTTTAAGAAAGTTGTTTTCAAAAAAGGATGCTTTAATTTAAAAAAAAAATTATTGTGAACAGTAAAATATCTCAATATCCATCTATTTTATATATAGAAAAATAAAGTAATTTAAATTTACAAAAATCTTATATTTTTGTTTTCCATAACTATGAAGATGTATATATAGGATTTTAAAAATATGAATTACAAAGAAAATAAAATACTCAATAAGCAGGTTGAGTAAAATATTTTAACGTGAAACATATAGAAAGATACTGTGAGAATTCTTATTAAATTAATAATTGCTTTCTAATTCAATGTATGACTGAGATTTGTGATTTTTTCCATCTTTAGGTAATGTGATTTTTAATATGATTGGTATGTGAGTTTTGAGATTATTGGCATGTGTAATTTTTGGCTTACTCCTAGGGGCATTTAAGTGGCAAAAAAAAAAACCCTAATCTAGATCAACCCTTAACATAACTAGATTTTTCCCAATGACTTATTTTACTACAAAATGCCTTATTCGAAATCCCATAAAACACATATAATTCATGTTTTTAATTTTTTTAAATTTAGATTTCTTAAAATGTAAGAATAATTAAAAATTGAAACAAATTATATATATTAATTTATAAAATAAGTTAAATAAAAATAATATTAAAAATTTGAAATAAATTATATATATTATTGTATAATGTAAATTAGATATGTATATTATTTTATAAAATAAAGTGAATATATGTATAGTGACGTAAACAAAATCAAATCTTCCTCTACTATAAGCATTAATTAATAATAATAATAATAATATTTTTAATTTAAATAATATTAAACTCGGTAATATTGTAAGTATGGTATTTTAGAATTTTTAAAAACAAATAAATATTTAATATTTCTTTTTTTTTTGTAACTTTAGGTCGTACCTTCTATTTTCTATTAATAAAGTCGGGTAAAAGATAGAAAACTAAACCTCAACCTACCTGCAGGAAACCAAGTATTTTGGCCATTAAAGTTCAAAATACATCAGCCAAAACATAAAAAGTCTTAACAGCCTATACCATATCTGTCGATAATGGATATCCAAGTCTAGAGAAAATATCATATACAAAAAGGATTAAAAGGTTTAGCCATTTAAAACGAAAGTGCAACATAAGAACAATAAAGTCTTAATCCTCCTCGGATTCAACAGGCGTTGGATTTTTGGCTATAGCTCATGCTAATTCAACTGAAACCTATTGCATTGCCTTAATTTCCTTCTCCAATCTTCCAAACCTTGCATATTGATGCAGCTGACGTAAATTAATTTCCTCAATATTCCTATTGATATCAGCCAAGGTTGGTAACAACTTTGTTTCAGCTATAGACATAACAACCTTAGCTAACAGGCATTTAATTAACCAATAGGTTCATACAGATTGTTGAAACAAAGAAGTTCGACCCCAAGTGTGCCTAGGGTCTGTAATAACAGTCTGCATATCCTCTAGAACCATATCATCTTCCAAATCTATGTTATCAAGAACCTTAGTTTCCCATCCGTAAATATGGGCACAAATTGAATTAGGGATTTCTGTCATAAACGTTTGAACCAGGTGCTCAAGATGTTACTGAACCAACTTCCTTCCTCTTTTCTGATGTGTTTCGGGAGAGGGCTGCTTGCATTTTCCCCTAGTAGGATTCATTCCTCGTTTAACCATTTTAGAGAAACCCGACAAATCTGTTAAAAATTCCTGCCAAACAACAATACTAGTCAGCTTCGTAGAGAACATGTAAGGCAAAGCACGAATAACTACTCCATCTCCCAGGTCAGTCACCGAGAATAAGATAAGAGGTAAACAACCAGAGCAGACATGAAAACATCTGAATAGGTACAGAAAAGGCTGAACAACAAGCCACTGTCTAGAGACCCTATTAAAGACCCAGAAATCATAACGAAAATAGCAATCCTGAAGGGAAAAATGCCAATTAAAAGTCCTAATTGCATATTTGTGAAGGTAAAATGAACCAAAGCAACCCATAAGAATTTTCATGCAGGTTCCCAACAATCCCCAAAAGAAAGAAAGGTGCAGAGAAATTGCCCGATTCAGATACTATAAAAGGATAGAATTAACAAAGGGAGCATTACTTCTAAATCCCAATACCCAAACCAATGTACAGCAATCCTAAAAGTCAATAAGGAAATTCATAGTCCCGATTACATAAATATTAAGGTAAAACAAACCACGGAAATCCCTAATATTTTTCATGCAGGTGCCCGATAGGCCCCGAAAGTAAGCCAAGCACAAAGCAACAATACCTCTAACTCCCAACACGTATATTAAAGCATAACGCCGACTAACAAGCCCATTACTGTTATGCAACAAGCCCACCAAAGGGGATAAAGAAAAACCCATAATTCGATAGATATAAGGGTCAAAGGAAAGGAACAAAGACGTAAACATACTAGCAGGCATAAAAATGAAAGACAAAGAAAAATCCTGTTGATGAAAATAGATGTTGCAACCAACCTCCTGAATCTGTTGCATGAATTCAAACCAGAAATGATCATACTGTCATTCCCACAAATCCTCCAAGAAAACCATGACAAAAATCCAACTAAATATTAAATATTTCAAAGCTATATTGTGTACTTAAATAAATTTAATTTTGAATAATTAAAAATGTAAATAAATTGGACGGTTAACTATTTTGAATTTTAAATAAAAGCTAATGATTATTGTAATGAGTAAATTAGATTTTATTTTTAACATTTAGTTGAAGTATGGTATTTTATAATTTTTAAAAAACAAATAAATATTTAATATTTCAAAGCTATATTGTGTACTTAAATAAATTTAATTTTGAAAAATTAAAAATGTAAATAAATTGGATGATTAACTATTTTGAATTTTAAATAAAAGGTAATGATTATTGTAATGAGTAAAGTAGATGCTATTTTTAATATTTAGTTGTAAGGGTAGTTATTTTAAAATGAAAATATTTTTGGACATTATATATATGAATTAGAATATTTTTATTATGATAGAAAATATGAGCATAATTTATTTATTTTTTCCATAAGTTTAATATTTTGAAAACTAAACGAGTAGCATAAAATGAATATTTTTAAATTGGTCATATTGATCATAATCTAAGGTTTCATAGTGCAAAATTTACAAAAGTGCTACATAGAAAACATAAAATATACTCAAAATCATAGAAAAACAAATTAATATTAAATTGGTGGTATGATGTGGTACTTTGTAGCCTTTCATTCTATAGGGGTGTCCTTCGAGCTTGGTGCCTAAGGCTCTCCATTTGAGTCTGATTTAGGTGGATCGATACCTATCATCCTTTTATTTAGGAGTGTGTTTTATTGTTAATTCTATCCACTTTCTTGATGATTTTGTCATGCATATGATAATTTTCTACTTAGTATCAACTCTATTTGTGAGGAGTCTTCCCATTAAAGTATTTATATGGAAATATAGGTTGATTGTTTGCATGTAGGAGGAGCCTTTGGCTTTAGTAGATTTCCAAATGTTTGGGATCTAGGCTCTAGATTCCTAGTCCAGATGCATGTCATGAATGTACATTTGAGATTGTCTTACTTGTTCTTCCACATACGACATTTCTCTTTGTAAAACCACAGGGATTATATCCTTGTATATTTCCATAGTGTATTTAGTATTTGACTATGTACAAGTGCCCCAAATGAAAGGGGGATTGAATTTTGGGGATGAAATGGGATAACAGTGTCCCCTTCTACCTCGATAAGTTGGTTCATCTAAGCGATGTTTGACTATACATGGAGCAGGGTACACTACAATTTGGACAGAAAGAGGAAGAGAAATATAGAAAAATATGAAGTATGAGGGGGAAAAGGGAGAATAGGGGGTAGACATGAGAATTAGATGTGGAGAAATAAAGGAACAAGCAAAGGCTCAAACAAAAAGGGACAACTGGATAGACAAGCAAGGAGGTCAGGATGAAATCTAGAGGTGGGGTAGGAGATTAGAGAAATGCATAGATTCTGGGGGAATGACTATAAAAAGACCAGAAAAATTAAAATTATGAAGCCCAACGAGGGGAGAGAGGCCCAAATACCAATAAATCTAAAAAATGATATAGAACTAGAGATGATGAAATTTAGAGTTGAAGTAAGATTGTAGAGAGGTGTAATGAAGAAACCAAACATGAAATTTCCAAATGGATTATGGGTGTTGGGTGTGGAGCCTGATTATCTTGTTTATTTTATATCACAGCATTGGACCCCTGTACCTTAATGGGGCGACAACGCCGCCCGTAACTAAACACTGCATGGGGGGTCTAGGGGGGCGGTTGCGACTTTATGGAGCACCCCCCCCTGGCGGGGGGTTTCGGGGGTAGCGCCCCCAAAGCTAAGAACATATGTAAAATTTCCTTGTAAAAGTATAGTAATTTCTAGTCAATCTGGGTCGTTCATTAGGCAGATGATCTGACGGTAGAAGTTATGTTTAGTTTTGGGTTTTTTGCCCTAGAAGGCAACCCCTCGTTTTTAATGAGGGTATTGTATTGCAGCTGTGATGTGTGTGTGTATTCTCAGAGCGAGAAACATATAGGGAGACTGTGAGAGAGAACAGAGGATATTACAATGGATCTGCTGTAGGTTGTGTCTCTTCATTTTTGTTGGATAATAGAAAGGAAGGATTGGTTGTTTAGGGTGGACATAGCCCAAACTGGGTGAACCATGTATATCTGTGTCTCTATGGTTTTATGTGTTTTATGTGCTTGTGTTTTCTGAATATTTTATATGTTGCATTTCTCTGTAATATTTAATTTTCTAACAACTGGTATTGGAGTTGAAGGTCTATTTGGTTGATAAACTCACAGGAAAGAAGGGTTCCTGGTTCGAGTGGGAGAAATGGCGGAAGATGGTAAGTTTAGGGTCGAGAAATTTAATGGCCAAAACTTCCCGTTGTGGAAGATGCAAATGGAAGATTATTTATATCAGAAATATATGTACCTAACATTGAGCGGAAAAATGAAGAAGCCAATGACTATGATAGATGCAGAATGGGATATTCTCGGTAGAAAGGCGCTCGAAACAGTATGGATGTGCCTCACGGTGTCGGTAGACTTCAATATTTCGAAGGAAACAACAACAGAGGGTTTGATTAAGGCATTGGCGAAAATATATGAAAAACCCTCAGCCTCAAATAAGGTATTTCTTATGAAACATTTATTTCATATGAAGATGTCGGAAGGTGGATCTGTTGCAGACCATTTAAATGATTTTAATACAGTTACCTATCAGTTAAGTTCTTTAGGGGTAAAATTTGATGATGAAGTTAGGGCTCTTTTATTTCTGTGCTCATTGCCAGAAAGCTGGAATGGTTTAGTTATGGCCATTAGTAACTTTTTCTCTGGATCTAGTACATTAAAGTTTGATGATGTTGTCGGTGCTATCCTTAGCGAGGAAATGCGACGAAAAAGCTTCAGTGAGACATTGGGTAATTCTTTAAGTGCAGAGCCTAGGGGAAGAAGAATGGAAAGAGGAAAGAGCTCGGGATATCACAGTAAATCAAAGAAAGGCAAATCCAAGTCCAAATCGGGGATAGTGTGTTGGAAATGCGGAAAGAAAGGACACCTAAAGAAAGACTGTAGATCTCAAAATGGAAAAGAAGGAGATGCACAACAAGAAAACAATCATGAAGTAAATGTGACAGGTGATGTGTTACAAGATGCTTTGATTCTTTCTTTCGAAAATGTTACTAATTCTTGGGTTGTAGATTCAGGGGCCTGATTCCATGCCACACCTGATAAGAAATATTTTCATGACTATGTTCAAGGAGATTTTGGACAAGTCCGTTTGGGTGATGATAAACCCTGTAAAATTTTTGGAATGGGTAAAGTTCTTGTAAAACAATGAAATGGAAACCAATGGTTATTAAAGGAGGTAAGGCATGTTCCAGATCTGAAAAAAAATATGATTTCAACAGGGCAGTTAGGCAGTGAAGGTTGCATGACAACTTTCACAGATAAAACTTGGAAGGTCACCAAAGGAGCCCTAGTAATAGAAAAAGGTGAAAAGGTTAGTACATTGTATTTATGCAATGGTATTTCTAACTCTGTTAATGCTTTAACTTCCAAAGGATCAAATGCAACATTATGGAATCATAGACTCAGACACATGAGTGAGAAGGGGATGAAGATTCTTCACTCAAGAAATTTGTTGTCGGGTTTGAATAATGTTGATTTTGATTTCTGTGAGGACTGCATTTATGGAAAACAGAAGAGAGTAAGATTTCTAACAGTTGGTAAAGAAAAGAAGAGAGAAAAATTAGAGCTTGTGCATACAGATGTATGGGGACCTGCTCAGGTATCATCTCTTGGTGGCTGTCATTATTATGTTACTTTTATTGATGATGCAACTAGAAAAACATGGATTTATTATAATCAGAATAAATCTAATGTATTTGATATTTTCAAGAAATGGAAGGCTTTGGTTGAGATTGAGACATGAAATAAGTTGAAGTGTCTCATATCAGACAATGGAGGTGAATATTGCAACAAAGAGTTTGATAGGTACTATTTAGAGCATGGAATTCACAAAGAGAAGAAAATTCCAAGAACACCACAAGAAAATGGTGTGTTAGAAAGAATGAACAAAACAATCATGGGGCATGCAAGGTGCATGAGATTGCATGCAGGATTGCCTTTACAATTTTGGGCAGATGTTGTAGATACTGTTGTTTATCTAATAAATAGAGGGCCTTCAAGTTCCTTGGATGGTGGTATTCCAGAGGAAGCATGGACAGGTAAAAAGGTAAACTACTCTTTTTTAAAGCCTTTTGGCTATGAGGCCTTTGTCCATATTAATAAAGAAAACAGAACAAAGCTTGAGGCAAAATCAAAGAAATGTACCTTTATTGGATATGGTGTTAATGATTTTGGTTATTGCTTATATGATTATGAAAATCACAAAATCATTAGGAGCAGAGATGTAATATTCAATGAAAAGGTCTTGTATAAAAATTAGTTGTAGGAAAAGAAATAGGAAAAAGAAAACAAAGAATACACAGTTCTTGATGAGATCACAGAAAAATTAAAGGTGCCTGAAAATAATAATAATCAACAACAACAGTAACCACCACAACAACAACAGGAACCTCAAACACCTGAAAGTGGTGTTAGAAGATCTACCAGGATAAGTAGACCCCCTGAACGATACTCTCCGTCATTATATTATTTATTGTTGACTGATTCTGGTGAACGTGAATGTTATGAAGAAGTAATGCAGGTTGAAAGAAGGAAGAAGTGGGAGCTAGCCATTGAAGAAGAGATGGACTCCTTAATGCATAACCAGCCTTGGGACTTAGTCAGGTTGCCTGCAGGTAAAACTACATTGCAGAATAAATGGGTTTACAGGCTAAAGGAAGAAGATGGAGGAAAACATAGGTACAAAGCTAGACTTGTGGTGAAGGGGTTTGCACAAAAGAAAGGTATTGATTTTGATGAAATATTTTCTCCTGTTGTTAAGATGACTTCAATCAGAACTATTTTAAGTCTTGTAGCAGCGAAAGATTTACATCTTGAACAGTTAGATGTAAAGACAACATTTCTCCATGGAGATTTGGAGGAAGATATCTATATGGAGCAACCAGAAGGATATGAGGTCAAAGGGAAAGAAAAATTAGTGTGCAGGCTAAAGAAGAGCTTGTATGGCTTAAAACAGGCTCCAAGGTAGTGGTATCTAAAATTTGACAAGTTTATGTCTGAACAAGGTTATATTAGATGTCACTCTAATCATTGTGTTTATCTGAAAAGGAAAAATGATGGCAACTATATTATATTGTTATTGTATGTAGATGACATGCTTGTTACAGGGTCTAACATGAAGGAAATAAATGTTCTCAAAAGAAAATTGGCAAATTCATTTGCAATGAAGGATTTGGGAGCTACAAAACAAATCCTTGGTATGAGAATAACTAGAGACAAGAAAATTCGCAAATTAACATTGTCTCAAAATGAGTACATACAAAAGGTGTTGAAAAGATTTAATATGCAGAATGAAAAACCAATTAGTACAACTTTTGCTAGCCATTTCAAACTTAGTAAGGAGATGTGCCCCAAGACCCAAGAAGAAATGGATTATATGTCTAAAGTTACATATGCATCAACAGTTGGAAGCTTAATGTATACAATGGTCTGCACAAGGCCTGATATTGCACATGCAGTGGGAGTTGTAAGCAGGTACATGAACAATCCAGGAAAAGAACATTGGATGGCAGTGAAATGAATTCTCAGATATTTGAGAGGTACCAGAAATCAAGAATTATTCTTTGGTGGTTCAAACATTTCTCTATAGGGATATGTTGATGCAGATATGGCAGGTGACAGAGATAATAAGATAAGCACTACAGGATATATATTTATTGTAGGTGGAACAGCTGTCAGTTGGGTTTCAAAAACCCAAAGTGTTGTTGCACTTTCAACAACAGAAGCAGAGTATGTTGCTGCTATAGAGGTTAGTAAAGAAATGATTTGGTTACAAAGGTTTATGGATGAATTGGGTAAGAAGCATGATATGGGCACATTATACAGTGATATCCAAAGTGTCATTCATCTTGCAAAGAACTCAGAATTTCATTCCAGGACTAAACACATACAACTCAAGTACCATTTCATATGGTCAATATTGGAAGATGGACATTCAAAGTTGGAAAAGATACACACTAGCCAGAATCATGTAGATATGCTAACAAAAGTTGTAACCAGGGAGAAATTGAGATTATGCTCAGTTTCAATTGGTCTTCAAGGATGACAATGAAGATGAGAAATAGCCAGGTCCAAAGAGGAGTTATTTTCCAGCAAATGAAGCAGCGGTGTAGTTTCTACAATCAGTATCCAAGTGGGAGATTGTTGGGTGTGGAGCTTGATTATCTTTTTTATTTTATATCACAGTGTTGGACCCCTGTACCTTAATGGGGCAGCAACGCCACCCGTAATTAAATGCTTCCTGGGGGGTCCCGGGGGGGGGGGGCGGCTGCGACTTTATGGAGGCCCCCCCCCCCCCCCTGGTGGGGGGTTTCAGGGGCAGCGCCCCCAAAGCTAAGAACAAATGTAAAATTTCCTTCTAAAAGTATAGTAATTTCTAGTCAATCTGGGTTGTTCATTAGGCAGATGATTTAGTTACGGTAGAAGTTATGTTTAGTTTAGGTTTTTTGCCCTAGAAGGAAACCCCTCGCTTTTAATGAGGGTATTGTATTGCGGCTGTAATGTGTGTGTGTATTCTCAGAGCAAGAAACAGATAGGGAGAATGTGAGAGAGAACAGAGGATATTACATCGTATCTACTGTAGGTTGTGTCTCTTAATTTTTGCTAGATAATAGGAAGGAAGGATTGTCTATTTGGGGTGGACGTAGCCCAAACTGGATGAACCACATATCTCTGTGTCTCTTTGGTTTTATGTGTTTTGTGTGCGCTTTTTTTCTACATACTTTATATGTTGCATTTCTCTATAATATTTAATTTTCTAACAATGGGAGGGCACTCGTGAGAGAGACAAAGAAGACCGAAACAATTGAAATTTGTTACAATGGTCAGGGAACATAGCCTCATTTTCTTAATGAATTAATTCTATTGAACCAAGGACCCTTGATTTTTTTGTCTCCCTCCATGGCTCACTACTTATAATTAAGTGGGGTTTCTCTCTTCTTAGTAGGTGACCTCTTTCTCGCTACTTCTCATAACTAGTAACATGTTGCACCCCTTGATGTCCCATAATGAAACACCTTCTTCCCTGAATGTGTAAAACCTTCTATAGTTATACCTTAGGTAAACTCTAAATGCATCGTCTCTACATCACAATATTTTCCATTAACTCTGCATATGCTCGTCCCTTTGATCGAATACTATTTAACCATGCAAGTTTCTAGGTGGAGGGTAAGTTGTCCCCTATTTTTCTTTTGTGTTTTGTCATTTCGAGTTGGTTCAAATGTCCCATCCACACCCTCATGAGGATACCTTGTTTCATATATTATTACTCAAGCAATATGACATATTTATACAACAAAAGAGGAATTAATATTTATTGACTATCTTAGTAACCCAATCTCAATGGTTGAGATAATATCTCAACTATCTGTAACAAACCCAAACAAATTCTAAAGTAGGAATTACTTATAACATCTTCACTTAATTCTTACATCACAAATAATAATTTTGAAATCACATAAACATATTTTTAGACATCGATATCTCTCAGGTATGGTCTTGATCATTATTTCACTACAAGGAAAAGACCCTCTAGCGGATGTTTTTGAGTAACCCCTTATAAAAATACGCCAGACATCCGTTTCAAGAGGAGGTTACTAGAGGAGGTTGGAAGGTGGAGGTTTTTGCAGATTTTTCATCTGGTGCTCTTATCATCCTAAACCACACCAATGCGTTCAACAAGAGAAAGCACTAGTGTGCACAAAAAATTGGCACACCAGACACCGTGTGCTCCATACACACCCACCTGGTGCGTCTTATTACTATAGTGCACCGGTGTTTTACAAATATTTCGCACCAGTGCATCATAAAACCCTGCGTGAAAATAAAAAACGCCTCTTGAGGTATTAAGAAACTGCATTGGTGCACCTATAAAACCCCGTGCATCGGAAGAGGGTTAAATAAAAAAAAACTATGGCAAAAAAACAACGTTTTTCACTTTTCTTAGTGCTCCAAGCTCTCAAGCAACGGTGCAATTTATCCTTGTCTGAGATGCCCTAACATCAGTGCTCCCATTACACCCACTACACACAATGCTGCTGTGAATTTCCCACCAATCTCCAGCTTGAATTTTGCAAAATGGTGGGCAAATTTTATTTTGCAAAATTCTACATCTAATATGCCTCCTCGACGACTAAATGTATAGGTATTTTTCTTTTTTTTCCATAATTAAGCCTTTTAGCAGATTATCAAACTACCTTAAAATTAACCATTTAAAAGAAGAAAAATATTTGTCACGCGGTGCAATTGAGCCTTTCGTCTCGCACTAGTTCGCGGTGTTGCCTGTAAATTTCCAGGCCGGACCGCAACCGGTGCTAACGGTATCCGCACTAGTTTCGGGGCGGTGCCGAAAGGCACAATGTGTTATTTTAAAATTTAAAAACAAGTACGGTGCGGTCGGTTACCCGATAGCACTGTTGACCATGTGGAATAGCGACAATGTTGTGCGTTGACTTAAATTTCCGCCCCCAAGCGGGTATTTTTGTCAGCACACCGCATTCCGCATTTCGACAGGATCAATGGTGTGGTTTGGGAAAATATTGCATGGTTGAATATGTAATGATGTCACGAGGTCGGTGCACTAACTGAAATATATGCCCCAGGGCATAGTTTTTAGTCATCGCACCGCACTCCCGACACTGTCCATAGTCAACGGTGCGCTGAATATTTTCTACTGCACCACTGCCGGTGCGCAACAAAAAAAGACACACTGATATTGTTGCACGCCTGATTTTTCTAGTGCACCTACTATTTTTTTTCCAAAAAAAATTATATATTCATCTTCCTAAATACATGTCTCATGTAATAAAAAAAATTGTATTTAATATGTCAATCATTTAGAGACGTGAAAGGGAAGAAGAGGGGGAACAATAACAACAACAGGTAGACCAGTATAACATGGTATGATTGTGGGAGGCACAACAGAGGCAGAGAGATGTGTACCCTCACCCTATTACAGTAGCTACCCAAGGGCTCCTAAGGAAAGTAGGCCTCCTCAATTTCTATGAGGAGGCTACTTCCCTAAAGGGCCATGGTGTGTTTTTGACACATCTTATCCACAGGTGGAATTCCCACCGACAATATTTCTGGGTTGGTCCTAACCAGTCGTACACGCCCACTGAAGAGGACATATATTTCATTACAGGGCTATCAAGGAGAGGGGTGGATTTTCCCTCGTTCCCAGAGATTCCAATTGGCTATGCAACAGGGAGTCAGTTGGTGTACTCCCAAAGATACATTAGTGTAGGTATATTATCTCCTTTAGATTTTTAGGTCTCTGGAGGTTAGTTACCTATTGGTGCATTTGGTAGTCAGGAGGTGAGGTCCCTCTCACTTCTGATTTTGACCATTTCACACAAAACTAATGATGGGAAATGCATTAGTTGGTCACTTCTATATTATGTTGATTCTTTAGTATAGGAGCCACGACTTGTCAGGTGATCTGCCAATTCTTTGTGGCAGTTATATATAGCCTTAGATAGATGTCGTGCCCATGAACAAGGGAGGTTCAGCTTCCCTTTTTCTTCAGATCTTTTTATTTTATTTTTTGAGAGGTTTCCAGAGATGAGGCCTAATTTTTTTCGACAGCCTCGTAGGCCAATGTTCGAGGCACAGATGTACATGTGGGGACAGATGATGCCCAATAGGGCCAAGATTTTGTTTTATGTGATGATATCGCATGATGCATTTGCGTTTCTACCCAGTGTTGACGAGCATCCCTTCATTATGGTCCCCTGTCCTTATGCTGGTTTGGATTGGCGAGGGTGTGCCAGCATCCTCATCACAGATGATGAGTCACCGGATGATAGAGGTAATATTACTGTTTTATTTAAATTTATTCTAACATGTTCTTCAACTTGTTTTTATTAAATTGTGTAATGAAATTTTCTAATTATTGTTGAGTACTTGTATATATTTTGCAGACATAATGTATTTTGATGGCAAGGACATGCCAGCACCACCACATGATCTAGGTGTGGATCCTAATGATGATCAAGATATGCCAGATGCCGAGGATCATCAGGAGGCTGGTACAGAGAGACCCGCTCCTGCTGGTGCACCGGTACTGCCTTTTGCTAGGCGCGGTAGGCTTGATAGAAGATTTAGGATGGAGTTGGGCAACCAAATCACTGTATTGATTGTTGAGGTGGGAGTCAGGCCCGCTACTATGAGAGACATACAGGCCGATGATAGGTTCTTACATATGTGGAGAGGCATGCCATATGACATGTATAGCCTGATGCAACATGTCATAGGAGCTACGACCATAGTTATGCGGTTGAGGAGGACCATTGCACGTTATAGGTGTGGTCAAGACGCAATACCTGATCGATAGTCCACGAGTAGCGACGCATCATATGATGATCATTCAACTCACATTGTGCCAGATGAGAAACCTCCACTAGCATCGAGTAACAGTCATAATGCAGAGCAAGCTGGACCATCGTCCACATCGAGTCATCAGGCTGCAATATCCATCAGTACTCATGATCATCAGGCTGGATCATCGACCATGTTGAGTCATCACAATGAGGAGATAACAGTTTATCCTGATCAGCATGAGGCACCTGTACCAGATCAACAAGCACGTGATGATCAACATGTATCTGAGCTTGTCGAGGCTGCAACATTGACAGAGCAAGCCTCGACTAGTACTACTATTGATGATGTACCACCAGCTGATCCATGACATTTATATTATAGTTGTATATTTTTGACATTATCAGTTATATATATATATATATATATATATATATGTGGTCCATGTATTTTATGTTCATGTTGCAGTTGTACTTAATTTAGATGTTGGTGATAATCATGATTTATATATTGTTAGGTCATGTTAGATATGTTCATTTAATGTGCAGCTTGCAGATAGATGTGTATGTGATAACAGTTATTAGGCATGAGATGTATATTTGATGTTTGTGTTGTGATGATGTTATACAATGCTAATTGTGTTTTGTTAGATGATCATGATTTTTATTAATTAATTCAATATTAAATGACCATGATATTTATTAAATATTATGTCGTGATTTTAATTGTAATTGTAATTGTAATTGCATATATGTAAAATTGTAAAATTTTAATTGTAATTCTCATTCTATGTATAATTCTAAAATTGCAATTATATGTAAAATTATAAAATTGTAATTGTAATGGTATATATGTAAATTTGTAAAATTGTAATTGTAATTGTAAATTTTATGTAAAATTCTAAAATTGTAATTGTAAGTGTAACTATAATTTTATGTGAAATCATAAAATTGTAATTCTAATTCTAATTCTTTCTAATTGTATGTAAAATATTTGTGAAATTTTAATTATATTACTGTGAAATGATTGTACTTGTAAAATTAATGATTTTTATACATATTCTGCAATTTAATGAGGGTTGGAGGGAGCTTACAATCCTGTATCTGTTAGTAACTGCACCCTTCGATAGAACCAAAGAAAATTAAGGAAGATTCCTCAGCGAAGTAGACTGGCCATAATCAATTCGTTTGAAACCTCAACAGAAGAAATAAATATGCATGTCAGAAATAGATATGCATGTCAAAGGCACCTGTTGGCACCTTTTCTTGTTGTAGGTTGTGGAAAGGTTCAACTTTCTTTTTCTGAAATAAGAAGAGGTGTAGTTTTGAAAAGAAATGGCTCAAATATTTTTACGGAAAAATGTACATTTCCAACATGTCTAAAAACTAAAATATCTCCAAATTCAATAAACTTCTCAGAAACAAAACTTTCCCAACCATTTGTGAAAACTACCCACATCTTAGCATAACACAGGTTCACATGCCACAATTGCCCACTTGGGCCCTATAGTATTGCATCTTCATATGCCCCACATTGCATTCTCTCCACATAATCAGTGGGGACTTCATGCACTAAACAAAATTCATTGGCAGAACAATTATTTCCATCAAGAATTTATTCAACTCTAATTCTAATTTTAATTCTTAAGAATAAACAAAATTCTAATTCTAATTGCATATTTCCATCAAGATTAAACAACATTCTAATTCTTAATTTCTATGGTTGGAGTTCACTAAATTTTGGTGTACACACCTAAAATTAATTTCGATGCCTTAACCTAAAATCGGTGCTAATGTACTTATAACTACACCGGTGCATTTTAGTTATTGCACACCGGTGTCGTGTTACTAATGGACGCACTGGTGCAGTTCTATTAAGTGACGCACCGATGATGAATAAATGCAAATAAAAAAAGTGCAAATCTATTTTCTTTAAGTGAAAACAAAGTGGTAAGTTGAAAAATGGGTCGAAAAATATTTTCAAAAATATAATTACATAAAACAATTCTTTAAATACTAAACACTTTTCATTATTTCAAAATTTTTGCAAAAACATTTCAGCCAGAGATTTGCAGGAGACATACCTGGAGCAAGAGAGCATGAGAGCACTATGGAGCAGCGAAATACATTCGAAGAGAAGTATTTGGACAATCAGAATTCCAAACCTCTAGTGATTCAAACCCTGTAGCATGGAATTTGAAATGATCTCGTGATTAAATTTGATTTTTTTTTTTTTTTTTTTTTACGTTTTCTGTAGTTTTTTTACGAAGTAAGAAAAAAATTTCAATTTGTTTTTCATTTTCAGGAACAGAAAATAAAAAAATACATTTTTACCTTAAACCCTTCATTCTTTTTGTTTACTCTCTTTCTTTTCCTTGTTTCTATGATTTCAGAATTAGGGATTGTCATTTTAGATTGACATCCAACCCACGAGACGAATTGCATAGTTGGATCCCAATCTATGTTGGCCCTTGCGTGAATTTTTGAAAAAAAAAATTTCTATCGGCGTGCCCTATGTAACCAAGCGCACTAGTGTGTTGTATTATCCCAGTGCACCGTGAAAGTACTGTGAAATAAAAAAATTTAAAATAATTTTTTTTTAATCAGTGCACCATATGTAAAATAGGGCACTAGTGCACTATTTTATCATGGCGCACCGAGAACGTGTTGTTTCACAAAAAAATATTTTATTGTGTTAATCAGTGCACCATGTAACATATAACGCACCACACTGGGTCTCCTAGTTGACAGAGAGCATGGTATGGTGGTCCCTTGTTTGCGTGGGGTGTTTATGCTACAAAAACTAACACTAGAAGATTTTTATTATTTTATCTGTGTTAATCAATGCAGTGGTTAACATGTAACGCACTGGTGCTCCTTGTTGACATAGAGCACCATGCGGTCTATTATATTATTTTTGCAGTGCATTTATAAGACCCCTATGCACCGACGTTGGTGTCTACACCATGAATGGTGCTCCGGTTTCTTGAGATTTTTATTTTTACTTGAAAATTTGACAATTTATTTATAAATATATTAATGAATGATATGGTACAGGTTTCTTTTTTTATAAAGAAATGATTGACAAGAGATCAAGTAACAAAACTAATGATAACACACCAAGAAAAGAAAAAAAGACAAGTTCTTTGTAAATTCTTTACAAAAAATATTATTTTTGAACTATATGTAAGTTTAACTAATATGTATTGTTTATTGTGTATCATGCAGAACCAAAAAATGATGAAACTCAATAAGATTATTTATGATCTAGGACCAGAAGAGCGTAAAAGCTTGATGGAGAAATTGCAAAAGAATAAATGAGGTGAATGAAAAAATACTATCGATCCAATATAAGTTTCTTTTTTTAATTTTCATTAATAATATACTTAAAATTATTATATAACATGTCTCAAACAATCTATTAATTCACATTTGTTTAATTTTCTACAGGGACCACCAACTCAGAAAAGGAATGTTGTTCTAAGAAAAGAAAAAAATAGAACATGCAAATGAAAATGAATTTCTCCTTAGCTCATCTGGAGTGGTGCTAGAGGTTAACGAAAGGGGGAAATTTTTTTACAAAATTTCAAGGGATCTAGTGGAATGAATGTATAGACATTATTTCCACTTACAATAAAAAAATCAATCCAATGATTCCAATAACCAAATTTTATCTAAACGACAAGAAGAGTTTCCAGAGTATTGGTCAATGAGACATGTCAGACTTTTAATAGAAAAAACATACAACAACAAAAAATAAGGAATGGAAAAGTAATATTCCTTTATATGCTTGTCTAGAATTATTTATAAATATCACTTTTGTTATATTTAATTTTCATATATCAATATAAAAATTAAATATTTTATTCTCATGTTACATTTTCAGGAAGATTATGAAAATATCAAAAGATGAACGAGCTGATATTAGAAATATGCCAGTAGGAATGTTCAAAAAGGTGTACAAGGAGATGGTCAAGGAAATAGAAAAAATTGCATCGCATGAGGAGTCATCTCAACAACAACGTGCTTCGAATGTAATATTTAATCATTTATTTTTTTGACCATTAGGTACAATAAATAAACAATTTAGCATTAAATTTTAATTTTCAAGTATTTTCTTACAGAAAAGAAAAGAAAATGGAATCCATTCAACACATAAAATAGGAGGACAAGGAAGAAAAGGGTTGATATGTAAGTTTTTGAGTAACTGTTACTTCCTTATAACAACTTAAATAAATTTAATTTTTGTATATTTTAAATTGTTTTACCAAAATCATCATTAAATGTCTTCAAACAGGTGCTAACATACAAAGAAGAACCATCAGAAAAATTGATTGAAATTGGGTTAAATATGGGTTGTGAGTAAATGTTGGCATATCCTAAATTAATTGTAGAATTTGTAAGAATCTATCGATCTTGTTTTACTTAGATCCATCTATAATTAATAGAACAAAAATATCTTTTATATTAAATATATGATTTGTTATGGGGTATAAAATTTGCAGGAAACAAAGTATGGAACTATGCCAACAGATGAAAACTTGAAATATGGCATGGTACATGGTTTTGAAAGAATGTGTATAGTTTATGAGTCAATTGTTGCTATGGTACATCATTTCTTTTGATTTACATTGATGTATAATATTTAATATTGCAATTTTCATTATTCTCACCAATATATATACACTCATTACAGTTTATTTTTATGTTTGTATATGGAAGGTGAAAAAGAAGAAAACAATCAACACCTTGAACAAAACATTCCTGAAAATAACCCAAGTCATGGAAGTAGCTCTAGGAGTGATAGCAGTTCAAGTGAAGAATTATGATCACTATGTTCGGATATCAAAGCAAGGCATTGTATTTTTTGAAATATTTTTCTGTGAAATCAGACATTTTGTTTAATGTAATGGACATAGTGTCCCAACAGAAATACAAAGGGATACCAATAACTGTCCCATTTTGTATGAAAAAGACTGTCTTATATATATATATATATATATATATATATATATATATCTATATATATATATAATAAAATATGTTTTAAATTATTCTATTGTGTTCTCCATTATCGCTATGAAATGGAACACCACTAATTAAATTTACGGATGATTAAATATTATAATGAAGAGATGTGAAATTTGATGATATGGTATAACAAATTAATCCAAACATCACATTCAAATGCACTAATAAAAATTTAATTCATATGAATATTGTTATAAGATATATATGTGTCAACTTTTTATGAATAATGAATTTTAAAAAATCATAATAATTATGATATGATATGTTGAGATTGCAACAAGATGATGAGCTTAGTGAAAATAAGTCGCCTTCACTAAGTGGGCCCACAGGCTATTTTTGGCGCAAAGTCTATTTTTAGACTATGTCTATTTTTAGACATATGGATCATGTTCTATGAGTTGCAGGATGCTATTTGTGGATGGTTGGTCAAGTCGGAAAAAATAGATGGACTTCTATTTTTAGACATAATGGGCGGAATCTATTTTTAGATTGCCAGTCTAAAAATAGATATGTCGAATATTATTAGCTCTTAATAATATTTGGACTCTAAACATTATCTTATCCTCTTGGAGCACTTCAGTTAAGTGCATAGATGTGGCACATGTAGCTGACGGAAGGAATTACGCTATTCCTGAGGGTTTAGTGGAGCTATTGCATGGAGACTTCAGTTAGAACTTAGGTGACAGAGTTTGGTGGAGTTGATTGAGGAGTTAATGGAGTTGTGTTCAGTTTAACTCGGTTAAACATAGTTGAGCTAGTTGTATCTAGTCTAACTGATTGATACACTAGTGAGAGTGGTGTGAATTAATTATTAATTAATTCACTAATTATAAACTCATAAATCAACTAAAGAATACATCGGTTAACTTCAGTGCATGGACAGTTTCAGTGGAGACCAGTGGAGAGGTAGGTGAAAGAGAAAGTGTGACTATCAGTTGTGACCATACTGGTGCATGAGTTTGCACCACACATTGATGGAGATGCCAATGAGGATTGCGCAGTGCATACCAGGTGGATTTGAACTCAGATTGGGCCATTATTCATCTTGGATTGCGCAGTAGAGGCAGGCTAATAGGTGGAGCAGATTGGAGCATGTGTTTTGTTAGATCTGAGCTTGTGTAGTGTGTAACAATTGGAGATTGTACTGAGAGCTTGTGAGGAGTTTGTACAATGATTGTTACATTATCTCTATCATTATAATATACATATAGTTGGGGGTTTTCAGCTTTAAGCTTTCCCATAAATACTGTGTTTATATGTGTGATTGTTTATGGTTTTAATGTGCGCATGTGATTGTTTATATTTCCAAAAATTGATGATCAATAGTAGAAGAGGTTATGTATTATGCATGAAGCTCAAATAGTGTGTGATCAAGATAATCTCGGTGAATAATTTAACAGTTATTCAAATTTCTACATGGTATCAGAGCGATATTGATCATTGGAGCAATTGCAAGACATTGAAGCGATTGAGTTTTGTGCTGGTGGAATTCGAATTTGCAGTAGTGTTTTCTTGGTGTCGAAGTTGAGATGTCTTTCAACAGATTGCGATTGGAGTATGCTTTTGAGGGCAGCTCGAATTATATTACATGGAAGGATAGGATGGAGGCAGTGCTAGATGACAATGGGTTGAAGGAGTTCATAGATGCTGAAGTCCTAAAGCCTACTTCTACTGATGCTGCCGTACTTGACGCATGGCAAAAGAAGACAGTAAAGTGTCGAAGGATTCTGTTGGAGGGTGTGAAGGATCACATAGTATCCAGCCTTCATGGTAAGGCTTCTCCATTCTTGATGTGGAAAGCCTTGACAGATTTATTCCAAAGCAAGAGCGACCAGAGGAAGTTGGCGCTCAAGGATAAACTCATAAACATAAAGATGGAGAAAGGCGATTGTATGCCCAAGTACCTCACGAAGTTCATCCAATGCAGGGATAAGCTGGGAAGTGTGGGGGTGATTGTTTATGATGAGGACTTGGTGAGCTTGGCTCTCCTTGGGCTTCTGAAGAGTTGGCATTCCTATCAGGACTCTTTCAATGGTCGAGAGAAATTTCCAGGATGGGAGCGACTTTGGTCGGATCTTGTGCAAGAGGAGATAAGGCGGAGTACCAGGGACGGATCTTCATCAAGGAACTCTGATGAAGAGAATTGCGCTTTGGTTGCCAAAGCAAAGAAGGGGAAGAGCAAGAAAGCTTCTCATTCCAGTGCGAAAGGCAAGAAGTAGGACATGTCCAAGGTGAAGTGCCTTCACACTCACCAACACGGACATTATGCCACAAATTGTCCGTAGAAGAAGAAAAATAAGCAGCCTGTTGGATCTACAGCTGGAGAGGCCTTAGCCTCGCAGTTTGAGTTGGATTTTTCGCTGATCGCATGCTTGGTCTCAAGTGTGATGCGTTCAGTGTGGTTTCTGGACAGTGGTGTGTCTTTTCACATGACAGGAGATCGAGATTTGTTTGATGATCTAGATGAGAAAGATCTTGGAGTGCACATCAAGATGGGCGATGATGGTAGATACAGTGCGACTGGTATCGGTACCATTTCCTTTGAGAGGGAGTCTGGTAAACCCTTCTTATTGAAGGAAGTGATGCATGTTCCAGGATTGAAGAAGAATCTTATCTCAGTGGCGATGTTAGAAGACAAGGGATATGATGTTGTCTTTAGCGAGGGAAAGGCTTTCCTGCGCGGTAAGGCAACTGGTGAGACCCAGAGGATAGGGGTTCGAGTTAAGAACCTTTATGAATTGCAGGTAGATGGCTGCGCAACAATGGCAGGCAAGGCAAAAGGAGTGGTGAGCCAGGATGATGGCGAGTTGTGGCACCAGAGATTGGGCCACCTTCATCATGGAGCTTTGAAGATACTGCAGCAGATTTCTACTGGGCTTCCTAAAGACACTCTTGCGCAGTCAGATCAGTGCAAGGGATGTACCTTGGGAAAATTTGTGAAAGCCACCTTTCATGAGAAGGATAGTCACGCCACGACGATCCTTGAGAGAATTCACACAGACGTGTGTGGACCTTTCATAGTATCTTCGACAACAAAGCATAGGTATTATGTGATATCTGTTGATGATTTTTCTCGTAAGTGCTGGATCTTCTTCATGGAGAAGAAGAGCGAGACATACTCAAAGTTCTATGAGTTCAAGGCACTGGTTGAGAAAGAATCGGGGAAGCAGGTGAAGGCTCTTAGGAGCGACAATGGTGGTGAATTCATCTCTGGTGAATTCAAGGACTTTTGCTGCGCAGAAGGAATTCGAAGAGAGCTCATAGCACCTCATAACCCACAGCAAAATGATGTTGCTGAGCGGAAGAACAGAATGATCGTGGGTGCTTCACGGGCGATGTTGCATGATCAGGGCCTACCCATTCACTTGTGGGTGGAGGCATGCAATACTGCAGTATATGTGCAGAACCGTTGTCCTCACAGGATACTTGGCATGAGTACACCCGAGGAGGCGTTTTCTGGTAAGAGGCCTGATATTTCCCATTTGAGGATTTTTGGTTCACCTATTTACATTCATGTGACGAAGGATGCCAGGAAGAAGTTGGATCCGACTGTGGAGGTTGGGATATTTTTTGGGTACACTGATATGCCCCACAACTATCGTGTCTATTTTCTAGACAGTCGCAAGACTGTTGTGCGACAGGATATCAAATTTCATGAGGAGAAAGCCATGAAGTGTTTGCTTGAGAGGGAGCCACACTTCCATGAAGATGAGGAGCTATTAGTTCCTAAGGATTAGTCTCAGGATGTGGATCAGCCACAAGATGAGGTTCATGGAGTGGAAGAGACCACTCAAGCAGCGCCAACCATCAGAGGGCGGAAGCACACTACAGAAGGGCGAGCGGCGGCAAGATGCGAAGATTTGTAGGAGCACCTACATCACGGTGCAGATAGAGACAGTCACCTGACCGGTATAATGGATACATGGCTCTTATGAGCAAGTGTATCGTGACAGAGCCATCCTCTTTCGAGGAAGCTGTGGAGGATCCCGCATGGGTGGATGCCATGGTGGAAGAGTATGATTCGATTGTCAGAAACAGTGCATGGGAGATTGTCCCGAGGCCGGAGGGGAAATCAGTGGTGGGTTTGAGATGGATCTACAAAGTGAAGCAGGCAGCTGACGGGAGTGTGGAGAAGTACAAGGCAAGATTTGTTGCCCAAGGCTTTTCACAGATTGAGGGGATCGATTATGAGGAGACCTTTGCACCTGTCGCAAGGTATTCTTCCATACGGACGATTCTTGCTCTCTCAGCGCAGATGGGGTGGCACATTCATCGGATGGATGTGAAGACTGCGTTCCTCAACGGAGTCATTGAGGAGGAGGTGTACATAGAGCACCCGAAGGTTTCAATATCTTCAGCAGCGAGTCGCATGTGTGCAGGCTCAAGAGAGCGCTGTATGGGTTGAAGCAAGCACCTCGTGCTTGGTACACACGGATAGACAGTTATTTCATCGGACTTTGATTCTCCAAGAGTGAGGCGGATCCTAACCTATACCAGATTGTGGTCGAGGGTAAGTTGCTGATCATTGTACTTTATGTAGATGATTTGATTTTGATAGGTGATGAGCTGTTGATACTCTCATGCAAGGATGATCTTGCAAAAGAGTTTGAGATGAAGGACTTGGGCCTCCTTCATTATTTCCTGGGATTGGAAATTTGGCAACGCAGTGATGGACTGTTTGTTTCTTAGGGTAAGTATGCCCGGGAGATACTGAAGAAGTTCAACATGCATGGCTGCAAGCCTGTTGATACTCCTCTTCCTGGTGGTTGGAGGAAGGAGGATGCTACTTCGGCGGAGGTAGTAGATGCCACTGTTTATTGATAGTTGGTAGGGTCGCTTATGTATCTGGTCAATACACGACCCGATATATGCTATGCAATTAACCAGCTTTCACAAGTTATGGTTAAGCCTACCAAGCTGTTTTGGAAGGCGGGGAAGCATGTATTGAGATATCTCAGATGCACATCAGGATATGGATTGTTGTACAGACAATCAGATGAGGTGAAGCTATGTGGCTTCACGGATGCAGATTGGGTAGGGAGCCCAACGGATAGAAAGAGCACATCTGGAGGGATTTTCAGTATCGGGTCAACAACAGTTTCTTGGTACAGCAGGAAGTAGAGATCTGCGGCACTCAATTCATCAGAGGCCAAGTATATGGCAGCGAGTTTGGCTGCATGCAAGGCTATATGGATGAGGAAGATCTTGGTCGAGTTGTTCGGTTCACACTTAGAGCCTACTGTGATTTATTGTGATAATCAGAGTTGCATCGAACTCTCGGTTAATCCAATATTTCATGATAGATCTAAACACATTGACATCCGGTATCATCATATCAGATATTCTGTGTAGTGGAAGATCATGTTACTTTCATACATTCCTATGGAGGATTAGGATGCTGATATCTTGGCAAAGGCGCTCACCAGGAGAAACTTCGAATACCACAGAGGCAGGATAGGGGTTGCAGGTAATCCATATCTTGTTGAGAGGGAGTGTTGAGATTGCAACAAGATGATGAGCTTAGTGAAAAGAAGTCGCCTTCACTAAGTGGGCCCGCAGGCTATTTTTGGCGCAAAGTCTATTTTTATACATATGGATCATGTTCTATGAGTTGCAGGATGCTATTTGTGGATGGTTGGTCAAGTATGGAAAAATAGATGAACTTATATTTTTAGACATACTGGGCGGAATCTATTTTTAGATTGCCAGTCTAAAAATAGATATGTCGAATATTATTAGCTCTTAATAATATTTGGACTCTAAACATTATCTTATTCTCTTGGAGCACTTCAGTTAAGTGCACAGATGTGGCACAGGAGCTGACAGAAGGAATTATGCTATTCTTGAGGGTTAAGTGGAGCTATTGCATGGAGACTTCAGTTAGAACTCATGTGACAGAGTTTGGTGGAGTTGATTGAGGAAGTTAGTGGAGTTGTATTCAGTTTAACTCAGTTAAACATAGTTGAGCTAGTTGTATCTAGTCTAAATGATTGATATACTAGTGAGAGTGGTGTGAATTAATTATTAATTAATTCACTAATTATTAACTCATAAATCAACTAAAGAATACATCAGTTAACTTCAGTGCATGGACAGTTTCAGTGGAGACCAGTGAAGAGGTAGGTGAAAGAGCAGTGTGACTATCAGTTGTGACTATACTGGTGCATGAGTTTTCACCACACATTGATGGAGATGCCAATGAGGATTGCGCAGTACATACCAGAGGGATTTGAACTCAGGATGTGCAATTATTCATCTTGGATTGCGCAGTAGAGGCAGGCTAACAGGTGGAGCAGATTGGAGCATGTGTTTTGTATGATCTGAGCTTGTGTAGTGTGTAACAATTGGAGATTGTATTGAGAGCTTGTGAGAAGTTTGTACAATGATTGTTACACGATCTCTATCATTATAATATACAGATAGTTGGGGGTTTTTAGCTTTAAGCTTTCCCATAAATACTGTGTTTATATGTGTGATTGTTTATGGTTTTAATGTGCGCATGCGATTGTTTATATTTCCACAAATTGATGATCAATAGTAGAAGAGGTTATGTATTATGCATGAAGCTCAAATAGTGTGTGATCAGGATAATATCGGTGAATAATTTAATATTTATTCAAATTTATACATGGTATCAGAGCGATATTGATCATTGGAGAAATTGCAAGACATTGAAGCGGTTGAGTTTTGTGCTGGTGGAATTCGAATTTGTAGTAGTGTTTTCTTGGTGTCGAAGTTGAGATGTCTTTCAACGAATTGCGATTGGAGTATGCCCTTGAGGGCAGCTCGAATTATATTGCATGGAAGGACAGGATGGATGCGGTGCTAGATGACAATGGGTTGAAGGAGTTCATAGATGTTGAAGTCCCAAAGCCTACTTCTACTGATGCTGCCGTACTTGACGCATGGCAAAATAAGACAGCAAGGTGTCGAAGGATTCTATTGGAGGGTGTGAAGGATCACATAGTATCCAGCCTTCATGGTAAGGCTTCTCCATTCTTGATGTGGAAAGCCTTGACAGATTTATTTCAAAGCAAGAGCGACCAGAGGAAGTTGGTGCTCAAGGATAAACTCAGAAACATAAAGATGGAGAAAGGCGACAGTATGCCCAAGTACGTCACGAAGTTCATCCAATTCAGGGATGAGCTGGGAAGTGTGCAGGTGACTATTGATGATGAGGACTTGGGGAGCTTGGCTCTCCTTGGGCTTCCGAAGAGTTGGCATTCCTATCAGGACTATGTCAATGGTCGGGAGAAATTGCCAGGATGGGAGTGACTTTGGTCGGATCTTGTGCAAGAGGAGATAAGGTGGAGTACCAGGGACGGATCTTCATCAAGGAACTCTGATGAAGAGAATTGTGCTTTGGCTGCTAAAGAAAATAAGGGGAAGAGCAAGAAAGCTTCTCATTCCGGTGCAAAAGGCAAGAAGCAGGACATGTCCAAGGTGAAGTGCCTTCACTGTCACCAACATGGACATTATGCCACAAATTGTCCGCAGAAGAAGAAAAATAAGCAGGCTGCTAGATCTACAGCTGGAGAGGCCTTAGCCTCGCAGTTTGAGCTAGATTTTTCACTGATCGCATGCTTGGTCTCAAGTTTGTTGGGTTCAGTGTGGTTTCTGGACAATGGTGTGTCTTTTCACATGACAGGATATCGAGATTTGTTTACTGATCTGGATGAGAAAGATCTTGGAGTGCACATCGAGATGGGCGATGATGGTAGATACAGTGCGACCGGTATCGGTACCATTTCCTTTGAGAGGGAGTCTAGTAAACTCTTCATATTGAAGGAAGTGATGCATGTTCCAGGATTGAAGAAGAATTTTACCTCTGTGGCGATGTTAGAAGACAAGGGATATGATGTTGTCTTTAGCGAGGGAAAGGCTTTCTTGCGTAGTAAGGAAATTGGTGAGACCCGAAGGATAGGGGTTCGAGTTAAGAACCTTTATCAATTGCAGGTAGATGGCTGTGCAACAATGGTAGGCAAGGTAGAAGGAGTGGTGAGCTGGGATGATGGCGAGTTGTGGCACCGGAGATTGGGCCATCTTCACCATGGATCTTTGAAGATACTGCAGCAGATTTCTACTGGGCTTCCTAAAGGCACTCTTGCGCAGTCAGATCAGTGCAAGGGATGTACCTTGGGAAAATTTGTGAAAGCCACCTTTCACGAGAAGGATAGTCGCGCCACGACGATCCTTGAGAGAATTCACACAGACCTATGTGGACCTTTCTGAGTAGCTTCGACAGCAAAGCACATGTATTATGTGATATTTGTTGATGATTTTTCTCGTAAGTGTTGGATCTTCTTCATGCAGAAGAAGAGCGAGACATACTCAAAGTTTTGTGAGTTCAAGGCACTGGTTGAGAAAGAATCAGGGAAGCAGGTGAAGGCTCTTAGGAGCGACAATGGTGGTGAATTCATCTCTGGCGAATTCATGGACTTTTGCAGTGCAGAAGGAATTTGAAGAGAGCTCATAGCACCTCATAACCCACAGCAGAACGGGGTTGCTGAGCGAAAGAACAGAACGATCGTAGGTGCTTCACAGACGATGTTGCATGATCAGGGCCTTCCCATTCACTTGTGGGTGGAGGCATGTAATACTGCAGTATATGTGCAGAACCGTTGTCCTCACAGGATACTTGGCATGAGTACACCCGAGGAGGCGTTTTATGGTAAGAGGCCTGATATTTCCCATTTGAGGATTTTTGGTTCACCTGTTTACATTCATGTGACGAAGGATGCCAAGAAGAAGCTGGAACTGACTGCAGAGGTTGGGATATTTGTGGGGTACACTGATACGCCCCACAACTATCGTGTGTATTTTCCAGACAGTCGCAAAAGTGTTGTGCAACAGGATATAAAATTTCATGAGGAGAAAGCCATGAAGTGTTCGCTTGAGAGGGAGCCACACGTGCATGAAGATGAGGAGCTATTAGTTCCTAAGGATGAATCTTAGGATGTGGATCGACCACAATATGAGGTTCATGTAGTGGAAGATACCACTCAAGCAGCGCCAACCATCAAAGGGTGGAAGCGCACTACAGAAGCTGAGCGACTGGCTCAAGATGTAGAGAAGGTTGTAGGAGCACCTACATCACAGTGCAGACAGAGACAGTCACCTAACCGGTATACTGGATACATGGCTCTTGTGAGCAAGTGTATCGTGACAGAGCCATCCTCTTTCGAGGAAGCTGTGGAAGATCCCGCATGGGTAGATGCCATGGTGGAAGAGTATGATTCGATTGTCAGAAACAATGCATGGGAGATTGTCCCGAGATCAGAGGGGAAATCAGTGGTGGGTTCGAGATGGATCTACAAAGTGAATCAGGTAGCTGATGGGAGTGTGGAGAAGTATAAGGCAAGATTTGTTGCCCGAGGCTTTTTACAGATTGAGGGGATCGATTATGAGGAGACCTTTGCACCTGTCGCAAGGTATTCTTCCATACAGACAATTCTTGCTCTCTCAGCGTAGATGGGGTGGAACATTCATCAGATGGATGTGAAGACTGTGTTCCTCAATGGGATGATTGAGGAGGAGGTGTACATAGAGCAGCCCGAAGGTTTCGAGATCTTCAGCAGCGAGTCGCATGTGTGCAGGCTCAAGAGAGTGCTGTATGGGTTGAAACAAGCACCTCGTGCTTGGTACACATGGATAGATAGTTATTTCACTAGACATGGATTCTCCAAGAGTGAGGTGGATCCTAACCTATACCAGATTGTGGTGGAGGGTAAGTTGCTGATCATTGTTCTTTATATAGATGATTTTATTTTGATAGGTGATGAGCTGTTGATAATCTCATGCAAGGATGATCTTGCAAAAGAGTTTAAGATGAAGGACTTGGGCCTCCTTCATTATTTCCTGGGATAGGAAATTTGGTAGCGCAGTGATGGACTGTTTGTTTCTCAGGGTAATTATGCCTGGGAGATACTGGAGAAGTTCAACATGCATGGCTGCAAGCGTGTTGATACTCCTCTTCTTGGTGGTTGGAGGAAGGAGGATCTACTTCGGCGGAGGTAGTGGATGCCACTGTTTATCGACAGTTGGTGGGGTTTCTTATGTATCTAGTCAATACACGACTCGATATATGCTATGCAGTTAACCAACTTTCACAAGTTATGGTTAAGCCTACCAAGCTGTTTTGGAAGGTGGGGAAGCATGTATTGTGATATCTCAGAGGCACATCAAGATATGGATTGTGGCACAGACGGTCGGATGAGGTGAAGTTATGTGGCTTCACAGATGCAGATTGGGCAGGGAGCCCAACGGACAGAAAGAGCACATCTGGAGGGATTTTCAGTATCGGGTCAACAGCAGTTTCTTGGTACAGCAGGAAGCAGAGATCCGTGGCACTCATTTCAGCAGAGGCCGAGTATATGGCAGCGAGTTTGGCTGCATGTGAGGCTATATGGATGAAAAATCATTGAAAAGTCCCTAAATTTTTTCTTTCATTCTATTGGAATACTTCCATTTGTCAAAACATAATGACTACTATTTTGACAATAATTTTTTTAAGGGTGGTTCAAAAACACTAGGTGGCCTCTACATCCATGGGAAAATCCAGGCATATCAACCCAAAGGGATCTACCTGCTGGAAAAACAAGTAGGGCCTAGCCCTAAGGGCGTCGAGGATATGTGACTCTGTTACCTCCCAACGAGCAAGGTACTTATCAATGAGAACTCGACCAACTGAGCTAACCCTTAAGGCTTAGCAAACTACTATTTTGACAGTTATATAATTAAACAATATATATATTGAATGTATCCAATAGTCAATCACACAACTTCACCTTTTTTGTTTTGCATACACAAGCTTAGAATCCCAACTACAAACAATAATTATTGTTATTGGAGAATTGAAGTACAAAAGGAACCATTGGTTTATAAAAAACTGTAGACATAATCAAACCAATGATGTGTTCTTCTACAACTAAAGAACATCAAGAATCATCATCTTCAAATATGTTATTCTATTCTACAGTCTGTTATTCTTCACATAAGTTTACAAACAAAATAAATATATCATACATAACCAATAGCTTGAATTGTAGTTATTTTTTCTTCCCGAGGGAACATCATACCCATGGATCAAGAGAATAGGAGGCTTTGAGTTTTAATTGACATGGAGTTGGGTGTTTAATTCATGATGTTTAATCTGTTGAAAAAATGACTCATAATGTCAATACACTTGTAGAAAATATAGAAATTAGTGACTAGGTGACTAAAAGCTCTAGTGACTGCAATTATTTCAAGTGAATTACTACTAAATTTGAGCAATTTTAAGTGACCAAACTAAAAATGACTAGCTTAAATGACTAATTTAGTATAGGGATAAAATATATGACTAGATAATAAGTGAATAATCTAAAAGCGACTAACTTAATGACTAATTTAGTCAAGGACTAAAATATATGACTAGATAATAAGCGACAAAATTAATAATGATTAACGTAAATGACTATTATAGTCCAAGAATAAAAATATGACCAAATAACAAGTACAAAAAGTATATGAATTAGTCATTTATGTTAGTAATTTTTAATTGTGTCACTTCGGAAATGGAAAATTGAAATTTTGATACCGAAGTTTTACATTTCACTATAGGGGTGTTTGAATCCATCTGTAGTGTTAAAATTTATAGACAAAGGGGTCTCTGAATCCATCTACAATGTTAAAATTTTGAATACCCTTTTGTCTCTAAAAATTAACACTAGAGGGATGTTTTTATTATCAACTTAGCAATGAATCCTCTCACTTTTGATTACTTATTGAATCTTGGGGACATCCCAAAGTGAAAATTTATGGGGTCTTTTGTGTGACTATATCACTAGCACTAAAAACAATTTCCCCCCTCATATACATTATGATACGTATAAAATTTACCCTCAAACCTGGTTAAATGTGCTCTTCATGACCATTTATCAAATTCATTATTTGGGGAAATGTGAAAATCGTATATGAAGGCATAAAATGAGCATGACCTGGTAGCATCAGTTTCCTTAGAGAGTCTCCACATGATGAAAGATACTGTGAACCATGATTGATATAAATTAGACGAAAAGAGACGATGGGTAACAATCCTCTATGATTTGACTTCAACCACTACGTATGGTTTTACTTTGGTTATAGCTAGGATATAAATTTTAAATATTTTCAGACTTGTGAAAAAATTTAAATGAGTTACATATCATATTATAATTGGCCTAGCCTAACTTACAGATGAAATGGCCTTTCACTAGAATCCAACTATACGATCTCAAGAAATATTATGATTGTTTGTTGTTTAAAGTACATTTTTGAATGCATAAATGGATTCAACAACCTAAAAAACCCATGGGGCACTCAAATTCTACAAATTAGGAAACCTTAACCAAATTTTTAAAAATATTTATGAGATTTTTGTTAAAATTATTGAGAAAATTTTCCTCTTTCAATCATATTTGTGGACTGCCACTCTTCAAAAAAAATGATTCTAGAAGCTGAGGTAAGATTTCTTTTAGATGAGGAGTCCACCTTTGTATTACATTTGTTGTAAATATGTTGGAAAGTGAAATAATGGAAACTTTCCTTTAATACCAATAAATTGTCCTGCTAGTAACTCCTTGAAAACCTATACATAAATTGTGAGTCAGCCATTATACAATTCATATTGAATTTCCATAAATTTGTAAATTTAGAATCCAACATGCTACCAATTTAGAAAATCAAAATTTTATATCAATACAAAAGGTAAAATAATCTAGCTATTCCTACACCCATATTAATATATTTTTGATAATAACATTATGTAGAATTAAAAATAAACAAATTCCTTTATAAATAAAAAAATAAAATTACTATAAAAAATTATGAATAAATTATATTCAATAATATTATTCTCCAAAATTACTTAAAAAATTATATTTCATTAATTAAAATATATATATATAAAGAGAGAGAGAGAGAGAGATTTTTTTTGGAAATACAAATGTTTTGAAGAAAATAAATGTAGAAAATATGCAAATGTAATCCCATAATTTAAGACAGATTGCTCAAAATTGAGCGCGAGATAATTCCCACCCAAAAAAAAATAGCAACAGATTGACATAATGAATGATGAACAAACTACAAAGCCTAGCCCTCCCAAAGTGTGGTAAAAACCAAAAGGCTAGACACAATAATTTGGCACGGCTCTCCATCAAGATTGATCTCCAATATGCCCTATCAATATATGGAAACAGATCAATCTTTAGGACCTTTATATCGATTCCCATTATTCGAATCGATTGAACTCTGATACCTTATCTATAGATTTGTTCTATGTTTTCATAGGAAATGTTGTAGCGATTCACCAGTTTCAGGGTTGAATTTGGATATGTTGAGGGATTGGTAGATCTAAGAGCATATTTTCAATAGCTCGCCCCACAAAACATTTATTTGTTCAACGCCTATTTTGGTAGGGTATATTTTGACCATGATGGCAAGATATGTGGTTATGAAGCCTTTGTCTTCTTTTCGGGGGCTAATTTACACAAGAAAATACTTGCACATGTACCCTCTCTCTCCTTTAATGCTTTCCCTGAATTCAATTGATTCAAATATTCTACCCATTTTTAAGATTTTACCCAAAAATATGATTCACTGAAGTCGACCTTAAACTAGGATATTTGTGTTTGGTATTTTCACGAATTTAGCTTCAAATGCACTAGCTGCACAGTTAATTTATTGGTAATGAAATTTCTATTAAGTATAGGCTAAACTCTTATAGTATTTTGGTAGTATCCCAAACAAGAACAAAGTTTCTAATTGTTTACTTGGTTTAATTCACTTTCTTATAATCTGAATTGTAGGATTTGAAAAGAGGTCAGAGCATTATGTTATTTGTTCTTCTCCCCTTGAGTGAGCTGTCTGAGCCTTATTTTGGCTGGATATATTAAACCACTTGTAGCTTTATATTGTAAATGAAAATAGTATGTAGCCCATTAGTATATAAATTATGAGATCACTAACTCAGTAGACTTCTCTATTTGCACGTGCATAATAACTCAGTCACCGTAAGAACTAAGGGAACACTTGATGCTCAATTTTCTAATTCATTTTGTTTATAGGGTTTTAATTCTCTTTTCTTAAGGATGGTTTGATTGCGTAGAATTAAATTGGTGTGAATTTTTGGACCTTAGCTTAAGATCTTATAATATGACCTTGAGAAAGAGAAAGATATGTTGATTGTCGCAATTGTGCCAAAAATGTGCATAGCTGAATCTAAAGTTGGATGATCTCGCTACCTTTTTCATTATCTAATCATTATGTCTATGCACTCTTCAGATATGGATGTATGCTTATCAAAATGGAACAGGATTCCTTGGAAGGGCACAATGTTACAATGCTTTAAATCTAGTAACAGTAGCACAGAGTGGTCATGAGTTCACACAAGATATTGGGTCATTGTAGGTGTTTAATGGTGATTATCTTTTTTATTATGTTTTTCTTGATGATGGATATTTTCTACTAATGATGTACTTTCTAAGGTGTGATCAGAAGGAGAGATGGAACATGTTCAGGTGGAGCTCTTTATATGCTTCCAATATATTGATAATATTATTGCTCCTTGGCAGAGTTCGTGCAGGTGTTTATGTTTCATCGTATATGTTGTCTATATTGTTTGACATGCAATTTTCCTGTATTATTCATCTTGGTTTGATGAATTTATGCATGTGCTGGTGCCATCGATATTATTATGATGATTTTTTATATTGATCATATTTTTGTTGGATATTTTTCATATTGATGTTTCAGTTACAAATGATGATGCTTATGTTTTTTAGCATGAATT
The DNA here is from genome assembly GCA_034641835.2 of Pinus albicaulis. Taxonomy (NCBI): domain Eukaryota; kingdom Viridiplantae; phylum Streptophyta; class Pinopsida; order Pinales; family Pinaceae; genus Pinus; species Pinus albicaulis. Next base: position 1,167,651,800 of record CM076577.1, read on the forward strand.
GCTGATGTGATGTTGCTACTGGCATTACATCATTATATGCTTATGCGTTGCTACTAGTTATTGAGTATCTTGTAGAGGTTCATGCTCCATATGATTGTTATTGTTGCTGCCATGTATATCTATAGAGAGATAATATATTGGGTGGATTGGTGTGCTATGTAGTTGGTTTATGATGATGATGATGCATATTATTGATGTGCTAGTATTATTGTTGTATTTTATTAATTACTACTATTGAGATCATGATTTATGGCTAGTGTTTTGGAGAGATTGTCACATATCTCCATATGATACGTATTGTTATTTTTTTTTCCATATAAGGAACATATTGTTGATCATTTATATCATGTACTTATTTGTGTCAATTATCAGTGGTATATCTCATGATGGAGCCATGTATTATGTTCACGAGTTCATAGATTCTTATTGTAAAATCATTTGATATGTCATAGAGCCTTGAGCCACAATTGGCATATATGTATAATGAGTTATGAGATTTGTTGAAAATATGTATGGGCTATTAGTAGTGTCAGTACAACCATTTATTTCATGTATCATTCATGTACACTTTCATACTTATCATAGAGGGGTAGTCTAGAGTCATGCATGCATTGAGAGAGAGTTATAGTTCAACCAATATATGGGGTTATTCATGTATTTTTATTGCCATGTATTATCAGCTTTGTATCCATGTAATAACCCTATAAGGCTATGTACTTTGTTGCATATATTTTGGTCATAATATTGGTCCATGAGGAGTAGCCTCTTGCATGTGGCAAGGAGGCATTGGAATCTATGTACTTTAGAGTACTTTCAACCATGGATATGATTGTTGTTACCTATGATCATGTATTTTCTGCTACCATGTCTACATTAGAGAGATGTTGCTTCGACATAGTCATTATTGTTTTTTATGTATGAGTTTTCTGTTGTTGGAGAGTATATTGTGGAGTGGATGTATTTTTTGTTGTTTCTTAAGAGTGTATGAATATCTGTTGTTGCTACTATGGAGTTGATCAACGTTGATGTTTCTAGTAGACCAAATTATTTTTTTGTTGTTATGTATTGGTGATTTGATCTACTGTTGTCACTATAACATGGATTATGCTGTTGTTGCCTCACGAGAGAGAGCATGTGTTTAAATTTTTGTTGCTGCTAAGTGAGAGAGTTTATTATTGCTTCCATGGGATATATATGTTGTTGTTCCTTTGTGTTGTTGATTGGGCATAGCTTGTGTCTAGGGGAAGTTTAGTGCACTTATTTTTCAAGGGGAGTGTTGTTGTGTTTCAGTCTTGCACTCCATTGTCTATCACTTGCATATTTTTTTGAGTGGAGTTTATGCTTCTTCATTTTGGAGCCCCTTCCATATAGAGGAGTATATATCATTCTTCCTTGACATGTTTAACCATTTTTCATTGTTATCAAAGGTGGAGAATGTGAGCATGTTGATCATATGAATGTTTCATCTTGGGGGTTGACATCAATGCCAAAGGGGTAGATTGTTAGAATTGATGTGTGTTGCAATGTTGCATATGTGTTGTTGGTTGGAATTGATGTCAACCTGGTTGCTTGGGTTGAAGTTCAATTGGCTATGAATATGTATGAGAGGCTGCATATGGTTGAGGTGTTTGATGATTGAGCTGATGATGGAGATATGGTAGATGGTCCTTGGCATGTATACTAGCTTGGACTAGCTCAGAGATGATGGTTGAGGTGTAGATTGTACTTGGTTGGATGATGGTGTGTTGCACTAGTTTTGAGGTATTCCCATGATGATGATTTGCATGATCAAGTTGCTTCATACAGTTGATGATGGTTTCTTCAAGAGTTAGAGTTGAGGAGCCTTGTTGGTTTGGTCTCCATGGTCTCCATGTCTCAGATTAGATATCCCATATTTACATACTATACATTGGGATTAGAGAGGATCTACATGTTAATGTGGATGCTTGGGATGGTTTTGCAAGTGTTGCAGGATGCCTGATGTGTTCTGGAGCTACATACTGATGGAAGAGATGTTGTAGGTTTGATGTATTAGATGATTGGTTTGGTTTTTTTGTTGGCATCATAGTCAATTTAGTTTGATTTGGGATGATGACGGAGTTGTTGCAGTGACTTTTTGAAGTGTTGACAAGGTTTCAGATACTTCCATAGGTCCTAAAAATGTAGGTAAGCTATTTAGAAAAGTTCTGAGCCGAGGAAGGATGATTTTGAGTCTCCTTAGCCCTAGTAGCATGCATGATAGGAAAAAGGGAGTATTTTTAGGTTCCAGTCGCATGGAGAGTAGAATTCGAGAGTGATTATAGAACCAATATGCTAAAGTTGCATGGAAGCTGTGTTGTGGGAGAGACTAAGGCATTTTCTTGAGTTTTTATCCGTTTTCCTCAAGCGCCATAGCATATTTTGGTGTTGTGGAAATGTTATTAATTGAGATTTTTTGGCATATGGCCAGAAAAATTTTGTAGGTCCTGTTGATGTTTTGAAATTCTCTGCCTCAACATTATAAGGGATACCACCCATTGGGGAACTTAAATAAACTCCTTTCTCATTGAAATGGTGGTTCTGATTGGTTAAACTAGGTACAATTACCTTCTCTCTATCTCCACTGGCTTAAAGTATTCCCTTTTATTACCAATAGAGAAGAGACATCAGATTATCCCTATTTCTTAGCTAAGGCAAGAAAGTCACCCTTAAACTGATTTTGGGCTCAAACAAGCCACAACTAAAGTTTTCCTCTTTGATAAGATGACTTATGGAATGCAAGAAAAAGGAAATAATTCCTAAGCCTATCTCGATTAGGAAGATGTAGATCTAACCCAACTGAGAGAAAATTAATTAAATGATTGGGATTTAAATATGTTTGTATTATAATGAATATCAAGCCAATATATTAGTTGAATTAACTGATATTATGTATACCTAAACATATTTTGTTCAAAGATCTATTAACATGAATAATTAATCATTAACATTAGGAAATAGTTCTCGTAATGCTAATAACCATTAAATTATTAACAATGAATTATGAACCAATAACATTAGTAAATAGTTCTCATAATGTTACTAATAATTAAATTAGGATTAAAAAACAGATTTGTAAGTAAATAATTACTTAGAAATCTAGTTGTAATTTACAAGAGAAAAAGACAAAACTAATAGAAAACTCAAGAGACAAACATATTAGATAGCTAAGCTATAAGAAAGGAATTCATATCGTTAGAATTGTAGAAATATAAATCCAATAACATAATTCAAATATCAAAAGAAATGAAATATGTATTAAAAATAATAATACTCAAAACAAAGGTTGATTAAACCTAGTCTCTTTCCCAATTTATTGAATCTAATTTCCAACAATGCTCTACAACACATAAACTCTGTAGTTAAAACAAGAGTTGCAATAGTGCAAGCCCTGCTCCCCATAAATAGTCCATATTCATAAAAGATAAACTCCCAATTATCCTAGATCTGATATTTCTCTCCTCTCCTTACAACTCAAAGCTTATACTTACAATAGTTCTTTTAGAATTGTAGAATTTCAGAAGAGAGAATATTTTTATCCATTCTATAAACTAATATTTGTAATTATAAGAATTAATTCCAGATAGAAGAGTCGTTGAAGAGTCATTTTTATCCAACCATTTTGATTGGTTCAAATTATTTCTCTTCTATTGCTAGATAAATTCCACTGACTGAAATATTTTCCTCCTCATCTCTTCAATTTTTTTCCTGTCAAAACCAACCAAAATTTAATTAAAATGAAAATGAAAATAAAAAATATCAAATCTGTAAAATGCAATATATTCAATATATAAATAAATAAATATATAAAATTTCCATTGGTCCCTGTAAATATCTTGATGGTCAAAGAGAGCATAGTATAATGAACATGCACTCTACAGAGACTATGAGAAAATGAAAATGCAGAAAATTAATTTTTCTTAAAAATTCAAAGCTTGATCTTCTGCGAAATTTTAGACTCATTTAGTGACCAAATCTAGTCATGCCACTACTTCCGAAATATTTTTCATAATTTTATCTATCTAACAAGCCATCCTCAATTTCATTTTCCCAAGTAAAACTCAACTTATGAGCTCCCAAAGCTTATGTATCAAAGTTGCGAGAATTCTAGAAAATTTGTTGCCTATACCAAAAATAAGAAATTTTTTAATTAAAAATATAATCCTAAATTAGATTAATAATTATTAGTTAATTAAAATTAATTTAATTAGAATTACAAAATTAAACAAAATTGATTACAAACTAATTATACATAATTAAAATAAATTTTAATTTAAAATTTAAAATGAATTTAAAAGTTAATTAAAAATATAATTATATTATATAAAATTTATAATTAAAATATAATATGTTATAATATTAATATAATATATATTATAGAAACATATCCTATATAAAAAAACCCTACCTGGCTACAAGTGAATCAAAATGGAGGAGGAGGAACTTATCATAATGGAGGAGGCCCTTTAATGAAATAAAGGAGGAGCATGATGTATGGAGGGCCAAGTGACAGAGGAATGAGATTCATAAGGAGAGTGAATTAATGTTTAATAAAAATAGCCATGACATAATTCAATATTAGATATGGGAAGAAATGAAATATCATAAGTTTTAATGTGTGCACCAAACAAAAAAACCTGATATCCAATATTCTAATATCAAGTATATCAGAAATATTGGAAAAATTGTATCGAATTTTTTTATGTCGGGACTTTTGTATAGGAAAGGAAGAGGTGAGGTGAGGTGAAGTGGAGACTACTTATAGTGAAATTAAAAATCCTACAAAATGAACTATAACCACTTTGCAATTTTGATAATTCGGGTCTCGTAATTTATTTTAAAATTAGGAATTGAAATAAATTACTAAAATCTCGAAAGGACATTATTTAATTGTTCTACAATTTTGCTGAGCAATTTTGTAGGACTGTTAGTGAAAAATGAAGGAATTAGTGAAAATTTACTAGGAGTTAATATTTACTATCAATTACTATTTTTTATAAAAATTAAAATAATATACATTTTGTACATTTTTTTAACCTAGGCGACAAAATGATCAAACTTCATAGGAGTGCCATTTGAAAACCGGATAAGCAAATGAGATGAAACAAGTATTAATGGAAAGTTTGATAAAATTCAAACTCAATGTAAGAGTCAAAATAGAAATCGGACAAAAACGAAAAATTGGAAAAATTGTAGGACACTTAACCAAATGAAAATCATAAAAGGTGGTTTACCCAAAAATTTAAGGAAAGGGTAAACATTATTTGAACTAAAGAATTAAAAAATGGGGGGCTTGAGTTTTCACCTCAGTAATGGCGACACACGAGAGAAGAACCAATTATCTCTGGTTAAATATAATGAACTTTAATTTACCGAAAGGTTAGAAAAAATGGGTTTCATTAATCCGTCAAACAGTGAAACATTTCACATGGGTCCCACATAGATATATTAAGAAATATGAGTTCAAAAAGATAAGTACTCAAAGAAGATTTGAGTGAAAATTATGAATCCAAAATTTGAGAAAATTTTATTTTAAAATCTCCTTGTATGAGAAATAGAATAGTGTAGAGATAATAGTTTTTTGATAAAGCATATATCCATTTTTATGAATGGTCTCTAGCATCTCTTTGCTTCCATCTAGCCTAGACAGTACCTCAAAAAATTTGTCTTTAATTCCATACAAGCATAGCCCTGCTGCCAGCTAGCATCTATAGCCCCGATGGGTTTACTTGTATTTCCCATGGTTCCTCTTTTGATCACTCTTTTGATAATGTACCTAAGTGAAAGAAGTGGTATGGTAATAGAGACTTATGGTAATGGATATAATACTTTCATAATGTTGGGTCCAAATTATTTCCCGCAACTATCAATCAAAGGCTTTTATAAAGTGGAGGGGTGGGAGAGATTCATTGAGTTAGACTTAGATTAGTTAATTTCTTGAAAAAATGAACTATATTGCTTTGAAATGATGTGTGTTCCTCCATGAAAATTATTTTAAAGAAAGAGAGATTTATGGTTCCATAAGGATATACCTTTAATGATAAATGAAATTCATTAAAATAGACAAAGTAAAAGATTTCCCATGTATGCCAACCATTGTTGGGTGAGGAAATGGCCTTTCACATAAATAATGGAGGAATCACCACAATCAAACCATAAGAAATTGAAAAAATGAAAAAAGGAAAATAAATCCAAACTGAAGTAGAAAAACAAATCAACAAACTCTAAAAAGGAAAAAATGAAAAAAACAAAGGCTAAAAGAAAATTTTCAAATTTAGAGAATCATCTCCAACAAGATTAACTACAAAATGTATAAAAAAAAGAGTAAAAGAAGAAAATAATATGTGTGTTCATGTTTTTGTTGAGAATCCAATAAATTTTATCTTGTGGAGTTATATGAGATTAAGCTTCTAAATATCAGTGATGAGAAATAATAAGCTAAACGAGAAGTCTTTGTTTGCTACAATATTTCTTGTTTCAAAGAAAAATCAATATAAAAACATAATAACCATTTTCTAATAAAATGAATGCTTAAGAAACAAATTAAAGGTTCTGAAACTCCCCAGTTTAGCTAATTTGATTAGGATAATTATTGGATGTCCCAGAAACTTGAAATTAAAACAACAAAGGAAAATAAGATCCAAATTTGATTTGGTAGAGGCGTGAAAATGTGATGAAGAGTTGCAAAAAAAAGTTTTATATAAGCAAAAAACTAAAAACAAAATCGAAATCAACACTAAAGAAATGAAAATGAATGAAAGTGGGCATATGAAACTTACTATCGGAGAATCTCATTTAATCATACCTGAGAGATATCATTTTCTCCAATAAAAATAACTTCTTCCTTTAATTAGAATTAAAAGTATGAATAAGTTTACTTTTTTGAAATCTCATTAACCCAAAATATTCATTTATTAAATTTGACCTAAATCAAATGATAATCTAAAAGAAAAAAATGTTTCATGTCGAAGGAATTAGAAGTAAACCAAATCTACAAAAATGAGAATGAAGTGATTATTCTTTCTGAATTGCAACGAGGATTGTTCTCATAATATTACAAGTTTCATATCCACTCCATGATTTTCATATATTATCTATAATCAAGACCAAGTCCAAAACAATGTAATACATATGTGTAGATGGAGAGATCTTGAAATTTTGCATGCTAAATATAGAGTGATATATCAAAACTCAAATATAAGAGAAATAAAAAATGATTTAGCCATGATCCACTACCTTTACTTGTTCCAAATTCCTTATCAATTAGTGTATTACAATAGTGGTTGCTCAAGAGTGACTTGAAAAGAAAATCACTATGCTCACTAAAATATGGTTGAGATAATAAAATGTGCATTTGATAATGAGTCTAAGGAAAAAACGTAAATGAACCACAGGTGATGAAATTTCTCATTAGCGAAGAAGATTACTGAGAAGAGTAAAAGAGGCCTATGTGCACATACTATTAAGAATGTATATTCATAAAGTCACAAATTCATCATGATGAATAAATACTTTTATTTGTTGAAATTATGATTGAAACTTATCCAAGCTCTCGACCACCATGATAACATGAAAGTAGCATATATATAAAGATAATCAAACAAGACTTTATGTGAGCATGGTAAAATATCATAATGAATTGATTAGATACCTATGAATATACTTATCCTGATATTTAGAAGTTATGAGTTTCCGAGAGAGTGAAAGTGAAAGGTAAGAGCTCAAGTTTTCCAAAAACTCTTAATGGGAAAAACGTCGATAAATGAATACTTTGCTTCATAACATTTTTGGTGACATTTATTTTCTAAAGTTTAATTAAATTTCATATCTGATATAAGAAGTACTGATATTTAGAATGTTAAACAGAAATAAGATATTGGAACACAAGTTTTTTGTAATTTTTACAAACAAAACTTACCATTTTGATCATGCCCGATAATGCATGTTTTTTTAAATGTATGAGGTGTGAACATAACATTCACTTATCAGAAGTGACCTCGTAAAATATTATAAAGTAGTTCCAATGACTTTCATTTCAATAATGAGATAACTTGACGTTTTGTAAAAATGATTGAAAGAGCATTTACATTTACCTATAAGATAAGCTTTCGAGGAAAGGATTCTAAGATTTAATAAATATGAGAATAAATCAGGGGTTAAATATCTTGAAATTTTTTTTTAATCTTAAATCAATTTATAGGAATATGAGACCACAATATTCCAGTGAATATAATGAAATAGGATCCATTTCCTTTGCTAAGTGTAATGGACGTGATAGTAAAGGAAAATGAAATGTGGATATTGGAGAGGTAAATGTTGAAATTTGCAACAAGAAACAGTGAAATTGGCATCCAGAAACAACATGAAAACACACACACTAGTGTGGGATCACATGTCATACAATGATGGGTCCTAGCGATACATTAGTGTGCAAGCCAATATATTAAATAAATTAGAAATGTTTCTAATTTAATTTTCCCTTAATTAAATTGGGCAATAAATTGTAATCTTATCTCATAATCACTTGTAATAGTTAACTAAGTGTGATATACTGAGTTAGTTCATGAAATTCAAGTTGAGGGTGGTTGGTGAGGCATGTAGAGTGATTCTATTTGTTTTAGAGTCCAATTTTAAGTTAGTGTATTAGTTTAATGCATGGTAAATTAGTTAAGTCAATAAAGTGAGTTAAAGTCAGTATAACTAGTTGTAACTAATTGTTGCACTAGTGGGAGGTCAAGTGAATTAAATTAGATTTAATTCACATGCAGTGATTTTTCAAGTGACTAATGATTTACTATTAATAGTTGCATGCATGTCAGTTCTGATGAAGACCCAGTTGAGGCAGAGGTTAAAGGGATGTTAACTATTGGTTGTATTTTTAGCAAAATTCCCAGACGAAGTTATATAACCATATTATTTCCCATGATGTATAACGCAGTCAAGGAAGGCTAATTATCCTATCTAATAGGGATTGATTTCCTAGGGATTGCGTGAGAAAGTAAGGTTGAGAAGAGGTAGGAAATTGGCTAAGTGTTGGTCGATTTTGTCTGGATCAGTGTGAGACAGTTGGCAAAGTCCAACAGACTCTTGTGAGAAGAGTGCATTTTATTTGTTTCATGATTCATTAGTTGAATAAACAATATAATATAGAGGGGTTTTGAGAAACAAGCATTCCCTAGAAAAATTACTTGTGTTGTGTATTGATTTGCTTCTTTCTTTTACTTAGCGTGATTATGCGATCGTGTTTAATTTCTGCAAATGAATTGTTAGAAGGATTCAGTATATTTATTTATAACATTTCATGATCAAATTGAATCCATTGAATGTAATTATCGTTTAATCGATTATCAGCTTCTACCTTTGTTATTTCAACACACACACTGGATCGGTTGTGACACTCGGCATACACCTAGTGCCTTTGCTTCTCTTCAATCATGTACACATATAGACAATGTAAATAACAAGATATACATCAACACATAGCTTACAACACCATATAATACATGCACCCACACCGACATACGACACATACACCTACACTTGGTGTACAATTCAACACAATACATATTGCCTATACCATCATAAAAAACTTACACCTACACTCGGTGTACAATATAACGCAACGAAATACACACACTTGCACCTGAAATACCAAAAATACACCTACACTAGTCATACAATACAACATATACACCTACATTCACACATACAACACAACGAATACGCATGTCATGATACCATGAATACACCATGCACATACATAGTATTGCATGCCCACAACACAACATGTACAAAATGCAGACAACATCACATGTATACTAGTACCATATGCACAAACCACCTATACACAATAGTGCTTGCACATTGTGGGCACAACATTACATGTACACAACACCACCTGCACAATGTCTACACAATGCCAAATTTACACTGCACCAGCTATACAATGTGTACACAATACCATATGTACACATCACCACATGCATGACATACACATGACACCACATGTACACGACACCACCTCCACACAACACCACTTGTAAAACATGTACACAAAACCACATGCACAAAACACCACATATACGATCATGCACACAACACCATATGTACAACATGCACACAACACCATATGTACATAGCACTGCATATACAACATGTACATAGCACCATATGTACACAACACTGCATATTGAACATGTACATACCACCATATATATCCAACATTTCATATGAAATATACGTTCAACACCATATATATAACAGACATACAACATCATACATGCACGACACTACATGTGCAAAATTTACACATCATCATAGATACAATCACCGAATATGCAACATGCGCAACATATACAAAACAATAGTAATGCACATCAATAGGTCACACACTAACCCCACAAGAAACCTTTATTCTAGTGTCTTTCAATTATCCATTCTTATCCAAGCATGCCACATATCACACTAACTTCACTTTGTTGATGTACACCTCACCATTACATTTCCATAAAATAAAAATAGGCATAGTACAAACATATAATATCAATTCATTTCCACATGATATTGACCTCATATATATGTTAGGGTTATTATTCCCACTTGATTCCTCATAAGCCAAGAATATATTCATGCCATTCACCTTCATAACCAATCATTCCTCCACAAGAATGATCCTTGAAAACCCTATCATATAACGACATATATACATACATGCATACATATATATATATATATAATCATTAGCATAAAAAAATCTTGATCCTGTCAGACAATGACATATATACACACATATATACATATAAACATTATCATTAAACAATCATGATCCATGATTACCATGTCATATACGACATGCATACATACATGCATGTATACATATACAAAACATCACCATAGTCATGATCACAACATAATTTCCAAATAGCATAAGGTAAAGGTTAATATAACTTCCTCATTTGTGCACAACATGCACAACATTGAGAACCACAATTCCCAACATAGCCAAGGCATCTAACACCTTAGATCCATTCACTTTACCTACTCTGTCATTGTCCATTTACCTAATGGACTCAACCAATCCAACCAACTATCATATTCTTACCTTCTGTGATGCTTACTCATACACCCATCTTCATCTTTGTATTTCACTACTTGTCGGGTTCCATACAACTCTCCCCGAGCTCCATTAACTTTCCTCTTTTGAAAATAATTCCCAAGACTCTCAAACCATAGAAGGAATGAACAAGAAAAAACAAGAAGAATACCATGAAAGACAAAAATAAATATGACACCGCAAAAAAGTGACAAGGCCTTGCACCGAACATAAATAAAATTATAAATAAAGAAAAAAAATAAATAAATAATGAAAGCGCAAGACTAGAAACACCACCATGACTCAAACCCCATGGTTACCAGTGCTTCCCAGGGAAAGTTCAACTTGAGCTTTGTCCAAGATTCCATGGCAGTCTCTTTTGCCATGTAATCCCCCGCATCATACCGCCATAACACATAAATTTCATTGTATAATATAAATATACAATATATCAGTTACCTTACATTATTATTCAAAGCATGCTGGCCTGTAGCTAAACACACATGTCATCCATATGTGCCAAATATCAAGAAAACATATCTACCAATTCGAAATAAACTTTTACCAAGACTAACAACCATGTCATATTCCACAAGAAATTCACATTCATCAATCATAATATATAATGTTACAACTATCACCTATTTACACTTAGGTGCATATCAACTATATCAACATGTGTGTTAGCACAACCTGTTATCACCAAAAAATTATCACCTACCCATTTCTGACTAGGTGGATCAAAATACACCATGTAAGACTGTTAGGTCCCTATATTACTAGTATAGTCCCTTATTGTTGTTAGTGTAACCCCCTTATTTTTATTATTGTACCCTTGTAACCCCCATTTTGTTATTATTGTGCCCTTAAATTATTATTGTTAGGTCGGCTAGGATTACATTGCGGCCCACTAGGATTACATTATGGCCCCATGGACTCCTATATATAGAAAGGAGGTTTTGTAAATTGTATCATCCAAGAATTGTTCATTTATGTAATGTATTGGAGGTTGCCCCCTCGAAGTGGCTTATTTCTAAGGCGTTGATATCTCTTTTCTTCTATTTTTGGAGCTGGTTACATAACATTTGGTATCAGAGCTTTGGATTCTAGGGTTTCGCTGCTCCAAACAGGTCATCGTGGAATTTTCGCTATAACTTTTTTTCTACGAAGTTTCAGAAGCTGAAATTTTTAGGGTGCGAAGCCGAAATCCTGAGGAATATTTTCTAAAAATTTTAGAGCTTGGTTCGCAATATTTTCGGAGATATCATCTGTGGAAGTTAGATATTTTTTCAGGCTCCTAAACAGGTCATCGTGGCATTTGAACTATAATATTTTTTCTACGAAGGTTCAGAATTTGAAATTCATAGGGTAAGAAGCTGAAATCCTGAGGAAATTCATCAAAAAATTTCAGAGCTTGGTTCGCAATATTTTTGGAGATATGATCTGTGGAAGGCAGTGCTTTTTCAGGCTCCTGAATTTCATCTCAAAGAGGTGATCGTGGGAAAAGTTCAATAACTCTCTCTCTGGGCATTGGATTGGAGTGCCGTAAAAAGTGGTCACAAGTACACGGACTGTAGTTTCGTGGCTATCAATTTTCGAGACAAAGGACGAAACAGTGACACGTGGAAAGTCGTACAAGTTCGCTATACTGAACCAGTCCAGAATTAGGTCATTGTGGGAGATTGGACACAACTTTGTCTTGGAGAATCCAAATCAGGTCATACCTATGGCATTCAAAAGAGAATTTATAGGGCTACTACAGGGCTGAAATTTAGATATTGAAGATCCCCAACTACAGAGATAATTCAATTTCAATATCGAGCTCCTCAAAAGCAAGTAAAAGGTGTGTATTTTTTTCCAAATTGCATAAGTCTTGTTTGAATAATCAAGTTGAATTGATTCCAAGGGAATATTGTAGAATAGATATCAGTATTGGATTCTAAAATGGCCCCTAAAAAGAATTCAACGCCCATTAAGCCTTTAGAAGGCTCTACTATGACTCATGAAGACGAAGAATGGCAACATGACATATCAAAAGTACAAGAGCAAGTGCAGCAAATTTCGCTGTCGCAAAGAACAACAAAAAATGAAATGGAAGTTTTGAAGAAAGGCATGGAAACTAAGATGGATGGTTTGAAGAAAGGCGTGGAAGCTAAGATGAATGGTTTGGAAGCTAAGATGGATGCAATGGAAGTGGGTGTGGAAGCTAAGATGGATGCAATGGAAGTGGGTGTGGAAGCTAAGATGGATGACATGAAAGACAACATGGAAAACATGAAGAATGATCTAAAAGCATACATGGAAGGCTTGATGACAAGCTTAAAACAAGAAATTATTCCTAATGGTGGAAATATAGTAGAAGAAACTCATGATGAGAAAAAAATAAATGTTAATCGTGATTTCATAAACTCTAATGTTGGTGGGAAGAACCACCATATTCCAAAAATGGATATGAGGAAGTTTGATGGAAAGGATCCTGCAACATGGATACTACAGATGGAGCAATATTTTGATCTCCATAATGTGCAAAACACACAAAAGGTACGCATTGCAACTTTACATTTAGAACAAAATACATTTGTATGGTATCGATGGCTTTGCTCCCATAAAAACATTTTCACTTGGTCAATTTTTACGGAGGAAATTATAGAACATTATGAGGATACAAAGAGCAACACCTTCTTTAGCCAATTGATAAATCTCAAACAAAAGGGTTTAGTGGGGCAGCACATTGAGGACTCCCAAAAATTGAATATAAGGGTAACTGATATTCCAGAGGAACACAAGATTGATCTCTTCATGGGTACTCTAAAGGATAACATCCAACATGAAGTTCGTGTTTTGGAACCTGATTCATTGGAGAAGGCATTCAGGTTGGCAAGAAAAGTTGAATGTAAAATTATGGCGACAAGGAAGCCTACCACTCAATTCTATAAAGAAGGAAGTGTTTCTACGCCTAGATTTCCACAACCTACAAGGCTGACACCACAACAATTGGAAGAAAAAAGAGCAAAAGGGCTTTGCTACAGTTGTGATAGAAAATACACTAAAGGTCATAAGTGTGCTGAGAAGAAATTATTTTACATAGATTGTGAAGAGGAAGAAGAAAATGAACAAGAAGAGGATATACACCTAGAACCAGCCCTAGAAGAGGAAGAAATGAATCCGACCATATCGTGTAATGCACTGGCAGGAATTACCACTCCTCAAACTCTCAAGATATAAGGACAAATCAAGAAGAAAAAGGTAATAGTGTTGATTGATTAAGGTAGCACCCATAATTTTATTCATTGTAAGGTAGCCAAGGAATTAAATTGTTTCCTATACCCAGCACCAGAATGTCAAGTGATGGTTGCAAATGGAGGAACTATAAATTGCTCCGGAAAATGCCATAATATCAAGCTAACCATGGGGGAATATGTGTTGACTAGTCCAATGCTTTTCATTCCTATGGGAGGTGCTGATGTTGTACTAGGAGTACAATGGTTACAATCTTTGGGGACGGTAGCTTTTAATTTTCAAGAACTTTTCTTGAAATTGTTTTCAGAAGGAAAGGAAGTCGAATTACGGGGTATTGAAGGGAAGCCAGGAAGGATAATAATCTCTAATGTCATGACAAAGCTTCTAAAGAAAGAACAACGAGGCGTAATTGCACAATTATGCTCACTAGAAGTTCCGACATCAAAATCATCTATTTCTGCAGATCTCCAACAAGTCTTGGACAATCATTCCAAGGTGTTTTAAACTCCCAAAGGAATCCCACCTATTCCTGATCATGATCATGCTATTCATTTGATTCCAGGAAGTGTTCCTCCAAACATCAGGCCTTATAGATATCCTTACTTCCAAAAGAGCGAAATTGAACGTATGATTGCAGAAATGTTAAAGGCGGGTATAATTCAACCTAGTCAAAGTTCTTTCTCTGCTCCTGTAGTATTGGTACATAATAAGGATGGATCATGGCGAATGTGTCCAGATTATAGGGAGCTCAATAAGCTCACCATTAAAGATAAATTTCCCATTCCTATGATTAATGAATTATTGGATGAATTACATGGAGCAATTTATTTTACCAAGTTGGATCTTCGTTCAGGATATCATCAAATTAGAATGAAGACTGAAGATATTCCAAAAACAGCATTTCGACCTCATGAGGGTCATTATGAATTTCTGGTCATGCCTTTTGGTCTTACCAATGCACCTTCTACATTTCAAGGGTTGATGAATTCCATTTTCAACCCTTCCTTAGAAAATTTGTGCTAGTATTTTTTGATGATATACTAATCTACAGCAGGTCTTGGAAGGATCATGTTGAACATGTTGACAGGGTGCTCAAACTATTGTAGGAGAAACAATTATATGCTAAAACATCCAAATGTTTCTTTGGAGTACAAGAGGTGGAATATCTGGGTCATATTGTATCTCACGAGGGTGTTAAAGTAGACCCTAACAAAATTAAAGCCATTAAGGAATGGAAAGTCCCCACAACCATAAAGTAGTTGAGAGGATTTCTCGGGTTAACAGGGTATTATCGCAAGTTTGTTAAGCATTATGGGAGAATAGCAGCACCTCTAACAACATTATTGAAGAAAGATGCATTTTCATGGACTCCTGAAGCAACTAAGGCCTTTGAACATCTTAAAGAGGCAATGTGCCTAGAACCGGTCTTAGCTACGCCAGACTTCACAAAAACCTTTATTGTGGAATGTGATGCCTCAGGAAATGGAATTGGTGCAGTTTTAATGCAGGAAGGAAGACCCATTGCTTTTGAAAGTCGTCCAATCAAAGGAAAGTATTTACAGAAACCTATTTATGAGAAGGAAATGTTAGCAATACCGCATGCACTAAAGAAATGGAGAACTTACCTAATGGGAAGACACTTCAATGTAAAAACTAATCATGATAGTCTTAAACACTTTTTGGAACAAAGACTATCTTCAGAAGAGCAACAAAAATGGGTCACAAAGATGTTGGGTTATGACTTTGAAATAATCTACAAAAAAGGAAAGCTTAATGTTGTTGCAGATGCACTCTCAAGAAGGAATGAAGAGGTGGAAGCATTGCTTTGTGCCATTTCTATTATCCAACCAGATTGGATAACCGAAGCAAGAGATGAATGGAAGAAGGACAAAGATGTATGGACACTCATTCAAAAGTTGCAGCAAGATCCTAGTACATCCGATACATTTAGTTGGAAAAATGATTCCTTATGGTACAAAGATCGCTTATATCTTTGTAAGAATTCCCAACTAAAACAAAAGATTCTTCTGGAATTGCACACTTCTCCTTTAGGAGGACACTCAGGATTTTTAAAAACTTACCACAGGGTGAAGAAAGAATTTTTTTGGGATGGCCTTAAATCTGATATTCAAAAGTTTGTGGCAGAATGTTTGCTTTGCCAACAGAATAAAGTGGAGACAATTAAGACCCCAGGACTTCTACAACCTTTATCCATTCCAAGTCAACGTTGGATTTCAATGGATTTTATCACAGGTTTACCTAAGTCTGAAGGAAAGAATGTCATCATGGTGGTAGTTGATAGACTTACCAAGTATGCACACTTTTGTGCATTATCTCATCCATTTAAAGCAAGTACAATTGCTACTACATTTGTGGACAAAATTCAAAAGCTACATGGAAGCCCAAGGGTTATTGTGAGCGACAGAGATCCCATTTTTACGGGAAATTTTTGGACGGAGTTATTTTCTTGTTTGGGTACTCAATTAGCTCATAGCTCATCTTATCATCCTCAATCTGATGGTCAAACCGAGATAGTAAATAAATGTTTGGAAGGATATCTTTGTTGTTTTGTATCTGATAAACAAACACAATGGGTCAAGTGGTTACCTCTCGCTGAATGGTGGTATAACACTTCCTTCCATACTGCAGCAAAAATGACCCCATTTATGGCACTTTATGGATATCATCCAACATCCATCACATCATATTTAAGAGAAAATTAGAAGGTTCAAGCAGTGGAAGATCACATCGAGCATCAACAAGAAGTTCTCCAACTCTTAAAGGATAACCCGAATTTGGCACAAAATCGAATGAAACAACAGGCAGATCAACATCGCAGCGAGAGAAGTTTTGATGTAGGAGATTGGGTATTTTTACGGCTACAACCATACAAACAAATGTCCCTCAAGCAAACTAAGAAGGATAATAAATTATCGCCAAAGTACTATGGTCCTTACAAGGTGTTGCAAAAGATTGGTACTATGGCATACAAATTGGAGCTTCCTGCTTCTTCGTGAGTACATCCAATTTTCCATGTTTCATGCTTAAAGAAGGTTATAGGTGAAAATCTTCCAGTTCAAACAATATTGCCAAAACTTAATGAGGAAGGAAAAATCATATTGGAACCCGAAGCGGTCATGGAAACAAGAACTCGACAGCTACGGAATCGATCAATTTCAGATTATTTCATCAAGTGGAAGAACTTACCCACTTAAGATTCTACATGGGAGGATGATAATTTTATACAGAAGCACCCGGAGCTACTCAAGCGTTGAGGACAACACTTTTTTGAAGGAGAGGGGCATGTTAGGTCCCTATATCACTAGTATAGTCCCTTATTATTGTTAGTGTAACCCCTTATTGTTATTATTGTACCCTTGTAACCCCCATTTTGTTATTATTGTGCCCTTAAATTATTATTGTTAGGTCGGCTAGGATTACATTGTGGCCCACTAGGATTACATTATGGCCCCATGGACTCCTATATATAGAAGGGAGGTTTTGTAAATTGTATCATCCAAGAATTGTTCATTTATGTAATGTATTGGAGGTTGCCCCCTCGAAGTGGCTTATTTCTAAGGCGTTGATATCTCTTTTCTTCTATTTTTGGAGCTAGTTACACAACAAAGACCAACTTTACCATAGTAAAATTGATTTCACTATAGGAAATAATTTGATAAGCCATATTTTGTTGAATTATTTATAATTAAAATAAGAAAATCCATGAGGAATATTAAATAAATCATTATTTGATTTTCCTCTAGGAATAATTAATTAAATCATTATTTAGTTAATATTCCTTGTCACATTTGTCCCAATCATGAGAAATATTTAAATAAATCATTATTTATTTGATTTTTCTATAGGAATACTTAATTAAATCGTTATTTAGTTAATACTCCTTGTCAAATTTGACTAAATCAATGAGGAATGATTAAAGAAATAATTATTTTTTTATTATTCCTTAACCACTTCCTTGAAATAATAATTAAATTATTTATTTATTTATTATTTCTAAATAAAGATATTTAACCAAATTTAAATATATTCTCCCGCCATAATTATAATAAAATATTCCAAATGATTAGATCTAGATTATTGTTACTAATATTTTTTTTTTCCATTTTTTAGAATAACCCAATATTTTGTTATAAATACGAGGGTTTTCCATCCATTCTTCACTATGATCATTTGTCATTGTCATTATTATTTTGTTTTCGACATTGAGCTCCCATCTGAGTTCAACATGTACTTTTTTGTTTCATACATCAAAGAGAGAGAGATAAAAAAAAACTCAAGAATAGAGGACAGTCAAAGGAACCATCCCATTTGAGGGGGAACTGTAACCTTCTGTAAGTTTCCTTCAGCAGGTGTAACACAGTAATAATAATATTATTCATTCTTTCAATTTTCTTTGTCCATGGTTTGGGGTGTTACACTAATTAATCTTTTTGTTATTTAACATCTTCTGCTAGATAGATCTATTATTTTGCACGTTTCTTCTAACTTTCTATTGTCAATATGAAGAATTAGACAATCATATCTGTTGGTAGGGCTATCAGGCACTCGTGGCTTAAGTAAAACCTTTTTGGTACACCTTCCAAAATATTGTATGCTAACAAATCGCAACTCCACTGGTGTAATTTAGATTCCTGGATGACAAGCACCTTCAACAATCAAGGTTTTTATTCAGCTATTTTTCAGTCTATTGATGTCTATTTCTAGTTTTTGTGCCCTTATTTGGTTAAAATTCTAAGTTCTCATAATTTTTTGGTGTTTTTCGTAGGTCACAGGGACTAGCCGCAAAGGAGATGACAAATCTATCTGAACCTACCACCTAAGAATCAAGGATTTAAAATCCCATTTTTCAGCTAAAAACTTATGGTGTTAGCTTGAACTCACACTTTTTGGCCCAAAAACTATGCTATCCTCCTATTTCAGGTCAAAACCTACAATTCAAAAAAAAAAATCCAGGATTTTTTCTGAAAATTTAAAGGTTTGCCGAGAGCGTTGTTTTGGGTCTTTTGACCTTTGTTTCAACCCCTCTTAGGCATGGATATTCTCATTTTGTCTCTTTGAAATATAAACTAGCCCCCTAGGGTTTCAGTACACTTCCACCCTTTTAGGAGGAGTTTAACTAAGTCGGTATACTAATATTTTTAGTACTTTCAGTTGTTGTTTCAGGGTCTGGTCCATTATTTTTGCAGAGCTTTAAGATAGGTTGTTTTAGCATCCAAAGCTCCCTCTTATTTTATTTTTTTGGCCTTCTGATGCAAGCATGGAGCTTGCAATACTCAGGGTCCTCCATCAACCATTCTTGTAAAACATGCGCCCAAACTTTTCTTCCTTTCTAAATCAATACATGGCAAATTCCCACTTAAATTTGCGGAAGCTTGTTTCATAATGTTGTGATTTCATGATTAACAAAAACCATGCTTGGAATTAAAACTCAATTTATAAACTCAAATACTTTCCATCTAAAATAACTCCAAGACAACAAATTTTTTCAATTCTTTATACACATGCATCACTTCTCTATTCACTTAACCATACTTTCATCCCACTTTGTTTGCATTTCATAAAGCTTTTAGAACTTACACAAAAGTTCAACCATTACAGTTTTCAAGCCAAACCCTTTTAAATCGGACCTCGTAATAAAAATCAAATGCGCCCTCGGTAAACGAGTTTCAAACAATTGTCAAACTTACTGGTTCATACCTTGAACCACCAATTGACCAATGCATTCCCTCTTCAGGGTTTTTACTGATATTGTTGTTTCAAGCCGTGATAATCTTCCTGTCTGGTTTTCTACATCGATTGCTAGCGCTCCTTCCTTTCTGGCTTTCTGCATCGATTTCCAACACTCTTATTAAACAAAATTACATAAGATTCAACATCACCCTTTTTCCAGGATATCTCTGTAAATGGTCAGCTTCTTATTTTTCTCTGTGGATCTTCTTCTTGTTGTGTCTTCGTTTGGCATCTGCGTTAATAGTCCTTTCTCTGTTTTGAATTTTCACCTTGCGCCTGGCAATTTCTCTTACAACTGCTGCAACATGACGATATAAACGTTTACCAATTAATGTGTACACTTCTCCACGCGCTATTCATTCATCACTGCAATACAGATCGACCACGATCTTTTCAACTCTGCAGCTCAATCAATCATTACTCCATTTGCTAGTCACACTTTCCAGAATTTTGCGTTTGATGTCAAACAGGACTCTGCGCTATTCTATTTTTTCTCACTCCTTACAGATACCCTGTCATTTCAATGATATCTGTCTTCAACACCATACTCCAGCAGTCTCATCGAATTTCCCACAGCTTGAAAAATCGAATTTCATTGTAAATGCTATCACCTGCGCCCTTTCAACTTCGAACAGAAATATCGAATTTCCAGAAGTCAATATCAATTTGGATTGAATTTGATTCGATCTACCTCCAGATCGATCCAGTTTGCAATCGAAGGACTCGACCAATTTAAATGGAATTGCGTCCAGCTCCACGCGTTGCTCTAGTTCCTGCAACTACCGGTCTATGATTATCGACCTTCCATATAAGGTCTAAATTTTCTTTGTGGCAGGATTGACATTAACATTTGGCCCACTTACAATTATTTGAAAGGCTGACCTTCTTCATTCCAAACACCGGCCTCACATTCTCTCACAATCTCTCATTGTTTCTCTCACAAAAAGCCCTCCTATTTATACAATTTCTAAAAGCCATCACATTAAATGCTCAATCTCTTAAAATCCTCAACAAACCCCTAAATCTCTCAACATCCCTAAAGTATAGGTTTTTATCCCTAGAATCCTTCAATTTATTAAATTTCCTCATATCCTTTTATTAATAAAAAGATATTTACATAAATCCTCACCTTCTCCTATTTTATTCAAATTAATTAATAAAATATTAGAAATCATCACACCCATATTTACAATTTAATATTATCACACCCATATTTACAAATGGATAAAAAGGTCTTGATGCTCCCCATTCGACTTGTTAAGTTAGAAAATTCATGACCACCGGTCATGTCCGGATATCTCCCGGACTTGCAGATTTTATTTTGTAAATTCGTGTTTGTCGATTGCTTCTCACTCGCTCGTTGTCATCTCATTGTGTTCCCTTCTGTGTTTCCGTATACTTAGTTAGTGCCCACTGGGTCGCTTCTTGCAATCCTTCACTGTCATTCTCTTGTTGTCGTTCCTTTTGTTTCTTTCGGCTGTCTTTCTCTGGGATGTTTTTACCATTAACCTCCTTATCATCTCAATTTCTTTGTCTAGTATGTCCTCTGTCTGTTGATTGTTTCCAACATCTTCAATAAACCATGTTGCTCTTGCTGTCACTGTGGATGTTGCGGCCTCCCAATCTTCCTTTCCCTCTGCAACATTCCTTTGCTCGTCATCTGCAATTTTATCTGCAATTTCTTCTTGATTATCATTTATGACAACTGATTTGTCATCCTTCTTCAGCAATCTATCCTGGACATCCTTCAGTAGATGTTCTTCCTCTTCTTCTTTCATTTGACTATCCACCTGTGCCAAATATGTTCTAGCGTCTGCAACAACATCTTCAATCATAAGACAATCATTATAAAAAAAATAAGGCCTTTGTACCTCTTTTCCCTTTAGCAACACTTCAGTATGTTGCGTTGATTTCTCTTCTTCTGTCAGCATATCAGTATGCTGATCCAAACTCAAAGAACTCTTGAGACTGTCAGCGAGTCTCCACTTCTCATCAGCTATCTCAATGATGTCTTCCAGCATTTGTCCACTGTAGTGAACTGATTCTTTCCCAGCCTCTGCTTCAAAACTTTCATCTTCTGGAAGGTACTCTTCCACTTCTTTGTCAACTTCAAAACACTGCCTATCTTCTTCCAAACCTGCAATCACACACAAATCATCAGTTTTAAAATCACAAGACCTTACGGTCTTATTTGATGCTTTAGTCATCAAATCTTCGCGCTGCTTTGAATCATTCATATGATTCAACTCCTCCAGCTCTTCATCACTTTCAGAAAGTAATGGTCCACTCTCTGGGTAACATATGGAAACTTCAACATCTTCTTCAGCATCTTCCTTTTGCTGTAGCTCAATTGTTTCGAGCTTCTCTTTCTTCTGTTTGGCATCTATAACCCGTTCAAGTTCCCTTAGTTCCTTTATCAATTGCATATTTACCTGATGATTCCACTTCTCTTGTAGCCTCTGCCATCTCAACTTCTTTCTCATGACATAACCATGCTTCTGGTTTTCCTCATTTCTTTGCAACATCTCCATTAACACCTCAAGCTGAACTGCTATTTCAGCTTTCTCCCTTTCATATTGTCTCTGTATGCCGATTGCCTTGGCATCCTTCTCCTTTCGTCTTCTGTTGTGGTTTATTTCAGAACCTTTGTTACGACTGTTACTAGTCATCATCCTTTCCATCTCTATGAGTCCCTGACTCACTTTACTATGAGTTGCACTAAAGCCTGTTCAGCAGCAAGTCCTGTCCTGCCGCCACTTACCTCACCAAGCCCTTCTCACTTGGTCTTTTGGCAAGCAATTGGTTCTACCTCTGGAACCTCCTTTGAGCACTTCTCTTTTCTCTTTCTGGGCTTCAACTCATCTGCCTGTTCACAACTGTCTTCCTTATCCAATCTCTATTGCATTTCCTCAAGGTTCTGCCACCTATGCTTTCACCAGTTTTCTGTTAGCAATTTTAAACATGTCTTCTATGGATTTTCCTTTTGGGAGTTGCAAAAATACTTCTGCTTTAATGCAAAGACTACAATCTTCAAATTCAAATAAACCCAGATCACCTTACCTTCAAGATCTCAGTCTGATCTTGTCTTTCCATTTACCTGTATTTCAATCTCATCTTTATGCTTCCTCTGCAAAATTTCACTGTCAATCAGATTTTAAAATCTGATTCTCTCTTCCAATCTTCTGGCTTGATCTGGCAAACTTTAGCTGCACAATTCTTCACTCATTCAGCTGTATTCTGGTTGCTTAACTTTCAGATTGAATCTGATCTCCTTTACCTGCATTCTGTTCACTTGCAATTGTATATGCTGCATTTAAAATCTGATCGTCATCATTCATCATTCATTTAAGAATACATTTCAAAAAACCTTCTTGTCATCATTCAGAAGATAAGTATTCCAACAGAGCATTCCGGCTTTGATACCAAAAATGATGCAAGCATGGAGCTTGCAATACTCAGGGTCCTCCATCAACCATTCTTGTAAAACATGCGCCCAAACTTTTCTTCCTTTCTAAATCAATACATGGCAAATTCCCACTTAAATTTGCGGAAGCTTGTTTCATAATGTTGTGATTTCATGATTAACAAAAACCATGCTTGGAATTAAAACTCAATTTATAAACTCAAATACTTTCCATCTAAAATAAATCCAAGACAACAAAGTTTTTCAATTCTTTATACACATGCATCACTTCTCTATTCACTTAACCATACTTTCATCCCACTTTGTTTGCATTTCATAAAGCTTTTAGAACTTACACAAAAGTTCAACCATTACAGTTTTCAAGCCAAACCCTTTTAAATCGGACCTCGTAATCAAAATCAAATGCGCCCTTGGTAAACGAGTTTCAAACAATTGTCAAACTTACTGGTTCATACCTTGAACCACCAATTGACCTGTAATTAGAACTCCCTTCATTCCCTCTTGGGTTTTCTTGATATTGTTGTTCAGCCGTGATAATCTTCTGTCTGGTTTCTATGATTTGCTATAACGTCAACTGCTTCTTGCATGGGTTATTATTGCTCTTCGTAAACAGGTTGTACTTAAGATTCAACATCACCCTTTTTCCCGGGATATCTCGTAAATGAGTCGGCTTCTTATTTTTCTCTTGTGGATCTTCCTTCTTGTTGTCTTCGTTCTTCACTCTGCGTTAATAGTCCTTTCTCTTTGTTTGATTCCTTGCGCCTGGCAATTTCTCTTACAACTGCTGCAACATGACGATATAAACGTTTACCAATTAATGTGTACACTTCTCCACGCGCTATTCATTCATCACTGCAATACAGATCGACCACGATCTTTTCAACTCTGCAGCTCAATCAATCATTACTCCATTTGCTAGTCACACTTTCCAGAATTTTGCGTTTGATGTCAAACAGGACTCTGCGCCATTCTATTTTTTCTCACTCCTTACAGATACCCTGTCATTTCAACGATATCTGTCTTCAACACCATACTCCAGCAGTCTCATCGAATTTCCCACAGCTTGAAAAATCGAATTTCATTGTAAATGCTATCACCTGCGCCCTTTCAACTTCGAACAGAAATATCGAATTTCCAGAAGTCAATATCAATTTGGATTGAATTTGATTCGATCTACCTCCAGATCGATCCAGTTTGCAATCGAAGGACTCGACCAATTTAAATGGAATTGCGTCCAGCTCCACGCGTTGCTCTAGTTCCTGCAACTTCTTCAGTCTATGATTATCGACCTTCCATATATCGAATTAAATTTTCTTTGTGGCCAGATATTCAACATTTGGCCCTTACAATTGCTGAAGGCTTACAGCCTTGCTGTTCAAGCCTGCTTTCAGCCTCACATTCTCTCACAATCTCTCATTGTTTCTCTCACAAAAAGCCCTCCTATTTATACAATTTCTAAAAGCCATCACATTAAATGCTCAATCTTTTAAAATCCTCAACAAACCCCTAAATCTCTCAACATCCCTAAAGGATAGGTTTTTATCCCTAGAATCCTTCAATTTATTAAATTTCCTCATATCCTTTTATTAATAAAAAGATATTTACATAATCCTCACCTTCTCCTATTTAATTCAAATTAATTAATAAAATATTAGAAATCATCACACCCCATATTTACAATTTAATATTATCACACCCCATATTTACAAATGGATAAAAAGGTCTTGATGCTCCTGCATCACCTTCCCACTTAGGGTCCCATTGTTGGACCTAGGTTCCAAGGCTTCTAAGCTATCTTTTGCAACATTTTTCTGCTCTAGTTTCTTGTTGTTTTCAGCGTCATTTTTAGCAGTATAGATTCATTTGATTCCACTCCCATAAAAATTAGATATTGTGACCCTTTTTAGTTTGTTTTGAGTTTCTTTTTTCCCTCTCCTTGTTTCACTATTTGAGGACCTTGTTTTTTGTGGGTTTTATGCTTGATTTACTTTTTATTTCACTGTCATTATTTCAGTTTCATTTACAGTTTTCAACATTTTATTTCAACAACACTTTTCCATCATCATAAAACATGCTTAATTAACTCATCCACAAGACAAAATTATTTTCACACACTCACACCTAAAGTGAACAAGAGCTTGGTTCAAGCCACCAAGCCAAGACTTAAACATGCCACTTAATAAATCTAACGAACATATATTAAGCCCACTTAGGGAATTAGGGAAAAACAATTTTTGTAGTTGGTTGTAGGATCGGTGGGATATTATTCCAAGAACACCTATCAATCACATACATTCATACATAGAAATTGGTGTTAATAGGGAGTTTAAAATCCTTCTCCATCCTATGGTCAAAGTTCGAGTGCGTCTGAAACCCGGTTCAAAGGGGGTTAGGATACAAAATCGTGCCAGTGATTCTCCTTTGGGATACCAAACATGTGGTAGGGGATTCCGTGCATTGTATGATTTACCAAGAAGCTCAAGAATTGACCACCCCCGTGGGATGAAGGTAACCATAGTGGCCATTCCTAGGAAAATTCCTTATAGGACTGGTTGTGGGAAGTAGTTGGTTCTCCACCCTACCTTTCTTTGTGAAAGGCCATATAAAATAGTAGATTCTAGGATTGTTTGAGGATTGAGATTACCTTTAGGCTAGAGGTCATTTTTTTTATAGGACGTGGCTTCCTGCATTAGAGTAGCTCATAGAATAGTTAGTTTACACTTGGCACCGCTGCACTAGGTGTTTTCTTGTTGTTTTTTACTCTTTTGTTTCCATCATCCTTTAGTCTTTAGTATCATCTATGACTTGACATCATTGTGCCCCCAAGGCATTTGTCACGGATAATCCTAGGTCTCCATCCTCATTTTTCATTAGGAGATATTTCTCCAACCCTTCAGGTTCGTAATAATCCTCCTAGTCTTCCATCGAGTCCCACTTATGACTCTAATTCTTCTGATTCATATAGTCCCTATTATGACTTTGATTCTTCTGATTCATCAATTTATTCCTCTAATTACACATCCTCTCATCCTCATATGACCACCATGTCTGGAACCAATGTAGTTTTAGGACCCCAAGGTCGTAACGTACATCCCAACCTGGGCATTCACACTAGCGGAACCACTACAACTGTGGTCACTGCTGCTCCATTTCTCCCCTTTATGGCTGGTCTAAGTCTCCTATATTTTAACTAGTTAATCAACAATCCCATTCTCCATGACATTGGTTGGCCAGCTATACCAACCAAAATTCCTTCTAACATTCCTAAGTTTGACAGAAACTTTGGAGAAGACCCCACCAATTACGTTCACTCCTTTCACATCTAGTTTTCATCCAACTCCATCACTGATGACTCCATACATCTTTAGTTATTCCATCACACACTCACTGGGGATGTTTCAAAGTGTTATATTGGCCAACCCTCTACATCTCATTCCATTTTTGAGACTCTTCCTAAAGTGTTTCTATCATATTTACCGTTACCCCTCCATTATGATATCGGTACCAAGTTTTTGATCGCATTCCGTCAAACCTTTTCCACCCACCTTTCTGACCATGTACAAGAATGGCACAGAAGAAGGAGGATGAGTACAGATACTGCATTTGATGATCGTGTCTATATGGATTGGTTTCTTATAATGCTCTTATCCCCCATCGGTCAATATGTCACATAACACTTTCCTAAGACCGATCAATAATCTCTCTAGATAGGGGCTTAAAATATGGCTTGATTTATGCCCAGTCATGTTATGTTTATATCATTTTACCAAACCCCCCATACTTGGTGGTGCCATTGAACTAGGGGCATCTCATGCTATTGATGGTATTTTTGGATCCCTTTCACACCCATCACCATATTCTCCTACTCAGACGAGTTATTATCACCCTCATGGGGGGACCAGTTCCTCCAACACAATTCCCCTCCTCCAGGCAACTTCTATCCTAGTCAATGCATGTTTTATGCATTTAGTGAACCACATCAATATATTCCAGGTTCAGTTATTGCTCAAACTATTTACCATAATGTTTCCCCATCTCCTTATTATCCTTATGTTCTTCCAAGCACTCCAGCCCCTCCAGCATCAACGACTCAGCCTCCCATGCCTTCTCAACCTCTGCCACAACAACCAAATCCTCCATAATTCCAAGTGTATGCTCAAGAGAGTACGAATAATCCCCCAAATTGAAACAAAAAATAATAAGGGAAAAGGTAACTAGAACCAACAACTGTAGGATAACCAGGGTTGCAATTGTATTCAACCCAATGCACCCCAATGGAACTAGCCAAATACCTCAACCTAGCACAAGGGTGATTAGCGCAAGAAGAACAAGGATATTGGTATGAATAAGCCTTATGGATTTTGTGGTGTACATGGCCATTATACACATGATTAAATACCCTTTTATCCCAGATTCGTCAAATGTGGGATGCCCAAGGAGCTTCTCGTGGACAACAACCCATAGTGTCACTTCCTCAGACCACTACTCCACTTCAACTGGTTGTGCTCTCTAATCCTTGCCCTTGGAAAGCATACCTTATTGTGCAACCTCCGCAAGGTAAGGCCACCCATACACCTTAGTAGTCTCATCACCCTGATTGCAAGATTCTCATGATGATTTCTGACAAGGTCAATACCCCCGAAGTCAAGCTACATACCTGATCGCACCAGTATGACAAGAAACCTACTCCGTCTACAACCGAGTCCCAAACCAAAGTGTCCACTAAGTACACTCTCACACCAAATGGTCCCTTATGGATCCATTAGACCAAGGTAGAGGTCATACAAAAGATCTCCAAAGATCCATTATGTTGTAATGCTACTTTAGCCAAAGCCACCCACACATACAGTGTAGTAAATTACTTGGTGAAGTCTCTTGTCTCCATGTCAATGTTGGAAGTTCTCCAGACATGCCCATATCAATGGAAAGATTTACTATATGGTATGGGTTTTTTTTACCCTTCATATGATTTCTTGATCGTCTTTCATGTTGAAAAGTTAGAACATCCTCCTGTCCCCTCATCAGTTGCTTTCCAAATACCAGTCGCCATTATAAACGTCGATGTCAAGTGGTGTATCATAGGCAAAGGTGCATCTAGATGTGTGATGTTCACTAGTTTTTCGAAACAACTCAGGTCACCTGATATGTCACCATCCACCATCACTTTACATCCTTGGCATGGTCACCCTTCAGATCCCCTTGGCATGTATCGCAATTTTCTTGTCATATTTGCAGGAAAGATTATTTTTATTGACATAGAAGTCATCAAAGCCCCTCAGAATAAAATATTATTTTGGGTCATAGCTGTGATGTCAACTATCGAATATTCATTTCATCGTAAGATTTTCTTTCCGCATAATGGAAATAGTGTCACCGTGCATTAGGTGACATATTATGATTCAAAGTCTTAGACATCACCCCAATCTACCATCTCATACATGACCGACAATCAACCTATCTCCCCTCTAACCAATGTCTCTCTAGGAGTATATAAATATTCCACATTTCTTGGTGCCTACTATGGTCCAACACCTACCCCTTTGGGGTCTAGCTTGGCCAGTGTCTACATGTTGCAAGCATCATGGGCTACTCACAAGAAGCCTAGTACACCCATCCAATAGCTAGCGCCTTCGCAACCTGCTATTGTTCACTCGACCCAACCATCAAGATAAAAAATTCAAGTACTTTCTCCTTCTTCTAGTGTCTCTCCTCATTTTTTTAAACCACGAATAGCTCCCCCGGGCCTTAACCATCCCAGAGTTGTATCCTACACGTCAAATACAATTTTTATTCCCCTTGTCTCGAATATTTTTTTTTCCTGTCATGGATACGTTGAGTTTACCAAATATGACGTTGGGGATCCCAGTCTAGTACATCGATCCCTCGAAAAACACTCCACTAGACCAACCCAAACCATATACTGCTTCGACCCCCGTCTAATCAGTCATTATAACCCTTCCTTTTCTTCAATTCCACAACAACCTTAACAAGATCCCACCCCTGTTGCGAAAAAATTTGGTGAGGGGGGCTAAGCCAGAAATAAGGAACCTAAGGAGAAGGCTACCTAAACAACTCCAACTCCACCTAAGCCTCTAAATCCTACTCTATGATGTGCTTTGTCTGATGTGGTTGGGAGTGCCACCAATAACTGTCCTGAACTTTCTCATCTCAAACATGTGATCAATGATACGTTTCTCAACTCTAATATCCTAGAGGTCCATATTACCTTACCTGAGTCAGCCAAGAAAAACAAGTTGTTACGCACGCATCACACTTGTGCTTTGTGTGACAACATTGGCCACTACTCTCATCACTTTCCTTGTTTCAAATATTTTTGTGATACCCTTTAGGAACTTCATGAAATAAAGGTCGCTCGTAATGAACCCACAAATTCTTTACCCACGTGTTTTGGCACCACTGTTGAACCATAATAGGAACCACACATTGGGATTCCTCCTCCTAATGTTGAGGTGAAGGATTTGATCGATACTACTCTCTAATTTTTGTCATCCATGAGATCCTTGTCTAGAGACTCTTTTGAAGTTCTCCATTTTTATTTGCTCGAACCTCCTTCGTCGAACACCCTCGTCTCAACATTGGTAGATGTTTCATCTAATAACTCTTTGTATACCACTTGCAATGGTGCATATGTGAACCATATATCTAATAATGATGTGTTAGGTAGCTCTGCAGCATCATGTGGTCTCCCTTCCTCTAGTTATCTCATTTTCCATTCAGCTAAAGACATTATGAATCCAGGACCACCCTTGATTTTCCCTAGGATGATATGCACCATCGTGCATACTTTCTTTTGTCGCAATCCCATGATCAACATGTTATGGACTCAAAAGAATTCATATATAGTGAGGTTGATTGTTTCAATAACCCCTTATTTGGAACCAATTCATTCGAACCACATACACCTTGTGTCCATTACATTGACACCCAATGTTTGGGTAAGGGGGTACCCATATTTGAGATCTAAGGAGAAGAAATTCTCCCCAACCCTCCTAGTGCATCTGGTAGTGGCAACTCTAGTATCATTATTCTTCCCCATTTAGAAGAACCTCTAGAGTCTCATATCACTTCATATCACTCTAGGGATGATCCACTTAATAATTCCTTCACATTACATCAACAACCCACTCCCTTAGACATTGTTTTTGACAAACCACAGTGTTTTATAAGTGAGCACCAATTCATTATCGTTGAAGCCAATCTTTGGTATAGTGACACCATTTACGCGAACTCAGAAATTTTGTCCATTTGATTCATATATGCAGTGCCAAACGATATTGGTAATCCTCTACTTCATTTCCTTAACTATATCTTTCCATTCTTCCCATAGGAAGATAACCATAACATAAACAAATGGCAAACCACATCATGGAAATATGTTTAGAGTCCACTACTCTAAATACATCTCACATGTCCAAAGAATGATAGGGGAAGCCTATGCCCCTATCATCTCTTCATCATCCTCTAGAGGATCTTATACCAGCTGAACTGAAAGCTCTAAACCCTTATTTTCTCACTTGGAAAACAATGGTGATCCATAAACTCCTCTAGCTAGGGGCATCATTCCCAACTTTTCATACTAGATCAGTCCCCTCCATCACATCTTCTTGGTGGAATGATGGCCCTTGTCCACCTTTTCATTTGATTAACATAAGTCTCAACCTAGATCCCAATGATCTAGGTATGGTCAATTATCCTCTCATTCCTTGGATAGTTTGCCCTAAGAACCTTTCCGGAGAGCCATTTACACATCGAATATCGTAGATATTCGATACCATATTTTCAAACATTATACTCTATGTGATGCCTCATTTCCCATCTTGATCCCCATGTCTGACTTAGTGGGTGGGGATTATCTTAGACCTTCTCAAGTAGTTCATTCCTCTATTCATTTTTTACCTTGATTCTTCACCGGGAACCATCCTTCCAAGAAGCCTTAAGGCCATTTTAGACAAGTAAGCTCACCAAACTAGAAGTCACGGATCCTAATTCCAACGGTTGGTTTTTCTGCTATAATCTCCACAAGGTTTAGGGCCTTCTCCTCCTCTCCAAATTCAGTACAAATCACTTAGAAAATGAGTTAAAATTGGAGGAAAGAAACCCTTTTATAGGAAAAACCCGAGTTTTTTCGTCGCCCATTGTGACCAAACCATAAATCAGTTTGATGAACAGTCAAGATCTTTGGAATGCTCTCATTGAGTACTATGATTGGTTTTTCTTTGGTTTTGTTCATTTTACACTTCACCCAAAAGCCATTTTTTCCATGAAGTTTATCTTTGCCACTAATTAAATCGAATTTCTTTATATGAACTGCTTGTAATTCGATGCCACTTTACCTTTGCACTTGTTTCCTTGTGTCAATTTTTTTCAGGCATAACTATTATTTACTCATGTATTAATGGTCCCCATGGGCCTATCCTGTGTGGTAGATGTTAGCGTCAGTTTTTGCATACTGCCACTAGTGATGAAATGGACTCTTATCATGTCTGGTTAGGTTCCCATTGTCAATTTTTTTCATTTCATTAGGTCATCATGCAAAAATTTGGTCACTGGATGTAGATATAGGTCTAATTTCACTCCTTTCAAAATTTCACTAGTTGGTGGCTCATTTCACCTCTCAGCTGAGTGTACCATCGTTCATGAGTTGTCATCATCATTACATTCATTTTTATCATGGTTGAATTCAGTCCATAGTCTCTATCAGGTCTTAGGGTTCCAAGGTTATTAAATCTTCATTCCATGCATAAATTCTAGCAAGTGAAGGGGTGACAATGAAGAAAATTCATCAGTAATTTTATTTCAAAGAAAAATGTAATTTTATGTTCCTAATTTTTAATAAGTACTTGAGAGTTCCCAGTAGCTCCAAATGCTCAAGTTGCACCAGCAAATTTTCAATGTTCCAAAAAGAAATTCAGTGTTCCTAAGCAATCAAAAGATAAAGTTCAAAGATCAAGTTCAAAATTTCAAGGTAAAAACAATGTAAGGTTGATTTTGGAAAAAGGAAATGTGGGTCTATGTCCATTTAATGATATTTCTCCAAGTATTAAAGTCCCTCAAAGACAAAAATTCATTCATTCTCACACTCCATCATCGAGCTCTCAACTTTCCCAACTCAAAAAACCAAATTTTGCCTCAAAAAATGGAGTTCCTCACTCATATTTGTGATTTTCCTTAAGTTTATATGCTTTTCAGGTGAGCACATTACACTTTTTCCAAGGGCATTGCACCTTTTGCAGAGTTTGCTACGCTTTTCTCAAGCTCGTTGTGTTTTTCTTAGTCAGGTAGCTACAGCCTTAAAAATTGTTTGCAAAGGTTCTAAGGGTCAATTAATGTTTTCTTCACCTATAGTCAAGTAAGTTACATCTTTCAAATCCCTCCTATTAGCTCATTTTCATAATTTTGGTGTGGAAACCCCTCATTGCTATCCATGCTATGTTTTAGTGATTAAACCGTAGTTTTCAAGTTTGCAAAGTTAATATGTTTTCCCCTATACCCTTTTACATCCCTGTTGTAGGTCAATTTTGGCATCATTCCCAATGACCTGGCATCATCTCCAGGATGAATGACTAAGGGTCTATCATTCCCTATCATTTTAATTTGATACATGCCCTAAGGCAAAACCAAGACAAATCAAACATGACTTTCATCAAGAAAAGGTTTCCAAAGTTTGAAGTTTATTATATAGAATGTGGGAGCTCACCAATGTTGCCTCTAAGGGGACTAAGTGCGTTGCATATGCAGGTAGCCCCATGCAAGGCTGCTCTGCAAATAATTTCCCGAAATCTATGGGTGTGTTGGTCACATTGGGAGCGAAATTCTCATTGTTCCGGAATCTCCACTTGGCCAGTGCCTTCTAGAAGAGTTCACATGTGTCAAGCTTCGAACCCAAGTGCCCATTTGGCATCTACATGACTAGGAACATGTCTTTCCTATTATTGGAAATTCATTCATTGCAAAAATACCTTCAGTTCATCTATAAATTGAACAAAAATTTGAGTGTTTGGGAAGGAATAATTTAAATAGAGAAATGCTGGAGGATTTTCAATTAAGAGTTAGATTTGTGTAACAACTGCTGGAGAGATTTATACTGTGATGGGGCTGAGGATCATTGCTGGAAGGGTCACTTCAAATCATTCATTTGGTTGTAACCTCTCCTTCTATTTTCAATAAAGAATACAACTTACTTTTCCCTATATGCATTTGTATTGGCTTTGATTTTCCATATTGCAAGATCTTAGTTATGTATATTGTTTATGCTTTACTGATTTAGCTAGATAAATTGAATATACATCTGTATTATTGCTATCTTCTGTTGTTTTTATGTTATTTCTTGCAGGAATCATTTCACACAAACCGCTTGAATTTGAAGCTACAACAGAAGCGATAGAAGGAGCCATTTAGAATCGCTTAGATTAAAAATAAGCCTCTAATCCTTTCTATGTGTCTGTTCTGAGTTAGGAAAGGTAGTCGTATAGTTCTTAATCTCTTGTTGTAGATTTTCATCTATCTAGGGAATCATGTTTTATCCGTAATTCACAATTCTGGCCCAAAAAATTGGTGACTCCGCTCGGGAGAATTTCTCTTAGATATAGGTGACTTAGCCTCTGATTTGCTTTGTTTATCCACCCAGTAGTTGTTACACACAAAGATTAATTTTTTTCAAAGCCAAATTTGCAAAGATATTGAGTCAAACAGTAGTGTTTTTCCTGATACACTACGCCTAACACACCCTTAGACAGGACACAGTGCTTTGCATAGCACTGTCTCCCTTCCAGGCTTGTGTTGTAGAGCACTGTCTCCCCTTGGAGACTGCGTTGACTCATAAAACCACCCAGATTCCTTTGAATTTTCCTTTGCAATTTGCTTTAGTTTGTTTTCTGCTGTGTTTTGAAAAGTTTGATCCTCATATTGACCAACAACTCTATATACTTCTTCCTCCTTTGACTGAAAATTTGTTCAATGTTTGTTTAAAAAACATTATTATTTATCATTGACAATTTGATTTCAAATTATTTTTTATGGTCGCATTAAGAATCATTTTCTTTCAAAATAGGAAATTGTCATAAAATATTCATTTCCTTGATCGGAGAAATTGTTGTTGAAATCCTCATCTTTCCTTCAAAAGAGAAATTGTTGTTTGTATTCTTAATTTCTCGAAAGTAAAAGGCATTTGAATTATTGATTTAGTGCACCTAGTTTCTTTTCTACATTCATAACATTAAAGAAACTGAAAAGAAAAACTTGCATTTGCATGTAGGATTTTTGTGCGTTTTGAAAAAAGTAACATTAGGAAATCTGCATTTAGTTTGTGATCATTGATTTTTTTTGGTCTTTGATTTGTTTGCTCACAAATTATTTGCTCTCTTCCCTTAGTAACTAGGTTTTTCATTGAAGAAACTGAAAGTGAAGATTGCTTATCATTTTTAGGTGCATTTTAGGAATTTTCCAATACATCATCGAGGTGAACCTTTGAAAGGAAAATTGTAAGCAAGATCAACATAAAATTAATCTCAATTTACCTAAAAAAGCATTGGAACCATAACGATAACATTTAGAAGGTCCAGGCTAGAGACTTGTTTCGACGTTGTAAAACATAGCAGCTATCATTAACCTGTCTGCGATACATTCCGAGTGTGATACCTTACTCCACGTACGTAAGTATATCGTAGCTTTCCACGTACTTTCGGTATATCGGGTGGTGTTACAATACGATAAGTATAAAGGGGTGCTCTCACTGTGTGGTTTCGCATCAGATAGCGCTAATACGGACTTGGACCTCCACGTACCTTCGGGTATATTTGGGAGGACAAATTTTAGGTGCTATCCATCCATATTGAACTGAGTCAGTCGCCTTGTAAATTTTGATACACTAAACATAGCATTCGGGGAGATTTCCTGCCCGTACTTCTTGGTTCGCCAGGAGGTATTCTACAGTTCATAGTTTCTTAGTAAACCCTTTTTCCTAGCATTACCCTTTTATTTTGTTTATTTGTTTCTGGTTAAAATTAATCAGTAATCGTGGAAGAAAAAAATCCTTTCCCCTGTTGTTTACGTAGATTAGCTTTAAAACCCCTTTACCACCAGAAGTTACTTCTGGTAGGAGAAGGAAATCTCGATCTTTCGAATCAAGTATAATTCGTACCTTTGGTGAAACATCATTTTCCCATAAAATAGAGTTAGCTCAAGTTTTTTCTACACATCCCGGTTCATCTACTATTTTCGAAACGGAGTCTTCACAGCTACCCATGGTCATGATCCATCCAATCAGTTAGACCATACCTCCTAGACCTGACGTTGTTCAACCACATATTGATCCAGATCCTATCTCTTCTTTACTTTGGGCATGACGGTGAATGACTGGAATTTGTTCCTACCTTGGTCATCCCACAAATTTCTGTAGCTATTGAATCTCCCATATCACACAGTCAACCACCTGAAATATACTTTGGGCATGACGGTGAAATTATTCCACCTGGTTTAATTGTGATTTAATAAATCCCACAAGACACTACACCTTTAACTCCAACGCATTTTGGGGAGGACCTTTAGCTATATGAGTCTTTATCTCAATCGACACCCTCTACTTTTGTTGATCTTCCTCCTTTTCAAATTCTCTTCGATTCAAAAGGGTATACATTTGGTCAAACAACCATGTCTAATCCAACATCTTTGGTTGGGCTTGTTGTTCCAATTACGTCAACTCCTACCCTCGCTACTCCATCGATGTTTACCACTTCACTAGAGTCATATGGTGGCCATATGGTCCCATCATGTTACAAATCATTATCTCAAATTTTCTCTGGTGCATATTCCAATCCATGGACTTTACCAATTTCATCATCCAGTATTTTAACTGGTAATCCTATCGTAAGTACTGAACGACTTGATTCATTATGCACATCATCAGGGCAATATTAAGTCAGTCCTTCTGGGTCTATTCCTTCAAGTACCATATCAACTGGACTCCCAGCATTTGGGGAGCAATATTTTCCATCTTATTATCCTCCTCATGTTGGGGGGAAACCTTTGGTCACCCAATATGACAGTACTCTGTCACTTTTTGGTCAATCTAATGTTGAAATGAATGTTTTTCAATGGCATCCCACTCTGCCTCTCCAACCAAAAACGGTTGTACAATTGTATCAATGGGTTCAACCTGTTACACCCACTTCATTACCGCTCATTAATACATCTATACCCTTGTTACATAATCAGAATTTTGTACATCATAAACATTATCAAGTGGGTCCTTCAACTCAATATCATCAAATGTTGGGTCCACAGACTCCAAATCCTTTGATTGATTTTCAACAACCTATATTAGGAATTATTTATTGAAAAGCTAGTTTACCATTTTATGGGATGTCACAACCACAACCGAGTTATACATATCAACCGAATCCAAGTTATGTTAATTTGGGTTATAACATTGGTGGATAGACCCCTTGGCAGCCACAGGCACAAATGCCTCAAACATCTTTTCAACAAGTATCATATCTAGATTTTGGTCAACAGAATCCTCAAGCTTTTGCTATGCAAAAAAACCCATATCTGGGTTATCCGTAGAAGATTCCTTATGCTCGTGCTCAAAGGCCTGTTTCTCAAGCAATTCCATCTTACCCTCGCTATGCTGAACCTGACCTTAATAGACAATTGTCCTTTGTTGCAACTTTAGAGTTACCAGATTTAAATTGGTTAACTAATGATCCAATCAACTATGCTCCTTGGTGGCTGGTGATACCTCACAAATTACCCTCGGATATTCCTAAGTTCAATGGAAACCCTGGAGAAGATTTTTCAACTCATGTTATGACTTATCATTTATGGTGTTCAT
The DNA here is from genome assembly GCA_034641835.2 of Pinus albicaulis. Taxonomy (NCBI): domain Eukaryota; kingdom Viridiplantae; phylum Streptophyta; class Pinopsida; order Pinales; family Pinaceae; genus Pinus; species Pinus albicaulis. Next base: position 1,167,689,177 of record CM076577.1, read on the forward strand.
CAAATTTTGTAAATGATGATTCTGTTCGAATACGTCTTTTCCAGTGTACGATCATAGGTCCGGCTGCAAAATGGTACATTGAATTACCTAGATCTTCTTTTGATAATTTAACATCCCTAGATACTATCCTTTTGACTCATTTCCAATTACCCATCAGATATGAAACTGGAATGGAACTCTTGACTAATTTCAAACAGACTGATGCTACTCACATTTCTAATCATATTCATGAGTGGCGTCATCGTTGTTGAATGGTTAAGACATTTGTTTTGAATCAAATCCTTGCTGAATGGTTCATTAAGTCCTTTTTACCATCTATAACTAAGGATGTGGCTAAGGGTGGCACCATCACAAAAGAGCAAGTTATCACTCATGCACAATATTTAGACTTGATTTACACCCAGTCTGGCACGCTTTATGAAAAAATCCCTAATGCGCCGAGATGGATTGATAGGCACTACAAGCACACACCACACTACTGCATCTAATCCTGCTCCTACTTCCAAAATTAATGCCCTGTCATTTGACAAAGGCAAAGGTGACAAGCAACCAGGAAGTATGAAAAAGGGGAAATCTAAGAAAAAAAAAACATCCAACCTGCAGGAAATATCATCTTATCAATTGTCTGGACCTCAGAAACCTCATTATCCATGCATAATATGTAATGAAGAACATTTTGTTAGGGATTTTCCTCACCACGTTGAAGTCTCAAAAATCATCAAGACATCTAATGCATCAGATGTGTTGGCAAACCCATTTCCAAATTCGGACACAAATATGGTTGCTACAGATCCAACGCCTAGTTCCCAAGAGTTAATGTTATCAGTCACAAAAAATTCAACAGATATTTTGGTGTTGACGTGAAATAAAGACTATGGTAGTTTGGCCATTGATCAACCTACTACCTCGACAATCAATCCATCTACAGAATTAGTACCACCTACTGCTATTCCTGAATTGAAAATCAATCCACCAAAGGGATTTATTCATAAATCGACATACAATCCTTGAGCAAGAGCTGCACACAATTATAATATAGTTGGAGATTTGGCTCAATCCCCTTCAGCTATGTCTGCTCTTAAGGTATTACAAAATTTTCCCTCCCAAAAACAGGCTTTATTGTCGGCTATTGGTGGAATTGATCCGACTGATTCTAATCTTGTCATCTTTAATCATATGAGCTATGTGCCGCAATTACCAGCATAATTGGCATTCTCCATACAGGTAAATGTTCTCAATCACCTTGTTCACCGCACTATTATTTATGAGGGAGCATCTACATGCATTATGTCTCTAAAATGTAGGAAGTCACTTGGCTCACCACGTTTATCACAATCATCAACGATTATGAAGGAATTTGATGGGGGTACATATAAACCTTTTGGTATTATTAATAACCTGCATGTTGAACTAGGGGAAAAACAGTGAATATTGATGTTGAGGTTGTTGATGGACCCCTTGACTACAATATTTTACTTGGAAGGCCATGGGTATATGTGATGACTGCTATTGTTTCTACATATTTTAGAATGATTTCCTTTCCACATAAAGGTACAATTACAGTCATTAATCAACTATCCTTCTTTTCCTCTGCTTCGTAGGTAACTAGAAGCATTCCATTCATTCAGATACCCCAACTAAAAATTCAGAACATTGGTTTAGGAATCTTAAAGGATTCAACTCTTATGGGAACCTTTGAATTACCACCGCCAGTGACGTCAGCAGAAATTGCAAGCATAGAGACCCGCTACATGATCTCTTCCACTCTATCTAGCTTAAGGAAGAGTACGGGTGTTTCTGATATTTCTATGTTGGATGAGTTTATGCCGCCCAACCATATTGAGCTGGCATAGCAATCAATCTATTTGGCTTGGGCGAAAAATCTAAAATCGGCGTCGCCAAATGTTTGGGTTGATCGTTAAATTATATTTCTGTACCCCATCTGATCCATTTTCCTCAACGTTCTTGACAGATGAGAATATATTCGAAGCTATGATGTCAGAAGGAGAACCATGGGAAAATTATCATCATCGTTCCCATATTCCTAATTATGAATAAAATAATCCTAGTGAACTATATCACCCATCCATCAAAAATTTATTTTCAAATTCTTTTCCCATTAATGCAATCGATTCCGATCGAAATCTTTCAAATATCGAAGAAATGATTTCTATCGATATTTTGACCAAACCTGGCGTTGTAGAGAATATTCATGTCAGTGTATCTTGTACTCCACCAGAAAGAAAATTCCAGACATAGATACTAGTATAGTTGAACACACTATTAATATGTATCCTGATGTCAAATCGGTGCGTCAACGGATTCATCCTGTTCATCCAAAGAAAGCCGCTGCCATCAAAGCAGAAGTTAAAATTTTTTTGCGTGCTGGTTTCATTTACCCTATTCCGCTAATGAGTGGGTTTCCAATATCATTCTTTTCATTAAAAAATAAGGAACAATTAGAGTGTGCGTCGATTATCGAGATGTTGATCATGCTTATCCAAAAGACAACTATCCTACTCCCTTTATTGATTAGACTATTAACGATTGTGCTGGATGTGAAATGTTTTCGTTCATGGATGGATTTTCTAGCTACAATCAAATCAATATCTGCCTAGATGATCAACATAAGACAGATTTTACCTGCCCCTGGGGCACATTCACTTATAGGAAACTACCGTTTAGTTTAAATAACGTTGGGGAAACTTTTCAAAGAACAATGGATTATGCTTTTAATGACATCAAGCACATTTTTCAACCATACTTAGATGATTTACTAGCGCATTCACGAAATCAGACTGATCACCCGATGCATTTGAGATCCATTTTCTTATGCTACAGACACTACAAAATACGCCGCAATCCACATAAATGTGTGTTTTGTGTTGGTTCTGGTTGTTTGTTTGGATTCGTAGTCTCAAAATAAGGGTTTCAAATCGACCCTTTGAAGGTTCAAGCCATTCTTTATTTTCTTGCGCCATCAAACTTACCTCAGATACATAAACTTCAACGAAAGGCTAACTTCCTAAGGAGGTTCATTCCAAATTATGCCGAAATGGCTAAAGGATTTACTCGACTCTTGAAAAAGGGGTTTCCCTTCCATTGGGACCAAGTTGCGCAAGCTTCTTTTGATGTTGTCAAGGACACTCTTGTCCGAGCATCATTAATGTATCCTCCTAATTATCAAAACGATTATTTCCTATATATCACCGCAGCTAAAACGACCGTTGTTATGGTATTGGTCCAAGTAGAAGAAGGAATTGAAAATACGATCTATTATTTGAGTTGTAATCTCAATGATACATAAGTTAAGTACTCATATGTAGAAAATCTTGCCTTGGCAGCTTTTCAAGCTGTCTAAATATTTCGCCATTATATCCTGCTCCAAAAAACAACAATAGTTTCAGATTTCAACCCCATGACTTACATCTTATCATGTCAATTGCTGGAGGCAAAATATTCAAAATGGATTATCATTTTGCAATAATTTGATTTGAAATTTATCAAATCCAAGTCAAATAAGTATTTAGTTTTGGTTGAGCTTCTCTGTGACCTTCCGTCTGATAGTACTAAAACTACGTCGGAACCATCAATTCTAGACGAGTCTCTATTTTTGATTGGATCATCTGATCCTTGGTATGGGGATTTCATCATTTATCTCCAAACCCAAAATTTTCAACCAAATACCTCTTACTCTGAACAACGACGTATTCGATACCAAGGTAAATATTATCTGATCGTCGGCGATACACTTTATCATCATGTCGATACCATTTTAAGGAGGTGCCTCAGTCATGAGGAGGCCAAAAAAGTGTTAAATGATTATCATACTGGGGCCTTGTGGTGGAAAATTATCTAGATATGCTATCGCGCAGAAGATACTCTGTTAGTTAGTTTTGTCCTACTATTTTTTGAGATTGCATCCTCGCGGTCAGAAGTTGTCATGCATGCCAGGTTTTTTATCATAAAATCCGCAAACTGCCAGCTCCAATGCATCATGTTGTCTCTGTTGGACCATTTACGAAATGGGGTATTGACTTCATGACATGTAACCCTCCTTCATCCAGGGGACATGACCGTTATATTATTGTCGCAGTCGAATATTTTACCAAATGGGCCAAAGAGATGCATACATTCAACAACACAGGACAAACAACTGCATTGTTTTTATTTATTACATGGTTTGGGGTCCCACAGGCTATAGTTACAGATCATGGGAAGCATTTTTGTAGCCACATGATGTCTAAATTGACTGCCAAGTTAGGATTTTCACATGATACTTCTACTCATTATCCACAATCAAATGGACAAGTTGAGGCTACTAACAAAATTCTTAAACGAATGCTTCAACGAATGATAGGAGTTCATCAAAGAAACTGGAATTTGATCCTCTACTCTGCCTTATGGGCATATCAAACCTCGGTGAGAAACACAACCGGATTTACTCCTTTTCAATTGGTGTATGTTCTGGAAGCTATCTTACCAATCCAATGCGAAATATCATCGTTAAAACTCGCAATAGACTTGTTACCTAACACCTCAGAAGAAGAAGCGCGTCTCCTTAACCTCATCCATCTTGATGAAATGCGTCATGAAGCCTAATTGGACAGCGAAGTGCATAAGATATGTATAAAAGCGCAATATGACAAAAATGTCCAGCCTCGCATTTTCTCAGAGGGCGACTTGGTCCTTCTCTACGATCAAGAAGATGATGTAATAGGTAGAGGGAAATTTGAGCCGTTATGGCATAGCCCCTATATTTTCAAAAGAGTTATTGCTAAGGGTGCCTATGAGTTAGTTGATTACCATGGAATTCTATTGGCGCAACCTAGAAATGGGTTGTATTTGAACGTTACTATGCTTAATCATGAGAATGGTAATTTTTTTTATTATATTGTATATATGTTGTTGATTTGCATTCACTATCTTAATTTGTTTTTAGAGTTTTCTTGATATTTGTAATCTACTTTACATTTCATCACAAATGTTTGAATCTTCGTAGCCATTTGTTGGATATGCTGATGGTGCTAGTCGTAGTACGCAGAATCTATCCTTTGCAGCGTGGGCCATTTTCACTCCGAACGGCGAGTTAGTGAGTTTTCAAGGGATTTGTATTGGTAGATCGACGAAAAATATCGTTGAGTATAGCGCGTTGATCGAAATTCTCTATGATGCCATTTAATTTGGTATTAACCGCATAATCATATGGTTAGACTCACAACTTGTGGTATTACAACATACTAGTGTTTATACTGTTAGAAATCCAACACTTCTTAGATTTTTCCTAAGAGTTCAAATTCTGGAAAGACATTTTGATTTTATTCAATATCAACACATTTCTGGAAATTTGAACACATTGACTGATTCATTAGCTAATAAAGTTTTAGACATACATTTGCAACATATGTAAAGAAAACATTCACATCATTGAATAGGATTGCACATTAAACATAGGAAAAACTTTGAAATCATATAAACAGATAGTTATAGGTTCTTACAAAATTTATGCCCAAGACACATTGGTCATCTGACCTCAAAATTTATGCAAAATGTCATAAGTAAAATAGTGGTGCTCATGGTAACATGCTATAGATCTAGCTATCCTACGAAGTAACCACATCCAACGGTTAGGAACCCTAATAGTGTGTTGTTGTAGTCGCATAGGAAGCTCTTCGATCCGGAAATCCATAATCTCAAAGGTAAAGCCTTCTATGTGCTGTTGAAGCTCAGTTAGAGTCTCAGCCAGATCAAGATCCTTAAGAACTTCTCTCCCGACAACCCTGTCTGCTGGCACATTTTCTTCGTGCTCTCGTTCCACTACTGGTTGAACGCGACCAACATCTGCATTACATCAAACATTTAGTTTAGTCTTGGAAAGAAATAAAAAAACAAATACATTGTATATACCTTAGGAAAATCAAAAAACATGGTCAAAACATTCTTACCTATTACACCCCACTGAGCGCCTTCTGGTAGTGCTAGATCTCGATATCCTTGAAAATCGACACCTGCGTATGCATACTCATCAATGGCGATGATTTGTCACCTAAACCAAGAAAATAATGTAGTAGAGAACACAACAGTCGATTGGCCAACATGCCGACCCATGATTCCTACCCATCTCTACATCTGAAGATCTCTGGGACTAGCTATATCCAGTGTCAAATGCTGTGGCTACATCAGTGGAATCCGTTCCAAGGTGAAGGATATAAGGATAGAACCATAACTGAAATTATTCTTCCTTCCTCCCTTTGATTTTTTCAGTTTTTCCTTTATCTAAGATAGAATAGCTTCAGACCAGAGGAAGACTGTTGGCTTCATACACTCTAGCACATACTGCATATATGATCTGTTCGCTACATGTAGTGTAATGGTGCCGAAAAGTTTAGAAATTGTGAAAAGGATAGTTCTCAAAGGCAAATATCTGACATCTTGGATGTTTATTTTTCCATCTTTGCTAGGCTCTGCCCCTGGATAGCAATACTGCAAAATATAAACCCTCATTGTCTCTCCTCCAACGGTAGACCCTGAGAGAGAAATGGGCAAACCTTGTTACACTGAAATTTGTCACCATGACATTTTAGTACTCCCTTGAAAGTCTAGAATATCAAAGTTCCCAAAGTCAAGCCTTGAAACTAAGAGAAAAGCTCATAAAATCCTTAAAACTCTGGTACCGCACTTTCTCCTAGTTTTGCCTACGGTCCCGCACTTTTTGGCTATAAATCATGTGTAGCCAAGCGCACTTTCTGCTTATTAAAAGTGCGGACCCCTGTAAAAGATTAGAAAAGGCACAAGTAAAATCTAGAAGCTCAGTTAAAGTTTTTTTTAGAAGCTTCTAGAAACATTCTTGTGGTGGAAAGTACGCTCCTTTCATGTTTATGCATCCCATCCAATAAGGAGCTAACCCCTTGATGCAAGGAACTAATCCCCTTGAAGGAGGATTCTATCCCTTATTGTATGGAGTTGTAACCTCCTCTTCTCCACTATAAAAAGAGGCATAGGGTAGCCTCAAGGGGTTACCAATTGATGAATTGAAGTTTTAGTATTGTTGGAGGCGAAGTGCTGTTGAAACTTAGACCCTTTTAGCTGAGATTTCATGTGGGAAGGATTACATACCTGTGTGTATCTCGGTTGGAAGAGTACAAGGCTAATCTGAGTAAAGGAAACACATGCTCTGGACCCGAGGAAGACCTTTACAACATCAAGGCGGACACGGTTGTAAGGGTCTTCCTTATTTAATTTAATACAAATAAATCTGTTTTTCCCAATAAGCTGTCAATTGATTGTTTATTTTATGGATTCCTTGATCACCATAATGGATATGATTTATGAATATATGCTACGTAGGTGCTATTTGATGTTTGTTTGTTTGTTTTTCATTGCAGATCTATGAAGATAACTCTTTCGGGCGACTAAAGGACTACTACTACAAACAAGCGTTGGATCAAAGGTAAGATAGTTAAACCTTTATAGCATTTAATTATGAATCGTAATATATATAAAGAAAGATAGTTTTTTTTGTCTGTTTGTTGCTAGCTATCTGTAGGACACTTGGGAGGTTTGTCTTGTCCACAAGAACGACTTATCTGTCCAACAAAATGGCGACTCCACTGGGGAAGAATTTGAGCTTTGACTTCTTTTACTTTTGATTTATGAACTTATGTTTCCTGATTTTAATTGATTTATATTGGCTTGGGTAGTTAATCCCTGTAGAATCCTTGAGAAATATTTGAGAATTTTTGTTTTTTTCTCTTGTTTTCTTGTGTCTGCTCTTTTTCTTTTGAGACAATGTGGGCAGTTTCACACTTTTCCTGTACCCACAGTGCGGAACTACACTGGATTGCACTAAATCCTGCGGACCCTATCAAAATTTTTGAAAAATCTTAAAATCTTCTCTTCTGGACTAGTTTTTAAGGTTCTCAGTGATTACTTAGACCTGTATCTTCTATTAGAAAGCCTTGGTTAAGATTTTGTTTCAGCATTTTATTTTTGATTGATTTTCTAAAAGATTTGCATGTTATAATGATTTTTCCTTTGTCTTACATCCCTCTCAAAGATTAGAAACCTTGGTATGCCTTTAGATCACTGATATTCTCTTGTTTTCTTGCTGAGTCTGACATCATAGCAAAAATTGTTTTATGAGTTTTAGATCCTATTTTTCTCATTTGCAAATCATTTAAACTTTTGTTAATAAGTTTGGAATTTCACTTTAAAAACGAAAATTAGATTTTTTTTTTTTAGTTCTTTCTGATTCAAGCAAATAATTTCTTAGTTAGATCACAAGCTAAGTAATACATCCTTAAAATATTTGAAGTTTTAGTTCAGATCTAGTATTAGAATTGTTAGATCTTAGGATAGTGTTTTTAGCTTTGAGTGTTTTTCTAGAAATTGTAGTGTCTTTTGAAGAAAAACTGAGTTTTCAGTTTCGATCTTGAATAAAAAGGGATTTTTATTGAGCATAGATCATTTTGAGTTCTCATTGTAATTAGATTTATTTTCATTTATTCTTGTTTGAAGGAAAGATTTGTTTATAAAAAGATTTCATTTCTCAACTCTTCCTTTAGCTAGAATTCATTGAAATAAAATGAATTTTTTCTCATTATAGATGCATTTTTAGTATGATTTGAGTCGGGTCACTTCATATCATCAGTTTCACTTTCACACCTATTGTCTTAAGAAACAACCTTATAAAATCAACGCTTAAATTAAAATTAACCTAGTAAATTTTATATTTATAGGGCTCTTTTCACCAACATACCTTAGGCTAGTATCTTGGAGTAGGGAGTAATTAACTCTCCAAGACAGTTAAAAAAAACAAGTAGTCAATCTTGTGGTAGGAAAAAATCCAATAATCAATTCTATTCTCTTGGAAGCTCCTCTTAAAGGAGTCAAGCACGAGGTCATATCTGAACCAGTGGGATAATAAATTCTATCTCATTGGGAACGATAGAATATTTTCGTGTATTAACAATGGTAAACCTTGGATAGACCATTGTTGAGGAGCCTAGGCTCACTTGTTGGTATACCTTGGATTATGTCAAGGAGCCTTCAAGGGGATTGAGCTTTGTTACTTTGACCTTGCGCGTATGTCGGACTGTAGACTGTTCCCCCAGGTATATTAGTTCTTGTTGGTAACCATAGTGACCATAATATTATAGTTTTTTTCCTAAGGTGACGTTGGTGGAAAGATCCCACTACACCTGGAGCAGACGTCAACTAGACTCACTTGGACTATTCGGAGGGTTATCTTCACTCGAGATGGTTTAAGTGGAGAAACTTGCACCAGTCTATTTCATTAAGCAGGTTGTTGGGGTAACTATTCCAACCACCCTTTCTGCATTAAATACTACGACATTGGATTTCATCACCAACTAGTGTTTTTACTGTGGGAAGTTACTGTTTGTGTGTGGTTTGATCTCCTAGATTTTTTAAGAGTGTGATTCATTTTTTTGTTTCCATAGTGACCCTAGGAGTTTTCATTGAAATTTTCATTTGATTGCGTGTGATTAATAAGTTTTAATCATGGCTGAATTACCGAGACAATCGCGCAGACTTCAGGGGAAGCCCCCTGAATATATACCAAGCCAACATGAAGGGATGTGAGCTCTAGTATCGACTACTGACAGTAGAATTAGATCGACAGAAGTAGGAGAGTCATCTATAGTTGTTCATCCTGATTATCAACTACAAACAACAGAGTATATTCAAGAGCCGATTTTAGTTTCCGAGCTTACTAGTAGTATTTATCCTTCTAGTGAATTCGCTGAAGAACCTAAAATTTCTGAACCTGACACTGAACATGTTGTTTTGGAACCATTTCAGGATTTGTTACTCCAACTTCTAGTGATCCTGGTTCACCTAGGGTAAGACATATTATTACTGAAAATATTCCTTCTGACCTCATTTCCATTGAAGAACTTGTCGGTCCAGACGAAGAAGTAACTCTTCCTGAAACCCAATAGACTTTGAATCTTAGGGAGCGTGAATCTATATTCTACAGTCCTTTTAGAAGTGACGCTTGGTATTTGTCATTGACAGATTTTTTAGAGAACCCGGGTCTTACTTTTTCACCACCACGAATTCCTTTTCATCCTACACTAAGGGGTTATTATCCTTCATCAATCATGTCAAGGGAGTCATCTATGTTTTCCCAATCACCAAAAACATTTTTATACGGTGGTCCTTCTGGTCCTTTGGGGTACCAGTCACTCTCAGGTACTTTCTCAGGATCAACTCCTTGACTAACTGAACAAGTGTTATCAACTAGTATGAATGGAACTAAAACTGAAACGCCGAACACAGAGCACATTTTTATGATGTCTGATAATATTCCAAATCCTCAACCTCAAGGTAGTCAGTTAATGCCTAGGGGGCAACCTCAACGTAGTCAGTTACCGCCTGGGGGCAGCCTCAAGGTAATTTTCTACAAGGAAAAAATATAGGACAGTATTATTTACCTAGAGAATAACCTCAAGGATAGTACATACCTCAAGGTTATCAACCTCAAGGATAGTACATACCCCAAGGTAAACCCCAAACTCAGTATATTCCTCAGGGTCCTTATCAACCCCAGATTCAGTACGTGCCTCAGGGTTACCAACCTCAAGTTCAGTATCCAACTCAAGGTTTCCAACCACCTTCCGGTCAATCATTTTTACAAGGACCTAGAAATTTACCACTTAATTATCAACCCTACGTTCAACCAAGCTATGGTCCTTCATATGTACAACCTTCTACGGGTAAATACCCAAGAATGAACATGGTGTGGAATCCATCGCAAGTTCAACAGACTGTGCAACCTAATGTGCAGTTACCTAATCAAATTGGACAACCTTTAGTTTCTGGTCCAACCCAACAACCTATTCAGCCTGCTGTTCAAATCCCTGCACATGGTTCTGTTCAACAGCCTGGGTCTAGTACACCTTAGACTCCGCCTCAAATTGTTGCAACTACTGCAACCTCTATTCAACCTACAACACATGTTTCTGGAGTATTTTTAGCCCCTATTTCTTCTATCCCCGCATCAGTGCAAATTCCTCAAGCTTCTGTACCACAATCGGGACCTACAGGTTAGACTATGGTCTAGATGCCTATGGGACAAGCTGGTACAAGTACGATTGTTTCTAGTCAACCTAAGTTTACTTATCAACTGTACCAGGGATAGTATCAAATTGGTCAAGCTACACAAAATCCAGCGTATCAGTATCTGTCATACCTTGAGTATACTTATAAAATACCTCAACAACCCCAGTATGGTTTGGTTAATCCTGGTTACCCAGGAGGTTACATGATTCAAAATGCACATCCGATTCCAGGATATCCTGGCTATCCTCCTCCTGGCACTGGTTTCATCACTCAAGGTTATCAAGACCCTAGCCATCGGTTACCATTCATAGAAACTTTAGATTTATTGGATCTGTCATGCCTTACGAACGATCCCATTTTTTATCTTCTATATTGGCCGCCGATGCCTAAGAATTTGCCCAGTGATATTCTGAAATTTGAAGGTAAGTCAGGAGAGGACCCGTCTAATCACGTTATGACTTATCACCTCTGGTGCACATCCAATTTGCTAGTCGATGATTCTATTTGATTACGTCTTTTTCAGAGAAATTTCATTGGTCCAGCTGCCAAATGGTGCATTGAGTTACCACGCGGATATTTTAATAATTTTAACGCATTAGCTACAACTTTCTTAACCCATTTTCAGTTGCCTATCAGATACAACAATGGCACAAAATTGCTGACTTCATTAAAGCAGTCTACATCTACGTACATATTTGATCACATTCATGAATGGAGACGTAGAAGGCGTTTAGTGAAAGTCTTTATTCTTGATCAAATTTTGGCTGAATGGTTTATTAAATCATTATTGTCCAAAATTACTGAAGATGTGGCTAAAGGAGGCGTTGTTACGGAAGAGCAAGTTATTGCTCAGGTTCAGTACGTTGACCTTGTCTATACTTAGTCAGGTAGTTTGTATGATAAAATCCCCGATTTACCAAGACCTGGTCAGTTAATTGCAACTCCTTCTAGCTCTCATGCCGCTGATGGTGTAATTGGTTCTGTTAGTACTGGTAAGAGTAATAAGAAGTCTTACAAGACTACTTCTCCTATTATCACTTTACCCGATTCACCCACAGGAGATTCTTCCCTAAGAACTTTTGCCGATATCCATGTTGTAGAGACATTTACGGCCAAATCTAAAAACGGTGATAAGGAGAAAGGTAATAATAAAAAGAAGAAATATTCAAAAGAGAAAACTGATACAACTGAACCAACTCACAAAAAACGCAAGCCTCGATATCCTTGTCTCATCTGTGACCAGGATCATTTTACAAAAGAGTGCCCGCATAGAGCCAAGGTATAAAAATTCGTTAAGGGTTTGCCTATAACTGCTGTCTTGAAGGATCTCTTTCCCACTCAAGATAGTAACATGGTTGGATATTCCTCCAATTTGGTTAAGGATATTTTCATGGTTGCGACATAATCGCAAGATTACGTTAGTAAAAATTCTGGTAAAGAAGCAGAAACATCCAATTCTACATCGACAACATCTCCCTCAGTTTTTGATCCATTACAGATCAAGAAACAAAATCCTGACTTAGTGATTAAACCACCTGCAAAAGGTGTACTTTGTAAATCAGCTTTTAATACACATGCAAGAGCTGCTCAGAATTACAATATTGTTGAAGATTTGGCAATTTCCCCTTCAGCAATGTCAACTTTGGAAGTATTGTAATCATGCCCATCCCAAAGAAAATTACTTTTTTCATCCTTAGGAGCTATAGATATCCAAGATTCAAATCTCATGATCCTCGATTTAGAAAATTTTACACTGCGCCTACCTCATCAAATGGCTTTTCAAATTCCGGTAATAGTCAAGAACAAGCGTATCTTTCGTACTATTGTTGATGAAGGGGCTTCTACGTGTATAATGTTGATAAAATGTTGGAAATCACTTGGTTCTCCAACAATCAACCAATCACCAACTATTCTGAAAGCATTTGATGGAAGAGGTTTTCAGCCATATGGTATTTTACAAGATCTACCAATAGAGGTCAAAGGAAAAACGGTTAATCTAGATGTGGAAGTGGTTGATGCCCCTCTGGATTATAACCTTCTCTTGGGTCATAGTTGGTCTTACGCTATGACTGATGTTGTATCATCGATCTTTCATCTCATCATGTTCCATCATAAAGGAAAGATCGTTAAGATAGATCAGCTCTCATATTATTCATTCGACCCAGCCTCTACTGATAGTATCCAACATTTCGGAAAATCGATTATCCCTTATAAGGATGTCAGAGTAGGTTTGATTAAAGATTCAGCTTTACTGGGAACCTTTTCCCTGCCTTCTCCTAATGTAAAAACTCCTATTGCTAATATCAATATGATTACATCAAGTACTATTACCTTTGATGATCCTTGGATAGTACCTTCAGAATCAGAATTGGATTCTTTTGAGGGCCCGATGCCTTTGAGTCCTTTTGAGCTAGCATATCAGCAAGTACAGTCATTTTCTAATGCCCCTTCAACCGAATCTGATCCAGTGAATGTGATCAATCAGGAGTCGTTTTCAATATCGAGTTTAGCTTGGACACCAATTCCAAATCCTGCTCAACAATTTTTCCATACTAATGAACATATTCGTGAATTCTTGTCGGTAGATGAATTACCATGGGAATATCTTCATCATAGATCTTCGTTTTTACCTAATCTCGATCATTTTGAGAATGATTTTTCCTCAATTTTTACCACTGATTATGTCAAAGAACCTTATAATCCTCTCTCACATGCCGATTCTGAATTGAATTTAGAAAATATTTCTATGATGGTTCCTCTTGACATTTCAGTAAAACCTGGAATTGTTGAAAACATTCACATAGGTGCTTCTTGTACGCCTAAAGAAATTCAAGCATATAAGGCCCTGTTTCAGGAATTCCGTGACATCTTTGCCTGGTCATATGAAGAAATTCCAGGAATCGATCCTTCAATCGTTGTACATGAAATTAAGACATACCCAGATGCCAAACCAGTCAGACAGAAATTATGTCAGATTCATCTGAGAAAAGCTGCCACTATCAAAGAAGAAGTTGAAAAATTACTTCGTGCAGGTTTTATTTATCCAATCACGTTAACGGACTGGGTATCTAATATTGTTCTAGTCAATTAAAAAAAAGGAACAATAAGGGTATGTATCGACTATAAAGATATAAATCGAGCTTGTCCTAAAGACAATTATCCAACCCCTTACATCGATCAAATTATCGACGATTGTGTTGGAAATGAAATGTTCTCGTTCATGGATGGATTTTCAGGCTACAATCAAATAAACATACTCCCTGCAGATCAACCTAAAACAACTTTCATTTATCCATGGGGAACTTTTTCTTATCGCAAATTACCTTTTGGCCTTAAGAACGTTGGCACCACTTTTCAAAGGGCCATGTCTTATGCATTTCACGACATTAAGCATATTGTGCAACATTACCTCGATGATTTGCCTGCTTATTCTTCACGTAGAGAGGATCATATTACTCATTTACGAGCAATATTTATACGATTTAGGCACTATAAGATTCATTTGAATCCTCACAAATGTGTTTTTTTCATAGAATCCAAACGATTATTGGGATTTATTGTCTCAAAGGTAGGCATTCATGTCGACCCATCGAAGGTTGAGGAAATCATCAATTTACCTCCTCCTTCTACTCTTCGCCAACTCCAAAGTTTGGAAGGGAAATCAAAATTTTTACATCAATTCATTCCTAACTACGTCGAGTTAACGAAAGGTTTCACTAGATTGTTGAAATAGAACATTCCATTCTTTTGGGATGAGATCGCTGATAGATCTTTTGAAGCTTTGAAAAATGCATTGACCCATGCACCGTTACTGCATCCTCCCAACTACAACCAAGATTAATTTTTATACCTCGCCACTTCTGATTCCACAATAGGAATGGTTTTAGTGCAAGAATATGAATTCCATAGTGAACATGTGATTTACTATCTTAGTCGAAATTTGCATCTGACTGAGATCAAATACTCACATGTGGAGAAATTGGCTTTGGCAGCTGTTCAAGTTGTCCAACGTTTTCGTCACTACATAATTTTACGCAAAATGACAGTGATCTCTGATTGCAACCCTATGATGTACATCTTGACCAAAAAATTTCTAGGGGGAAATACTCCAAATGGATTGTTATCCTGCAGGAGTTTGATTTGGAGTTTGAAAAGTCCAAATCCAAGAAATCATTGATATTTTCTGAACTTATGTGTGATTTCCCATGTACTGATACAAAGACTGTGGCAGAACAACCAATCGCGGATGAATCCTTGTTTCTTATTAGTAACATTGATCCATGGTATGGATATATTATCGTATATCTTCAAACCCAATCTTTTCGGCCTGAGCTTTCATGGTCACAACGATGAAAAATTTGTTTCCAGTCTGACCAATATCACATTGTTGGTGACACACTTTATCGTTGTGGTGCGGATTTAGTTTTTCGATGTTGTCTAACTCATGATGAAGCTGAAAAGGTTCTAAATGACTGTCACTCCGGAGCATGTGGTGGTCAAATGTCTAGGTACGCCATAGCCCAAAAGATATTGCACGCAGGATATTTTTGGCCGTCTATGTTCAAAGATTGTATTTACGCGGTCCAAAAATGTCATAATTGTCAAATCTTCGATCGAAAAATGCGTTCACCACCTGCTCCTCTTCACCCCATAATTTTTGTCATTCCTCTTACAAAATGGGGCATCGATTTCATTACATGTATCCCTCACTCAGCCGGGGGGCATGGGTAGATTATTCTAGCAGTAGATTATTTTACCAAATGGGCCGAGGCGATGCCTACATTTGTGGCAGATGAAAAAATTGTAGCTACTTTCGTATTCAATCATGTGATTGCTTGTTTCAATGTACCCCAAGTGATAATTACTGATCATGAGAGCCATTTTCGAAATATCATGATGACCAAGTTAACAGACCAGCTTGGCCTGCGCCATGACAGTTCTACACCATATTATCCACAGGCCAATGGTTTAGTTGAAGCGATTAATAAATTTTTAGTCACCATGATAAAAAAAATCATTGGAATTCATAAGTCGAATTGGCATACCATTCTCTTTTTAGCACTTTGGGCATATCTAACTTCAGCAAAAACATTGACAGGTTTTACCCCTTTTCAACTGGTTTATGGTTTAGAAGCAGTATTACCCATTGAATGCAAAATACCATCACTCCAAATAGCCATAGAGTTATTACCAGATAATTCTGAAGAGGAGAAACGTTTTTTATACTTGGCTCAATTAGATGAGAATCGGCGCACCGTTGGATTAGCTACCGAGGCTCATGCGAAAAGAATTAAAGCTCAATATGATAGAAGTGTTACCCCTTGTAATTTTTCAGAAGGAGACATAGTTTTTATTTATGATCAAGCCAATGATAAACAATGGGCTGGGAAATTTGAACCCATGTGGCATGGTCCTTACATTGTCAAGCGACAGCTTACAAAAGGGGCCTATGAATTGATTGATTTTGACGGGGTCTCTTTGGGTAAACCCAAAAATGGACTTGACTTGAAAAGATATTATGCTTGATTTCGTGTGGAGATATTCTCTGTGTATTAGTTACTTTTTAGCTGGTGTGCTATATATTAGAAACGTGTGCCTAGCGTAAGTGTGCTCTTACTATTATTCCCGCTTATTTGGATATTTTTGATATCGCAGATGTCGACGTCCTTTCAAACGTATATTGGTTTTGCAAATGGCGCTTGTCGTAGTACATGGAACATCTCTTCTGCAGCTTGGGTTATTTAATCACCCACTGACGAGTTAGTATCAATGCATGGGGTAAGTCTCGGTCAAACAACGAATAATATTGCCGAATATAGTGCAGTTATTGAATTATTATCAGAATCCATTTCATTGGGAATTTGGATTTTGATCGTTAAATTAGATTTTGAACTCATTGTATTATAGTTAAATCGAGTATATGCCATTAGAAGTCTAGTATTATTAAGATTATTTTTAAGGGTTAGTCTCTTGGAACGAGAGTTCAATTATATTGAATATCAACACATTTCAAGAAATTTAAATACATTAGCATATGCAATTGATTCTAATGTTATAAATAGACATTTTCAATAAAAAAGTAACAAATCAAACATTCCATAAAATGATTGAACAGGTAAACTGAAAATAATAGTATATCATAGTATAAAAGTAGTGTTCAGAAAATAATACATCGTCTTCGATCATAGGCTCAAAATACCTTATGATTGGAAAAAAGTGATACAAAAATGAGTCTACAAGTCAATCATCCACTATCCATGGGGATGATCACGATAATACACCACCGCTTGTGCCACCCTAGTCAAAAACCTCCTGAATGGACCAGGAACACCTATGACATATCTCCGTAGACAAAGCGGGATATCATCTATAGTAGTCTCATGAATATCTATAGTGAGCCATTCTAGATGGTGCTCTAATTCAGTCAGGATCTCTGCAGTCTGACCTTGTGGGGGTGGTGGTGTTGT
Organism: Pinus albicaulis; assembly: GCA_034641835.2. Lineage (NCBI taxonomy): Eukaryota > Viridiplantae > Streptophyta > Pinopsida > Pinales > Pinaceae > Pinus > Pinus albicaulis. The sequence continues at coordinate 1,167,706,729 of CM076577.1, forward strand.
TGTTGCATCCCTTTGCCTCCGGTCAAAGGGGCGAAGAATGGTTGGTCGAGTTGGACCTGCATCTTTGTTATCAGTTTTGGACGATTTAGAAACAAAATAAAAATTAGAAATTAGAACATGTCAAAAAATATTTTTTACCTCACTCATCCCACTAAGCTCCTTGAGGAAGGAGTATCTCCCGGTCACCACGAAATTCTATTCCAGCATAAGGAAAATCCTCTATAACAAAAATTTGGCGTTCTAGCCAACGAAAATATGTAGAGGGAAATTGCACAATCTCCCCACCCTCACTGTGGCAGGCCATCAAGGAAACCCAACGAACCATCCTAGGCTCTTGAGGTCGACCAACATCGACAGGAATGTGCTGCGGGGCTAACATGGGGATCCTCTCTAGAGCAAAGGTGACTAAAATGGACCCATATCCAAAGTTTTTTAGCTTCCCATTCTTTGCTCTGGTAAGTTTTCCTTTCACATTTTCCAACACTGCCTCGCACCAGTTGTATATGGTGCCTCGAAATCAATCTACTGCTATGCACATCTGAGAACCAGTGGCTACATGCAAAGTTGCACTTCCACACAACTTGAAAACTATAAAAGCAATCACTTTCAGCTCTAGACAGATGATAGTTTTTATATCAATCCGTTTGTCCCAGGCATTGGCCTCATTGTTGCAGAACTCTAATTATGGGCTGGCAATAGACTGGCCACCTGGCCTAGCCCCAAATAGAGATAATGGTTCGCCTCTGCTGGACAAACCAGTTAAAAAATAGATGTCTTCTAGCTCAATCTCAAGCCAGTGACCTCCGATCAGAAAACACTGGTCTTGGACATCCCATTTACTTACAAGCCAAGTAAGAAGATCCACTTGAGCTCTCATGCCACTGATAGCCCAAATTTTATAAAGCCTGCATGCTCTTAAAGCTTGCAAAGTAGGTTGATGATTTATTGCTTCTTCATCTACCTCTTCATGCTCCCATTCTCGCCAAATAAACATTGTAGATATCCTACAACAAGTAAAATGAAGGATTAGAATCATTTTCAAGCAAAAAATTTGGGTAATTTAGGAAGAAAATCTGTTTTTTAATTTTCCACGGTGCCTCCGCACTTTACGCTCAGGGACAGTGTGTAGATACGCACGGGCCCTGTGTTAAAAGTGCGGGGCCCTGACATTTTTCTTTGTAGAAAAATGTCGGGGTCCGTAGGTACCGAATGCATTAGGTGCAAACCCCTGAGGGTGAATTTTTTGGCATATTTTCCTCCCAAAAATGAAATTCTGACCCAAACTTAAACAAATTGAACCAATGAAATGCAAGATAAGGAGGTTTTGGATTACCTAAAACAGACGGTTTTCGAATCCGACGGTCGGTTTGCCCAGAATCTTCTCCGAAGCATTTTTTTCCCAGAGCTCTAAAAGCTTCACTCTAAATTCAAACGGTAAAATTGAACTTGAAAAACTCCTTTTTATAAGTTTTTTCGAATAGCTAAATTTTAAATTTGTTTATTTTTCACTTTAAAAATCAGTTTTTCAAAATATTTTTATTATTGAAATGGGTATGTTTAATTTTCCGAGTTTTTGTGCAGAATAATGGATTTTTCAGGCAAAATGGTCATTTTTGACGAAGAATAAACTTTTATCACTTTTTTGGGCTCTCTAAATTTTATGAAAAAGTGAAACCATGGAGTCCTCTTTTAAGCCCCTTTTAGACTCTCTAAAAATGAAAAGATTTCCGAGTACTTGACTATTCAAACTCATTAAAATAAATGCACGGTCGTCCTTTTAGTATAAGTTTACCCCTTTTCCAGACTAAAATGGACTATTTACAAAAAAGGTATACGTTGAATAATCATGGTTAATAGAGTTCTCTCTTGCATTATTTTATCCTTTTTCGGGCCTGAGGGACTAAATTTACGAAAAAGAACACCCATGGATTTTTCTTAAGTTTTTTCTTCTAACTCCCTAAAAATGAAAAACACTAAGTTTCTCCTATACTGGACTCGTTAAAATTTAACAGTAAAGGACCTGTCGATTACAAACAGGAACAGACCACTCCTTCTTAGGGTTTGATTTTAAACTAAGTTGGACTCATCTGAAGGATGAGCTTATAAACAAGCAAATGTTATCCTCCTCAAGCTTATCAAAAATAAAGAGGTACTTGCCAGAAATGGTGGGGGAAAAGAGAGAAAAATAGATTCATTTGTTATACCTTGATTTGAAAAAGAATTACACCACTCTTGAACATGACACTTTTTGTCGCACTTCTACCTGGGTTGGGAAATCCTTGGACTATCAGTTAATAAAACCACATTGAAAGTTTTCAGCTAGTTTCTAGGTATTAGCTTAGGGAGACTGTCACCAAACCATTTGCAGTGTCGTTATGTGTTCAAGAGGATAGTTAAATAAACCATTCATCTGCAAACACTTATCTCCATTCGCGTTGACCATCCTTGAGTCAGTCCTTGCAAAACATTTCTTCAAAAATTGATCTATGGTTTCGTGTCGTGAGCTTTCTTACGACAGATCAATTTCTATCGATGACAGCCCATCATCTAGGAAGTTGATCTAGAATCCATCAGTACCTTGGAATCTGCATGCCTTAATTGCAGGTTTCTCGCTTTCGATGACAGGTTAGATCATTGACCTTCAATCGAACGATTCCGTGAAATGTTCGACTTCAGATCACATATTCGCATTTCGTGGATTGTACTAAGTACTTTGAGAGCCATTTTCATTATTGGTGGTTTCTATCACACTTGTTAACAGTTCACATCGTTGACTAGTAATCAAGTGGTTTCTACCATGTTCGACTTCAACACATTTAATCGCATGGATAGAATCGTACTAGTTCGGGAAGCAGAAATCAAGACCCTGGATCTCGTTTCCACCGTCCACATTGCGAGGAGTTTTATTATTCATTATGCAGTAAATGATTCATTACAGATGGCTGCGTCCATGCTGTGTCTACATTATTGATGTAATATTAAAATCATTTCTGTATCAGAACAAGTTTAGTTAGTTTTTGATCTGAGTATGGGAATGCCTACCTCAGCGATGATATATATCTGTGTGTGTGTGTGTGTGTGTGTGTGTGTGTGTGTGTGTGTGTGTTGCGTTGAATGCTTTTATAGGGTTCCAACTGGGGTGTCCACAGGTTAATCCTTGAAATGATAAAGCACATCACTCTTCAAATATTCTTAGAATTCACACTGTAGGTGGTAATTTGTTACACTGAAATTTTTCACCATGAAAATTTAGTACTCCCTTGAAAGTCTACAGTATCAAAGTTCCCAAAGTCAAGCCTTGAAACTAAGAGAAAAGCTCATAAAAGCCTTAAAACTCTAGTATCGAACTTTCTCCTAGTTTTTCCTGTGGTCCCACACTTTTTGGCTATAAATCATGCGTAGCCAAGTGCACTTTCTGCTTATTAAAAGTGCAGACCCTTGTAAAAGATTAGAAAAGGAACAAGTAAAATCTAGAAGCTTAGTTAAAGTTGTTTTTAGAATCTTCTAGAAACATTCCTGCGGTGGAAAGTACACTCCTTTCGTGTTCATGCATCCCATCCAATAAGGAGCTAACCCCTTGATGCAAGGAACTAATCCCCTTGAAGGAGGATTCTATCCCTTATTGTATGGACCTGTAACCTCCTTTTCTCCACTATAAAAATAGGCATAGGACAACCTCAAGGTGTTACCAATTAATGAATTGAAGTTTTAGTGTTGTTGGAGGCGAAGTGCTGTTGAAACTTAGACCCTTTTAGCTGAGATTTCATGTGGGAAGGATTACATACCAGTATTTATCTCAGTTGGAAGAGTGCAAGGCTGATCTGAGTAAAGGAAATGCCTGCTCTGGACTTGAGGAAGACCTATACAACATCAAGGCAGACACGGTTGTAAGGCTCTTCCTTATTTAAGTTAATACAAATAAATCTTTTTTTCTCAATAAGTTGTCAATTGATCTTTTATTTTATGGATTCTTTGATCACCATAATGGATATGATTTATGAATATATGCTATGTAGGTGCTATTTGATGTTTTTTTTTTTGTGATTTCAGATCTACGAAGATAACTCTTTTGGGCAACTTAAGGACTACTACTACAAACAAGCGTTGGATCAAAGGTAAGATCATTAAACCTTTATAGCATTTAATTATGAATCGTAATATATCTAAAGAAAGATAGTTTTGTTTGTCCGTTTGTTGCTAGCTGTCTGTAGGACACTTGGGAGGTCTGTCTTGTCCACAAGAGTGACTTATCCATCCAACAAACCTCTCCTTGACAAACCTGTGAGAAAATACACATCCTCAACTGTTATAAGAAACACTTGGTTCTTAATATGAAATGCCTCTATCGTCGGATCCCATGCTCGAACTAAGAACTCCAAGAGTTCTATTTGTTGCCTCATCCCAGACAATTTGAAGTACTTAAGGAGTCCACAATCTCTTAGGGCTCTTATAGTACCCAGATCATTCAAGGAAATCATATCTTTTTCCTCGTGTTCTCTTTCCCTCCATGTAATCGTCATTATAATCCGATGGAAACCTGAAACACAACCATAAGATCCATTAGATTCCATTTATTGCAAAAAAACTAGGTCAATTTTGGGCATAGTAAGAAAATCAAAAACTTAAATTGCACCTAATGCACTCCCTGACAAGAGGCAGTGTGTTTCACATGCAAGTAAACTTAACTATACCTACTATGCAATGCAAGTTTCGACATTCAGGGGTGTGTTGCCCTCATTTTTGGCAGAATTTACCCTAGGGGCCTTAAAACCATAAAAATTTGCAGAAATTGCAAATGAAATGAATACCAAAGGAAGAGGAGGTTCATGGCACTAACCTGGATCAAACGGCGACGAAATACGTCCACAGAAATGATCGCAATCAGCAGCTAAATTTTGGGGGAAAAATCAAGTTCAGAGCTCCAAAATACAAATGGTAACTATGGAATGGTAAAAATGAATAGTGAAACTACTTTTAAATAGTCATAAAAATTATTTGCAAGTTGGATTTATTGCTATGAATATAGTTTTATTATGATTTTATCATGAAACGGGTATTTTTAATCCATTTGATGTTTTTCTAAATAGGAAATACAAGTGATGAATAGATTAGTCATGCAGATTTTTTTCAAAGAATGACTTGACCACAAAGCATAATTTTTCTCCTTATTTTTCGAGCTTTGTTAAAAATGAAAAATGATTTTAAGCGCACTTTTATCTCTTTTTAAAGCTTCTATAACAGTGAAAAAGGAAGCCCTGGAGTCTTCTTTCAGCTCTTTTCAGACTCTGATAATGTGAAAATATTGCAGAGTACTTGTCCTTTCGAGCTCGTAAAAGTAAATGAATTGATATCTACTCAGTATAAGTTTAACCCTTTTCTAGGTTAAGATGGATTATTTACGAAAAAGGAATACCTTGGTTAAACATGACCAAAGAGGTTCTCTCAAGTATTATTTTACACTTTTTCGGGTCTGAGTGACAAATTTACGAAAAAGTACTTATGGAGTTTTCTTTCATGCTCTTTTTCAAACTCTCTAAATATGAAAAAGGACCAGGCTATCACTGTCATTAAGCTCGTTAAAACATAAAATAGCAACGAGCTTGTCAATCATGGCTAGAATCGAGTTTCATTCATCGCTAGACTCATTAAATTATTAAATAGCGATACTTTATTCACCCGAAGGGTGGAATTATAGATCAAGAAAATGTTATCCCCCTCAATCTTGTTAAAAATTAAAGAGGTACTGGTCGACAAATGACTGGGGAAAATTTGGGAAAAATGAGAAAAATTTCTTTATGGTAGCAAGTCGCTCTTGAACATGACACTTCCTTCACTCCATGTCCGTGACTGTTTGGGTTGGGTAATCATCTTGATGATTCATTCACACCTATTGTTCATCATACCTTCACTTCGGTTTTGGGTCAATGTTTCCAACTCATCACAGTGTCACCGATATGTTCAAGAGAAGTCATCCAGTGAATAAACTCATCCTTCTGCAATACTTGTAAACCTTTATTCTCAAGACCGTCATCGCTGAAAATTGCTATATCAAGTCATACCCTTGTCTCCAAAATTAGTAAATTCCGTTTCGAATAAGGTGACATCCTGTAGACAAAAAATCAATATCCAGGAAGTTCACTTAGAAACATCAAATTCCAGTACCATGAGGTTTGTTACAACATCGACAAGATCCTCAGTTCCAGACCTTTAACCAAATGATTTTTTTTGGCGTTCAACATCAAATCATCTATTTACGCCTTACAAAATGTACTGCAGTACCTTTAGGGCCATTTTCATTAATGGTGGTTCTCTCACGTTTGTTAATATCTCACATCATTGGCTGTTAATCAAACGATGGCTTTCCATGCTCGATGAAAAATCATATATTCGCATGGCTAGACTTGTACCCAAATGATCAAGTGAATGAGATAAGAAGACCCCAGATCTAGTTTCATCCATTTGGGCTGTGATTTCAGTATTTTTGTACACATCATCTGTATGGTGACGTTACATATAGATTGTCATCTGAACATGGGCCTATATCTGTAGGCATGTCTGCATTGGGAAACATTCCAGTGTCGACGACTTTCTAAATTATGTACATGTTATTAGATTGTTTATGTGTTGAAAATGGGAATTCCTACCCTCAGAAATTATGATCAGAGGATATATCATGATGTAATTTATTGTAAGATTGATGCAGGTGACCACTCTGCTTCGTCTCTAGCCCATCACAGTGTAAAGCATCTCAATTAAATGTTTTTATTATTTTGACCTCATGCTTTAGGGGGGAATTTTTATAGGTAAATTTGGGCATCATTCCCAATGACCTGGTTAACTGGCCATCATCTCCAGGACCAATGACGAAGGGTCTATCATTCCCTATAATTTCAATTTGCTACATGCCCTAAGGCAAGAACAAGACAAATCAAACATGACTTTCATCAAGAAAAGGTTTCCAAAGTTTGATGTTTATTATATAGCATGTGGGAGCTCACCAATGTTTCCTATAAGGGGACTAAGTGCGTTGCATATGCAGGTAGCCCCATGAAAGGCTGCTCTGTAAATCACTTCCCGACATCTATGGGTGCATTGGTGACATTGGGAGCAAAATTATCATTGTTCTGAAATCTCCACTTGGCTAGTGCCTTCTAGAAGAGTTCACACGTGTCAAGTTTCGAATCCAAGTGTCCATTTGACATCTAAATGAGTGGGAACATGTCTTTTCTATTATTGGAAAGTCATTCATTACAAAAATACCTACAGTTCATCTATAAATTAAACACAGATATGAGTGTTTGAGAAGGAAGAATTTTAGTAGAAAAATGTTGGAGGATTTTCAATTGAGAGTTAGATTGTGTAACAGCTGCTGGAGAGATTTATACTGTGATGGGGCTAAGGATCGTTGCTGGAAGAGTCACTTAAAACCAGTCATTTGGTTGTAACCTCTCCTTCTATCATCAATAAATAATACAACTTACTTTTCCCTATATGCATCTATATTGGCTTTGATTTTCCATATTTCAAGATCTTAGTTGATATATATTTTTTATGCTTTACTGATTTATCTAACTAACTTGAATAAACATATATATTATTGCTATCTTCTGTTGTTTTAGTGTTCTTTCTTGCAGGAAGAATTTCGCACAAACCTCTTGAATTTAAAGCTACAATGGAAGCAACAGAAGGAGCCATTTAGAAGTGCTTGGATTACAAGTAAGCCTCTAATCCTTTCTATGTGTCTGTTATAAGTTAGGAAAGGTAGTCATATAGTATCTAATCTATTGTTCTAGATTGTCATCTATCTAGGGAAGTGTTTTTTATCCGTAATTCACAATTCTGGCCCAACAGTCCCTCACACTCTAATTCATCACCCACTAACCTCACATCCCTTCATTCCTCACTCTTAAGTTGTATTCCCTAAAAGCCTACCCCTACGCTACGATTTTCTAGGCATATAGACTACATCTCTGTAATTAAATTCCCTACCCCATCCCCATTGTCCTTTCAACTTCCCATCACTTCCCTAAGGTTCCTAACTCCCTTACACCCTTCCCTAAATTTTCCTTCACCAATCCAAAACTCCCTAACCCCATCAACCCACTCTCTTTTCCCTCCCCTTCTCCCCTAGGGTTTCTAGGAAAACTGAACATCATGAAGGAAAAGAGAAACATCATGGAAGAAGAGAAGAAGACCTACAATAAAGAAGGGATAATTTTAAGGCTTGAGCCATCAAACACCAGAGAATTTATGTCATCACCCTATGCAGTTAAATGTTTTCAGCACGTAGGTTTTTTTTATTTTTGTGAAATGGCCCAAAGAGTGCAGAGGCATCCTAATTTGACCAAGATCTTCATCACCAACCTACAAAAATACCAAGTCACCATTGAAGGGGTGAAACTAACCATTTAGATGGACATTATTGTAGTAGGAACATGGATACCTAATGTAGGTGAAAAGTGGTTCAAAACTTAGGATTTAGATTCCCAGCTGTATGAACCCTATCTCAAAGAACATTACAAAGATAACATCAAGAAAATCTTCCCTTTTGGCCAGTTTCTTAATAGGTTTGCTCCCATGATGAAAATCATCATGAAATAATTCACTTGTGAGGGCAGACTCTTGAGGCTATAAAGCTACCACATCAAGTTACTCATGCATTTCACTAGAGTGAATTTTCTCAACATTCCATATTATTTGTACAAAAGCATTAACATGATGGCTTACAAGTGGAAGAAAAGAGAGTATGAGCTTCAAATGAACATTCTCTTCCATTATTCACTCATTAAAATAATTTTCCTTCATCACCTCAAAAAGTCGAACATTTCATGGGAGACTTTCATTGAGGTAGAGGTCTTCACAACACCATCAAATCAACATGCTAGACCTATTCCACCATCAACATGAGTTTCTAAAAAAAAAAACTAGGTTATCTAGCAAGGCTATAATTAAGAAAGGTAGAAAGGGAAAAGAGGTCAAAACCTATTAGAGAGGACATAGGCAAGTGTTTTCTCTGCAAATTTTGGAAGGGGCCTTTCCTTCTACATCAACAAAATAGGGATATCATAAGAAATGGGAGATAATTATCTAATAGAAGGAAAACCTTCACCATGAAATTGAGATGGTGGACTTGGAGGTACAAGATGAACAGGAACCATAAACCTGGTCATCAAAGAGAAATATTCCAAAATCAGAGGGGGCTAAAAAGAGCACTGGAGCAGGAAAAACAACATGAGGCACTTCTTGTAGAGGAACTCACCTTTGAGGAGAGGATTTCCATGGAAATTAATGAGAATAGGGAAGTTTGGCTTGGCAGAGTAAACATACACCTAGAGAAGCTCATTCATAATTCCAACAAGGAAAATCAGATGTTGAGGCACATGGATGACCATTACCATACCATAAGCAAGATTTGCAATGTCAAGGTTAACCAATTGCAGGAAAAGCTCAAGGAAACCCTAATTAACCAAAAGGAGAAAGGTAAAATTGACTTGCTTGCTGGTACCTTTTTGGTTGTTTAACACCCTTCATCAGGACTTCATCCAACAATTTTGAATTTTTTTGGACAAGTTTTTGGTAATTTGGGCATTTTAGTCAAATTTTACAAATTTTTTGCACAGTCAGCCTACAAAAGGTGCAGCATGGGCCACGCTGTGCTTTTTCTGGGAACCTCTAAATGATCAAAACTCTACATGGATGGATAGAGAATGGAATATACACCAAATTTTAACCATTCACACTACAAAATCTGAGCTTTTGATAGGTGGAAAAGCCAAAAAACCACCTTAAAAACACATTTCTACCACTATTTTTAGCCTCACACTGCTCTTTTTGACCAATCTTGGGAGATTTCATTTTTGAGGAGATTAACTTCATCATTTTTAGTTCTTGAGGAAATTTTGATAACTAGACTACAAGATATTTCTAATGAGCTATCTTGGACTCAATTTGGACTTAAGCAAGGAAGTCAAAAGTCAAGTGGAAGTTCACGCTACGCTTTTCCCACGAGCATGTCACACTTTTTTCACACATGTACTTTTGCAAATCTCTTGTTTTCTTCAAAAATTTCACGTTTTCTTAGTTGATTGATAGATTTCGAGTTTAACTGGTCTAAATGTAAAAATAAACTGTAATGTCTTTAATAGTTAGAATAGGTATATACATCAAGTAGATTTGTAATTTTGGGTCAAGTGAAACTGTTTCATCAAAGATAGGGATGAGTTTGTTGAGCTCTCTAGTCATTAGTATTCTAGTTGAGGACTTCGGGGAACAGATCCACAAGTCATGGATTCAACCCCTGAGAGTGGGGAGAAGTTGTTTTGGTCTATATATTTCATTTCCTTTGTCATTGCAAGGGTTGGATGTTGTCTAATTGATCTTTGAGCATTGGTGTATTCAATCATTTTGGAAAGAACTAATAGATAGAGTTGCAGCTATTTTGGTGGGATTCCTGTGGTATGTGCTTTAGCAGTGTTGCCTCTTATGTTTTCATCTGTTTTAATGTATTATTCTTTCCATATTCATGTCCATCCCTCAATGTGACTGATTCCTAAGTTAGATAAGCAGAATTCGTTATTTGTATGCTATGTTTTGGAGGAATTATCATAGTTGTGTTTCACTTTCTTCTGATATAAAAGAATTCATGATTTCCATTCTCTTTTTCAAACCCTAGCGGTCTCTCACACTCACCAATATACCTAAAAGTGCTAAAGTGCTTACCTACATTTCCCCATCACATCTCTGGAAGTCTGATTTTCAGTGCCCTTGCCTAGTTTTTCCTAGACCTAATTTACCATCCAGCACCAAATCCAAATTAATAAAACCCTAGAGCCTAGTATAACTAGCCTAAAATATTCATTATCCAGTCAATTTGACTGTGATCTAATGGAGATATCCATCTCCAGCCTACTAGGGCTAGCTACTAGGTCAAAGTGGTCTCTGGTTACGTTTGTTGGTCTCCTTCTCTGCCTTCGGAGATCTGGTGGAGTGATAGCATCTTGGTGACCATACTGGGGAGAGAAACTGACAGATCCTCCCTGGTTGTATCATAATTTCATCAAATTCTGGGCTTGTGGGTGATATGTCTTAGTCTTCCTAATGGATGATCTAAAAGTTGCAAAGAACCAAGTTGCGGAAACAATGAACATTCTAGCTTCGAGGAGATAAACTAGATTGAATCCAAATCCTCACCTAGCTGATCTAGTCGAAGATACAAAGTGACTTGTTTGGAAGAAGAGATCTCAACCGAAATAATTATAGTCAAATCCATCTCCATTGGTAATATCTTCCTCGTTACCTACAAATTTTTTATCTCTTGAAGACAAAATGTTTGATTTGAATTTTCAATTGTATCCATTTCGATCAAAGTCTAAAACTTCACCGTGTGATATAGTATTTGACCCATTAAGACTATATAAATTAAAATCATTGTTTAAGGTAGTTTTTTATTCCTTTAAAATTAAAGATAATCTACTTTCTCAACAATCTAAATCAGAATCAGACTTCGATAAAAAAATCTGTAGTCAATTTGATAGGCTTGAAAATTTAGCTAATCAACTTCAATACATGTCCAAAAATGCCATCATCCATTACCAAAAATAGTCATTTCCCATTCCGACTCAATCCTAGTCAGTTTTTGCTTCATCAAACACCATCTACTTCATTATTTGTTCAGTCAACTCCTTCCATTGTTACTCCTATACTCCACTCAGCAGGCTTCATGGCCATATTTGCACCCTTGATTATACCTGCTCAACTCAATGCCTTACCATAAGGCTATGGCTAGAGACTCCCTCTCTTTGATGATAATTCTCAAATTAGTGCAAAATAACACTTAGTCAAAGAAATTGAGTTTATTGACCTGGGAGAAATAGATGCTGACGATGCCAAGATGAGAATCATAGTTCAAATATTTTTTGGAGGTGTTAAAACTTGGTTTAGATATTTTACTGTAAATTCTATAGCCACTACAGACCAGCTGATTCATGCATTCATAGCCCGATTGGAGGTGAAGAATAACCCCTTGCAGATTATTTCTGAGTATGAAAACTAAAAATGAATCCAAATGAATCAGTTCAGGATTTCACTGCTCGTTTAAATCAAGTGTATAATTCAATTCCAAATGAGATCAAACCTCCACCAAGTTTTACTCTCTTGCATTATCTGGATGCCTTTGATCCAGACATGGCATACCAGTGGCAAGAGAGAAATCCTACAAAAATAGAGGACATGCAAAGGAATGTAGTCAGTGTGGAAGAAAACTTGTCAATTAAAAGGTCAAATATGAAGGGTGGGAGAAAATCAATCATCAAAAAAGAAGTATCCTCATCCTCTAAGGGAAAATTGGACACTATGATAAGGACAATAGAAAGGATGGTTGACAAAATTTCCATTACAGAAAGACAACCAGAAGCACAGGTTATAAATCCTAACTTTAGAGAACAACAGGAGCAACCTTAGTTTAGGATCAAACAAAGAGAACAAAGGGATATTGAGCAACCAACACAACAACAACAGATTAAGACACCCTTGCAGAAAAATTATGCCCAAGGAGTTGAGGAAGAAGAAGAATATCATATTGTGGAAGAAAATCATTTTTTTAAAGTAGATGGACCGCCCATATGTTTGATAGAAAATGAAGAATATGTTGAGAAGACAGATGTGCCTAATGATGAAGATTACACATTATCCAATGATCACCAGTTGGAGGTTGAGTCTGATGATTATCAACGAGTTTATTTGAATGCACTCAGCTCATAGCAGTGGTAATAATCATTGAGTAGTAGATATGTGCCAGTAAATTCTATTCGGAAGCAGGAATCCCAACAAAAAGATACTCAGTCGAAGAAAAATACTCAAGGTAATCATAACAAAGGAAACGATCCTGTAGCTGAAAATTGAGTTAATCAGCCATCTACAAGCACACTAAATAAAGATAAATACAATCAAAAGAAAGAAAATACACCAAAGGATCAGCCAAAGAAAAGAGACGTCGTCATTAAAGAGGTAGATAAGTCCATTCATTTTAGCTTAGAAACTGGAATATCTAAGTTAAAAGTCTCTATCCCTTTAACTGAACTTGTAAAAAACAATTAATATAAATCTCGTGTGGCCAAAATGTTGAAAGTAGATCCTTTATCTGATATGGTAAATGTCGAATATGACCAACTTGAACTCATTTTTGGTCTAGCCATAGATGGTCAGTTAGAGGATAGTGAGGTCCCCCCATTCTACTTGAGTCTGAGAATTCATCAATCTATCCTTCACAATTCCATGCTCGACTATGGAGCTTCCCATAATTTGATGCCGAAAGACACTATAGAGAAATTGGGCCTAGATATAACTCAGACATACCATGACATGTATTCCTTTGATTCGAGTAGTGTTCATTGTCTTGGTCTCATAAAGGATGTGGTAGTTTACCTTGAACAAATTCCAATAAATAATGTCTTGATGGATGTGGTGGCAGCTGATATACCACCATGGTTTGGTATGTTGTTGTCGATATCTTGGCGAGAGAAGTTGAGAGGCACTTTGCAAGTAGATTTCTCTTATGCCACCATCCTGATTTTTAGACAATTGATAAAGTTGTACTAGGAAAGGAAGATTAAATATAGGTTTACCTCAAAGAGAAACCCAACAATCATCTAATTAATGTTGTACATACAGATCCTTAATCATTTATTTTTTTCAATGATAGTGGTTTCAATTATGTAGATAGTCAGCTTGTAGAAGTAGAAGATATTCCAGAAATTTCCAATAGTGTAAGAGAAGTTTTAGATCAGGGAAATGAAAATCAGCCTAGTTATTCAGAGAAATCATCAAATAAGGTAGAGAAAATTTCAGAGCAAATTGAATAAGTGGCCTGAAAAGAAGAGACAAAACATAAATCAGAATTCCAACATCTGGATGATAAAATGGTCTTTAGACCATGGATTTTGATGGTGCCTTAGGGAATGATGGGGCAGGCATTGGAATTTGGAAAGTTCCAAAAATGTAAGATTACGTTCATATAAGTTGGCTTTCGATTGTTCTAACAATGAGGCTGAATACAAGGCATTGATAATCGCCCTCAAAATCTTAAAAAAGTTGGGCGCAATAATAATTTCATATTATGGTGATTTTCAACTTGTGATAAAATAGATAAAATGAGAATACGAGGCCCAGCATCCATGAATGAGAGTGTATAGAAATGTTGTACTAAATATCCTAAAGATGTTTCCCTAATGTACATTGTCACTAGTGTCGAGAAGTCAAAATCTTATTGTAGATTTTATTGCTACAATAGCAAGAAATTTCAAGATTCCTATATTTTCCAATAAGAAGTTTTAAATCCATGTTAAACATCAATTGACTATCCCTAAAAACTTGTGGTATTGGCAAGTGTTTTGGGGTGACAAACAAGTAAACACTTTTATGCATAATGAAGTTAAATTCGAGGATTCCTTTATTAATGAATTTTATGACAAGGATGATCAAGTCATCAAATTCACTCAGGTTGATGTATTACACTTGAAGGATAACAATATTCCAAGAGGTGTCATACCTTTTGAATGATTTTCTGATCAAGATGATGTTGCTAGGAAGCCGAATTTTCTTCCTACTAAGAAAGGTGTGGAGGATGTGAACATAGGAAAAAATGACAAGCCTAAGATGGCCAATTTGTCCAAGTATTTATCTCCTAAGGTAAAAGACAAATACATTTCTTTATTGTCTAAATTTTGTGATGTATTTGCTTGGGATTATGTAGACTTGAAATTTTATGATAGGAATATCATTCAACATACCATTCCAATCAAGCCCGAGCAAAATCCCTTTAGACAAAAGCTAAGAAGAATCAACCTGAGGTTGTTTCCATCAATAGAGAAGGAAGTGAATAGAATTTATAAGTCCAACACCATTTTTCCTATCACATTTTGTGACTCGATATCAAATCTAGATCCTCTAAGGAAGAAAACTAGAGAAATCAGGCTTTGCATTGATTTTAGAAACTTAAAAAAGGTGTCTCTTAAGGATAATTATCCCCTTCCAAAAATGAAATACATCCTATAGAGAGGGGTTGGGATGAATGTCGCTTCTTGATGGATATTCCGGATACAATCAGATTTTAGTGCATGAGAAGGAACAAGACGAAATTGCCTACACGACCCCTTGGGGCACATTTAAGTATGCTAAGATGCTATTCAGACTCAAGAATGCAGGGGCCACCTTTGAGCGGGCGATGAACATAGTCTTTGCAGATGAGCAGGATGTTTTCTTAGTTGTATATCTTGATGATTTGACAATTTTATCTCATTATAATGATGACCACTTGTATCACTTAAGAATTGTAGTTCAGAAATGTAGGAAATTCAGAATTTCTCTTAATCCAAAAAAGAGACTTTTTGCCATGGAGGAGGGCAACCTTCTCGGTCACATCATCTCCAAGGATGGTATCTGGATTGACCCTTATCAGGTTGATTCTATTCAAAAAATTTACTTTCTGTGCAATAAGAAAGAAATACAAGCTTTCAATGATAATATGAACTTGTTAATGAGATTTATTCCAAATCTAGCTGAGAATCTTATAGAAATTACGAACATATTAAATAAAGACAATGGGTTAAAGTGGTCCAAGGATTCCAAAAATTATTTTAACTCAATGAAGTTTTCCTTAACTACAAACCTTGTTTTATTCAACCCTGATTATTCCATTGATTTTATCATATTCTCATTTTCCTACGAGCATACCTTGGCTGCGGTTTTAATGAAAAATAAGGATAAGACCAAGTAACCAATTGAATTCTTTAGTTGTACCATTAGGGATGCAACCCTTCCATACAATATCATTGAGAAGAAAGCCTTGGCTCTGGTAAAGGCATTGAAGGACTTCCATGTGTACATCTTACACTCACATATTCTAGCTTATGTCCCCAATGTAGCAGTAAAAGATTTTCTTATGCAGACTCATCCAGAAGGTAGAAGAGGGAAGTGGATAGCAGCAATTTTAGGACATGGCCTCGTGATCAAGCCCACAAAGCTAATCAAAGATCATGGATTATCAAAGGTCATGGTTGAATCAAATTTACATGCTCTAGTTATCAACCTCATTTCAGTTTTATCCGATGAAGAAGAGGATGGCACTCTCATTTAGGTATCTGATCTTTTTCTTTCATCTCCTTGGTATTCTGACATTATATATGTTCTTCAACATTTAAATCCTCCTCTAGGAATTTCTAAGAGTAAGGGTACATCATTGACGTTGAAGGCTCACAAATACTGCATTTTTCACAACGCTCTTTATTGGAAATACCCAGCAGGTATTTTGCTGAAATTTTTAGTTGAAAATGAAGCCAAAGAAGTAATGAATGATTTCCATAGGGGATATTGTGGAGGTCACCTATTTTGGAAAACCACGACTAAAAAATTTTTGGGGGCTGGATATTATTGGCCAACTCTTTTTGCAGATTTGTATAAAACTGTGATGAGTTTCCATGAGTGTCAGGTATATCACGGTAAAAGAAAACTTCTTCCACTACCTTTGCAGCCTATTTCTGTTCAAGCACCTTTTCAGCAGTGGGGCCTTGAATTTATCACTGAGATTCACCATACATCATATTCAAAACATAAATGGATTTTAATGGCTACCGAATACTTCACCAAATGGATCGAGGTGATACTAAAAAGGAAAGCAACAGATTTAGTAATTATTTAGTTTTTGGAGACTAACATTTTGTCTCTTTTTGACTGTCCTCATAATATCATTACAGATAATGCAACTTCATTCAAGTCGAAGAAAATGGTTGATTTATATGACAAGTACAACATCAAATTGGGGCACTCAACCGCGTATTATCTGCAAGTCCTGATTATGAAGTTGTTACAAGAAGCAGGAAGTGAAGAGAATGATGTACAATGGCAGATCAATCAAATAATCCATCTTTAGCAGACAAGAGATAGGGTCTTTCATAACACCTCAAATATTCATGAAAATTTAAAGAAGATATATGATCGCAAGACAAAGGTGGATGATTTCAATATTGAAGATGTGGTACACCGATGGGATCTTAGGAACGAGGAAAAATCGAAGCACATAAAATTTGAGAAACTGTGTAAAAGGCCATACAATATTTCAACCTTTCACGAACAACATGCTTTCATATTGAAGGAGATGAATGGAGAAGAGTGCTTAGGAGTACCGATCGATGGTAGGCTCCTTAAGCATTATCTTTTTTGATGCATATTTATGAAAATTTCCCAATTCCGTTGTATTTATCAGTTTAATTTTTCTACAAAGTGTGAAGTGGAGAATCATTGGAGCTTGGAGCCCAAGGTGAAGGCTATAAATTTTCACTGGTTTTCTGCTATTTTCAAATTTTAGTCAAAGTCAAGTCATTCTAGTTTTTGAGTCAGTTTTTTGCATTAGTTTATTATATCAAGTTTTCAGCTTTTAGTTTTCTTTTTAGCTTTTGACTCCATACCTAATGGTTACAGTACTTGTTCTACGGTGTTCTTGACACCTCCAAGAAGCTGCCATATGTTGGCTCACTAAGATGTCTATCTAAAAACAATCCTAATGCCTACATTAATCATCAAACCTGGGTAAGTCTTTTTATTTGAAGATTTTTAAACACAATTTATGCAAATGACACTAGAGGATATCCAATCGAAATCGTTGCAGATGTAATATATAATTCTTAAATTTCAATCAAAGAAATTCTAAAAGTAATCATTTAGACATCTCAACGGTTTAAATCAACTTAACTCTGATATGTTCTAAGAAAGAAGATGGAAATGAAAATATTAAAGGAATTCACAATGAACCAGAATTACAGACTAACATCTACAACAATCTATTAACATCTACAACAATCTATTAATTAGGAAGGGAATACTGTGGTAACTAAACATCAAATAACACAGTAACATTCTTCAATTGAAATTCTCAATGACTGATCAACAAACAATCTCACTCAGAATGAACAACAATCTAATTATTCAAATAACTCTAGTAAACGTGAGAAGTAACATTCATAAGGAAAATGAAAGCGATTAAGACTTTAAATCAATAAGATGCAAACCACTCGATGCTGATGAGGTTAGAATCGATTATAAATTCTATACAACACAGAAATGATTAATTTCCAAATAGGGAAATCAAAATATAACACAAGACAATAGTAGAACTCCCAGTGACTGGGCTCAGAGTCTCCAAAAATCTCTTCCATATGATATTGAGAATACGATTATGGAGAAACCAATATCTTTTTCATTAAATTTAACTATCGGGGTACAACATCATTGAGTGCAAAATATTATGTTTAGAAGGAGTGCAAATAAAACACAATTACAACATATTGATTATCAACTTCCATTCTATTCCATCTATTGATCTTTTATATCTTTACAAAAAAATAGAACAGATAAAGGAAAATCCTCAGGATCATGGGATTCTAAGAATTTCACAGTTGTCTAACAGTTTGCACTATAGATTAAGTGAGGTCTCCCTCATTTTTCATTAAGCTGTATAAATAGAAATGAGACTGTTTTCCTTTTCTTGGCTAGTGTGGTTCAATTGTTTGAACAATGGTTAATCAGTTTAGATTTCCTGCATATAAAACAACGAAAGTTAGCCTTTTTTCCCATAATTACATTATTTATTGATAATTGGTTTTACCCCTTGTTTATAATTAATTCTTCCAGATTTACTCCCAAAATGAAGTTAAACACATGAAACTTAATAATAAATCAGGTTAATCATGAGGGTAAAACATACCCTTTTCATGACCCAACATACTCCCCAGCGTACCTTATTGCATGTCCTCATGCAATGAGATGATTGAGGTGTAACAATGGCAAGGAATAGGTAGGGTAAGTTTCATCCTTATACATTTTGAAACCATGTTTCAGTTTGAAATTTGTAAAAGCCTAATTTTCATGACCCTCTGGAAGATCATAATTATGGTAATAGTTCAAGAGGGTACCATATGATAGGACACGTGTAGCGGAACCCTATCCATGTAGGGCCCATGAATAAAATTATGTTACTTTATGTGAAAAAACAAGCAAAAACTGCTGTAAAATTTCTATAATTAAAAGGCTCCTGATTCTTAACACCGTTGGTGGATTCCTACCATCTTTGCTTAGCTTCTAACAAGGCATATTCTCTAATCTCTTGAAAATATTCTCTCCTATCTTGTACAATATCCTTGTGGAGTGGTCCCAATTTGGCTATAACCTCTTCTTGTTTCATAAATATTTTGTGTTGAGTGAAGGGATGGAGAGGTTTAATGGGTTCCCCTCTAACCCAGAGATCTAGACCACGCTCTCTTTTTTGAAAAAATTTATAAGATTTGTTAGCCTCCTATATCAATAGGTTTCATCTTTCATGATTGTCTTGATGGAAGTGTGGAATATGTTCAAACCTTCTTACTTGAGCAAAGGTGTTCCATATTCTTGAAAAACCAAAAAACTCAAAAATTTAAAAAAAATGTAAAGAGGGTATACCCTAAAAGAAAAATCAAAGGGTAAAAAGAATAAAAATGGTCAAAAAGAGAAAGAAATGAACCCCAAGCAAAAATAGACCAAGGAAAGTGTGCAAGTATGCCACTACTTTTTCATCTATTGTAATAAAATAATTGTGTGCAGCTTGTGAAACTTTTGCCACAATTCATGAATAAGTCAAACTGTTTAAACTTGGCTTAGTCATATTTCAATCTCATGTTTTAGATTAGAGAATAAATATCTAGCCAAACAGTTTAATCTTGGCAGATAAGTAGCTAGGTAGAGTGAATAAAAGGTGCTCAACAGTTTAATCTGAGCCCTTGGATGTAATAAGGGTAGAAATAGATAGATTCATCATGTAAAAAGAAAAGATTGATCAGGGTTTGCAAGTCTAAATGCACCCTAATAAAGAAGACAAAATGGTAGTACTAAGTAGATAGGGTAGGTAGATGGTGCTACAAAAGTGTTATCTGATGAATGGTGCTGCTACATGTTGGTTAATCATTTACTTTCATCACAAGTACTAAAGCAGGAAATACACTGGAAAATCACAGCAAGCAAAGTCAAATTCATTAACCTCCCTCATCATTTTTTCCCCTCAAGAGTTTTACTAATTTCCCCAAAAAGTACTAAGGTAATTTGAGATCAAAGGGGCTCAAGGCATTTCCTTGACTTCTGGAGGGACCGGACCCTCGGCCTAATGATCAAAAGACCTAAGCACTTGAAATAATCCATCATTGATTATCTTCCATTTTAACTTTTCCTAAGTAAAATTCTATTTTACTTAGGAAACTGATGCAACATTCCATAAAATTCCTCAAAACAACTTGTTATTCTAAGTTTAAGTGTTGAAGATAAAAATGTGCAATTTACTTCATAAGTTTTCACTTTCTTAGATATACAAAGATGTTTTGATTTTCCTTGTCCTTTTTCATGCTAACACCTAACTCTATTATATTAAATCCCTAGTGAAATCCCTTTTCCTATGTATATAACTCCCTTTTCTAATAAATATCCCCAAAACCCTCTTATTATAATGTTTTACCAAAGTATATATAGTCCCGCACATTTAAAATAAATACCCCGCTTTATAAAGCCCTTTGGTAAAACTCTAACCTTATATATACATTCCGCCCCTATGATGAATTAATTATATTAATTTATTCATCGTATAATAAAATATATGAAGAAAAACGTTAAACACATAACATATGTGTTTAACACCAAAAACAAGAAAAGATTACGACTGAACCCCGCGCCATCATACTCAGCATTCCACGTGGTATTCCACATGGCCAAACCCCGCCGCAAATCATTTTATAAAAATCACGTGGTTAATTAGTCATTTGGACTAATTAACAACCATTCCCGCCTATTAGCTTCTCCCCGGGGTGATTAGATTACACGTCAAAACTTGTTTAAACCCCGACGGGCCCACTTTCCAAAACCGCACAAGTTTCCCTTTCCTCCAGCCGTCAGATCATTCCTCCATTGATCAACGGTCCCGATCAATCCCGCTGCCCATCGCAGGTGAGTTTTTTAGCCAGCGGGGAATGAGCGGGTTTGACTATTCAGCATTCCACGTGGCAAGCAGCCTGTGGAATCGCTGCCGTTACGATTTTTACCGCCTTCCTCCATAAGCGGTGCGGGCTCACCGCTTACCGCTTATCAAATACCGCCGGTCCCACTCCCTTTCGTCACCCCGTACGTCGAATGACGTCATCGCCTCGAAAACAACAAAAAACCCTTTTTGACTTGTTTTTAAGCCATTTTTCGCGTTTTTTTAGTTATTTTGGTTTTTGAAAGAGACTAAGCTCCCGCTGCAAATTTCAAAATTCACTGCAAATACACCAAATTACTCAGAAATTCCGCTGCGCCCGTGTTGAAGAACATTCCTGCCATTGTCCATTACCTGTTGAAGAACCAGTTTTCATTAAAAAACAGGTATTTATCATTCCGCACCCCGACTGCAAGTTAAGCTTAGTTTCTTGTGTTTTTCTCTAAAAAGTGGTTAAAAATCCTCTCTGAGTCCTCATTGAAGAGTTAAAACCTGTGAATTTACTTCCCAAAACCTGCAATTTGTCCCAATTTCTTCTTTTGTCCGATATCCCGTCCGGTCTGCGAGAAAAACTGAAACCTCCATTTTGAATCCACAAGAACCAAAATGGAGGCCCCTACTGCTCTAAATGTCACTCCTTTGAATGCTCCTCACCGAGATCTAGACTACTTGCCTCTCATCGATGAAGATTTCCAAATAAAAGACCTGCATTTCGATGAAAGTCCCCGTTTGAGTTTCTGTCGCTGCAGAGACGAATACTCAAAGGGGCAAGATCTTATAGGGTTGTGGGAATCCAATCTCCCAAGGTATTTCATTCCTACAGTTCACGTTTTCCCTGAAATCATTCATTATTGTCATGCAAATTATGATCCCATACAAAGAGCTGTATTAGCTCCTGATCAAAGTGTTTTGTTCCCTATAACACCTCAGGCTATCAATACTATGTTACAATTTGAGCCAGAACAAGAATTAGCACCTCTATCCATGGAAGGGCTAATTGAGAAAACCAGACTGTTAACTCCAGAAAAATTGAAAGCAATGTGTCGGTACTTCATGTTACCTGAGCATCAGCCAAAAGGGACTCCCCCCTATGGTTTTTGTTTTTTCAATCATTTGGGAAGGCTTATTGTGAATGTAATATCCTTTGTCTTAGGATTCAATACCAGTGAGTATGTTGACGAGATAACTCTGGCTTTGCTATATATCTTCACCCCTGGACAGCCTCCTGAGATTAAGTATGACTATGCTTCCTTCATTGCCAACAAAATCCATGATCAATTTTTAAGGCTAGATGATGAAAAAGTGTTCAAGTACTCCTCAGTTATCTATCACCTCATAATTTTCTATCACTCGGACAAATTCCCTTTCCCTGTTCAGAAACTTGATGCTAAAGGTAATCCCAGGTCTGTTATTTTTTGGTCCCCCATCATTCATTTGTCCTCTGATTCTCCCTACTCTTATTCAGAATTCATTGATCAGTTTGTACATCCTGCTACAACCTTGTTAACAGGAGTTTCTCCTCCCAGGCTTAGTACTGAGATTAGAAAGACCCTGCAATTGTCAAAGAGTTATAAAGTTGGGGATTGGTACTTATACCAAAACCATACAGTCATCAGGATTTATGGATGTGAATTACATCCATTCAAGTTACCCAGAGATGTACCAATGAGAATTTTTGCTTTGGAATACTTTAGACAGATGAATAACTCAGATGTAATCCATTTCTGCAATGTAAAGAAGAAAGCACAGTTAAGGATCAAAAGCCAGTTAGGTCCTTTCATTTGCAATTCTAGAGACGCTGAGAGAGATGCAGAACTTATATTAGAGAGAAAATTCCAGACATCTTTCCGTTGGGTCCCTTATGACCCCTTTGGTTTCATTTGTGAAAGAAGGTTAAAAAATAAGTCATCTCCTTATATACATCACAGAATTCCTGACATAGAACAGTATGCAAATCAAGATGAATGGGTTAAAGGAACACTTATTGAAGAAGGAAGTGGAGCTGACAAATTGAATAAACTTATGAAAGATGCTGAGAAGAAATTTGACCTAGAAACATATGATCAAATGCAGGTACCCTATATTGGCACATCTTCAACAGCCACTCTAAAACAAGCTATACAGGAAGACATCCCATCAGTAGCAGCAGAGCCTAAAGGTAAAGTAAAAGAACCTATAGTTCAGGTCATTGAAACCCTGGTCATGGCAGAAAAATCACAGAGTTCCAAAACACCAGAACAATCTAAAGCTTCTCAAACACCAGCAAAGCAAATCCAAGCTCCAGAGATGCAAACTCCACTGAATGTGGAAATAGGGAAAAAGAGGTTAGCTCCAGATACCACACCTTCAAAGGGAGCCCCACAAGTCCATCAAGCTAAAAAACATAAATCTGATCTACCTCCAGATGTAGAGATCATAGATGAAATATTTGATGATGGCAGGGAAGATAGTCAGCAAACAGGTACAGCAAGTGAAACAAATATAAGCCAGAAAGGGATACAAAAGCAACTGAGCACTGAAGTATCTTCTTTCAGACCGCCCAAGACAGATACTGGAGACATAAAGAAAACCTTCATTGATATCAAAACAAGGAATGAACCATTAAAAATGAAGGTCTATGATCAGTATATGAAGATGGCTCCTCACAATCAGCAGAGGTTGATGTCAGCATTTGATCTTTCACAAGGTAAAATGCAAATGAGCCACTTCAAAGCTAAAGTGCCAAAGCCAACTTCAGCAACAGATTATATCAGAACCAATTTTGAAGTGTTAGCAAAGGATATCCATCCCTTGGATCAGATAGAGCTTCATAGGCAAACAGGGGAAATGGTTTATTCCACTCTCACCAACAAAGCCATAGCGGCTTTAACACTACAAGATTCCTTGAATAATACTGCTACAACATTGAAAATTGAAAGGGCCTCCTCACAGGCCAAGGACAATAGAATAAAGTCTCTGGAAGAGATCATTATTGGTTTGGGACACAATCCCAAAGACACTAAAGGTATTGAGGCACTGATAAAAAAGAAAGAGGATGATATAGCTGCACTGAGAAAACAGTTGAAAATACCAGCCTCAAGGCACCCCCAGACCCAGGAAATAATAAAAGGAAATTCACAAGAAGAAATGATGGAGTTGCTCTTAAACTTGACAGAGCGACTAAATGAAACCGAGAAGGAGCTGGAAAAGGCGTTGCAGGAACAGGAATTTCTCAAACAGGCTTCAGCAGCAGGTACTACAGGACAACAGGAACAATCATCTCAGGTGAATATTTCTAATTTGAATTCTGATGATTTGATTAAACAAATGGAGAGTTTGCAGCTAAAGGTCACAGAACTCCAAGAAGCAAAATTACAATTAACAAAATTGGAGGGAAAATATGACACATCCAAAAAGACAGCTGCTGACAACCTCAGAGAAATAAAAAGGTTGGAAAAATTGGTTGAGACTTTGCAAAAGGATCTTACACTGGAAAAGCCTCTGAATGAAATAAATGATATTCTTTGGGACAACATCATTAATTTAATAAGAGATATTTGGCCTTCCATTCAAGCTATTTTTGAACAGAATGAGTTAGTCAAGATAGCCCAGGAGGAAATAAACAAAACTAGACATGAATTAAAAGGTAAGCCAGAGCTAGCCCAGCAGTTCATTCAGTTTTTGAATTCAAGAACAAAACAACAGCTAGCATTGCTAGGAATTGATGACAGAACAGGAGTAGTTTTGGAGGCAAAGAGAATTTTTACAAAAAGAACTTTCATGCAAAATCTAGAAAGAAAGTGTAATGATATTTTGGTCGACATCAACGTTTTCAGAGAAAAATTTCAAGCTCTGCTGGACAGTGATTTGCCAAGTCCCATGCTCACTGAGGATCAAATAGTAGACTTGGAAACTTATGAGAAAAGAATCAAAGCTCATGCTAAACATACAGCTGTAAGTTCTACTAGTATAGGTTCTACTAGCTCATCAGAACCTACAGTACCAACTGGGAAGAGTATTTATGAAAAAGTGAAAAATCTGTTTCATCTGGAACATGAGTTAAAGTATCTATTTCCAAACGAGCCCACTTTTTATAAACTTACTGAAGCCGATGAAACTTTAAGGAAGCTCAGAAGAACAATGATACCAGATGATCAGTGGTGGAAGGAAATGATGGAAATTTTGTAAAAATGTTGTCAGGACAAAAGTTTATCTTTACTATCAAGTAAATGGTAAAAAAAAAGAGTATCAGAAAAAGAGTATCAGAAAAAAGAGTATCAGAAAAAGAGTATCAGAAAAAAGAGTATCAGAAAAAGAGTATCAGATGAAAGAGTAAAGAGTATCCGTGAGAAGTAAAAGTATTCAACAAATCAAAGGAATACACAAAGGACAGCACAAAGCCCTATTTAGAGCACTTATCCTTAGCACGTCCATGAAGAAAGGAACAGCACATCAGCCGTTACTCATTATTCTATTTTCAAGACCATGTGTCTCTTGTTTGTTGTAAATGCTCTTTAAGTCAGCCTGAATTCTTGGCTAGGATAGAGTAAGATTGTTAAGATTATTTTTGTATAAATAAGCCTTCAAATAGAGTTTTGAGTGGTGGATTCTATTACTCTGCTGTAACATTGAGGTTTTCGGAATAAAAAGCTTTTGGACAAATTTACTTGTGGCTTACTGGATGACGTTTTGAAGCACTGGACTTGTTGCAGGATTCATGTGTTGGACTTCGGTTCAATAAGTTTTCCAACCCTTGTGTTTAAATTTTATATTAGTTTATGCTATCATCATATCCGTTTCTGAATAGTTTACATAAAGGATTGAAACAGAATTTGCTTAATTGTACTCTGTTTTCAAATGTGATTATTCTCGATGTTTTCTTATGGATTAGTTATAAGCATGAATTCTTAATTGCTCATGTTTTGCTGATTCAATATTGTTGATTACTGTAACAAAGAATCCTTCATTGCTCTTTGCTTGTAATCATTTCTCTTCTACCTCTTGAATATGGTGAAAGATTCTTAGTTGCCTTTCATCCCTTCAAGACCATCCATCCACTTTAAATTTTAAGGATTGTTCTCTGTCTAGCTATCTTGCCTGGCTTCATCTTGTGTTCGAGAGAAAGAAATTCCGGTAAAGCCATCCTTAGACTCCATAGCCCGATGGGTGAAAGCCCTCAACCTTGCCCTTGGTTGTGGAGTTCTGTTCCAAAACAAACTTTGAATCTATAACTAGCCTAAAACCTTTCAAGAACAACGATAGATCATAAAGAGAGCCCTCTCTGGATGCAGATTGGCTAGATTCTGCATCTAAAAGGTTGGTTTGTGGTTACCTCGGGTATACTTTCCTCTTACACAACTTCTAGGAAAACCTGAGTGATAACATAGTGGCGACCATACTGGGGAACTGAAATCATTTTATTGATACTATTGTTTGATTTATAATCTACAGACAGAGTCTGAAAATCAGCCAGGAAGCCTTTGAAATTGCTTTTGCTATGCAATTGCAAAAGTAAATAAATGCTGTTTCAGTCTATCTTTGATTTAGCTTATAAATTGAATCTTAGTTTCAAATTTTCAATCAGAATCTCTAGTTTAAACAGATCTTTGAGGAAATCTTAATCACATATCAGTATTTCTTAAAGAATTTGTAGAAGTTGTATTTATTTTTCAAGTAAAACCCAAAATTCAAAAACACATATTCTAAGAAAACTGGCTTCAGAAAGGATTCGACATACTAGGTCAAACCCTGACCCAAATCCACCACCAATTTTTGAAAATCCAAATCTGATCCCTAGGATTCTTAGAAGACAAGGAAGTCAAGAGAGTTCTGAAAGAGGAAGTCAAGAGAGTTCTGAAAGAGGAAGTCAGGAAAGTACAGGTAGTTCTAGACCACTCTCTAGATCTGCATCTTGTCCTGTGAAAATTATTTATATTGACGACGTTCCTTTTGACGCGAGATTTGAAACATCTTTGTTTGTAAATTTTTATGAGACTGAATTATCTAGGTTGATTCCAGATCCTTGGTTCATTGAAGAATTGCAATATAGATTTGTTTCGCATCATCTTGACAGAGAATTTCATAACTCCATTCAATCCGAGCAAGCCTTTGAAGAAAGCTCAAACATTTCTGTAATAACTGAAGCATCTCCGAACTCAGCCACTTTTCAAACACCTGTCAGACCTCCATCTCCACCTGTTAGACCTCCATCTCCTCCTACTAGACCGGCTACTCTTGTTACTCCACTTTATCTTCCAATGGCCAATCGATATGCCCCTTTAATATTACCAGCCAACCCTCCAGCTTTACCACCAGACTACCAAAGTAAGATCACACCTTTTTACGGATCAGGCACCTACACAGCTCAACAACACACCAAAAGGATGACAGATTACTTTGAGTTTTATGAGATTGATACTGATGATATCCGTATGAGAATTTTTGTACAAAGTCTTACTGGAGAAGTTAGAACTTGGTTTAGGGCTCTCACCCCGAACAGTATTGTTGACCTAGAAGCTTTGTATAGGGCATTTTTAAACAGATGGGAGAAAAAGAAAGATCCTCTCCAGATCTTATCAGAATTTGAAAAATTAAGAAGAAGACCAAATGAAACCGTACCAGATTACATCATTAGATTTAATGAATCATATCATGCAGGTCCTCTGAATCTAAGACCCCCACCTAATAACGTGTTGGTCAAATTCCCAGACGGTTTTGACTCTGAAATAGCTTATTCTCTTAGGGAAAGAGCTCCACAAACACTAGAGGAAATGCAAAGCATAGTGGTGAGCGTAGAAGCAAATCTGATAGAAAAACGAGCCAGAGCTAGGGCAGAGAGAAGAATGCCTATGAATGAAGAACCTTCAGCTTTTGAAAAGAAGCTGGATGTAATCATTAAAGGTATGGAAAGATTGGGTGATAGAGTGGAAACCATTGAAAGAAAGTCTGCTACTGATAACCAGAATGTTGCAAGAAACCCAAACTTTAGGAGGAATCTGAACCAAAATATTGGAAAGAATGTCCCTGATCAAAACATTAGACCACCTTTCCAAGAAAACTTTGTTGAAGGTTCGACCTCAGAAGGACCTACAGAAGATGTAGAAATAAACAATGTCAATGAGGAGAAAGATGAATCAGAAATCTTCCTATCTCAGGATGATCAAGAGAATCATATCCTTGAAACATTCCACACTCATTCAGGTGAGACTTTTGATTTCAAAGAAGGCTATGACACAGCAATCTACGAGGTTCATAAGCAGTACAACTTGAGAAGTAGACGGATAGATGTACCAGAGAAAAATAAACAGAAAACCACAAAACAAAATGTCAAAGGAAAACAAACCATTCCCCCTGTACATAATACTTCCCCTGTACAAAACATTCCCCAAATACAAATTTTGCCTAGGATAACTCCTAGTTTTTCAAATCCAATAATTGAAGATGTCTCTGACAACCAACTAATTGACAAACAACAATCTAATACATCTCCTCAAGTAGGAACTGTAGAAGAAACAGTGGAAGTTAGTCCTGAAACATCTTCAAAGCAAAACTTCATTCATGAAAAAGAGAAAAACATTGAAGATCCAGTAAACCGAGAAAATCCAACTGTGCAAAACGTTAAAGCTCAAACAGAAAAACCCTTTAATCTAGAAGTTGAAATAGGCAAACTCAAGATAGCTGTTCCTTTATCAGAATTGGCTAAACATGATGTCTATAGGAATCAGATTTCCAAGTCTTTAAACATTAATATTACTGGATTGGATGATTCAGTAAATATTCTTGATGATCAACCCAAACTTCTTTTTGGCCCTGAGGTTAATGGCAAACCAGAAAGTGGGGGAACTCCTCCATTTTATGTAAGCCTGAATGTTCATGACAAGATACTCCATAATGCGATGCTTGATTCTGGAGCATCTCACAATTTGATGCCAAAAGCAGTAATGGAAAGATTGAATCTAGATATTACTAGACCATACAAAGATTTGTTTTCATTTGATTCCAGTCAGGTAAAATGTTTAGGTTTAATTAAAGATCTGTGTGTCACTTTGGTCCAATACCCTGCTAAGTCTGTTTTAATGGACATAGTAGTCGCTGATATTCCACCCAAATATGGTATGTTATTATCTAGGTCTTGGGGTGCTAAACTCGGAGGATCTATTCAATTAGATATGTCTTATGCAACTATTTCAGTATTTGGTCAGCCTAAAAGATTATATAGAGAAACTTTGATGAAGTACTTAGTGAGTAGCCATGAGAAGCCTGAAAACTTCCCTGTTTATTCTGTACATTCTGACATGGATTCTTTTATTTTATACAATGCTGAGTCAGATCTTCCTACTGAAATAGGAGCTCCTGAAAAGGAAATCATAAACAAAACCGCTGTCAAAATTGAAGAAATATCTGAAAACAAAGAAACACCAGATGACCAAGAAAAACCTGAAACAACTAAACAACTAGCTCTTGTCAGAAAATCTATTAAAACAATTGATGAAGATTACGAACATGAAATTCTATGGCATTTAGAGTTTGATGGCTCAGTAAACAGACTAGGTGCAGGAGCTGGAATTTGGTTACACAATATAGAGAACAATCATGCAGAGGGTCATGCTTATAGGTTAAATTTCAAATGCACTAACAACATGGCAGAATATGAAGCTCTTTTATTGGGGCTTAAACATGTCAAGAAGTTAGGAGGCATCAGGGTATCAATCATAGGCGATTCTGAACTAATTATCCAACAAATTAAAGGAGAATGTGCAACAAAGGACATGAGACTGAAACAATACCGAGAGACAGTTGTTGAGATTCTCAACACATTTCTACAAGCTCAACTTGCCAAGATTCCCAGGAAACAAAACTTGCATGCTCACAGTTTAGCAATGTTTGCTAGTACATGTAAGTTGCCTTTTGATCCTAATCATCAGTGTTCAGCTGAGATAAGACACAGGCCTGCAATACCCGACAATGTTTTGAATTGGCAAGTATTTGTGAATAACCATCAAATCAATAGTTTTTTGACACTTCGGAATGAGTTTTCTAACTGTAATATAGATGAAGACATGACTGCTGATAAATTTGATCAAGAAAAAGAACAAAAAATGGAAATTTCAAGAGAAAATGCAATTCATATGCTGCATCCAACCGCATTCACTGAAAAAGACATGCAAAATTTGAAACAAATGGAATTTGATGAGGTCGTAGAAATCATCAATTTAAAAGATAATCAATTACCCAAAGGATTAACACCTTTGGAAGATCTATTTGACTCAAATGATATTCCATTCAGACCTAAAATGGAACCTGTTAAAACCGATATGGAGGAATGCAACTTAGGAACATCAGAACATCCAAAAATTATTAAGTTGTCTAAATCTCTTCCAAAAGATCAGAAGGTAAAATATGTTGAACTATTAAAAGAATTCCAGGACGTCTTTGCTTGGAGTTATGAAGACCTCAAATCTTATGATACATCCATCATTCAACATACTATACCTTTGAAACCGGATCAGAAACCTTTTAAACAAAAGCTTAGGAGAATTAATCCTGTTTTATTACCCTCAATTGAAAAGGAAATCAAAAGAATGTTTGAAGCAGGGATTATATCTCCTATCAGATTTTGAGAATGGGTTTCTAACCTAGTACCAACCAGAAAAAAGACAGGAGAAATCAGACTGTGTGTTGATTTAAGGAATTTGAATAAAGTTTCTTTAAAAGACAACTATCCTCTGCCTAAAATGGATCACATTTTGCAAAGGGTAGTGGGATCTTCGAGAATATCACTACTGGACGGATTTTCAGGGTACAACCAGATTCTGGTTCATCCTGATGATCAGGATAAAACATCATTTACCACACCATGGGGTACGTTTAAATATGTCAAAATGCCATTTGGACTCAAGAATGCAGGAGCTACCTTTCAAAGAGCGATGGACATTGCTTTTGCTAAAGAGATACATGATTTTCTGGTTATTTACTTAGATGATTTGGCCGTTTTCTCTAAAACAGATCAAGAACATTTAGGTCACCTAAGGCAAGTATTTATAAAGTGCAGAAAATATGGAATTTCTTTAAACCCTAAGAAGTCATTGTTTGGTTTGGAAGAAGGAAAGCTTTTAGGACATATAATTTCTAAAGATGGCATTAGGATTGATCCAGAAAGAATTCAAGCAATTTTGCAAATACCCCACCCCAGAAATATAAAAGAATTGCAAGCATTTATAGGAAAAATCAACTTCTTGAGAAGATTTATTTCTAGTCTAGCAGAGTTACTTAGATTACTAACTAACATGTTGAGGAAAGATTCAAGCATTGACTGGACTGTAGAAGCCAAGCAATCATTCGAGGAAATTAAGATGGCTTTAACAAGGACACCAATTTTGACCAGTCCTAAATTTGATAGAGACTTTATTATTTTTTCATTTGCTTCTGAACATACTGTTGCAGCTGTTTTACTTCAAAAAGATGACCAAGGGTGTGAAAAGCCAATAGCATTTTTTAGTAAAGCACTGAGGGATGTACCTCTAAAATACAATATTATGGAAAAACAGGCTTTTGCATTGGTAAAAGCAATCAAAGATTTTAGAGTTTACATATTATATTCTCACGTGATAGCATATGTGCCCAATGCAGTAGTTAAAGATATTTTGACTCAAGATGGCATTGAAGGTAAACGAGGTAAGTGGATAGCTACCATTTTGGAATATGATATTGAAATCAAGCCAACCAAACTGATAAAAGGCCAAGGCCTAGCACAACTTATGACAGAAACCAATTGCCAAGCCTTAGATATCAATGAACTGGATAACGAAGAGGAGATGGCGACTCCCCAGATCAGTCAAGCTTTCTTAGATTCACCCTGGTATACTGATATAATTCATGTTCTATTAAACCTGCAAGCTCCTCCAGGGTTGTCCAGAACTAAGCAAAGATTTTTAAAGATGACATCTTCGAAATATTGTATTTTAGATAGCACCTTATTTTGGAAGAATCACGAAGGAATTTTATTGAATTGTCTCTTAAAAGATGAAGCTGATAAAGTGCTTAGTGAATTTCATGCAGGGGATTGTGGAGGACATCTTTACTGGAAATCTACTGCAGACAAAATCTTAAGGGCTGGTTTTTACTGGCCAACATTATTTTCTGATGTAAAGAAATTTGTAACAAGCTGTCACAAATGTCAGATATTTGAGGGTAAAAGAAAGTTGTTACCTCTGCCTTTAAAACCAGTCTCCACAGAGAGACCCTTTCAACAATGGGGTTTAGATTTTATTGGAGAGATTCACCCCCCTTCTTCAGGACAACATAGATGGATTTTAACTGCTACAGACTATTTCACCAAATGGATTGAAGCCATCCCATGTAGACAGTCCAATGATTCTGTAATCATAGGGTTTCTTGAAACCAACATACTTTCAAGATTCGGATGTCCAGAAAAAATTATAACAGACAATGCTGCTGCATTTAAATCAAAGAAAATGATAAATTTCTGCCATAAATATCATATTACTCTAGGCCATTCAACAGCCTATTACCCCCAAGGTAATGGACTAGCAGAATCCTCCAATAAGAGTTTGATCAATATCATTAAAAAATTGTTGGAGGAGAATAAAAAGAACTGGCATAAGAAACTGACCTATGCATTATGGGCAGACAGACTTACAACCAAGAAATCCATTGGGACTAGTCCTTATGAGTTAGTTTATGGTTTAGAGGCAAGATTCCCATCATCGTTAGGAATCCCTGTGATGAAATTACTTCAAGAGGCTCAAGTGGAGCCCAATGACATTCAAAGAAGAATTAATCAGACAATCCACCTGCAACAAACCAGAGAAGAGGTATACCAAAGATCACAAGTCTTACAGGAAAAGCTAAAGAAAATGTTTGATAAAAGGACTATAGCAGAGGATTTTCAATTAGGAGACAAGGTCCTAAGATGGGATTCTAGAAGAGAAGAAAAAGGGAAACATGGGAAGTTTGATTTCTTGTGGAAAGGGCCTTATATCATCCATGCCTTGCAGGGAAACAATACTTATTTTTTGAAGGACTTGGACAATTCAGAAGTTGAAGAAGGACCAGTCAATGGTCGAATGCTTAAGCATTATTTTGATCCAATTTACTAGAATGTTTAGACATTCCTAACTTGTACATAATATATTGTTTGCTTGTTATATTTTTTTGTTACTGCAGTTTGGATTGGATGGTGACTTCTTGGAATTGAAGCCCGAAGTGAAGGCCCTAAGTTCCAAAAAAAAAGTTTTACTATCATATGTAAATAAAGCTACCAGAAGAAGGAAAATTCCTTATTTTCAGTTTGAAGACATTCTGAGGCATTTGATCTACTGTTCTTGACTTTCCACAAGGAAAAGCCATCCCCAAGTGGAGCCAGTGTTAGCCTCCTATATCAATAGGTTTCATCTTTCATGATTGTCTTGATGGAAGTGTGGAATATGTTCAAACCTTCTTACTTGAGCAAAGGTGTTCCATATTCTTGAAAAACCAAAAAATCAAAAAATTTAAAAAAAATGTAAAGAGGGTATACCCTAAAAGAAAAATCAAAGGGTAAAAAGAATAAAAATGGTCAAAAAGAGAAAGAAATGAACCCCAAGCAAAAAATAGACCAAGGAAAGTGTGCAAGTCTAAATGCCACTACTTTTTTCATCTGGTGTAATAAAATAATTGTGTGCAGCTTGTGAAACTTTTGCCACAATTCATGAATAAGTCAAACTGTTTAAACTTGGCTTAGTCATATTTCAATTTCATGTTTTAGATTAGAGAATAAATATCTAGCCAAACAGTTTAATCTTGGCAGATAAGTAGCTAGGTAGAGTGAATAAAAGGTGCTCAACAGTTTAATCTGAGCCCTTGGATGTAATAAGGGTAGAAATAGATAGATTCATTATGTAAAAAGAAAAAGATTGAAAGGGGTTTGCAAGTCTAAATGCACCCTAATAAAGAAGACAAAATGGTAGTACTAAGTAGATAGGGTAGGTAGATGGTGCTACAAAAGTGTTATCTGATGAATGGTGCTGCTACATGTTGGTTAATCATTTACTTTCATCACAAGTACTAAAGCAGGAAATACACTGGAAAATCACAGCAAGCAAAGTCAAATTCATTAACCTCCCTCATCATTTTTTTCCCCTCAAGAGTTTTACTAATTTCCCCAAAAGTACTAAGGTAATTTGAGATCAAAGGGGCTCAAGGCATTTCCTTGACTTCTGGAGGGACCGGACCCTCGGCCTAATGATCAAAAGACCTAAGCACTTGGAATAATCCATCATTGATTATCTTCCATTTTTAACTTTTCCTAAGTAAAATCCTATTTTACTTAGGAAACTGATGCAACATTCCATAAAATTCCTCAAAATAACTTGTTATTCTAAGTTTAAGTGTTGAAGATAAAATGTTGCAATTTACTTCATAAGTTATCACTTTCTTAGATGTACAAAGATGTTTTGATTTTCCTTGTCCTTTTTCATATTAACATTTGATTTTACTATATTAAATCCCTAGTCTAATCCCTTTTCCTAAGTGTATAACTCCCTTTTCTAATAAATATCCCCAAAACCCTTTATTATAATTTTTTACCAAAGTATATATTCCCACATGTTGAAAATAAACACCCCGCTTTATAAAGCCCTTTGGTTAAAACTATAGCCTTATACATTAATCCCCGCCCTATGGTGAATTAGTTGTGTATTAATTAATTCATCGTATAATAAAATATATCTAAAAAGCGTTAGACATGTAATATATGTGTTTAACACCAAAAACAAGAATAAAATGCGACAGAGTTTATGCCACTGTGTTCTGTCCACGTGGCATTCCACATGGCCAAACTCCGCCACGATCCATTTCATAAATTCACGGGGTTAATTAGTCATTTGGACTAATTAACAACCATTCCCGCCTATTAACTTCTCCCCGGGGTGATTAGATTACACGTTAAAACCTTTTTAAAACCCCGACGGGCCCACCTTTGAAGCCGCACAAGTTCCCATCCTTTTCAGCCGTCAGATCATCCCTCCGTTGATCAACGGTCCCGATCAATCCCGCTGCCCATCCCGTGTGAGTTATTTAGCCAGCGGGGAGTGGTCAGTTTTTGACTATTCAGCATTCCACGTGGCAAGCATCCTGTGGAATCGCTGCCATCGCGCCTTTTACCGCCCTCGTCCATAAGCGGTGCGGGCTTACCGCTTACCGCCTACCGCATACCGCCGGCCCCACTCCCTTACGTCACCCCGTACGTCAAATGACGTCATCACCTCGAAAACGACAAAAACCCTTTTGACTTGTTTTTAAGCCATTTTTCGCGTTTTTTTCAGTTATTTTGGTTTTCGAAAGAGACTAAGCTCCCGCTGCAAATTTCAAAATTAACTGCAAATACACCAAATTACTCAGAAATTCCGCTGCGCCCGTGTTGAAGAACGTTCCTGCCATTGTCCATTACCTGTTGAAGAACCAGTTTCCATTAAAAAACATGTATTTATCATTCCGCACCCCGACTGCAAGTTAAGCTTGGTTTCTTGTGTTTTTCTCCGAAAAAGTGGTTAAAAATCCTCTCTGAGTCCTCATTGAAGAGTTCAAACCTGTGAATTTGCTTCCCAAACCTGCAATTTGTCCCAATTTCTTCTTTTGTCAGATATCCCGTCCGGTCTGCAAGAAAAACTGAAACCTCCATTTTGAATCCACAAGAACCAAAATGGAGGCCCCTACTGCTCTAAATGTCACTCCTTTGAATGCTCCTCACCGAGATCTAGACTACTTGCCTCTCATAGATGAAAATTTCCAAATAAAAGACCTGCATTTCGATGAAAGTCCCCGTTTGAGTTTCTGTCGCTGCAGAGACGAATACTCAAAGGGGCAAGATCTTATAGGGTTGTGGGACTCCAATCTCCCAAGGTATTTCATTCCTACAGTTCACGTTTTCCCTGAAATCATTCATTATTGTCATGCAAATTATGATCCCATACAAAGAGCTGTATTAGCTCCTGATCAAAGTGTTTTGTTCCCTATAACACCTCGGGCTATCAATGCTATGTTACAATTTGAGCCAGAACAAGAATTAGCACCTCTATCCATGGAAGGGCTAATTGAGAAAACCAGACTGTTAACTCCAGAAAAATTGAAAGCAATGTGTCAGTACTTCATGTTACTTGAGCATCAGCCAAAAGGGACTCCCCCCTATGGTTTTTGTTTTTTCAATCATTTGGGAAGGCTTATTGTGAATGTAATATCCTTTGTCTTAGGATTCAATACCAGTGAGTATGTTGACGAGATAACTCTGGCTTTGCTATCTATCTTCACCCCTGGACAGCCTCCTGAGATTAAGTATGACTATGATTCCTTCATTGCCAACAAAATCCATGATCAATTTTTAAGGCTAGATGATGAAAAGGTTTTCAAGTACTCCTCAGTTATCTATCACCTCATAATTTTCTATCACTCAGACAAATTCCCTTTCCCTGTTCAGAAACTTGATGCTAAAGGTAATCCCAGGTCTGTTATTTTTGGTCCCCCATCATTCATTTGTCCTCTGATTCTCCCTACTCTTATTCAGAATTCATTGATCAATTTGTACATCCTGCTACAACCTTGTTAACAGGAGTTTCTCCCCCCAGGCTTAGTACTGAGATAAGAAAGACCCTGCAATTGTCAAAAAGTTACAAAGTTGGGGATTGGTACTTGTACCAAAACCATACAGTTATTAGGATTTATGGATGTGAATTACATCCATTAAAGTTACCCAGATATGTACCAATGAGAATTTTTGCTTTGGAATACTTTAGACAGATGAATAACTCAGATGTAATCCATTTCTGCAATGTAAAGAAGAAAGCACAGTTAAGGATCAAAAGCCGGTTAGGTCCTTTCATTTGCAATTCTAGAGAAGCTGAGAGAGATGCAGAACTTATATTAGAGAGAAAATTCCAGACATCTTTCCGTTGGGTCCCTTATGACACCTTTGGTTTCATTTGTGAAAGAAGGTTAAAAAATAAGTCATCTCCTTATATACATCACAGAATTCCTGACATAGAACAGTATGCAAATCAAGATGAATGGGTTAAAGGAACACTTATTGAAGAGGGAAGTGGAGCTGACAAATTGAATAAACTTATGAGAGATGCTGAGAAGAAATTTGACCTAGAAACATATGATCAAATGCAGGTACCCTATATTGGCACATCTTCAACAGCCACTCTACAACAAGCTATACAGGAAGGCAGCCCATCAGTAACAGCAGAGCCTAAAGGTAAAGGAAAAGAACCTATAATTCAGGTCATTGAGACCCTGGTCATGGCAGAAAAATCACAGAGTTCCAAAACACCAGAACAATCTAAAGCTTCTCAAACACCAGGAAAGCAAATCCAAGCTCCAGAGATGCAAACTCCACTGAATGTGGAAATAGGGAAAAAGAGGTCAGCTCCAGATACCACACCTTCAAAAGGAGCCCCACCAGTCCATCAAGCTAAAAAACATAAATCTGATCCACCTCCAGATGTAGAGATCATAGATGAAATATTTGATGATGGCTGGGAAGATAGTCAGCAAACAGGTACAGCAAGTGAAACAAATATAAGCCAGAAAGGGATACAAAAGCAACTGAGCACTGAAGTATCTTCTTTCAGACCGCCCAAGACAGGTACTGGAGACATAAAGAAAACCTTCATTGATATCAAAACAAAGAATGAACCATTAAAAATGAAGGTCTATGATCAGTATATGAAGATGGCTCCTCACAATCAGCAAAGGTTGATGTCAGCATTTGATCTTTCACAAGGTAAAATGCAAATGAGCCACTTCAAAGCTAAAGTTCCAAAGCCAACTTCAGCAACAGATTACATCAGAACCAATTTTGAAGTGTTAGCAAAGGATATCCATCCCTTGGATCAGATAGAGCTTCATAGGCAAACAGGGGAAATGGTTTATTCCACTCTCTCCAACAAAGCCATGGCAGCTTTAACACTACAAGATTCCTTGAATAATACTGCTGCAACATTGAAAATTGAAAGGGCCTCCTCACAGGCCAAGGACAATAGAATAAAGTCTCTAGAAGAGATCATCATTGGTTTGGGTCACAATCCAAAATACACTAAAGGTATTGAGGCACTGATAAAAAAGAAAGAGGATGATATAGCTGCACTGAGAAAACAGTTGAAAATACCAGCCTCAAGGCACCCCCAGACACAGGAAGTAATAAAAGGAAATTCACAAGAAGAAATGATGGAGTTGCTCTTAAACTTGACAGAGCGACTAAATGAAACCGAGAAGGAGCTGGAAAAGGCATTGCAGGAACAGGAAATTCTCAAACAGGCTTCAGCAGCAGGTACTATAGGACAACAGGAACAATCATCTCAGGTGAATATTTCTAATTTGAATTCTGATGATTTGATTAAACAAATGGAGAGTTTGCAGCTAAAGGTCACAGAACTCCAAGAAGTAAAATTACAATTAACAAAATTGGAAGGAAAATATGACACATCCAAAAAGACAGTAGCTGACAACCTCAGAGAAATAAAAAGGTTGGAAAAATTGGTTGAGGCTTTGCAAAAAGATCTTACACTGGAAAAGCCTCTGAATGAAATAAATGATATTCTTTGGGACAACATCATTAATTTAATAAAGAATGTTGGCCTTCCATTCCGCTATTTTTGAACAGAATGAGTTAGTCAAGATAGCCCAGGAGGAAATAAACAAAACTAGACATGAATTAAGAGGCAAGCCAGAGCTAGCCCAGCAGCTGATTCAGTTTTTGAATTCAAGAACAAAACAACAGCTAGCATTGCTAGGAATTGATGACAGAACAGGTGTAGTTTTGGAGGCAAAGAGAATTTTTACAAAGAGAACTTTCATGCAAAATCTAGAAAGAAAGTGTAATGATATTTTGGTCGACATCAACGTTTTCAGAGAAAAATTTCAAGCTCTGCTGGACAGTGATTTGCCAAGTCCCATGCTCACAGAAGATCAAATAGTAGACTTGGAAACTTATGAGAAAAGAATCAAAGCTAATGCTAAACATACAGCTGTAGGTTCTACTAGTATAGGTTCTACTAGCTCATCAGAACCTACAGTACCAACTGGGAAGAGTATTTATGAAAAAGTGAGAAATCTGTTTCATCTGGAACATGAGTTAAAGTATCTATTTCCGAACGAGCCCACTTTTTATAAACTTACTGAAGCCGATGAAAATTTAAGGAAGCTCAGAAGAACAATGATACCAGATGATCAGTGGTGGAAGGAAATGCTAGAAATTTTGTAAACAAATGTTGTCAGGATAAAAGTTTATCTTTACTATTGAGTAAATGGTAAAAAACAGAAATGCAGATGAAAGAGTATCAGATGAAAGATTAAAGAGTATCCGTGAGAAGAAAAAGTATTCAACAAGTCAAAGGAATACGCAAAGGACAGCACAAAGCCCTATTTAGAGCACTTATCCTTAGCACGTCCATGAAGAAAGGAACAGCACATCAGCCGTTACTCATTATTCTATTTTCAAGACCATGTGTCTCTTGTTTGTTGTAAATGCGCTTTAAGTCAGCCTGAATTCTTGGCTAGGATAGAGTAAGATTGTTAAGATTATTTTTGTATAAATAAGCCTTCAAATAGAGTTTTGAAGGGTGGATTCTATTACTCTGCTGTAACATTGAGGTTTTCGGAATAAAAAGCTTTTTGGACAAATTTACTTGTGGCTTACTGGATGACGTTTTGAAGCACTGGACTTGTTGCAGGATTCATGTGTTGGACTTCAGTTCAATAAGTTTTCCAATCCTTGTGTTTAAATTTTATATTAGTTTATGCTATCATCATATCCGTTTCTGAATAGTTTACATAAAAGATTGAAACAGAATTTGCTTAATTGTACTCTGTTTTCAAATGTGATTATTCTCGATGTTTTCTTTTGGATTAGTTATAAGCATGAATTCTTAATTGCTCATGTTTTGCTGATTCAATATTGTTGATTACTGTAACAAAGAATCCTTCATTGCTCTTTGCTTGTAATCATTTCTCTTCTTCCTCTTGAATATGGTGAAAGATTCTTAGTTGCCTTTCATCCCTTCAAGACCATCCATCCACTTTAAATTTTAAGGATTGTTCTCCGTCTAGCTCTAGCTATCTTGCCCTGTAATACCATCTTGTGTTTAGAATAGAAATCCAGTAAAGCCATCCTTTGACTCCATAGCCCAATGGACTGAAAGCCCTCAACCTTGCCTCTTAGTTTGTGGATTCCACCATTTTCCCAAAACAAACTCTTGAATCTATAACTAGTCTAAAACCTTCCAAGAACAAAGATAAATCATAAAGAGAGAGCCCTCTCTGGATGCAGATTGGCTAGATTCTGCATCTAAAAGATTGGTTTGTGGTTACCTCGGGTATACTTTCCTCTTACACAACTTCTAGGAAAACCTGAGTGATAACAAGATTTATCCCACTTGATTTGATTATCATCAAAAGAGATGAATGCTTCAAACTGGAAGTCTCCTATAAATGGACTTGGATTATTGCCTCTTTCATCCTCCAAATAGAATTTTTGCAGATATAATTC
The DNA here is from genome assembly GCA_034641835.2 of Pinus albicaulis. Taxonomy (NCBI): domain Eukaryota; kingdom Viridiplantae; phylum Streptophyta; class Pinopsida; order Pinales; family Pinaceae; genus Pinus; species Pinus albicaulis. The sequence continues at coordinate 1,167,747,291 of CM076577.1, forward strand.
ATACAAGAAGCGTTGAACTTTATCATTATGTTCCCCACAACACTGGAAAAATTCTGTGGTAGTCTTAAACTCGGTGGGTTTTACTACTCTAATGGTTATCACCTTTAATAACATATATCTTTTTAATAATAACATAGCATAATTAGTAGCAGGGGATCTAAAAGACAAGATATCTGAGTAAATTGAGGAAATAGTGTTTGTTTTCTTTGTGGCTTCTTCAAGATGAGCGTGTGCTTTCTTTACCTTCTCCTGTTCACTTCTGGAGTTGGAAAAATTCTCGTCTTCAGTTGTAGTAAGTTTCTTGAGTTTTTCCAGCAGCTCCTGATGTACCTGTAGTGGCACCACTTCCTTCTTATAGTTAGCCAAATCCTCTTGGGTCTATGTCAATTCATCTTGAAGTCTTGAAATAATGACTTCTTTTATTGGTGGAGTATTGATGCAGGAGAATCCTACTCCATAAATTTATTTTTGAAGAAACCTAAGGGGAAGGTTTATTTTATGAAGGGAGAGATTCCCAAATGTTTAATTTATTAAAATGATGATTAATTTTTTATTGTTATCGAATGTGTGAGAACATTTGAGATCTTAGGTTTCACAAGTTTCATGCATATTTTGTGGAGCTGAAATATCTCTTGGAGATTGAGTTAGAGATTTTAGGAGTTTGGTGAGGAGATTTTATAGGATCTGAAATGAAATTAGTTCAGAATCCTTTCAATGTAAATATGATATGCCTTGAAGGCATTTGAGGGGGCATTTGATAGGAAGAAGATAGAGTGAGGTTGGTGTGATAAGAAGTATGCAAAGGCCAATTAAGGCTGAAGACTCAAAAGGGCCAAAGGAATGAGATCAGGCCTATGCAAGCTATGTGGAAGCTTTGTATAACTTATGTATGTTTGTGAGATTTAATGAAAATTCTCTATTTTTTTGTGGGAATTAGACCTCTGCATATTAGTTTTACATGTGATTTTAATTCCTGTTATCATATGTGAGAAAGGTTATATTCTAGATGAATAAATCTTTGTCTATGGGTTTGGCAGTAATAAGGAAAAAAATTTGATTGAATTTGTAATTGGAATCCCTAAGCTAGAGACGATATCCATTAAGATCATTGATCTATTCTATGATCAAATGATCTACATAATGAAACTGTGAGAGTTACGTTTTGGGGTTGAATTTCTGTGGTTGTTAATCTTGTAAAATGTGGTTTCTATTTTATGTTAGTCTCTCGCATCTCGCATTAGAGTCGTGATGGAGAAACAACTTGCTCAGAGTCCAGGTTGAACACAAGTTGAATTGCATGAATTTGACGTATCGAAATTTGGTTAGATCCTTCAAGGATTTATTAGTTGAACTTGTGTATCGTGTATCAGAAAGTGAGAAATTGAAGAAAATCAGAGAAATTCTGGCGAAGAATTGGACTGTTGGGTGAAATAGAGTATCGACACGCCTTTGATGGAAAGACACCACAGTCAATTCTCAGTGGAATCATATCAATCTCAGAGAATAAAAAAAGTGTGAAGGTGGAATGGATGGTCAAGATTAGATCACAGAAATGAAGAAGATTGGATAGACGGATGAGATCATATCACAGATCTGAAGTGAGAGTGATGTATGGTTACGATACTATTGCCGAAATGAATTGGGAGGTGAACAGTCAAGATCTCATCACATAATTACAGTGGAAGATGGATGGTTCAGAAGCTATATCGCAACCAGAGCAATGAGGTCGTTAAAGGATCTAGAGACTGCAATAAGGAGCCACATGTCGTCTGAATATTTTCTTCGCATATCGCAATCGGGTGAAAGAACCTTGTTATTGCTATTTTTAAAAATGTGCGACATGAAATAAAGAATTTGCTGCGATTTGCAAAATAAAAAAATCACAAACATTGCGATATATGTTATGTGCGATGCGCTATGAGGTTAAAGTTTTAAATTTGCGATATTGTGACGGGTTGAATTGTGATAAATCCTAAATTTGCGATATTGCAATGGGTCGATTTGTGATAAATCTTAAATTTGTGATATGGTGATAAGAAAATGTAGAGAAGGTCAGTAAATGTGTATCGGTCATGTGAAAAAGTGGAAAAGGGCGAAGAGGTAAGGTATTTTGGTTTTGTAATATTCCCAAATTTTCACATGATATTTTGAATATTAGAGTTCTTAATAAACTTAATTAATTAGGTAAATAAAATGGTGGAGGGACACAATCCTCAAAGATGAATAAAATCCACTTTTGATGTGTGTATGTAGATATTCTAGATCTAGATCTAAAACATGGATTAGTGGAGTAGCTCCATTAATGGAGATCATGTCTCATTTATGAGATAGATCATGGAGGATGAAACAGTCAAATAAGATCATGGATCTTAAATGTAAAATCATGATGAGCTTGGAAGAAGTCAACTAAGATCATAATGCATTCAAAATAAGATCATAAACAACTTATGATAAGTTAGTGGAGGAAGTGATGCATTTAATGCACACATGATGGAGAGGGTGATCACCCCATGTGAACATGATGGAAGAAATGGAGAAACAACACAGTCAACCATGGAGAATTATTTCCACATGTACAATGCCGTTGTAGAGTGATCCTAAGATATGGAAGGCTCATGATCTATATAATTAAGGTGAAGGCACAATAGAAGGCAGATTTGGATACTTGGATTATTCTTTGATCTATTTAGATCTGGACTTGTTAGGTGACATTTCCATGCACTCTTATGTTTTTTAGCTAATCTTGCAATGTTTTTTAGTACAAGGTGTTCTCGAGTGGTAATTCCACCCTTACCCATAGAGGACTTGTGTGCCTACGCTGGGAAGGCCTTCTATTGAGCTCTATTCCTTATCAGACATTGGTGCCATCTTCAGGAGGTTTTTTCTAGCATTCAACTAGGAAATTGATGGAGGATTCATCTTACCACTTCGTTCTTCAGATTCAGTCTTCTAGCAGTAGTAGATCTATATCCGACATTCAAGCCATTTGGTTTTACCTCCATGCAGTAGGAGTCCCTTCAAGGATTGTGCAGTCCAGTCCTATAGATCTATTGGAGGAAGGAAATTTCGAGTATTTCAGTTGGAAATCCTATGAGGGATCATATCCTCACATTGAATCTATTGTTTCCATCATTTAGCAGATGATTTGACATATCTAGCAATGGGCTATTGAGCCTCCCTCTCTTCAAGCGTAGTTTTCTGAGCTATTGTTCATCCAACAACTATTTTCAGTGGAGGAGATTGGAGGAGCTAGATCTTGAGATTTTAGCCCAAGGATCTAGAGAAGGGATCAACCCTTCTTGAATTGAGCTGATTATACATCATTACATCCATTATATCATCTTTTCATGTAGCAGATCTGCATACCCAGCGGCTACATAGTGCAAGCCCTAAGAGGGTGTTTTTTTGAGATTGACAGATCTGAGAAACCCTTTCTGGGTTATCTTGGGTATCCATCAGAGAGCCCGGATCTCTTTTTTCAGCATCATCAGAGCTCCCATACTACCTAGATCTAACTTTATATCTTTCTGGAAGTTGCAGTCCCAACAGTTGCAGTAGGGACATCGCAGTTTACCTTCCAACAATTCAATAGTTACGCAGTCCCTCTTGTGGGATCATTGCAGGGTCATTCTAGGCCATCTCTTTGGCTTGAGTGTCTCATATTTTGAGCACTGTTGTACTTTATTTTCACCTCCCATATAATAAAATGGCTCAGCTTATATGTACATTCTGATGTTTTCTTTAGATTTATTTTTTACTTAGTTGAAATTCATCTATTGTGTTTTAGTATTACTGCATTCTCCCTTTTTGGATATTACAGTGGTATCAGAGCAGGAGGCATGGCTATGATGGCTACTCTTGAAAGTAATATCTATTTATCCCCTACAGCGCAGTTGTAGTCTAGATCTGTGTTATTTTAGGGAGGAGTTGTAGGGGTGGTTGCAGTGTGTGTTTTGGGAGGAGATTTCTTCAGCGGAGGAGGCATCCTTTCATATGTAGTACCCTTGGCAAGATCAAGGAGGAGATGTACATTCATCCTAGTATGTCATGAGTTGCACACAACTCTTGGGGTTGGAGTGTATATTTTTGGAGTATAGGATGAGCATTATCCTAAACAATCCATGCAGAACTATATGTTCAACATTGAGCATGAGCATGAGACAGCAGATGCACCATCATGGAGATCAACAACGCTATCATGGAGCAACAATGATGGGTTGGGGCCCAACCATTATTGGATCATTCTAATGACCATTCTACATGTGTAGAAGGGGATAGGCAGATGGTTGATGAGAGAAATATTAGCTCCCATTATTATGATGGATCCTTCTTGCTAAGCACTTCACATCTCAATGAGAATATTTTTCCTTCAGTATATTTGGATCCTTATGGGGTCAATTTGGTAATTGATGAGTGGAATTCATTTGGAGATATCCAGGAGGCTGCACTTCAACATCCCATGAAGTGTAGAGATAGTGATTTGGATTGGGAGGTGGTATTCTCCATTAGAGAGATACCAATTTTTAGCATAATGATAAACACTCACCATTAGTTGGATGGGAAATGTTGATGAGAAGGAGGCTGATGAGCCACTTGCAGATATATGACACTGGGAAACAAGAGGCAACACTGCACTGGCTACCCTTGAAATATTTTGGTCATCATGTGACATATCCTACTTCAAATGGTATTTGGTTGGTTGGAACTTGGCATGGCACTTGCATCATATGGAAACAAAGAGTTTGGGTGCATTGGGATGACGTGACATTATTCATGTCAATCACTATGTTTTCACTCTATGGTTTGTATGATGAAGGTGTGAAGAGGTAGAAAGAGCTATTGTTTCTTTGGCTACTCTTAGGAGAGTATGGGATTAATTTCTCCCATACTTTGCATGCTTTTCAGAATAAGTGGATGGCACAATCAGGGTGCAAAGGGGCTACCCTTTAGCATTGAAGTATCAGGAGGTACTTCCACATAGGAAGGAGTATCCCACATATAGCAGAATGATGGTGGATTAATTTGGCATATGGCATGTAAAAGAAAGGAGTCATGGAGTGGGAAGAGCCTTATCACCAAGGCCAATAGCATTGTCACTTGGGAGTATGTATCTATTGATCAAGTGTTCCAAGGGGAGTATGCATCCCTTAATTTCACATACCACTATGAGGAGATTCTCATGGGAGGGCTCTTCCATGGACCTCACGTTCATCTTACTCACAATGCATGGTAAGAAATGTATTTATGTACTTACTAATCGTTTCAAAAATTATTTTCATTCTCTTACCATTTATGTACAGTGCATTGCTGCACAAGAGGGAAAGATTATATCTGGGTTTCATGGTCATTCTAGGACCAACATTTATGATGAAGATAGCCCTTCCTTGCATGGATTTGGTAAAATATGGTGTTATTTTTGTTATGCTCAGCTGATATATAATTCCATTTACTACTTCCTAGTAGATGATCAAACATGCACATCTAGAAATTTGTTGGGAGACAACTTGCCACATGATGTTTTGAAATAGCAGTCGGTAAAACCATGTTGTATTCACTGGAGAAACCATTAGTATGATCCATCATTGCACCTAAAATTCAGTATCTTTCTGATTTGGATACCATATGGTGATGATGTACCATTCACTTTATATGGAATGGTTTGGGCAAGCAAGATTCATGAGACTAGAGAAGGGGTCTTTGGAGACCCAGTTGTCCTTTTGTATCTTGAGGGAAACATTATTGCAACCCAATATCAGCAGAAGATATACACTTTTCATAAGTGGAGAGAAATACCGTGTGGGGTAGACCATTTGGTCTATCATGTTGATTTATGCAGCCCACTTACATTGCAGGAGCCAAAGGTGGAAGAAATTTTTCATGAGTTGCCATTTTGGAGGGTGACTCACTTTTTTTGGATGATAGCTTGGGGTTTGGAGCTTCACATGGGAATGAATATTCCCAATACTTTGTTGATTCCATGCCTCAAGAAGGCCTCTAGAACGCATATAGTTGCCTCCATGGATATTTCACTACTTCATGATGAGAAGCATTTGGATTTTCACCAAAGGATTACTTATACACTTGGGAGGAGCAACTAGGGGACATATTGATGAAAGTGTATCTTGTTCATTGGAGATAATTATCATATGGGAATATTGCAGTGGTATCAGAGCATAATCTTGGCTCAGCCAATGGATCTCAGCCATTATGCTATCAGGAGAATAAGAAGAAGGAGAAAGAGATCATAATGATGGAAGGAATGAGTTTTATCTCATCTCTTTTGATATCTACAAGGGACCTCACCAAGGAGGTCAAGCAAAGAAGAATGGATAAAATCCATGAAACCTCAATGGGGTTTCAAGATGAGGAAGGTCCTTGTACTTCCTATCAGCAGAAGAAAGAACCAGTATTGCATAGAGATCCAAATAAATACACTATGCCATTTTCTTTTGAAGAAGACAAAATGCATGGAGATGGAGGACACTTAGATCATGAGATTATAAGTGAGTATCTTGCAGAATAAAAATCTCAATCAAGATCTTTGAAGGAGAATCTAACTCTCGCATAGTTCATCTAGCTCGAGGAAGAAATAAGACCTTGCATCAATAGATTTCTATTGTCTACATTTGATGGGTCATCCACATGCATAGAAAGGGCTTGGGGAATGAAGTTGGATGCATTCTTCCTACTACATCCAATGGTAGATAGAGAATTTGTTGAGATTGCAGAGTTGCACCTTGAGGGTGAAGCAAACATTTGGTGGTTTAGCCATTTGAGTCATGCAAGAGTGACTGCATATGCAAATTTTACTCAAATTTTGATCAAGAAGTTTGATATGAAGAAACCAGAGAAGCTAAGGGAGAATTTCCATATTATTATTCCAGAGGAAGAGAAACTTCGACCACCACTTACTGTAGGAGCACTTGCATTAGGAGAAATAACACTTGCACCTTTTCAAAGTGGTATTTATCTCTTTACATTTAGAGTCCCATGCACTATTCTGGATATGAAAGAGGAGGAGGAGTCTTATACCAGCGTTGGTGCAACCATAGGGGAGCAACCATCATAGCTAGTATTTGGGGAAGTCATCACACCGGTGAGAGGAACCCTTGTAGCCGTACAAGATGTTCGCAAGTAAAACCAAGGTATGATAATGTTTCCACTTTCTGTTATTTCATAACATCTTATGAAAGGTTGTGGGGATATTCCATTGCATGACCTAGGGTCAATATAAACTGCTGATTTGGAGCAACAGACTATCACTGCGTAGAGGACCTTTGATGGGTTCAAAGGAGGGATGAGAAATTTTCTGATCTAGACATTTCCATCTCCCACTTAGTTATTTGTGCTGACAGATGATGATTCAGGAATCTATGATGATACAAGCATGGTGTCAAAGGGCTACTCCATAACCTTGGAGAAGAAAATGATGCTTCCACACATGAGGAAGATTTCTAAATTTGACAAGAGGTTATTAACACTCTTGAATTCATTGGCCAAACTATGGAAGTTTTGGATGGTCCACACTTTCCAAGAGGAGGTTGACCCCCATGTAATTCAATATTTTCTTGGGCAAGATCAACTGCAAAGGAGGCAAAAAAAGAGGGTAGCAGTACTCCAACATGTGGCTTTTTCATTGAGCATGTCAAAGAGGAGGGCTATGATGAGACAAGTGCTTCATTTCATATTTCTATAGCATTGTCATTATTGGGAAGGATGGATCCATATTAGGAGTCCCAACTATTGGTGGAGTATTCCAAGAACCTCTTCACATGTAAGTTTATTGATGGGCAAGTGATAGATGGGAAGTATAGAGTGGTTTATGGAGTCATTTATTTCCATGATCATATCTACTTAACTAAATACTCCAAGCTCAAGGAGGGGATTCTACATGCAACATATGAAGCACTCTTTTAAGGGAATGAGGATTCCATTAAGTACTATTTCATCATAATGAAGGGATTCTATTGGGAGGATCTCAAAGAAGATGTGCACCAACATATCTAGATATATGTAGCTTATTCAATGTATGAAGAGGAAAGCCAACACCATGCAAGGTTGTTTCAGCCACTGGCCCTTTTAATGAAGATATGGGACATCTTCACCAACTTATCTACAATATATGGCAAATATTGTGTTTTGATGCTGATTGATCAACTAACCATGTATGATAATTCCTTTGCCATAAATTTGCAGCACATTTCTCCACACGAGAGCAAGCTTCTGTTGGGATTTCATGGTCCTTTAGGGACTACATATAGTGATGATATTGACCACTTTATAGGGGACTCTAGCCAAGACAAGTTTTTCTTGGTTTATCTTAAGCCAACACCTAATCTCCTCTACTATTTTCAAACTTTTGAGAAGATTATGGTAGCAATAAAGTGGTCGGATGGCCACTTATCATATCATGTTTTGAGACAACTAGAAGAATATCATTGTTGGTCTCACTTGAGGGACTATTGTCACCATCCAGTATGCCATGTGACACTCAGTCCATATTTCTTTCAGAGCCCATATGGTGATGATACTCTATTCACTATATGTGGGGTGGTTTGGGTAAGAGAGGTTCATAGAACCAAAGAGTTAGATCATGAGATTATAGGTACCTTTTGGCTTCTTAATGACCATATTCTTATAGCCGAAGATCAACAGTTCCACATCTATCATAAATGGAGAGAGAGACAACGTAATTTGAATAATTTTATCTCTCATTTTCAGCCATGCAGCCCCTATACATTGCAGAAACAGGGGATTGGTAATTGTTTCTATGAGCTACCAATAATGGCTCACTTTTCTTGGATGATAGCATGGAGATTGGAGTTTCTCATTGGGATTGAGGTACCCAACATTTACCATCCCTAATGCCTTGAGGAGGCCAGTGGAAAGCATACAACTTTTTCCATATATCTCACACTTCTTCATGATGAGAGCTATTTGGTTTATCTACCAAAGGCTTACTTGTTTACTTGGGATGAGTCATATACATTGGATTTTTTGCAATATACTTGCACTTGCTTGAGGACAAGCAACATTTTGGAGAGGAGGACTGTAATATTCCAAAATTAATTGGAATATTAAAATTTTTTTTTGTTAGTTAGATAGGTGAATAAGTGGGTAGGGAGGCCCATAAATCTCTTTATGAAGAACAAAACCACTTCTCATGTGAAAGTGGATCATCATTTCAACTTAATAAATCACCCTAAGGTGTGAATAAGGGCTACAGAATGTGGAATAGGTAAACGTTGACCAGATCAACAACGTTGTTATGGAGATCATGGAGGATTAATGGAGGACAACATAGTCATTTAGGAGGAGTGTATGAATGAGTGTATCTCTATTATTAAGTGGGACCAAGGGTGAGGAATCCCACCAAGCATAAAAGGAAGAGGATGGTAGCATTAAAATACATGGATTTGTATTAATGATTTGATATTTTTATAAATGGAATTTTCAGGTGACATTTATGTGCATGCTTTTTCTGTTTAGCATCATCTGCAATGCTGTTTAGCACAAGGGTGTTTCCAAGCGGAAATCCCACCCTCATTCTTGGGGGAATTATAATTCCTACTCAGGAGAGGCTATATTGAGCTACATTACTACTATCTTGCATTTTACCAAGCTTCAATCTCATATACAATGTAGTTTCTATTTAGATATGTGTTGTGTTGTAGGGGTGTAGCAGTGGAGGAGAGAGATCTCTAATTTCTGAGCTAGTTTTCCATTTGAGGGAGCATCCTTTCATCTGGAAGCTTGTGAGGAAGTTCTCATGGCCTCATTTTATATTTTGGCACCAGGTCAAGTATTTATCATTAACTACAATGAAATTTCCCTCAAGGACTGTGTTATTTTGGAGAGCAGCTGTAGCAGTGGGTTAGTTGCCCTATTTGGAGTGTTTGGGTTTCTTGTGTAGGGACCAACCCTTCATTTAGGAGATATTTTGGAGAAGGATTTGCCATATTTTAAATTATATCATCCATCTCCCATAATTAATTCATTTTCAGAGATTATTCAGCCCTAGGGCCAAATCTTTTTTATTTTGTATAGTGTGTATTTCCATAAACCTTTTCTGGGTTGTCCTGGAAATCCGTTTTGGAGCATGGATCTATAGTCTTAGCACTTTTGGAGGATTGGATCAGAAAAAATGTATTTTCTTATTTTCCAACTGCTATTCTCTCATAGACAACCTAGTTTTTTCATTCCTGTATTTCATGTATTAACAAAATTTCAAATCTAGGTGTATGATTTTATGGGAGGCTTGTTTGGCCAAATTGAGTGATCTTTTCCTCAAGTATTTATACCTATTTTTCTGTTATACTCATAATGTAATGGATCCATAGTTGTCTCATTTCTTTACCTATTTATATTTCTACATAATTCCAGTCATATGTGTTATATTCCTACTTTAACCATTTGGGAATATTGCAGCAATATTACAGTGGTATCAGTACCACTGTAATATCCTAAAAGGGAGAATGTAGTAATACTAAAACATAATATTAGAACTATAAAAAAGTAAACAATAAATCTAAAGAAAACATCATAATATATAGAGAAGCTGAGCCTTTTTATTATGTGGAGAAGATTCAGTTACACAATGTACAAAATATGAGGGAATCTAGCCAAAGAGATGGCCTAGGATCACCCTGAAAGCATCCCACCACTAGCACTGTGTAACTGAGAGCTACATGAAGCAATACTGTGATATTCCCTTTACTGATGATGTACATGTAGCTACTGCAAAAGGAAATGCAGATCTATGGAGCTGAGGAGCTCTAATACCACTGTAATATTCCAAAATGGAAAAGATACGAATATAAAACATATGCAGCATTCCAAATAAATCAAAACAGGAACATAGCACTAAAATCTCTAAAATGCCGGAAATATGTTGCAAATGGAAATTAAATTAAGAAATCATAATATATGAGCAGAAAAAATTGAGCCATATCATTATAATCAACAACAAAATAAAGTACACAGTGCGCTAAAAATTAATGAACTCAAGCCACAAGATGGTTGAAATACTCTAAAGGAAACTGGCACTGGAAATGTGTACTGCTACTACTACTGCTGTAGGAAACTACTGTGTAGAATGTTGTTGGCATACTTAGAATGATCTAGACTTTCAACCGCGATTGTACTAAAAAAATCCAGAAAAACCTAGAAATGATTTAGCCAAATTTTAAATTTGGATTTTCGGCCCTTTTTGGGTTCCACACTACACCCATGCTGGTTGAGTTATGCACTCCCTGAATAAAAATATTGATGCAAGGATGAAATATTAATCTATCAACTGCAACAACATCCAATCAAATCAATAGGTGAAGGGATGGTCCCGTAACTGGAAAACAAGCTCAGAAATTGGAGATCTCTCTCCTCCACTGCTACACCCTACAACACAACACAAATCTGAATATAAATTGTGTTGTAGATGGAGACTAAAGCTTGGCCTAATGTGTGGATGTGGACTATACATGTCAACAATATCTCCTCATTAGGATGAGTGTGGTAGTCCCTCTTGGGAACACCCTTGTAATAAACAATAGAGAAAACCTTGCTAAACAACAAATGCATAGAAATCTCACCTGACAATTTCCCAGATCAAAATAAACAATCCTATAACATGCCTTATATGGTTTCCATTCCCTTCCTTATATGCATTATGAGCCTTCTCACCTTGGGTTCCACTCATTAAAGACACTACTCACATGGAGACTATCTCCCATTAACTATGAGTTGTTTCACATTGATGCTCCACTCTCTCTATATTATTGTTGTTGATTTAGTCAACATTGACATTGTCCACATGATTTTTCCCCTGTTCACACATGGAGGTGCTTTATCTAGCTATCATGATGATCCCTTTTCACATTAGGAGGGATTTTATTCCTACTAAATAGATTGATGGGTCTCCCTACCCACTTATTCATCTATCTAGAAGAAAGAAGAAAAAATGAATATTACAATTAGTTGCATGCTAATTTAGGAATATTACAGTCCTCCCCTCCCAAATGATGCTTTCCCTCAAGCAACTGCAAGGATATAACTTAAGAGCCTCCTCTCCTCCTCCCATAGCATCCTCATATGATAAGCTACTACAATAAACAAGATGATTTCTCAGCAATATGTCTCCAGGTTTCTCCTCCCAAGTGCATAAGCTAGCCTTTGGTGACAAATCCAAATGGCCCTCATCATCAAGTAGTGGGATATCCATGGAGCCAACTATATGCTATCTAGAGGCCTTCTTGAGGCATGGAATATGAAATATATTGGGAACCATAATTCCCATGTGAAGCTCCCATCCCCAAGTTATCATCCACACAAAATGAGTCACCCTCCAAAATGGAAACTCATAGAAAAACTCCTCCACCTTAGGCTCCTGCAGTGTAGGTGGGCTGCATAGTTGAACTTGATAGAACAAATTGTCTATCTCGCGTTGTCTCTCTCTCCACTTATGGTAATTCTAGAGTGGGTGCTGATGTTGGGCTGCAATAATGTTGCCTTCAAGAGGCAAGAAGAAAACTAGATCCTCAAAGATCCTCCCTCTATTGTCAGGAATCATGTGTGCCCAAACCATCCCATATATGATGAATAGGAAATCATCACCATATGGTATCCAAATGAGAAATATATTGAATGTTTCATGTAGTGCTGGAAGGTACCAACAGTTTCGCAAGTGGTCACAACACAATTTTTCTAATAGCTGTTTCAAAACATAATATGGCAAGTTGTCTTCCAACCATTTGCTAGTTGTGCATGTCATCTCATCTACTAGAAAATATTAAATGGCATTTTGTATCAACTGAGCATAAAAATAATAGCACAACACTTGCCCAAAGCCATACAAGAAGCGACTATCTCCATCACTGATGTTGGTCTTACAAAGACCATGAATCCCAAATAGAATATTGCCCTCTTGTGGAGAAATGCACTATATATAAATGTAAAGAGAATGCAAATAATGTGTTAGATAATCAATAAGTGAAAAAAAAAAACTTTTACCATGTTCTGAGAGTAGGTTGATAATGAGATCCATGGATGATCTCTCCATAGTGTTCGAATATGTCTCCATGAGACCCTTGTGAATGGAAATGAATGAACCAGGTGCTGCATACAAAGTCTTCTTCTTATGCTTGGAGATCCAAGTCAAGAAGATCATATCATGGTAATTGATGTCTCCATCTACTACTCCATCACTTTCATCTCTTACTTTCCCATCAAGTGCATCATATGTGAAGTGATCCAGGGAGCGCTCCATAAAAAAATCCAAGCTCCCAAGTGAAAATGTTGTTGGCCTTTGTGATAATTCTCCTGTAATCTTATGACTCCATTATTTGACATACCAAATGCCAAATTCATATACCATAGTGTTGTTATATATGGGAGATTCTTTCCAAAATTGAAGTACCTCCTAATCCTCCCAGAGCTAAGGAGTAGCCCATTTGCACCATGATTGTGCCATCATCTACTCCTGCAACATCAAGCAAAGTATGGGAGAAAATCAACCCATACTCTCCCAAGAGTATCCAAAGCAAAAACGACTCATGTTGCCTCCTCATCTCCTCATCATACAAGTAATGGAGTAACATCATGATGATTGACTTGCGGAATTCCCCATACAACCAAATATTTTGCTGCCATAACATATGGGTGCCATGCGAAGACCCAACCAAAAACATACCCTTTGATACAGGATATGTCACATGATGGCCAAACTCTTTCCTGAGTATCCAGTGCAGCCATGCCTCTCATGAGAAGATGGGAGGAGTTTTTCTATGAATTACCACTCTAGAGGTTGATTCATTTTGTACGGATGATAGCTTGGAGATTGGAGCTCCATATGGGAATGAAGGTTCCCCACATTTTCAGTTTTTTCCTTGTATTTTCTTGGGGACAATAAACACTTAGGAGGGGAGGATTGTAATATTCCTAAATTAGGACACAGCTAATTGGAATATTAATTTTTGTTTTTTCTTTCTTGTTTGATGAATAAGAGGATATGAAGATCCATAAATCTCCTTAATATGAATAAGATCAATGCCAATGTGAAAGGAGGACATATTGGGAGCTTAATTGAGTACCCTTATGTGTGAAAAGGGGTTGGAACACCTATACTAGGTCAACTTTGACCAAATCAATAGTGTTGTCATGGAGGAGTGGACATTTATGGGGGGACAATGGAGTTTTAGATGGAGACTCTTTGCATGGAAGTAGTGTCATAAATGAATGGGGAGTAGGGTTATAAAGGTCATCACTTATATGAGGAAGAGGATGGAAGCCATATTAATCATGTTATGGTGTATGATATTTCTGAATATATGGTCTGTTTAGACATATAACTTTCTTCAGTTATTTAGCTAGGATTGCAGTGTTTCTTAGCATAGGGTGTTCCTGATCGAGAATCCCACCTATTTCCTTGAGAAGCCTCTAGGAAGAGCATTGTACTACATTCCACATTCAGGAATCTTGCCAAGGCTTTAGTCTTAATGTACAACACAGTTTCTGTTGAGAGGTTGTGTTGTGTTGCAGGTCAGAAGTTGTGGAGGATTGATTTGGGAGATTTCTGAGCTAGATCTCATTGGAGGGAGGTTCCTTTCTCTTGGGAGGCTAGTAAAGAAGGACCTGGAGAATGATTGATACATTTGGTATCAGGCTCTAGTGTTTTTATCCTCTACAATGCATTATCAGTGTGGAACTGCATTATTTTAGGGAGGAGTTGCAGGGGTGTTTGAAGTAGTTTATTTGGGGTGTGATTTCTTCAATGAAGGGGCTAGCCTTTCATCTGGAGAATCCTTTGGAGGAGAGCATACTAATTTTCTTATCAGCTTCAGCCATTGATCTTTAGTTGGTTGTTGCAACATACTTTCAACCATAAGACTGCATCTCATTTTGTATTATTGGGTGTTTTTCCTGGAGACCCTCTTGGGTTCTTTTCTAGAGAAAACTACATTGCAGCAATGTCTGCGGCATTTTGATATAGTAGCAGCACCTCTTATTGAGGGATTTCTTCATAGGAGGCTTGTTATATCTTCTTGTATACTTTGTGGCCCATTATATTATATATGTTTTCTACTGTTTTGATGAATAAACAAGCTCCATATTGGTCTCCATTATTTATGTCATGATTTACACTATTATTTCCATGGTTTTGGTCTGTATTCCTGGTTTTCCCATTTGCGAATATTACAGGTTTTAATCCAAAATGCCACATATTTGGTTTCGATAACTGAAAATGGATTCAAAAATATCCATAAGAGATCTAATGAAAGTATGTGGAATGTGTTTAAAAGTTAAAGCACGCTTTATGTTAGTATAAATCTTGGGATTTGGGAATACTAAGTTTTGGGTCTGCACGTTGAGTATTTGCGGCCATATGGTTGCATAATTTTTGGTATCAAAGTAGTTTTGGCTCTAAAATATGATCAAGGAGGCTCAATTCAGCTCATTTTGAAATTGAGGGACAAGTATTTTTATATGATGGAGGTTTAAATAAGACCAGGAAAGTGGAAAGAATACAACAATATTGAGAGAGGGAGATATTTAAACTGGGGACAGAGCCTGTAATGCTCTTTGAGGTAGCATAAGTGAAACCTATGCATGCAGATTAAATGTTTAGTGCAGAGGTGATTGTCTAGCAGTGGAATGGAAGAAGAGTGTAGTGAATTGCAAAGGAGAGTTAGAAAAAGGCACCTGAAGACTCAGGAGAAGTACAACTTGATATCATTCCATCTAAGAGGATAATGAGAAAAACAAAATATCATGGAAAAAGGGACTTATTAAGTCATGAATTTTGATAAATACCTGTGTGTATATGTAGGTAGCAGAAGACAAGGGAATTGTAGTAGCCATATAGTTAGAAGAGGAAGAAAGGGAGTAGAATTAAAGAAGTCAGAGAAGAGCAAGAGAATTCTCAAAAACAGATCTAGAGGAAAGAGAACCAAGTGATCCCAGGAGATCAAGCACAAGAGGGAAGCTTGATAGGGGATTATGTAGCAGTAATTGAAACTGTCTAGAAGAGAGAGGCTATAGTATAGCTCCCAAGTGGAAATGGAAACGATCACAAGAGGAAAGGTGAAAATGCTTCCATATAGTCAGAGGAAAGGATTAGAAGCAAGCCATAGAAACAAGAAAGAGGATGCCAGAACATATGGCAGAAGGAAATTAGATGATGAAGAATTTGATAGAGGTATGGTTGAGTTAAGGGCACAACTCAATCATTTAGAGCAACTGCTACAAAAGGATATTAGAGAGAATCTGAATATGGTGTGAATGTAAGGAAATTGTGAAGTGGCCTGTTATGAGGTTATTTTCCAGGAAATTGATGCAAAAGATGAATATTTGGATGAAGAAGGAAAAGTAAACTAGTAGAAGTGAACATAAAGAAGAAGTTCGCCTTTGTGAACCTGAAGAAGGGTCAATCCTAGGAGAGGATAATGATGAGAGTGATGGGATGATGGAGTGCTTGGAGCAACACAAAGAGGAGATGTCAATGACATCACATGAAGAAGGAAATTGTAATGTGTTTCAAACTAATTGTTTGTACGATTATGAAATTGGAGATACTAAAGATCAAGCAAATGGAGATGAACAAATGAGAAAAATGTAAGGTTCAGTAGTCCAAGAAAAAGACTATGCTTATAAAAGACAACAAGAGGTAGCTGATTCTAGATTTGGACAGTTTCAAAGTATTGCTTTAGAACAAGGAAGTTCAGCCTTGTGTCATGAAGACAACCTTGAAGAAGGTTATGAAAGAAGCCAGATCAAAATTTCACAATTTTGTGAAAGGAAGAGAGTATGGGAGGTATTATTTGTTGGTTGTACATTTTCTTATTGAGTGTTTATCTAAATATTTATGAAGAAATTGTTTGTATGACTGAGAACTATTGGAATCTGGAAAAGGAAGAGACAATGCATGTCTTGAAGATGTGAAATTATGGCAAAGGGAGAGCTGATAAGGAGAGTGCAGCTCAAGACAATTTTGTCAATGGAAAAGAAACTGTAAAGAGTCAAACACAAGGAAGCAGCCAAGGACCCGAGGAAGAAGAGATATTGTTATCTCATGAAGCCAGGAAAAGGAGGAGACTAACTTACGAATAAAATCATGAAGAAGAATTTGTAGAAATTTCTCAGGGAAGGACATAACATAACTATGCTTTGAAAGGTCATGAAGGGGTTTATGCATAATGAAGAATTAATTGGGACAAAAATCATATTGTTGATTG
The DNA here is from genome assembly GCA_034641835.2 of Pinus albicaulis. Taxonomy (NCBI): domain Eukaryota; kingdom Viridiplantae; phylum Streptophyta; class Pinopsida; order Pinales; family Pinaceae; genus Pinus; species Pinus albicaulis. The sequence goes on from CM076577.1 coordinate 1,167,764,516, forward strand.
TGATTAGAGAATAGCAGAAGATGGACAACAAGTAAAAGAAGAAGCTCATGTAACATAAAACTGCAAACAAAAAGAAGAGAAATGTATAGAATATGGAAGAAATCGGCCTTCCATGGAGCATTTCAAAGGAGAATGGTCAAAGAAATCATATTCTTTGGAAGTTTATGAAGGAAAGTTGGAGAAAACTCTTGAAATTCTCTCACAGTACAAGGTTGGAACATTGATGGATGAATGGAGAGGATTGACTCACGGTGAAAAGAATTGTAAATTTAGGTTTGAGGAAGGAAGAAATGTTTGGCAGATTGAAAAATATCAAAGGGATAGGCTTGAAGACAATTTAGATTTTAATTTTCTGAATTGGTTGCAGCAGGAATATCGGAATTTTGAAGATGTGATTGGGTACAGTCATTGACAGATGACCATGATGATGATGAAATACTCGATTTTTTATTTTGTTAAAGGTTTAGAGGAAAATTTAGTTAATGGTTCACATGAAGATAAGTGTTTCCAACAGGATAGAATTTTGGATGAAGAAAGCATAATTTTAACAACTCTTATGCAGGATATTGTTAAAGAGCACTATAGAGAAAGAGACATGACATAATTTGAACAAAATTTTTCACAATTCCGAAATGAAGTGAAGACCAAATATTTGATGATGTAGAAGTTGACAGTGAAGATAAATATTATGTGAATGCAAAGATCAATTGGCAAGATGAATAAATTCAAGAGAGAATTTTCACAATTGAAAATCAACATACAAAAGATTGGTTTTATGTTTTCATACCAAGCAAGTAGTCAAGCGGGTTTGAAGATGAAGGACTTACACATAAAGCATTAGATGTGTGGATAATGGGAAAAGCAGAGGAATGATATATTATAACTTCTACCAATGAATTTTGGACTAATATACATCATGACTAGAAAATAACATCTTGGAGTCAACCAATGATGTTGATAGTGGAAACACAAGACAAAATAATTGATAAAAGGTGCACTGAGCAAGGTTTCAAATATTTTGAAATCTTGAGAGAGAAATTGGTCGAGTGTAATATATCTTGTGAAGGAATAAATTATTCAGTCCAAAGAGGAAAAAATCAACAACAAATAGATATAAAGAAGACAACATTGGAAACAAAAGATTTCAAGTGGATAATAGGGAACAAAATCAACAACAAGCAGGTGATTGATAATGCAAGTAAGAACAATATTACTGTACAAAGGCAATTTAAAAATTGGGATCTAGGAGGAATAGATACATATACAAGGCAACAACAACATGGCAAAGCAAGTGGTGAGAAACAGCATAAAGTTTGGAAACTGGGATGATTTCAACAACAAAAGTTCACGATTTAGAGATTATGGGACATTTTGTTCCTTGGGAGTCTAATGCAGGAGCATCCTACTCCATAAATTCATTTTTGAAGAAACCTAAGGAGGAGTTTTATTTTATGAAGGGAGGGATTCCAAAATGTTTAATTTATTAAAATGATGATTAATTTGTGATTTTTCTCAAATGTGTGAGAACATTTGAGATCTTAGGTGTTACAAGTTTCATGCATATTTTATGGAGCTGAAATATCTCTTGGAGATTGAGTTAGGGGTTTTAGGAATTTGTTGAGGTGATTTTATAGGATCTGAACTGAAATTAGTTAAGAATCCTTTCATGGTAAATATGATATGCCTTGAAGGCATTCGAGGGGGGATTATATAGGAAGTAGATAGAGCGAAGTTGGTGTGATAGGAAGTGTGGAAAGGCCAATTAAGGCAGATGACTCAAAAGAGCCAAAGGAATGAGATCAGGCCTATGCAGGCTATGTGGAAGATTTGTATAACTTATGTATGTTTGTGAGATTTAATGAAAATTCTCTATTTTTGTGTGGGAATTAGACCTCTGCATATTGGTTTTTACATGTGATTTTAATTCCTGTTATAATCTATGAGAAAGGTTATATTCTGGATGAATAAAGCTTTGTCTATAGGTTTTGGCAGTAGTAAGGAAACATTTTTAATTGGAATCCCTGAGCTAGAGACGAGGTCGATTAATATCATTGATCTACTGTATGATCAGATGATCTACATAATAAACCTATATGAGTTATGCTTTGGGGTTGAATTTTTGTTGTTGTTAATACTGTAAAATGTGGTTTCTATTTTATGTTAGTCTCTCACATCTCGCATTATAGTCATGATGGAGAAACAAATTTATTAGAGTCTAGATTGAGTGCAAGTTGAATTGCATGCTTTTGGTCGGATCTAAATTTGGTTAGATCCTTCAAGGATTTATTAGTTGAACTCGTGGTTCGTGTCTTAGAAACTGAGATATTGAAGAAAATCAGAGAAAGTCCGGTGTAGAATTGGAGTGTTGTGTGAAACAAAGTATCGAAAAGAATTTGATGGAAAGATGCCACAGTCAGGTTGGAGTGGAAGCACATCAGTCTCAGAGAATAAACAAAAGCGTGAAGGTGGAATGGATGGTCGAGATTCGATCGCAAAAATGAAGCAGGTTGGATGGAAGAACGATATCATATCACAGATATGAAGCGAGAGTAATGGAGGGTTAAGATCCTATCACATAAATGTAGTGGAAGGTGAATGGTCAAGATCGCATCCTAGAATTATAGTGAAAGATGGACAGTCAGGAAGCCATATCGCAATTGGAACAATGAGGCCATTAAAGGATCTCGAGACTGCGATAAGGAGCCACATGTCATCTGAAGATTTTCTTCGCATATCACAATAGGGTGAAAGAACCTTGAAATTGCTATTTGTTAAAATGTGCGACATGTGATAAGGTATTTGCTGCGATTTGCGAAATCGAAAGATCACAAACATTGCAATATATGTTATGTGCGATGCACGAGGTGGTTAAAGTTTTAAATTTGTGATATTGCGATGGGCTGATTTGCAATAAATCCTAAATTTGCGATATTGCGATGGGAATATTTGCAATGAAGCTTAAATTTTTGATATGGTGATAAGAAAACACAAAGAAGGTCGGTAAATGTGTATCGGTCACATGAAAAATCGAAAAAAGGTGACAAGGTAAGGTATTTTGGTTTTAATCCGAAATGCCACATATTTGGTTTTGATAATTGATAATGGATTCAAAAAGATCCATAAGATATATAATGAAATTATGTGGGGTGTGTTTAAAAGTTAAAGAACACCTTATGTTAGCTTAAATATTGGGATTTGGGCAGACTAAGTTTTGGGTCTGCACATAGAGTATTTGTGGCCATATGGTTGCATCAAGTATAAAAAGGTGTTTCATCTATTTGAGCTTCAGCTATCTGTGTCCCCAATTCTATCTGAGTTCCCACTTTCTATGTTTCTATTTATGTTTGGGTTTCAGTAGCATGTGTCTCTACTTCTGTCTGAGTCTCAGCAATGTTTTTTTCTTTCTTAAGCTTCCAAGCCTTATCTGCCTCTTTTAACCGTTCCCTTAACTCCTTGAATGATATTTTTAGCTTTTTGTACTTCTTGTGCAATTTCCTCAACTTGGCCCCTGCTGAATTACTTTTCTTTGTAGGGATTCGAATACAATAAGGCATATTACCCTTTTTAGGCATAGGGGGAGTTGTACCAATTTCTAGGCCATAATCTGGTAAAACGGTATTTTCTCTAGGCACTGAAGGGATTGTGCTTATATCAGTATTTTGATCCAATGGGATGACATTTTTTTCAGGAACCATGGGAATTGTTGATATCAATACTCTGTTCTAATGGGTTGGTGTCACCTGACTAATTTTCGGACTCAGGAGTTGTTTCTGCAAAGTTTTCTTCCTCCAAATATTCACCACCATAGGGTGTGGAATCCCTTGAATTTTCCATTTCCTCCCCATATGGTAAAATATCAGTGTGACCAGAACTTCCATCAGAAGTAGTCTGGTCTAGACTTGGACAACTCCGTCCCTCAGAATTCCCGGAGGGGTTTCTTTCTTCGTGAAATTTACTCATAATTTCCAGCACTCTGGTCATTTCCTCCTCATATCTCTGTAGAATTTCATCTTCTGTGTTTAGTGGAGGTGTATGAGATGGTCCTACCTTGTCGGCCAAGGTTGAAGTGTTTTGTTGCAAACTTAATCGCTCAGAGCATCTTTGTTTCATTGAACCTGAGGTCAAGGGATGGTTCCTTTTTCCTCTGCCTTTCCTTGGAATTAATATTTCTCTTCTTGGCTGGTCAATTTCTCTATTGTGTGGGTTTTCTTCTAATAGGGTTAGGACATCGTTTACAATTTTTTCCCAAGTTAATTGATGCCCATTTAATCCATAAGTGACAATAAACTTTATTAGACCATAATGGTTGATAACAGTGTGTGGAATTTTAGCCCTCCTAACCCAACTAGATATGTCATGCAACAAAGAATTCAAGAAAAATGGAAAATTAACTGAAATTTTCTACTTAAGTATGGCTAGAATTTTGAGTTTCCAGGGTTTTACCACGCCTTGGTTACCATCGCATGTAATATAATTCTTAATGATGATTACCAATTCCTGCCATGGTTCCTTCAAGATTGCAGGGTGAATCCCTTTTCCTCGACGTACAAAATTCTCGTCTAGATCTTGGAACACTGCAACTACTTCATGTAACAGAACTTGCTTGTCATTTCACTTTGTTCCTTCTGTCGGAAGTCTAGAAACCTCAACTATTGCAGTTTTTGATACTGGTATGTCTCTGCCATTCATAGTTGTTTTCCCATTTAGCAGGTTCTGCAGGAATGCTAATGCTATCTCAGTGTGGAATCCCTGCAATTTTTCCAAATATGAGAGCCAAATAGCATTCTGTAGTATAGCACGAGCCTGTTATGTAATATTGAGTATTGTTAGCTCGTTGCAGATAGATCTTCCACCCTTGAATGTTGTCTCTCAGAGGCTGAATTCTACTTCTGAATGCACTACTCAAGACTTCATAAGTTTAGAACAACACAAGTACTGCATGAAAATACTTTGAAACTATTAAAAATGGCATAAATGCAATTATATTTGTTTGTCAAATCAGCAGGTTTAGGCGGATTTTGAATATTAGTTCGCATTATTTCTCATCATGTATACCTATGTACACCTTTTCCCCTGCCAATGATAGAAGGGCGTCCACGCCCTTAGAGCGCAGAAAAAGAGAAAGACATTGAGGATAATTTAATGCATTAGAATAAGAATTAGAGTGATGTAGAATGAAGTAAAAATCAATCAAATCAGCTCAAATCATGAGGATGGTGGGAAAATGGTTAAGAAGGAAAAACAAAGAAATAATTATTATGAAAAGGATTTTTTCTTTGATGCAAATTGTGATAGAACATGATATGTAAAGAGTGTTAGAAACTGTTGGAATTAAGTGATCAGACATAATTAAGTTCATCCATATATAGTTTTACCATGCATACTAGTTTTTATAGATATAAAACTTATTCAAATGATAATTTCTCCTTTGGGAATGGGTTGGTAAGAATAAGTGAATATAAATTGATTGGCTATTTAACTTGAAACTCCAATGCCACAAGCAGAGCCACTGCTGCTAGTAGGCATCCATAGCCTTGACAGGGTTTATTTTTAACCCAAAAATGATCCAGAATCCTCTATTTAGTGTTTAGATAATTTAATTATTCCCATAGAGAGAACAATGAGTTCGCATGGTAACTAGTTAACCACAGTGCCATTCACTAGGTTCTAACAAAGTGAACAGGTCGGCTCATGATGAGACCTCCTGTCCTTAAGGAATTTTTTTGGCTAGAAGGTCATTACCCTAGTGTGGTGGCCATAATGGGAATGTTACTTGTTATCCCCTTATGATCATGGTAGGCTAGCTCATGATGAGACCCCCTATTCTCTCTAGAATATTTGCATATTATTTTCATATTTGTATATTTTTGAATCATAAATACAGGGAGGCTCATTAACTCCTTAAGAATTGGGGATGGTGTGAGGAGTGAAAATAAATTCCAATGAAATTTATACACTTATTCCTAAGTCACCGTATCCTAGAATATCAACCATTGATAGTGTAAAAAGATAAACCAACATGGTATTAAGATAATGAATTTTCTTATAATATCTCTGAAGAAAAGATATCTAGCAAGCCATTACATAGTTTGAATCATATTAATGTCTGGAAATAAAGATACCCATCAAAGGTAAAAAAATCATAATTGTTCTTAATATCATTTTTTTTCTCCTTCTTAGATGCATATTCCTTATCCACAAGATGATTCCCATGCTAAAATGTATGAGAAAAATGAAAAAAATCATTCACACAACTACTTATTACAAAAGCGTGGTTGTTCATTTGAACGAACAATGGATGCTCATTTGACCAAACAATGACTATTCAGTCGATGGAACAGTAGATGCTCAACTGGTTGAACAAAAAAAACAATCAAAAATAAAATTCGTTGTTATTTTGAATGAAGAACAGTTGTTTAGTAGATTGAACAACAGTTGTTCAATTGATTAATCAAAAAAAACACACAAAAATAAAATACGTTGTTCTTTTGACTGAACATAAGCTATTCAGTCGATTGAAAAACACTTGTTCAATCGTTTGAATAGAAAAAAATACACAAAAATAAAATATGTTGTTCTTTTAACTGAACAATGGTTGTTCAGTCAATTGAACAACAATTGTTCAATCATTTGAACAACAAAATCACACAAAGATAAAATATGTTATTCTTTGAAACGAAAAATGGTTGTTCAGTCGATTCAACAACTTTTGTTCAATCGTTTGAACAACAAAAACACACAAAAATAAAGTTTGTTGTTATTTTAACCGAACAACGATTGTTCGGTCGATTGAACAATAGATGTCCAATCGCTTGAATAGAAAAAACACACAAAAATAAAATATGTTGTTCTTTTGACCAAAAAATGGTTGTTCAGTCAATTGAACAACAGATGTTCAATCGTTTGAATAGCAAAAACACAAAAAAATAAAATCGATTGTTCAATCAACTGAACAACAATTGTTCAGTCAATTGAAAAAAGAACCAAAATATTTCATATTTGTTCAATGATGGAATCACAATCAAATGCAAGACAATATATACATTATTTACAAAACTAGAAAAAATAGATTTTTATAAAAGTAAAGTTGCCGGTTCATTAGTCCTTGTAGCTAAAATTTTCATGGAAGGGTTGTCACATACTTGCTGGCAGAAAGACTCCTTTATGAGTGGTTTATGATAAATATGTACCCGATGTTCGTTTACTCGGAATGTTAGGTCCCTATATTACTAGTATAGTCCCTTATTGTTGTTAGTGTAACCCCCTTATTGTTATTATTGTACCCTTGTAACCACCATATTGTTATTATTGTGCCCTTAAATTATTATTGTTAGGTCGGCTAGGATTACATTGTTGCCCCACTAGGATTACATTATGGCCCCATGGACTCCTATATAGAGAAAGGAGGATTTGTAAATTGTATCATCCATGAACTTTTCATTTATGTAATGTATTGGAGGTTTCCCAATCGAAATGGCTTATTTCTAAGGCGTTGATATCTCTTTTCTTCTATTTTTGGAGCTGGTTACACAACATTTGGTATCAGAGCTTTGGATTCTAGGGTTTCACTGCTCTAAACAGGTCATTCTGGAATTTTCACTATAAATTGTTTTCTACGAAGGTTCAGAATCTGAAATTTTTAGGGTACGAAGCCGAAATCCTGAGGAAACGCGTCAAAAAATTTCAGATTTGGGTTCGCAATATTTGTGGAGTTATGATCTATGGAAGGTAGTGCTTATTCAGGCTCCCAAATTTCATCTGAAAGAGGTGATCGTGGGAAAATATTCATAAGTCTCTCTCTAAGCATTGGATTGGAGTGCTGTAAAAAGCGGTCACAAGTACACAGACTGTAGTTTCTTGGTTATCAATTTTAGAGCCGAAGGATGAAACTGTGACACGTGGCAAGTCATACAAGTACGCTCTAATGAACCAGTCCACAATTAGGTCATTATGGGAGATTGGACACAAATTAGTCTTGGAGAATCCAAATTAGGTCAGACCTGTGGAATTTGAAAGAGAATTCCGAGGGATATGTTGGTACCAAAATTCAAATATAAAAGTGTTGTAATCACAGATATAATGCAATTTCAATATCGAGCTCCTCAAAAGCAAGAAAAAGGTGTGTATTTTTTTCTAAATTGCATAAGTCTTGTTTGAAGAATCAATTTGAATTGATTCCAAGTGCATATTGTAGAATAGATATTAGTATTGGGTTCTAAAATATGCCTCGTAAAAATAATTCAACACCCATTAAGCCTTCAGAAGGCTCTACTATGACTCATGAAGATGAAGAATTGCAACATGATCTATCTAAATTACAAGAGCAAGTGCACCAAATTTTGCTCTAGCAAAGAGCAAAAAAAAATGAAATTGAAGTTTTGAAGAAAGGCGTGGAAGCTAAGATGGATGGCATGGAAGCTGCCATGGAAGCTAAGATGGAAAACATGAAGAATGATCTAAAAGCATACATCGAAGGTTTGACAAAGTTGATACAAAAAATGTTTCATAATGGTGAAAAGATAGTAGAAGAAACTCATGATGAGAACAAAATAAATGTTAATCGTGATTTCACAAACTCTAATGTTGGTGGGAAGAACCACCATATTCCAAAAATGGAGATGAGGAAGTTTGATGGAAAGGATCCTGTAACATGGATACTACAAATGGAGCAATTTTTTGATCTCCATAATGTGCAAAACACACAAAAGTTACGCATTGCAACTTTACATTTAGAACAAAATACATTTGTATGGTATCGATGGCTTTGGTCTTGTAAAAAAAATGTCACTTGGTAAATTTTTACGGAGAAAATGATAGCACATTATGAGGATACAAAGAGCAACACCTACTTTAGCCAATTGATAAATCTCAAACAAAAGGGCTTAGTGGGGGAGCACATTAAGGACTTCCAAAAATTGAATATAAGGGTAACTGATATTCCGGAGGAACACAGAATTGATCTCTTCATAAGCACTTTAAAGGATAACATCCAACATGAAGTTCGCGTTTCGGAACCTGATTCATTGGCGAAGGCATTTAGGTTGGCAAGAAAAATTGAATGTAAAATTATGGTGACAAGGAAGCCTACCACTCACTTCTATAAAGAAGGAAGTGTTGCTACGCCTAGATTTCCACAACCTACAAGGTTGACACCAAAAAAATTGGAAGAAAAAGGAGCAAAAGGGATTTTCTATAGTTGTGATAGCAAATACACTAAAGGTCATAAGTGTGCTGAGAAGAAATTATTTTACATAGATTGTGAAGAGGAAGAAGAAAATGAACAAGAAGAGGATATACACCAGGAACCAACCATAGAAGGGGAAGAAATGAATCCGACCATATTGTGTAATGCACTGGCAGGAATTACCACTCCTCAAACTCTCAAGATAGAAGGACATATCAAGAAGAAAAAGGTAATAGTGTTGATTGATTCAGGTAGCACCCATAATTTTATTCATTGTAAGGTAGCCAAAGAATTAAATTGTTTCCTATACCCAGCACCAGAATGTCAAGTGATGGTTGCAAATGGAGGAACTATAAATTGCTCTGGGAAATGCCATAATATCAAGCTAACCATGGGGAATATGTATTGACTAGTCCAATGCTTTCCATTCCTATGGGAGGTGCTGATGTTGTACTAGGAGTACAATGGTTACAATCTTTGGGGACGGTAGCTTTTAATTTTCAAGAACTTTTCTTGAAATTTTTTTCAGAAGGAAAGGAAGTGGAATTACGGGGTATTGCAGGGAAGCCAGGAAGGATAATAAGCTCTAATGTCATGACAAAGATTCTAAAGAAAGAACAGCGAGGCGTAATTGCACAATTATGCTCACTAGAAGTTCCAACATCAAAATCATCTATTTCTGCAGATATCCAACAAGTCTTGGACAATCATTCCAAGGTGTTTGAAACTCCCAAAGGACTCCCACCTATTCGTGATCATGATCATGCTATTTATTTGATTCCAGGAAGTGTTCCTCCAAACATCAGGCCTTATAGATATCCTTACTTCCAAAAGAGCGAAATTGAACGTATGATTGCAGAAATGTTAGAGGCGGGTATAATCCAACCTAGTCAAAGTTCTTTCTCTGCTCCTGTAGTATTGGTACACAAGAAGGATGGATCATGGCGAATGTGTCCGGATTATAGGGAGCTCAATAAGCTCACCATTAAAGATGAATTTCCCATTCCTGTGATTGATGAATTATTGGATGAATTACATGGAGCAATTTATTTTACCAAGTTGGATCTTCGTTCAGGATATCATCAAATTAGAATGAAGATTGAAGATATTCCGAAAACAACATTTCGAACTCATGAGGGTCATTATGAATTTTTGGTCATGCCTTTTGGCCTTACCAATGCACCTTCTACATTTCAAGGGTTGATGAACTCCATTTTCAAACCCTTCCTTAGAAAATTTATGCTAGTATTTTTTGATGATATACTAATCTACAGCAGGTCTTGGAAGGATCATGTTGAACATGTTGACAGGGTGCTCAAACTATTGCAGGAGAAACAATTATATGCAAAAACATTCAAATGTTTCTTTGGAGTATAAGAGGTGGAATATCTGGGTCATATTGTATCTCACAAGGGTGTTAAGGTATAACCTAACAAAATTAAAGCCATTAAGGAATGGAAAGTCCCCACAACCATAAAGCAGTTGTGAGGATTTATCGGGTTAACAAGGTATTATCGCAAGTTTGTTAAGAATTATGGGAGAATAGTAGCACCTTTCACAACATTATTGAAGAAAGATGCATTTTCATGGACTCCTAAAGCAACTAAGGCCTTTGAACATCTTAAAGAGGCAATGTGTCGAGCACCAGTCTTAGCTATGCCAGACTTCACAAAAACCTTTATTGTGGAATGTGATGCCTCCGGAAATGGAATTGGTGTTGTTTTAATGCAAGAAGGAATACCCATTGCTTTTGAAAGTCGTCCAATCAAAGGAAAGTATTTATAGAAACCTATTTATGAGAAGGAAATGTTAGCAATACTGCATGGACTAAAGAAATGGCGAACTTACCTAATGGGAAGACAGTTCAAGGTAAAAACTGATCATGATAGTCTTAAACACTTTTTGGAACAAAGACCATATTCAGAAGAGCAACAAAAATGGGTCACAAAGATGTTGGGTTATGACTTTGAAATAATATACAAAAAAGGAAAGCTTAATGTTGTTGTAGATGCACTCTCAAGAAAGGATGAAGAGGTGGAAGCATTGCTTTTTTCCATTTCTATTATCCAACTAGATTGGATAACCAAAGCAAGAGATGAATGGAAGAAGGACAAAGATGTATGGACACTGATTCAAAAGTTGCAGCAAGATCCTAGTACATATGATACATTTATTTGGAAAAATTATTCCTTATGGTAAAAATATTGCTTATATATTTGTAGGAACTCCCAACTAAAACAAAATATTCTTTTGGAACTGTACACTTTTCCTTTAGGAGGACACTCAGGATTTTTAAAAACTTACCACAGAGTGAAGAAAGAATTTTTTTGGGATGGCCTTAAATTTGATATTCAAAAGTTTGTGGCGGAATGTTTGGTTTGCCAGCAGAATAAAGTTGAGACAATTAAGACCCCGAGACTTCTACAACCTTTATCCATTCCAAGTCAACCTTGGGAGGAGATTTCAATGGATTTTATCACAGGTTTACCTAAGTCCGAAGGAAAGAGTGTCATCATGGTGGTAGTTGATAGACTTACCAAGCATGCACACTTTTGTGCATTATCTCATCCATTTAAAGCAAGTACAGTTGCTACTACATTTATGGACAGAATTCAAAAGCTACATGGAAGCCCAAGGGTTATTGTGAGCGACAGAGATCCCATTTTTACCGGAAATTTTTGGATGGAGTTATTTTCTTGTTTGGGTACTCAATTAGCTCATAGCTCATCTTATCATCCTCAATCTGATGGTCAAACTGAGATAGTAAATAAATTTTTGGAAGGATATCTTCGTTGTTTTGTATCCGATAAACAAACACAATGGGTCAAGTGGTTACCTCTCGCTGAATGGTGGTATAACACTTCCTTCCATACTGCAGCAAAAATGACCCCATTTATGGCACTTTATGGATATCATCCACCATCCATCACATCATCTTTAAGGGAAAATTCGAAGGTTCAAGCAGTGGAAGATCACATCGAGCATCAGCAAGAAGTTCTCCAACTCTTGAAGGATAACCTGAATTTGGCACAAAATCGAATGAAACAACAGGCAGATCAACATCGCAGTGAGAGAAGTTTTGATGTAGGAGATTGGGTATTTTTACGGCTACAACCATACAAACAAATGTCCCTCAAGCAAGCTAAGAAGGATAATAAATTATCGCCAAAGTACTATGGTCCTTACAAGGTGTTGCAAAAGATTGGTACTTTGGCATACAAATTGGAGCTTCCTGCTTCTTCGCGAGTACATCCAGTTTTCCATGTTTCATGCTTAAAGAAGGTTATAGGTGAAAATCTTCCAGTTCAAACAATATTGCCAGAACTTGAGGAGGAAGGAAAAATCATATTGGAACCTGAAGCGGTCATGGAAACAAGAACTTGACAGCTACGAAATCGATCAATTTCAGAGTATCTCATCAAGTGGAAGAACTTACCCACCGAAGATTCTACATGGGAGGATGAGAATTTTATACAGAAGCACCCAGAGCTACTCAAGCGTTGAGGACAACACTTTTTTGAAGGAGAGGGGCATGTTAGGTCCCTATATTACTAGTATAGTCCCTTATTGTTGTTAGTGTAACCCCCTTATTGTTATTATTGTACCCCTCTAACCCCCATATTGTTATTATTGTGCCCTTAAATTATTATTGTTAGGTCGGCTAGGATTACATTGTGGCCCACTAGGATTACATTATGGCCCCATGGACTCCTATATATAGAAAGGAGGTTTTGTAAATTGTATCATCCAAGAATTGTGCATTTATGTAATGTATTGGAGGTTGCCCCCTCGAAGTGGCTTATTTCTAAGGCGTTGATATCTCTTTTCTTCTATTTTTGGAGCTAGTTACACAACACGGAAGGAAGAGTCAGACCCATCTATGGTGGTCAAATTGAGAGCACCATTGTTATGCACTTCTTGAGTTTCATATGGGTCAAGCCACCTTGTCTTCATTTTACCTAGGAAGTCTTGAAATCTGGAGTCGTAGAGGAGTGTCCAATATCTTTATTGAAATTTATTCTTCTTGATAAGGGTTTCATGCCACTTAGCCCATTGTTGTTGAATGATTGCGGTGTGTCGTAAAGCAAGCAATTGGGATTCATCTAATTTGTTTATCTGCTAAAATATTTTAATTTGAGCCTCTGTCAAGTCCAGTCTGATTCTTATGTTTTTCTGAGAGTATTTATTTCAAATTTGATGGGAAAATTTGGCTCTTTGCCGAATACCAGTTGGTACGGAGAATATTGAGTAGTATTATGCCAAGTTTTGTGGTAGGCCCAAAAGGCCTCTAGTATTCTGGTAGCCCAATCCCATCGATTTTTTGAGACCATTTTAGTCAGAATTGCTTCATGAATTCATTGGTACTTTCGATCTGCCCGTTCCCCTGCGGGTGATATGGAGAAGTGATTCTATGTGTGATGTGGTGGTTCCATAGAGTGGCTATAATATTATGTCGTACGAATTGCACCCCTCCGTCTGTTATCACTTCCCTGGGTAAAACATATCGCAAAAATATCTTTAAAAGAAATTTAATAAAAGTTTCCTCTGTAGCTCTTGACAATGGTACTGTTTCGACCCATTTTGTTACATAATTTGTGGCAACGAATATGTAAGATTTTTGGTTTTAGGGTGGAATGAATGGACCAAAAAAATCAAGTGTGCACCTTTGAAAAGGTTCTATCACCAATTGTGGTTGTAGGGGAATTTCATCAGATTGACCGGGGCGTCCCATTATTTTGTAGCTATCGTAGGCCTGCACATATTTCCTAGCATCCTTAAATATATTAGGCCAATAATATCCCATTTGTAATACTTTACGCCTGGTTCTATGGTCTGCAAAGTTTCCACTGCAAGGTTCATCATGGCAGGCCATTAGGATGTCAAAAATTTCATCTTCCTGGATGCATCTGCATATATGGATATCATCTACTATGTGGAAGATATGCCCACCAATCCAGGAAAAGTGGGTGTTGAGTTGGACGATCAACTTCCTATCTTTTGTTTTAAATGTCTGGGAAGTTTTCCTACTGTGAGATAATTTTCCACATCCACATACCACGATGCTTTCACTACCATGAAAAACATGTTTTCATTAGGAAATTGGTCCTCCACTACTAGAAGATCATTTATCTTTAGGATCCGAGACAGAAAATATGTGATTGGGTTCTCCTTCCTTGGACGGTCTTTAATAGTGATATCGAATTCCTACAAAAGTAACGACTGCCGAGTCACTCTCCCATTTGTAATTGGTTTATTAGCTAAGTGCCTAATGATATAATTATTAGTATACAAAAACAATTGATAGCTAGTTATGTAATGTCTAAATTTATTTATGGCATATATGACGACTATGAATTTCGTTTTTTTTACTGTATATTTTAATTCAACAAGGGTCAGATTTTTGTTGATAATAGATAGCGTGGGGATTTTTATCTTCTTCTTGACCGAGAACAACTCCTATCGTTTTGTCTAATGAATCTGATGAAATATGAAATCGTATTTCGAAATTGGGTCCATACAATATTAGTGCAGTCGAGACTAATTTCTTTAAATATGTAAAAAGAAGTGTCACACTTATGAGACCATTTAAATCCAAAGTTTCCTGTTAAAGAATACCAAGGCACTGTAATTTGTGAAAAATTATTTATGAACCTACTATAATATCCTACATATTGGAGGAAAATACGTACCTCTGTCTGAGTACAGGGTGTGGATAGTAGGAGAATTACCTATATATTTGTTGGATCTAGCTGTATTCCAGCTACGGAGATAAAGTGTCCTAGGATTATGCCTTCCATCATAATCATGTGACATTTTCCATTACTCAAACATAACCTGGTGGTGATACATGGTTCCAACACTTTTTCCAATGTCTACGGTGCTTGTTCAAAATCATCTCCATATGGGGTGAAATCATCCATATAAACCTCATGTCCTTCATTGATTAGATCGGCGAAAATGCTGAGTATGGCCCTCTGAAATGTAGCTGGAGTGTTATATAAGTGTAAGGGTAACACTCTGTAATAAAATGTACCCCATGGGTAGGTGAACGTGGTTTTGTCCTGATCTTCAGGGGAAATTTGGATCTGATTATAGCCGTTGAAGCCATCAAGGTAGGAAAATAATTGTTTTCCTACCAATGTATCAAGGTCTTGATTGATAAATGGAAGAGGGAAGTGGTCCTTCTGCATGGCTTTGTTCAATTCTCTGTAACCAATAGATCTGCCACTTGCCATTTTTCATAGGGACAACTACTAGTGGAGAGACCCATTTACTATCTAAAATAGGATAAATAAAGTTCACATCTAGAAACTTCTGTAATTCCTCGTTCACAATATCTTTAAGGTGAAGGTTTAATCTTCGTTCAGGTTTCCTGATGGGATGAGCATATTTTTCAGTATAAATGTGATGGGTACACAGTTGAGGGTATCTACCATTCATGTCTGAATAATCCCAAGAAAAAGCTCCCTTGTATTTTTGTAAAACTTTAATGAACTTCTGCTATTGGTTGTCGTTCAGATTGTCATTGATGTTCAAAAAATTTCCCAGTTCAATTTCAATAGGTCTGCTATTATGAAAAGAAGTTGTGGGTATGGGTTGGTCATCGTTATCCCTTAAAGGGTCTACATGTGCCTCATTATCAAGAATTTATTTTAACATTTGGCACTTCAAATTTTCTGCAGCAGCTGATTGATTAATAAAATTATTGATCATTTCATCTTCAGTCTGATTTTTGAATTCAAGTGATTCTCCTACTATGAATGGTGAACGGATTCTTTCTTCTAGGTATGCAGGTGGGTGTTTGTGAATTTTTACAATGGGAGTACTTGGTTTTTCTGGGGGATATAGAACAAGATTTTTTACAGCATATCCCTTAACAATATTCATAATACCTGTACAATAGCCTATGTAAGCATCGGTTGTGGCCAACCAAGGTCGAAAAAGGATCAAAGGATGTCCGTCCAGTCAAGTTTTTGGATTAATGACTGGGAAATCCACCGGGTACTCCCATGAGTCAAAATAAAACATGATGTCTTGTAAAGTTTCTTTTGGTTTGAAAATATATCAATAAGTGAGTTCCATCAAAGTCAAAGTTGGTTCTAAAGCAGTAATTCCAAGAATGTCACAAGTTTCTGCAGTCAAAATATTAATGGTTGCGCCCAAGTTGACTAGCGTGTTTGGGAAAGGGTGGCCATATATTTGGACTGTAACTATAAGAATCCCTATATCTTCATACTCTGTAGGTGTCTCCCATCCCAATAATAAATCACACAAGGTTCCTACGACATGGACGGTTGGTATAGTTTTTTTTTTCCTCACATGTTTTTTGTACACAATTATTTAATTGTATTAGCATAGATAGGGATGCCTTGAATGTGGATGGGAGGAGAGGAATTTTAATACAAATATTTTTTAGTTCCCCCAGAAGATCAAAATCTTGATAGACAAATGGTTTAGGTATCACTAATATTTTTGGGAACAGGGGGAGAAACACCAACAAGTTTCCCAGAGTCTTCTTGTTCACTCGTGCCTTCTCCTTGTCTTATTTCTGTATTGATTATTGTTGATGGATTAATTTCAATTAGGGGTTCCGATTTGTCTTGTTGCGGATTTTTGACCTCCCCCGAGAAAACAATGTGCCCAGATCTCAGCCTAAGTTCACTGCAGTGTTTTTGCTCTATTTCAAGGTCTAGATTTTCAATGATTTGGATCAATTACTATGGTTTATTGTTGGGATTCGGGTTCGGTTGAGCTGGCAGTTGAGGGATTATCAGAGGCTAAGAATTAGATGGTAGTGGATATGGAGCTGGTAATGTGGGTTGAGTTTGAGGACCCATTTCCATAGGTGAATTGGTTATTCCCAATGGTTGCTTCCAGTTTTGGGACTAGTTGGAATTTTGTGAGGTAGAGGCAGACCACTGGGATGAATATGGATTGTTTTGCCAAAATGGAGGAGAGAAAGAAGAATTTTTCCAACCACTTCCTAGAAAGGATTAGGTTGAGAAAGGGGGCATGGAAAATGGTTGGGATGGCTAGGTAGAAAAAGGTGAATGAGTTTTCCATGTTTTCCCAGGGTTTTGTTGATTAAATTGCGAAGGAAGAAAAAAATGAGATGGGTCTTGTGACATACCTATAGTTTGGGCTTGCCACTGTCGATGTTGACTCATTAAATATACTAGTTCAAATTCCCCCTCTACTTCTTTGAAGACTGCTTTCAACCCTGGTAGTGACGGGAATTGTTCAGTGGTGTGGTCTTTGGTACAGATGGCGCATGTTTGGACCAGGTCCAATGGGCATTATCGCTGGCTGTGCTTCTTTCGACAACATGGGAAAAAGGCAACCAAGTTTTGTTCTACCAATGCTTCTTTCATATTGTCCTTCAGGACCTCTAATTGTGTTGTAAGGGTACCCAAGATGTCAGTCTTGAAATCTTCTAAGAGATTTCCAATTTCTGTTCACGATACACTGCCACCTAAAGTTTTGTTATTTCGAACAACTGAATCTCATCTTGCTGGTCTCATGTGCATGATGACCCTAGAGCACCTGGAACACAATGAAATAACATCATCATGAATTTCTTGATAGATGTCTCCTTTCTCCATTAGATTTAATGTTTCTATCCATTCATCTTTCATTCCTTTTATCATCGTTATTTTTAAGACATCTTTAGACAATGCATTATAAGGGGACCTTTGAAAATTGTATTGGAATCATTCAACATATTCTTCTAATGTATTGTTACCTTTTGAAATCATGTTGAATATTTCATCTTTTAACTCTCTAGTTAGGAAGTAATCTTGGTATTTAGCAAGAAAATAATTTTTTATTTGATCCCAATTATTAATGGTTCCTCCACCGAGCCCCATAAACCAACATGAAGCTTCTCCTTTCAATGTAGAGGGGAAAAAATTCAATTTTTTAGGGTTAATGGTGTAATCAAATCCCCTACACAAAACATCAAATTCAAATAAGAACGCATCCGGATCTTTCGAAGTCAATCCATGGAAAGTGGTATGTTTTGTAACAGAATAGCTTTCATAGGGGCATTGGCAACCAGGTCAACAATGGGGTATTCCAATGTTGATGTTTGTCCCTGGGGTTGATTGTGCACCATATGATTAAATATGTGCCAATAACCTTCAGCGATTTCCTGGTCTCGGAGATTAATTCGGGCTGGAATAGAATTCAGTTTTGGAAAAGCTCTTACAATACTACCATGGTCTGGGATGTCAGCTATTTCTTCTTCAACCAATATTTTAGGAGATCTGGGCTCTAGGGATTTTAGATTTTTTTCCACAACACCACTGGTTTCCCCCTCTCTTTCTTCCAAGTTGCAATAATTTCCATCTTGCGAAGGGCCGAGACTTAGATGTTCTGTTATAGATATGAAAAATTTGTTCTGACTCTTTCATTTCACTATGGATCTTGGTGTAAGTTGCAGATGGTGAGCCTATTTCTTGAGGGATTATAGTAGGACTCTTTTTAGAAATAATTTTGAGTCCTACAGATGCCTGGGATTCAGCTTTTCTTATAATTTCGTCTATAAATATTGTTCTTCTAAGGGTCACCGGTCCCTTGGGTTTCGTGGATTTGGATGGAGGGTTCAGATTTGTTTCTATCTTTTCCTTTCTATTCATTCATAATAAAACTACTTCTATTCAACCTCTATATTTTTACTGAAAAGCGGGACAAGGGGAAAGATTTTTTCTTGCTAGTACATAGGCTTTTACCTTCAGTTTTTAATACCCAATTCTTCTTCAGTAGAAGAAAAATAAAGACATCACTTGTAAACACTCTCCCCAGAAACGACGCCAAAATGTTGACTCACTAAGATTTGTATCTAAAAACAATCCTAATGCCTACAGTAATCATAAACCAAGGGTAAGTATTTTTATTTCAAGAGTGTTCAACACATTTTATGCAAGTGAGTCTAGAGGTTATCCAATAAAACGCATTGAAAAGGTAAAATCTAATTTTGAAGTTCGATCAAAGAAATTCTGAAAGAAATCATTTAAACAAATCAACAGATTAAATCAACCTAACTCTGATCTATTCTATGAAAGAAGATGGAAATGAAAAGCCTAGAGGAATTAAAAATGAACTAGAATTACAGACTAACATCTACATCAATCTATTAACATCTAAAACAATCTACTAACATCTACCGTAATTTATTAATCAGGCAGAGAATACTACAGTAACTAAACAAAAAATAACACAGAAATGTTCTGCAATTGAAATTCTCAATGGCTGATCAACCAACAAGCTCACTCAAAATGAAAAAAAATCTATTTATTCAAATAACTCTAGTAAAAGGGAGAAGTAACATTCATAAGGAAAATGAAAGTGATTAAGATTTTAAATAAAATATGAAAACCACTCAATGATGATGAAATTTGAATCAATTATAAATTATATACAAAACAGAAATGATTAATTGAAAAATAGGGAAATTAGAATATAACAGAAGACAGTAGTAGAACTCCCAGTGACTCGGCCCAAATTCTCCAGAAGTCTCTGTCAGATGATCTTCAGAATACGATTATGGAAAAACCAATATCTTTTTCATTAAACTTAACATTCAGGGTACAACATTGCTGAGTGCTAAATATTTTGTTTAGAAATAATGCAAATAAAATACAATTACAACATATGGATTATCAACCTTCGTTCTATTCCATCTATTGATCTTTTATATCTTTACAAAGAAGAAAAATGGATAATGGTGAATTTCGCAGCTATCTAATAGTTTGCCCTATAGAATAAACGATGTATCCCTCATTTGTCGTTGATCTGTATAAACAAAAATGAGATCATTTTCATTTTCATGGCCTGTGATGTTCAATCATTTATACATCGATTAATCAGTTTATATTTCCTACAGATAAAACAATGGAAGTTAGCCTTTTTCCCATAATTACATTATTTATTGATAATTAGGTTTACCCTTTATTTATAATTAATTATTCTAGATTTACTCCTAAAATGAAGGTAAACACATGAAAGTTAATAATAAATCAAGTTAATCATGAGGGTAAAACATACATTTTTGGTGACCCAACACCATCCCGAGCTAGAGCCAATGTTAGCGTCAAGTTTTGCATCTTTCCACCGGTGATAAAATGGACTATTATCATGTTTGGTTAGGGTTCGATTGTGAATTTTTGTCATTCCATTAGGTCATCATGAAAAAATTTGGTCACTGGATGTAAATCTAGGTCTGATTTCACTCTTTCCAAAATCTTACTAGTTACTGGCTCATTTCTCCTCTCAGCTGAGTGTATCATCATTCATGAGTTGTCATCATCATAACGTTCATTTTCATCATGGTTTAATTCATTCCAGAGTCTCCATTAGGTATTATGGTTCCAAGATCATGAAATCATCATTCCATGCATAAATTCCAGCAAGTCAAGGAGTGACAATAAAGAAATTTCGGCAATATATTTGATTTCAAAGAAAAATGTAATTTTGTGTTCCTAATTTGTAATAAGTACTTCAGATTTCCAACTAGCTACAAATGATCAAGTTCCACTAGTAAATGTTCAAAGTTCCAAAAATAAATTCAATGTTCCTAAGCCATCAAAAGATCAAGTTCAAAGGTTAAAGGTAAAAAATCAATGTAAGGTTGATTTTGGAAAAAGGAAATGTGGGCCCATGTCCATTTAATGATATTTCTCCAAGTATAAAAGGCCCTCAAAGACCAAAATTTGTTGATTCTCACACTCCAACATTGAGCTCTCAAGTTTCCCAAATCAAAAAGCCAAATTTTGCCTCAAAAAATCAAGTTCATGGCCCATTGTTGCGCTTTCCATCAAGGCCTTGCGCTTTTCAGGTGAGCACGCTGCACTTTTTACAAGGTTGTTGTGCTTTTTGTAGAGTTCACTATGCTTTTCTCAATCAAGAAGCTAACGTGTTAAAAATTGTTTGCAAAGGTTCTGAGGGGGAATTATAGGTTTCTTCACCTATCTCAAAGTAAGTTGCATCTTACATACCCCTTCTATCAACTCATTTTGATAATTTTGGTGTGAAAACCCCTCATTGCTATCCATGCTATGTTTTAGTGATTAAACCACAGTTTTAAAGTTTGTAAAGTTAAATTTTTCTCCCCTATATCCTTTTACCTCCCTCACATTCTAATTCATCACCCACTACCCTCACATCCCTTCATTCCCCACTCTTAAGTTGTATTTCGTATAACCTTACCCCTATGATGCACTTTTCTAGGGAGCTAGACTACATCCATGTAATAAAATTCCCTACCCCACCCCCCTTGTCATTTAAACTCCCCATCAATTTACTATGGTTCCTAACCCCCTTACATTCTTCCCTAAATTTTCCCTCACCTATCCCAAACTCCCTAACCCCATCATCCAACTCCCTTTTCCTTCCCCTTCTCCACTAGGGTTTCTAGGCAAAAATGAACATCATGGAGGAAGAGAGAAACACCATGGAAGAAGAGAAGAAGATCTACAATAAAGGAAGGAGAATATTAAGGCTTGAGCCATTAGACAACAAATAATTAATGTCATCACCCGTAGCAGTTAAATTTTTCCAACATGTAGGTTATTTTGAGTTTTGTGAAATGGTCCAAAGAGTGCAGAGCCATCCTAATTTGACTAGGATCTTCATCACCAACCTACAAAAATACCAAGTCACCATTGCAGGGGTGACATTCACCATTTCTAAAGACATTATTGCAACAAAAATAGGGACCTAAGGTAGGTGAAAATTGGTTCAAAACTCAGGTTTTGGATGCCCAAGTGTATGAACCCTATCTCAAAGAAGCTTACAAAGACAAAATCAACAAAATAATCCCTTTTGGTAAGTTGCTTAATATGGTTTCTCCCATGATGAAAATCATCATGAAACATTTCACTTGTGCGGGTAGATTCTCTAGGTTGTACAAGTACTACATCGGGTTACTCATGCATTTCACTAGAGTGAAATTTCTCAACATTCCATATTATTTGTACAGGAGCATTGACAAGATGTCTTACAAGGTTCAAAACAGAGAGTATGAGCTTCAAATGAATAGTCTCTTCCATCATTCACTCATCAAAATAATTTTTCTTCATCGCCTCAAACAGTTGAACATTGCATGGGAGTATTTAATTGAGGTAGAGGTCTTCAAAAGACCACCAAATTTTCCTGTTAGACCTATTACACCATCAACATCAGTGTCTCAAAAAAAACTAGGTTATCTAGCAGGGCTACAGTTAAGAAAGATAGAAAGGACAAATAGGTAAAAACCTATCAAAGAGGACATAGGCAAGTGTTTTCTCCACAAATTGTGGAAGGGGCCTTGCCTTCTACATCAACAAAAAGGGGATATCATAAGCAGCAAGAAATATTTGTCTAAGAGAAGGAATCCCTTCACCATGATATTGAGATCGTGGACTTGGAGGTCCAAGATGAACATGAAACCCTAAACCTGGTCATCAAAGATAAATATGCCAAAATCATAGAGCTACAATATAATTTAGGAAGGGCACAATTTGTTATATCCTTCCTTGAGAAAGAAAACAAAAAGTTGAGTGAAAAACAAGTACTCTTGGAAATGGACTTGTTGAAGGATAAGAGGCAATATGTCAAAGGAAAAGCAGTGGTGGGACATGATGATTTTGATGAGGATGAGGTCCAAACCACTCAGAAAATACCAAAAACAAGGGGCCTAAAGAGAGCATTGGAGCAGGAAAAATAATATGAGGCACCTCTTGTAGAGGAACTCACGTTTGAGGAGAGGATTGCCATGGAAATTAATGAGAATAGGGAAATTTGGCTTGACAGATTAAACATAAACTTGGAGAAACTCATTCATAAGGACAAAAAGTACAATCAAATGTTGAGGCACATGGATGACCACTACCATACCAGAAACAATATTGGCAATTTCAAGGTTAAACAGTTACAGGATAAGCTCAAGGAAACCCTAATCAACCAAAAGGAGAAAGGTAAACTTGACTTGCTTGATGATGCCTCTTTCTTTGTTTAACACACTTCAATAGGACTTCATCCATAAATTTTGAAGTTTTTTGGACAATATTTTCGTATTTTGGCCATTTTGGTCAAATTTTACAAGTTTTTTGCACAGTCAGCCTGGAAAAAGCACAACATGGGCCACGCTGCGATTTTTTCTAGGAGCCTATAAATGATGAAAAATGTACATTTTTGGATATATAATGGCCTATACATCACATTTTTACTAGTGTAACTCAAAAATATAAGCTTTTGAAAGGTGGAAAAGCCCAAAAACCACCTAAAAAACACCTTTCTTCCACTATTTTCAGCCGCACGTTGTGCTTTTTGACCAGTATTGGGAAATTTAATTTTTGAGGATCTTCACTCCATAATTTTCAATGTGTGGGGAAATTTTTGACAACTAGACAAGAATATATTTCCAATGAGCTATCTTGGGGTCAATTTGGACTTCAGAAGGCAGTCAAAATTCAAATGGAATTTCACATTGTGCTCTTCCCTCTAGCATGCTACGCTTTTTGCACACACGCTATGCTTTTGCGAATCTCTTGTTTTCTTTAGAAATTTCAAATTTTCTCAGTTGATTGATGGATTCAAAAGGTTTTTACTGATGTAAATGTAGAAATAAAATTTAATTATGTCATTTACAATTACTAGAGGTAGATACATCAAGTAAATTTGGAATTTTGGGTCAAGTGAATTAGTTTCATCAAAGATAGGGATGAGTTTGTTGACCTCCCTAGTCATTAGGATTCCAATTGATGACTTTGGGTAACAGCTCCACAAGTCATCGAATTGAGCCCTTAGAGTGGGGAGAAGCTATTTTGGTCTATATCTTTCATTTCCCTTTTCGTTGCAAGGGTTGGATGTTGTGTAATTGATCTTTGAACACTAGTGTATCCAGTCATTTTGGCAGGAACTAATAAACAAAGTTGTAGCTATTTTGGTGTGATTCTTGTGGTATTTGATTTAGCAGTGTTTCCTTTTATGTTTTCATATGTTTTAATGTATTATTCTTTCCATATTTATGTCCATCTCTCAATGTGATTGATTCCTAAGTTAGATAAGCAGAATTCATTACTTTGATGATGTATTTTGGAGGAATTGTCATAGTTGTGTTTCACTTTCTTCTGATATAAATGAATTCATGATTTCCATGCACTTTTTTGAAACCTTAGTAGTCTCTCACACACACCAAGATACCTGAAAGTTATAAAGTGCTTATCTACCTTTCCCCATCACATTTTTGCAATTCTGATTTTGAGTGCCTTGACCTAGTTTTTCCTAGACCTAATTTACCATCCTGCACCAAATCCAAATAAATAAAACCCTAGAGCCTACTATACCTAGCCTAAAATATTAATTATCTAGTCAATTTGACTATGATCTCATGGAGAGATCCCTCTCTAGCCTAGTAGGGCTAGATAATAGATCAAAACAGTCTACGGTTACCTTTGTTGGTCTCCTTCTCAGCCTTCGGAGATCCAGTGGAGTGATAACAACAACATCATCGAGTCACCATTGTTCAAAGCATTAGATTTGAGTCATCCTCACATTTATGGAGTCTATATCTAGTCCCATTATCTCATGTTACAGTATTCCATCCATATTTTCATCACATTCATGACGTGTTGCCCATTTTTTGCATCTAGCTATACTATTCGCCATCATCCCCTCCAGAATCGAGTTAGTTGCTACCACATCAACCATGAATTTTATGCTCTGACAAGGGAAGTCTTCAGTCTACCTCAAAATTTCCACCTTTTAATAATTAATCCTTGGTGTGAGTCCATCAGTCACTCTACTATGCTCCCTCATGCCTTATTTGAGGATTCCTTATTTCCTCAACTATGGCAGGCCCTATTTTGTTGACCTTAGCACATTCATTCAAGAAGAACGACCTAGAGAGCGATGTACCTTGGTTCCAACTTTCATCATTTTTTAGTACCTTGGATAAAGTGAAGGGAATAATAATTTCCCCTTGACTTGGTTTTTTCTCATGTGCTTGATCCCAGCTCATTATCGTATGATTGAGAATCATACAATTGATGGTCCCATGATATAGAAGATTATACCCGTGATTCCCAGGTGTGTGTGAGATGTTCCAGACCTCATTAGGGTGTGGCCCTTCAGGGAGAACCCCACTTTCTCGGATGACCTCAGATTATGCTCCAGCCTTAGACGAAGTTCCAAAAATTTGATGGGTCCAGTTCCAACCACTTGCAGCGCCCACAACATGAATTTCGCATTCAGATCATCCATTCAGATCTTCAGAGGCCTTTCCTATTCACCATGGCTTCTTTGGTTGCGGTTCCCCCCTCCCCATGTCACATGGAGGGAAATTATATCTCATGTACTTAGATGTTATTGTATTCAGTCCTGGCCTCTCTCTTTCCAGGCGAATTATGTATATGGAATTCATTGTATTATTTTCTTTCTGATTGATGCCAACATGTCATGTACCATCTATCATGCACTTTGTAGCTTAGTCCCATATTTTTGAGCTCATAATTATTCTTTGTACTCAGTTCTCTCAATGGATATGGGTATGCCTCCCCTGCCTCATTGAGGTCATATACACCACAATAAAAGGATACTTATATCGGTTATGAGGTCTCACTCCCTTTATGTCTATCCTTCCTCGCTTCACTTCATTTATGTCTCTCTCTCTCTCTACGACTCTCATTTGGTGTCTAGTGATTTTTTTCTAACAATGTATTTCATTCGTACGATTTTCTCCTAGTGCTCGTATGTTGGGGGGCAATCTGTTATCACCAAAAAATGATCACCTAGCCATTTCTAACTAGGTGCATCGAAATACACCATGTAAGACCAATTTTACCATAGTAAAATTCCTTTCAATATAGGAACTTATTTGATAAACCATATTTTATTGAATTATTTCTAATTAAAACAAGAAACCCCATAAGGAATAATTAAGTAAATCATTATTTATTTCATTTTCCTCCAAGCATAATTAATTAAATCATTATTTAGTTAATATTCCTTGTCACATTTGACTCAATCATGAGAAATAGTTAAATAAATAATTGTTTTTTAAATTTTTCTCCGAGAATAATTAATTAAATCATTATTTAGTTGATATTCCTTATCAAATTTGACTAAATCACTCACAAATGATTAAAAAAATGATTATTTGTTTATTATTCCTTAATAACTTCCTTAAAATAATAAATAAATAATTCATTTATTTATTATTTATAAATAAGGGATTTAACAAAATTTAAATATCTTTTACCTCCAAAAATATAATAATTTAAATATTCCAAGTGGTTAGATCTAGATTATGGTTAATGATATTTTATTATTTTCCATTTTCGAGAATAACCTAATATTTTGTTATAAATAAGAGGGTTTCTCATCCATTCCTCACCATGATCAATTTTTATCGTCGTTATTCTTTTCTTTTTTTCATTGAGCTCTGATCTGAGTTCAATGCATACTTTTGGGTTTCTTATATGAGATATAGAGAGATCCATAAAACTAAAGAATAGAGTACAACCAAAGGACCCGTCCCATTTGAGGGGGGACCTGTAGCCTTCTTCAAGTTTCCTTCACCAAGTGTAACACAATAATAATAATACTATTCATTTTTTCAATTTGCTTTGTCCATGGTTTGGGGTTTAACACTAGTTAATCTTTTTGTTGTTTAACATCTTCTGCTGCATAAATCTATTATTTTCTAGCTTTCTTCTAACTTTCTGTTGCAGATCTTACTAATTATACATCCATATCTATTTTTAGGGCCATCAGTCAATCATGGCTTAAGTAAAGCCTTCTTGGTGAACCTTCAAAAAGATTTTACACTAACACAACCCTCTTAAGGCAATATCACTCCTTCATGTAAAATTATAGAAACATATACTCATATCATGTAGCTAATCAAAAATTCAGACAACTTGCAATCATACCATGTTAAATAAATCAACTAGATGACGTAATTGACCCAAATCACTCAAACACCAAATAGATGAAATAATCAAACACTTAAGCATCAAGTATATGACATAAGAAAAATCATACCTTATTGTATCTTAGGGGAGGTTGTCTTTTCTACGCAATCAATCTATATTAGCATGATATAACTTCAAATCACATCATGTCAACCTAAATAAGGTCATGATATCCATAATAGTAACTAAATAACATGTTCACATCATAAACTCATAACCAATTGTCACTCATGGATAAAAATCATAAATGCAATGTTAGTCTAGATTAGTATGCCATAATATCACAACATATTAACTCAGTCATGAATGTCATAACCATAACCATATACATAGGCCAATACAAAGAAATAGGATACATATAACATCAATATATTAATGAAATAACCCTAATCATCAAGTTACTAGTATATAACAATAACAAGCTATATATCATGATGATCAAGGACATCTAACCTAATCATCAAGATAAGTATCATACTGAAACAAAAAGTTAACGTATATCATATTCATCAACAACATATAACATAACTAAGATGAAACAACAATATAAAATTCATAGCACCACAGGATGGTGTCATTCATGATTATCCAAGACATATACATATAATTGCACTAATCAACTAGCATCTATAATGTATGTAACCATAACCTTAATAGAATGAAAGTAATACTCATAAACATAATGCACATAAGAATCCTTAACCTACATAAATACATGCCCAACATCCAAACTTGTATGAAAATATGCTCTTGCCTCGAGGTCCAATGTTGCAACTTCAATTTGATGGTATGCATCTCTTGCTCTATATTAGCCAACACATTAGCATCATAACGTACCAATATTATCATGATGACCTAATTGCATATGGTGACCTTATGCACAACAAACCTCACTAAACAAATGATAAATTGGCCATATGCACCCACTTGACATGTATAACCAATCATGAACAACGAATGTGTGTCCCACATATAGCATCACATTAGCAAGCATACACAGACAACACACAAGAATGACCAATATGTGACCTAGCATAACCAAGCAATGCGAATGAAATATGTAGCAAGATGTAAGAAAGTGTGCACAAAAAATACATAACCAATAAAAACACATAACCAACCATACACTCATTACAACATGTTGACAACAACACCATCAACACTTTCATGGCAACACCAATATAATCATGATTAACACCATGCGAATGAAACTAGCACACATAGACCACAAGTATACTAAACACATATGCAGGAAACATAAATTCATGATCAACACGCTGTCCATCTAGTCTCACGGTTGAACCATGCTCTGATCCTACTTTGTAACACCATCTTCCCACATATCCCCAAGTAACCAGCTAACCGAGGTGAGCATGTGACGAGAGGATACTAATACGAGATTCAACGTCCTAGATTACCTTTAGGAAGTGGAACCGATGGAAACACAAAAAACACACCTTACACATCATCAAAAACATCCCCAAGAGGTAACACAACCTTCCAAACTCATTACCCCTTAGGAGGAATGACCTCTTTACCCATCTAGACCATATCTGCATGCATACGAAGGCAAGGTAGAGGTAGGTAGCCTATATTCATGGTAACAAGACAACAAGCATACATCCATGGCCCCAATTGCTCAGTTTTATGCCTGAAACTCTAGGATTTGTGCCCCCTTTTCAACCCCAGAGCCCAGGTCACTATCGAGAAGTTCATGAAAATTTAGGAGATGATAAATAAAATTAAAAAAAAGGTACACAAGCAATCAAATAATTAAGAACTCATCTGGGACCCTCCTAGCCATGAAAGGAAGTTCGTCAAACATGTCACAAACATTACATATATAGGTGTAAAAAAATATTTAAAAATACAAGTCTCATACTTATCTGAGAATCGCTCAGAAGGATTACTCCCTTACATCATTAGCTACAATACAATCTATTTGACCATAGATCTATTGTGCATTCATTCATAAGTAAAATAATTTATAGAGACATATATCATCACTGATAAAATACATGCTTATAATAGCCATCATAACAACATAAAAACCATGGATAGAATAGAAATAGAATCCACATAATAACCAATACATTTTCATACCAAACACCAAAGAAATGAGCTCTTCATTAGTGAATGTAAAAACCAACCAAAGATGGGACTTCCACGTTCTACATGACCATATATTCGCTAAGAGAAATGTTATTTTAGCCAATCACCCATGTGCCATATTCCAAGAATGAATGTGTGATCTAATAAAACACATCAATCATAACCAATCCAGGGTTTCCAAAGGCTAAACCACCTCAACCCTCAACTAGTGATTCCACCTCATGGTCGGACATCACAACCATCCCATATTGGTCTTTATCCAAGCTTCTCCAGGACTCTAGAGTGTTTGTTACAAACAATGCTCCAACATTATTAAATCAAACCCTGTTGTTTCTAGGCTCCAAAGAATTTGTCCAACGAAGTCTTCAGGACTAGTAACTACACCTACATAGGGCTCCAAATATTTTTTCCAACTAAGGCTCAAATACTATTGAATCATCCCAACATATTTCCTATGGTCTCCATACTATTTTTCGATCCAAGGCCCCAGGAAATAATAACTCTACCCAATAGCTAAATGAATCATGAGAACCAACTAGAAACAATCAATGGAATAAACCCAGAACACCATGGCTATCGAGGAAATTTTAAGGCTAGGAAAATCCACATGCATACACCATGCATTCCAAAACTAGTGAGGAAAACACATGTGCAACTCAATTTATGCAATCAAATATCGTTTTAGATGTTGATCTCGATGTCCGCTTTCGATTTCCAGCTATTCATTTTCCCTCTTTCTCCAAATCACAGATTATCCACACTCTCCAAGAGTGCTCCAAGAATAATCTAAGTTTCCAAGGGTATAAGAGAGAGAGAGAGAGAATAGAAGAGAGCTCCAAAATAGAACTGACAAAACCTTACCAACTAATCCTCAGAAGCCTTATTATAGAAGAGGCCTCTATTTCCTTCATTTTCCATTATTTTCCTTCATTTTCCTCCTCACTTGCAACCTATGAAATTTCACCTTCCTTTCTCCTATTTTCCATTATTTTCATAAGTAAAATTCCAATTAATGCCTCATGCCTTTCCAAAGCCTTTGGTATTTTCTTTTCTAATTTCCTTTAGCCATAATACCCGAAATGAACACCCACTAAGATGTTTTTCCCACCATTCAACTTGGAATACATGTCCCACCAACTGTGGTTATTCTATATTTTTACATTATTTTTTAACAGGGTTGTTACAACTAGAGCCTTAGAAAATCAAAAATATTATGGAATGGCATGTTCCTAAGGATGTAGCATGTATTCAATCCTTTATGGACCTAGAAATTATACTATTGTCGATTTATAGAAGGATTTTATAGAATTTTTTACCTGATTACTTCCTTGGAGAAGAAATGGGAAACGTTTAGGTGGCAAAACATAGTGTTAGCAAAGTTTTGAATAATTGAAACATCTCTTAACCACAACCACAATATTTAGGATTGATTACCTTGAGAAATAGTTTTTCGTGTGCACAGATGTGTGCGAGAAAGGTGGTGGGGGAGTTCTAACGTAGGAAGGAACGGTGATGGCATATAAATACCGAAAGTTAAAAGAATATGAGTAAAGGTTCTTTGCTTATGAAATAGAATTGAAAACTATAATATATGCATTAAAAGTTGGATATACTACCTATTGGGTAAAAATTTTGTGTTATTGATTGATCATAGTAGTCTCATAGTTAGTTTATTCAAATAGCATAATCTCAACGCTCAACAAGCTAGATGGAATGCATTCCTTACTGAATTTGACTTTCATATCAAACATTTAAAGGGTAAAGAAAACTGGGTAGCTGATGGATTAAGTTGGAAATAATATTGTGTGTATGAAATCTCTTACAGTCAAGTGGAATTTAAAATTTGGATCATATTAAAGCAACCTAGAGTACGAATTTTTTCCGTAGCAAACTAAAAAGGAAATTAGATATAGAAAGTAGTTTAAATATGGTGTACATAGGGATATTTTAATGACCTTTAGAGGAAGAGTATGTCCCTAACCGATTGGTTGGTAGACAATTAATTTTAAGTGAGTTTCATAAAATCCCTTATGATACTCACCCATAGTACTAGAAAATGTTTACTGCAGTAAATAAGGATTATTTTTTTCCTTGTATAAGGAAATATACAATAGAATATTTTTCTAAATGCTTAGATTGTCATTAATTTTAGGTTGAACAGCAACATCCAGCCAATCTACTCCATCTGTTACTAATACCTGAATGGAAATGGGACACCTTTACATTTCTTTCTATAATTGGTCTACCTAAGTCCAAGAAATAAAACAACGCATTTATCTTTGTGGTAGATAACTTGTGAAAAGATGCCCATTTTATTCCTATAGATTCTACATATAAAACTATCCAAATCACTGACATTTTTATGAAGGAAATATTTCGGTTGAATGGGATACTGAAAGTGGTCATCTCTAGAAGGGGTCTAAAATTAATTGATGAATTCTATAAATATATTTTTACAGGACTTGGCATCAAATTCCAATTCAATAACGCATACCACCCACAAACAAATGGGAAGAATGAGCAAGTAAATAAGGTATATGAAGAAATTTTAAGAATGTATGCCATGCAATAACTGAAAAGTGGGAAGAATATCTCCACCTAGTTGAATTTTCATACAATAATGGTTATCATGATTCATTGAAAAATGAGCCCTTTTGAAGTCCTTTATGGAAGAAGATGCAATACACCTTCTACTTGCAGAAATACAAAAGACAAGCCGATACTAGGACCAGATATGCTAGCTACAATAAAATAGATTGTAAAGAGAGATCACCAGAGTTTAAAGGCTGCTCAAAACTGACAGAAAGAATATGCAGATAAATAGAGGACTTATAGGGTTATATGAATGGGATACCATGCTTATGTATGAGTTAAGCCTCTGAGAATATCATTGAGGTGGGGTGGTTGTGCAAAACTAGCCCCCTGTATTGTGGCCCCTTCCAAATATTAGAAAGAATTGAACTTCCATAATATCAACATGTGCTACATATTAATATATGAATAAATAATGTATTCCATGTTTCATTATTAAAGAAGTATTTATATGACACTAATCATATTATTAACTAGAAATATGTGCAGGTAAAATTTTATGTAAAAAAATTCTTTGATATACATGTATATATATGTATAAGGTTTGGTGATGGAAAAAATGGCTTATGATAGTTTTGTGACTGTGAAACATGTTGAATCAGATGAAGAGATTGTATTATATCCTCTGCATATAATAAATCATAGAGAAATAATGCTACCGAGTTGAGCTATCACCTAGGTTAAAGTGAAGTGAAATCACTTTTTCCCGGAAGAGGCCACCTGGGAGGATGAAGGGTTTATGCTCGAGGTGTATCCTCACGTGTTTTGTGGGAAAGAACAAAAATCGAGGAAAATGTTTCATTCAAGTGGAGGGGAGATGTTACACCCCCAGTTACTGTAAACTTTTTTTTTAATTGCATTTACTATGAATGACTTGGTAAATGTTGGGATGAGGTGAAAATCCTAGTGAAACATTTTAAGCATAGAAGTTTTAATTTTTGTTTTAAAATAAAGTTTGGCAGGTCTTGGGATTTACGAGAAGTAACCTCTAAATGAAAAATTTATTTTACTATACATTTAAAAACATCTACTGTTTTTTCTCTCTCCAAAAGATAAAAGTATCTAGTGGGAAAAGAAGGTAAGGAAGGATAAGGAAAAGATAGGAGGCATCGTGGAGGAGAAGAAAAAAGAGAAATATAAAAGGAATAACATGAAAGTTTGCATAGGATGCTACCAAGGGTGTTCTGTAGTTGGAATATGAGCCAGTGGAAATTATAATCCATACTTGTAAGTCTGAAGTATTCCTTGCTAGGATGTGTGGTCTTCATCCGAGTGAATCGATTTTATTGAATAATGTAAAATAACTAAGTTGGAAATTGAAAGGGATGGAGGGGAGTATTGGACCTAATTAACATACTGAAAGGTTGGGAAGATAGGTATCTCCCTGGTTGAATTCCTCGGATTTTCTAGAAGACAAAGATACGTATACATTTCTTCAGAAGAGGTTTTTATTTTTTTTCTTAATGTTCTAAGTATATTTTAAAAAAATGAATCAAATAAAAGAACTAGTTGAAATGGCAGTAAGGTTTACCATGCCCTTGAATAATGAAATCTATACTATGAAATGTTATCTGTCTTGTATGTAATTTTTATGTTTAATTTTATAATGTAGGCTTTTGAAATGGTATTGTACTGAAATAGAGCTAAAGGAGATACTATGACTCATAGCATAATAGAGAAGGTTTCTATAAACTATAATTTGAAAAGGGAGATGATACCTACATTATGATAACCAGAACTCAAGTAGGAGGTCAGAATAATAAAATAAGGAGAGGAAAATCCCTCTGTTACACTTTCTTGTACATTAAGATAGGTTAGTCGACTTGGTGAAAACAAAATTTCACGATAAAGATAGTCCTTGTCTCAATAAATTATTTAACCTAGTGGGCTAGAAAATCTCCAAGTGGGTACCAAGTCCTGTTAGCCCTTGGGCTAAAAATAGATAAAGAAAAAAATTAATTATGTAACTTTAGCTAACCAAATATAGTATATAATATAGATATAATTATTCTAACGAGAAATATAAAAAGGAAATAATTATTGAATGAAATTAAAGCAGAAAATGTATTACATAAAAAACATGTAAAATATATAAACACCTAGTAACTAAACTAGTGGAGGGAGAGAAATGTTGCAAATAATCTATGCATAACTATACTTTTTGAAAAAAATATTTAGTTCTTGTAGTTG
Organism: Pinus albicaulis; assembly: GCA_034641835.2. Lineage (NCBI taxonomy): Eukaryota > Viridiplantae > Streptophyta > Pinopsida > Pinales > Pinaceae > Pinus > Pinus albicaulis. Next base: position 1,167,798,548 of record CM076577.1, read on the forward strand.
TGATTGAGTGAGCAGTCTGTTCAATTCTATATCGACTAGCAGAAAGCTAACAATCTGAAATAAGCTAGGAGTCGTAACTACCTAAGAAATAATGGTTATCGACTTGTTTAGGCCCGCACTATTCAAATAAGTGATTATGCCAACAATATAAATAGGTCTTCGTGGAAACATAAACGTAAATATACACCAAGGCTCAAAAAGTAAATGAGTTAAGACAAAAATTTCAAAACGTCATTGAGCTAGCCATTAATAATTATGATGAACACAATTATTTGGGTCTGTGAGCTACCGAAATTATACACGATCTTTTTCTTCTATGATGTTAGAATAATTTAATTTTAAATAGCATAAAATAACCACATGTGCATACTTAAATAAGAGGAAACATGATGACGATCAACAAGTAAATAACACGTCACATTTGATAATGGAGTTCACCCAGTGTGGGATATGTCTCACAGCCCGGTGTCAAGATAGTGGAGGCCTCCTCATATAATTTTGTAAATTATGATCATGTACATGGACTATTATTTGTCATAACAAGAAAATACACCCTTAAACAAAATGTATTATCTCTACATGAGAAGTTATCCCTACAGGAAACATCACTCAAGAAGGGATTCCCTTCAGCATGAAAAGTTAATACGATATCATAATAATGTGGCAACATACATCAATATATCACAATATTGTGATAACAATCATCCCTCAACATATTTTGAAATAGGGATCTCAAAAATAATACATCATCTCAGCAATAAAAAATAAAACATAACATGATTGCATTATGTACCTCCACTTCCGAAGATTTCCAAAAAATGAAAGGATTGGCTTCTAAAATTGTCTGTACCATTGAATTTCTGGCATTGAGTAGTGTAAAAGCAACTGCCAACTCATCCAATTCTGACACCGTCAAAATATGGCCCTTTGGGAATCTTTTAAATTCCCCATGATTCATCAAAGATGCTTTGTTGCAGAGCTCCTGTAATTTTTCTGCTCAGATGGTGAATCTGACTTCACCATCGTGCACCCTACGAAATTCTGAGAAATTTGACTATAAACTTGATATCATTCTAACAATGTGAGATTTCACCTCCTGGGAAAAAATATCAAGTTCAAGGTTCCACTCCTACATCTGCACAAGGTTCCATCCAGAGCGTGGTTCCACCCTATGTGGTTCTTCCCGTCCACTCCAAGATCCACTCCTCTCTACCCATATATATGATTGAGGAAGGTTAAATAACTTGTGGTGGACAGGTATACCAATGCATAAGACGTTGGCTTCTTGGTTTGTGCATTACATATGAAGTATTGGAAGTTAGGAGGTCTTGGTTTCTGTTGACGAGAAAAAATGTACTGCCGACAACAAGGGGGGTCTCCCCGGTGAAAGGTCCCAAATAGACCTCACACTATTTGGGATAAGAGCCCCATCTGGTATATGGGCCCGGATGCCGCCATAGTTGTTTCCACTCTTGGTTGTCGGATGAGGAGATGATGGAGCAGAGGGGAAGATGAAATGACCAATCGGTGAAGCAAAATCAGCCCAAGATTAACGAACCATAAACAAATATACAAGCAAGTCTAAGCAGCAAAAATAAAAGGGGGGTATGCCGTGACTGGGATCAGTGAGCCGAAAACCAGTCAAACATACGTGATAAAAAACATGCTGAAAGTTAACTGCAAAGTAGTTCACAATAGATCACCGCCATGGCAAGGATAAATAAGAACTAATCCAAAATAAAAAATACATGCAACCACTGAGAAATAGTTCATAACCAATGGCATGCATGAAAGAAGACGTACAACATAATGAAGTATTAGACAGCTAGTACTATCACCACAAATAAGCATGTGAATCAGTACCGGAAAGGAGAATATATTATTGATGTTGCTACAACGTCAAATACATGTTTACAAATCATCAAAACCCAATAATGCAACATGGGCTATTCATCTCAATGCATGATACTAAACCCTAGCCTCGCTACCTCCCTCTCTACTTGATACCAAGAGCAGAGTGCCTTTAGCTCTCTAGCAATAATTCCTCTATCATGCTAGCTTTCATTGTCGAGCTAAAAGTCCATGTACTCTTTCTCGAAGTTGTACATATAGGCTGAGATGACTCTTGAGTTTCCCTTGACTCTTCGTCTTCCCGACTGTTGGGCTGGCTTGCGACTTGGGCCATTTGCGACCTGCGACCCAAGGTTATATGCGATATGCGACCTTGAGCAATATGTTATTTGCGACCTTGGGAAATCTGTGACTTGCAACCTCGGGAAATTTGCGACTTGTGACCTTGAGCAATATGTGACTTGCGACCTTGGGCAATCTGTGACTTGCGACCTTCTTTCTGTGAGCTCTAAGTTTCACAGCAAGATTCCTTTTCTCGCATCTGTGTCTCGTGAAAGTAACCAGGTTCCTTTGAGCTTAAAGTGAGTTTCTCTCGAGCTTCGAAAGGATCCACCTCGCATGCCAGAGAAGACTCTAGCTTCGTCTCTGTGCAATGACTATCTCTACATGTAGATTTCCACTGCAATCACCAGCTGCCAGGTAGTCTCCATCTCCACTAACAGATAATGAAAAAAAACCTTGAGCTAGATCAACACATTTTTCTGACTCAAACTATTTCTTTATAGGATCCCCACTTATCTCTGAATATATGACACCAAGTGTGTCCTTGCAATAAATATTAGTCGATTTTGAATCTAATGCAGGGGCTTCGTGATGAATTTTTTTTGTGTCCATCCCTAAAGAAGGATCCCATAGCCTTATTGTACGATCTGTAGAACCTGTCACAAAACACCCTCTGCTAGTGCCATCTCCCATAGAATGTAATGAGTTTCTAGTTTCCAGCTTTTGATTTGGTATAGGATTAGAAATATCCCATATACATGCATTGTGAAAAAAGTATGCATAGATCCTAGAAATCTTTGATAAATTATGTACATGCCACCCATAAAGGCTGTGTTCTCCATATATAACAACAATCTTTTAGGAAGCTGAAAAGGTACCAGCAATGATATCTAGGAAGTTGAAGCCTACTGAGTTATGTGCCACATGGAAAATTGAACAAACTTTCTCAACAGTTAACCCACGGTACCCATGTGGTGCTGTCTTGGACAACGTTCCAGCATAGAAAAGTGTTTCTTTCATGAATAGGCGAACAACACCATTACCACATGCACAGGCAATAAGCGACTCTGAAACAGCGAGCCCATAACCTTGTTGTACCTTCAAATCAACCCATTTTGTCATTTCAACACCAAAACACAGAAGGCAAAGGATACCAGCAGTCGTTGAGATATAAAAAGGCTGAGGTGTTTTTATTGGCAGGCCTATGGGAGCGCATGCATTTCTAATGTACAAGACACAAATGAGCTTTCTCTTTGACTACCAAGACTCACAGGATTTTCTTCAATTTCCAGGGTTCCTATTTGTGATTGGTGAAATCATTGTGGGTAATCTAGTTTAGTAGCTATTGTTCTGTTTCGTCAGTCCCAAAGACAAAGAAAGCCATCATGAGGAAAACCAACAGATACAAGATGCTTCCCATTTGGTGAAAAATCCACACATGAAACTCTGTATTTATGCGCTTTAAACACAACAATACAAGGGCAAGTCAAAGAATCCGAAATTATTGCAGCTGGTTTATGCCCTTACTCTCTAGCTGCAATAAAATTGGTCTCGTTGCATGAATATGCCAGGCAAGCCAACGCCTTCGGGGTTCTAGAGGCCACCAGGAACCGTACTTTGAAATTTTCATCAACATTATACATGATAACGACACAATCAGCAAGATAGGAAAAATATCCATTGGAAACATCGAAAGCAAAGCCACTACAGTTTCTTGTTGTCAAACCTATAACCTTCTCCAATTCAAGCGTCCCACAAGGATAAACTCTCTAGGCTTTCTTCTTTAAAAGCCTCATTATGAACTGTGAGGATCTTACTTAGACGTGACCTACGTGAGCCTAAGATTGTAAAGAAAATGAAATGTGACTAGCCTCCTGTCAGAATAAAATAGTTAACTGCATAATACCAGCTCGAGTTTTCCTGAGAAAAATGAAAGAACGATAAAATGAAGGCATCAAGGAGGCCAGATTCTTGAGAAGATTGGACAATCGAGGGTACCGTTACCCAACAGATTTGAAGGTGAATGGGTCGAGTAGCTGCATTACCGCGGGGGTTGCATTACTCTAGTTACTTCTCCTGAGTGTGGTTATGTGACTCAACGACTTGAGAAAAAAATGCGACCTCCCGGTGGTCGTACAGTCGCAATCCCATGCAAATCGCACTTCTTGTTGGTTTCGTATGCTCTGCAACCTAGCGACTTAAGCAAAAATGAGACCCCCCAATGATCGCACAGTCGCAATCTTACGTAAGTCACACTCCTCATTTGTTTCGCATGCTCTGCGACCTAGCGACTTAGCCAGAAATGTGACGTCCCAGTGGTTGCACAGTCGCAAATCCATGCATGTAGCACTTTTCATTTTTTCCATGTGCTCTGCGACCTAGGGAATGGTCTTGCTTTCCACAGGCTACACTAATCACATCTGCGACTTAGTGAATGGTCAAAAAGGCCATAGGCTACATTCTCTCCATTTTGTTGAGTTATGGCTTCTGCAATCCGGTTGAGTGACGAGTTCGTGGAGGGGGGCATGACTGATGGGAGCTACGTAGTTGCAGCCACCATCCCTCATTTCTTGGGTGCTCTGCATGATGGAGAAAGAGTAGGGTTGAGTGCGTGCCGAGTGTCTTCAGCCTTAGACATATATTTGAGGTTGCGTGACTACATAGATTACTTAAGTTGCTATCGAACTCTTGATTTGCATTGGATCATTCTCCAGATTTTACCATGCAGCGTGCTCGCTCTACAATCTCCGATTCAGGTTTATCATACCTTTTGCACTGAGCACCAAACTTGTGCCGATAGCATATAATGAAATGATTTTTTATTGCACAGGGATGTAGCGTAATGTCTTTCGTTCTTTCTGCGAAACTCCGACAAAATTCATCGCAGAAGTGATCTCAACAGAGGGCGAGCCTCTTGACCATACAGGGGTGCGCAGCTTTTGATGCTCCATTAGGGGAATTTTGAGGTCTAAAATGGGCCTCATAAGAAAAATGTACAACAAAAATAAACTTTATAACAACCAATAGGATTCAAGATGATGATGTCATCCATAATGGATGATTCACCATTTTTGGAGTTAAAAAGTAAAAATATTAAAAAATAATAAAATAATAAAACTACTTTTTCAACTCGTATTTTAAACTTATCTCCCAAAATTTTTACTCAAATTTCGAGCGGGAGTACTCGTTGGATGCGGAATTTAATTCCTCATCCAAGGAGTACCCATGTTGCATACTTTCGATGAACTCTTCTACACGAAAAATGAGAAATACATTAAAAACGTGATTGTAATCACGTTTTTTTATGTATTTCTCATTTTTCGTGTAGTAGGACCCATCGAAAGTATGCAACATGGGTACTCCTTGGATGGGGAATTAAATTCCGCATCCAACGAGTACTCCCGCTCTAAATTTGAGTAAAAACTTTGGGAGATAAGTTGAAAATATGAATTGAAAAAGTAGTTTTTTCATTTTTCCCTCTAAAATTTGATGATGTCATCAAATCTTATTAGATTTTTTCCACTATTATTTTATAATTTTCTTAGGAGGCCCATTTTAGACCTCAAAATTCCCCTAATGCCTCGGTCTTTATTTTAAGTTAAAACTCAAGGTGCCAACCATCATTGTATTCATGGTGCATATATTCATGGCGGTTTATTCCATTATCATCTCTGAACTGAGAAGCAATGCTGTGGTAGCTTTACATCTCTTCAATGTGATGCGAGAGCTATGGAAGCCTCCAAATGATGGTGATGGCCGAGCAGAAGTGCACACTATGTAATATTCCCGCGACTATGTTAATAACAATAAGCTATAAGAGAACTGTACTTCGACCAAACACAACGTAGAACAGGCAGGTTATTCCTTTTGCTGCTCTGCGGTTTTTCTCCTCCTTTCCGATTGGCTACAAATGATCTTCATTGGGCAGCACCCTCTCTTCCTTGTTTGTCCCCCGCTACCACAAGATGCCACGTAACTCTTCTTTAGTTTTACATGAAGAGATCTTGATATCATTGGCACATGCATCAAATTTCGTCCCAATCAGCGAGGCTTCATGACACATATATGCCTACATTGTGCGGCAGTTTGCATAATTATGTGCGAGATATGGCTCATTGAGTAGTCCATACAGTGTGCATTTATGGAGCTGTGTCTATGCCTATGTTAGCCCATTACCTTTAACGCATTTCATAATGCATAATCATCAGAATCTTTCGTTCTCCCTTTAATTATGGCTTTGGTATGCGTATGGAATGAGAACGCTCTTTTCATCCCCATTGAATAAGTTATCACCTTATAGAAGACTCTCTCTTTAGGAATGAATCTATACATCTGGAAACATGTGGCTCAATCTTGATCGAATACTCCCCCAATTAGTGCACCCTTGTAATTCCAGTTTTGATTTATTTCCCTCAGTGCGGTGATATTGTTCACCAAATCATCTATGGGCTCAACCTGCATGACATATTGTAATATCAATTAGTCCATGGTTACCTTTTAGAATAATGTTTCTATATTTAAAAATGATTAAAATTTGACCCCAAGCTCAATGGAGAACCCAAATAGAATGCCTAAAATACATGGTGAAGGTGCTTCCGGGAGCTATGTCATGTACTTAACACAAAAAAAATTCCATTCAAGTAAATGTATGATGACACACCCACACATGGTGTGATTGCAGCAAATGCGTCTTTTCAGGATGGTGAGGAGGCTTATGAGGGGCTGAGAATAGGTTGAGTATAGCTGAGGCCGATATCATGACAACCTAGGGAAACCTACCTCTGGGATTGGCGGGGAAACTCCCAGTGTTCTTTTAAGCAGTAAATCCCAGATCTTAGTGTATTTATGAGACACCGATCATAGTGGGTGTGAAAACATGGTTTGGCGGGGAAAAGGTCACGAGAGTGTCACTAAATAAAGGCTAGGTTAAAACCCTAATGGTTGAGGGAGCATAAGGGGGCCCGAAATTTTGAATATACCAAAAATTTTGGGTGGTGTTGTAGTGAATACAACAAATGGTGAACCACTGTTAGAATCCAGCATCTCTGTCAATGCCCCAACAATAGTCTAAGTCCAGATAGTGATGTAAAGGAATATTGAACCAGTATTGTGGGTACCCTTTGTATTACTTTGACCTTCTCAGATATGCCCAATCCTTGTGCCTCAGCTAGGTCTCGTTAATCGAAACATGTCAAAGAAGAAGTTCACGGATGCCAACAGTTTGTTGATGATGTGAAGGTCATGGAAGTGGGCTTATTATACTCAAAATTTTAAGATAAGTTTCTGGTGTCGCTCCACTGCTAGCAGGCTTGGACAGTACCCCGGTAAAGTCACTTCTAGAAATCACAAATGTTTCTTTGCTGCCAGCGAGCCTGGTAAGTACCCCGGCGGAGTTGTTGCATTACCTCTTTGCGCAGGAAGCATTTCTTAATCCTTTACCCTTATTTGTTTCATGTCCTTGTGGCACTTATTTTCATGTGCCCATGGCACTTATCTTGCATGTGCGGATGAGGGATCTCGACTTATTTTATGAGCAAGAGAGGTTGTTTCTTGTTTGACAGAAACTGAAAGATATCCTGATTTGGGTTTGCCCTCATGCCAAGCCTTCACATCCCATCTACCATCCATAGGTGAAACGCGCAAAAAAGATCATTAAGATGCTCGAGACTATGTTGGGCACAAGGCTTAGGTTATAGGTATAGGCCATCCAAACTCGTTAGGGTTCCCCACAAGCAACCAGCTCATATCTCCCTAGTTGATGAATTTAGACTGGCAGGAATAAAGTTGAGAATGTGACCTTGATGAATTTTTCTAAGAGAAGTCGCCTCTTTGGGTAACCACCACAACCCCACACAAATAATAGGGTTACGGTTTCAACAATTATGACAGGAAAGTGTGAAATATTATTAGGGTTTCAATGCATGTAGCGGGGTGAAGGCAACCCATTAGCTTTAAAATCGTGCAAAGGGAGTAAGAAGGCCATGCTGGGTGCCGAGGGCTTCAAGGCCTTGAGATCAATGAGGGCTCATGCAATGGTATGGAAATTTTCACAGCTATCTCAACAACCGGTGCAAATGATGCGAGGAAGAAGGCTTACAACGCGATGTAACAGATGAGGTTTATGACACAATGCGATGCCATGTGTGAGAAAGACCAACTAGTTGCAGGTTGAAAAACAAGGAAAACCACATGTAGTGATTATCTGACTGTTATGCAGCAATAAGAAAATAAGAAGAAAATGAGTGCAACATAAATGGACAATTACAATGCATAAACTACTGACCGAAAGAAAAGAAAACAACTATAAAGCACAACCATAGTAGGTAAACTTGACTAACAAAACTTCATTAGCAGATCCGAGCTAGCCTAAACCTAAAACCATAGTTTAACCAAAGAGGCGGTTGGGTTATGTGAAATCATTTTTCCAGTGCAGCCACCACATTAGTTCCCGCCCTGCAAGAACAACAATGTTCGCCATTAGAGCCAGCATACAAAATCATGCACCAACATCAATACTTACATGAAGATAATGTGCAACAATAAGAAGGTCATGGCTACTTACCAAATAACATGCCAGAAAGGATTTTTCAAGCTGGATTTCACTTTCATCCTGATACACAGAAATATGAGCCTGAAACATACACTCATCTATAAATAACACACATCCATCCATGCGCAACCCTAGGTATGACAGAAATGGGGAAAGACATTGTCTATTTGCAGGTATATTCATCGGATAGGATCCATTGAGCCAGCCAAAAAACTCATCATGATGTTGAGGATGATCAATTTGATGGGATGGAAAAAAATAAGCATCCGCCACGCGAACTCAATGTGCTTGTGAATCCAAGTGTAGAAAACCTAATTTTGAAAACCATAGTTCGGAGTTGTCCCTGGGTTCCGTCAAGGATGTGAGGATCCAAAGCAACTTTTAGTGGAGGCTGAAATTACTCACTGTCTTGGAAAAACTCTGGACCTTCGAGCAGGGGGCTTCCAAAGTTTGACAGTTTCGTGAGATCAACTGGCGAACGAATGTGATCATTATTCGTGGTGATTGGAGAACCGTCAGTGTTCTCATTATTAATTCGGCCAAATTTTGGTGCACTGGTAAATTAACAATCCAACGTATCATATTCTTTAGAATTCCCAGGATGCGGTGAATTTACCGAAAGATTTTTAGGCAGTAGAGAGGTTTTCCAAACATCACATGCTTGTGCCTGACTGCAATTGGCACTGGCTGGGAAACAACCAAAAAGATTAGAGACAATAATCAGTGTTTTCCTTCCAAAGAATAAATTAGGGTATGTCGGTTGCTGCATATGAACTGTTAGGGGATAGGAAGATGTGCTCAAAGAAGCATCACTTGAATGGTAGGCTTACCCAGATGAGCTGAAATCTGGCACGGTTGTGATGAGAGGAGTATGATATATGGGAACCATCATTTCAGAATCCTTGCTTCGAGAAACCATACTTTGACTTGTTTCATGGGTATCATCAGGATCGTGAGAACTTGAGATAACAGACAAAATAAGATGAATTTCTTTGATTTCCTGATGGGTACCTGAATCATCACAAAGCGGATCATTGAACTTTGGTGGCTTCATATGGTCGACAGATAGACATGAATGACAGTTCTCAGAGGCATGAATGAATATGTTTTCAGATAAGGAGTGATCATTGGGGTCATTAATTTTATCAGTTTGGGTACCTTGCATGTTAGGCTACCCTTGGGTTAACAAATGGAATGAATTAATAAAAGAAGCATCTCCAGGTTGCTGAGACATGAAGTCACTCATTTGGCTATTTAAATATTACGGATGAAAAATATCCAGCATAAGAGATTCATCAATTTCGTAATGTGATTGTGAAACACTACTCGCATGTTTGTGATGGTCGTCAATACTAGTATAAGATAGTTTTGAATGACTTGAAGAAATTACAGATGTGGCTGACTCACGAAATAAATCAGGGAAAAATGAAACAAAAGATTCAGAATCAGGGGTGTCAACCACACAAAGGCCTTCCTCATGCACATTAGTGTCATCCAGAGAGGCAAATGATTTCACATGCCCATCATGGTCCAATGATTTTGTATGGAAATCAACTTTGCCCAGGACAAGACTCAATTTATTATCAGTATGAGAATGAGATTTAGAATAGTACCCAGGAAAAAATTCAGTGGGTTTGAGATAGGTTTCATTGATAGGGAGAGATGTTAGGCCAATATGCTCTTCAAGCTCCAATTTGACAGGGTATGTGAAAGATTTCGGGACAAAGTCTAAACAGCTGGAAGAATCATAAAAAACACTGAGATCGGGCTTTTTTGCCGATTGAAATTTTTCTATGGAAATGAAAACCACCTGTCGAAACTATTCAATTAAATATGTCCAATTGACATCCCTTTCAGGGAAATAAAAAAAAAATGAAAAAAATTGCTAGAAAACTCCTCTAGAGATTCTCGAGGTTCCATCCTGATCTTAGTTAACTTCATTAATACATTTTGAAAATCATACCTGTGAAAATCTTGTTGTAATTCATCGGCGAGCTGCTCGAATGAATGGATGGACACTGCCAGCAATGTGTGGCACCATTGCTTAATGCAACCTTCGAGAGTGAGGGATAAAAGCACACAAGCCAACTCCTCATTGCCAATTTCGTAACACTCAAAAAAATCACAAAAATATGAAAGGTGTTCGGTTATGGAAACTCCGTTATCCCCATCGAATTTTAACTGGGACAAGTGATACCGAGGTTCATCGGGGATTGACAATAGAGAACCAGACAAATCTGATAAAAATCTTGAGAGAATGATTTGGGGACGAGCCATTACAGCTATGATACTAACTGTAGGCTCTAAGGGCTCAGCTTGTCATTAGGCCCTCCTTCTAACGCCAATTTGTTGACAGGAAAAAATGTACTGCCAACAACAACGGGGTCTCCCTGGTGAAAGGTCCCAATCAGACCTCACACCGTTTGGGATAGGAGCCCCATCCGGTATGTGGGCCCGGCTCCCGCCATAGTTGTTTCCACTCTTGGTTGTCGGATGAGGAGATGATGGAACAAAGGCGAAGATTAAATGACCAATCGGTGAAGCAAAATCAGCCCGGGATTAATGAACCATAAAAAAAGATACAAGCAAGTCTAAGCAGCAAAAATAAAAGGGGTGTATGCTGTGACTGGGATCAGTGAGCTGAAAACCAGTCAAACATACGTGAAATAAAACATGCCAGAAGTTAACTACAAAGTAGTTCACAATAGATCACCATCGTGGCAAGGAAAAATAAGCACTAGTACAAAAGCAAACATACATGCAACCACTAAGAAATAGTTCATAACCAATGGCATGCATGAAATCAGACGTACAACATAATTAAGTATTAGACAACTAGTACTATCACCACAAACAAGCATGTGAATCAGTGCCAGAAAGGACAATATATTATTAATGTTGCTGCAACATCAAATACATGTTTACAACTCGTCAAAACCCAATAGTGGAACATGGGCTCTTCATCTCAATGCATGATACAAAACTCTAGCCTCACCTTCCTCTCTACTTGATACCAAGAGCCGAGTGCCTTTAGCTCTCTAGCAACAATTTTTCTATCATACTGGCTTTCATGGTCGAGCTAAAAGTCTTTGTACTCTTTCTCAAAGTTGTACATATAGGCTGAGATGACTCTTGAGTTTCCCTTGACTCTTGCTCTTCCTGACTGTTGGGATAGCTTGCGACTTGGGCCATTTTTGACCTGTGACCCAAGGTTATATGCGACTTGTGACCTTGAGCAATCTGCAGCTTGTGACCTTGGGCAATCTGTGACTTGCGACCTTGGGAAATTTGCGACTTGCGACCTTGAGCAATATGCGACTTGTGACCTTGGGCAATCTGCGACTTGCAACCTTCTTTCGGTGATCTCTAGATTTCAAAGCAATATTCCTTTTCCTGCATCTCTGTCTCATGAAAGTGACCAGGTGCCTTTGAGCTTAAAGTGAGTTTCTCTCGAACTTTGAAAGGATCCACCTCGCATGCTAGAGAAAACCCTAGCTTTGGCTCTGCGCAACGACTACCTCTAGATGTAGATTTCCACTGCAATCACCAAATGCCAAACAGTCTCCATCTCCACTAATAGATAATGAATGAAAAACTTGAGCTAGATAAACATATTTTTCTAACTCCAACTATTTCTTGATAGGATCCCCACTTATCTTTGAATATATGACACCAAGTGTGTCCTTGCAATAAATATTGGTCGATTTTGAATCTAATGTAGAGGTTTCATGATGAATTTATTTTGTGTCCATCCCTAAAGCAAGATCCCATAGCCTTATTGTTCCATCTATAGAACCTTTCACAAAAGACCCTCTGCTAGTGCCATCTCCCATAGAATGTAATGAGTTTCTAGTTTCCAAATTTTGATTTGGTAGATGATTAGAAATATCCCATATATAGGAATTGTGTGAAAAGTATGCATAGACCCTAGAAATATTTGATAAATTATGTACATCCCACCCATAAAGGCTGTTTTATCCATATATAATAGCAAGCTTTTGGGAAGCTAAAAAGATACCAGCAATGGCATCTTGGAAGTTAAAGCCTATTGAGCTATGTGCCACATGGAAAATTGAACAAACTTTCTCAACAGTTACCACATGGTACCCATGTGGTGTTGGCTCGGGCAACGTTCCAACATAGAAAAGAGTTTCTCGCATGAATAGGCAAATAACACAATTTCCACATGCACAGGCAATAAGTGACTCTAAAATAGCGAGCCCATAACCTTGTTGTACCTTCAAATAAACCCATTTTGTAATTGCAACACCAAAACGCAGAAGGAAAAGGATACCATCAGTTGTTGAGACATAAAAATGCTTAGGTGTTTCTATTGGCAGGCCTGTGGGAGCGCATGCATTTCTAATGTACGAGACACAAATGAGCTTTCTCTTTGACTACCAAGACTCACGGGCTTTCCTTCAATTGCCAAGATTCCTATTTGTGATTGGTGAAATCATTGTGGTTAATTTGGTTTAGCAGCTAATGTTCCATTTTTCCAATCCCAAAGACAAAGAAAGTCATCATGAAGAAAACCGATAGATACAATATGCTTCCCATTTTGTGAAAAATCCACACATGAAACTCTGTATTTATGCTCTTTCAACTCAGCAATACAAGGTCCAGTCAAAGAATCCAAAATTATTGCAACTGGTTTATGCCCTGACTCTCCATGTACAATAAACTTGGTCCCATTGCATGAATATGCCAGGCAAGCCAACGCCTTCGGGGTTCTAGAGGCCACCAGGAATCGGAATTTTCAATTTGCATCAGCATTGTACATGAAAAAGACACAATAAAAAAGATAGGAAAAATCTCCATTTGAAACATTGGAAGCAAAGCCACTGCAGTTTCTTGTTGTCAAACCTATAACCTTCTCCAATTCAAGCTTCCCACAAGGATCAACTCTCTTGGATTTCTTCTTTAAAAGCCTCATTCTGAACTATGAGGATATTACTCAGACGTGACCTGTGTGAGCCTCAGATTGTAAAGAAAGTGCAATGTGACTAGCCTCCTGTCTGGATAAAAGAGTTAACTTCATAATACTAGCTCGAGTTTTCCTAAGAAAAATAAAAGAACGATAAAATGAAGGCATCGAGGAGCCCCGATTCTTGAGACGATTGGACATTGGAGGGTAACATTACCCAACATATTTGAAGGTGAATGGGTCAGGAAGTCACGTTACCGTGGGGGTCGCATTACTCTAGTTACTTCTCCGTAGTGTGGTTATGTGACTCAACGACTTGAGAAAAAAAATGCGACCTCCCGGTGGTCGCACAGTTGCGATCCCATGCAAATCACAATTCTCGTTGGTTTCGTATGCTCTACGACCCAGAGACTTAAGCAAAAATGTGACCCCCCAGTGATCGCACAGTCGCAATCTTACCCAGGTTGCACTCCTCATTAGTTTCGCATGCACTGCAACCTAGTGACTTAGGGAGAAATGAGACCTCCCAGTAGTCACACAATTGCAAATCCATGTAGGTCGCACTTTTCATCTGTTCCATGTGCTTTGTGACCTAGTGATTGGTCGCACTTGCCACAGGTCGCACTAGTCACATTTGCGACTTAGAGACTGGTCGCAAAAGGCCATAGGCTGCGTTCTCTCCATTTTGTTGAGTTGTGGCTTCTGCAGTCTGGTTGAGCGATGAGTTGGTAGAGGGGGGCGTGACTGATGGGAGCTACGTAGCTGCAGCCATCGTCCCTCATTTCTCGGGTGCTCTAGATAATGGAGAAGGCGTAGGTTCAAGTGTGTGTCGAGCCTCATCAGCCTTAGCCATAGATTTTAGGTTGCGCGACTACATAGATTACTTAAGCCGCAACCGAAGTCCTAATTTGCATTGGGTCATTCTCCAGATTTCACCATGCAGCGCACTTGCTCTTCAAACTCCGATTCAGGTTGATCATACCTTTTGCACTAAGCACCAAAGTTGTGCCGATAGCATATAACGAAATGATTTTTTATTGTGTTTGGATTTAGCGTAATGTCTTTCGTTCTTTCTACAAAACTCCAGTGAAATTCATCGCAAAAGTGATCTCAATAGAGGACGGGCCTCTTGACCATATGGGGGTGAACAACTTTTGATGCTCCTTGGTCGTTATTTCAAGTTAAAACGTAGGGTGCCAACCCTCGTTGTATTCATGGTGCATATATTCATGGTGGTTTATTCCATTATCATGTCTGAACTAAGAAGCAACGCCGTGATAGCTTTACATCTCTTCAATGTGCCGCGAAAACTATGGAAGCCTTTAGACAATGGTGATGGTCGAGCATAAGCCCAAACTATGTAATATTCCCACGACAATGTTAATAAAAATAAGCTATAAGAGAACTTTACTTCGACCAAACACAATGTATAAAAGGCGGGTTATTCCCTTTGCTGCTCCATTGTTTTTCTCCTTCTCTCGGATTGGCTACAGATGGCCTTCATCAGGCTACACCCTCTCTTCCTTCTGTGTGCCCCCCCCCCCCCCCACCACAAGATGTCGTGTATGCGTCTTTAATTAATCCATTAAGTTCTCTTTAGTTTTACATGAGGAGAGCTTGATATCATTGGCACATGCATCAAATTTCGTCTCAATCAGCAAGGCTTCATGACACATATATGCCTACATTGTGCGGCAGTTTACGGAATTATGTGCAAGATATGGCTCATTGAGTAGTCCATACAGTGTGCATCTATGGAGTTGTGTCATTGCCTATGTTAGCCCCTGACCTTTAAAGAATTTCATAATGGATAGTCATTAGAATCTTCCGTTCTCTCTTTAACTATGGCTTTGGTATGCATATGGAATGAGAATGCTATTTTGATCCCCATTGAACTAGTTATTGCCTTATACAAGCCTCTCTCTTTAGGAATGAAACTATACATCCAAAAACATTTGGCCCAATCGTGATCGAAGATTCCCCCAATTAGTACACCCTTGTAATTATAGTTTTGATTTATTTCCCCCAGCGCGACAGTGATATTGTTTGCCAAATCATCTATGGGCTCAACCTAAGTGACATATTGTAATATCGATTAGTCCATGGTTACCTTTTAGAATAATGTTTCTAGATTTAAAAATGATTAAAATGTGACCCCAAGCTCGATGGAGAACCCAAATAGAATGCCTAAAATCCATGGTGAAGGTGCGTCTGAGCTATGTCATGTAATTAACATCGAAAAACTTCCATTCAACTACATGTATGATGACACACCCAAAAATGGTGTGATTGCAGCAAATGCATCTTGTCATGATGGTGAGGATGCTTATGAGGGGATGAGAATAGGTTGAATACAGCTGAGGCTGATATCATGAAAACCTGGGGAAACCGACCTCTGAGATTGGCGGGGGAACTCCCAGTGTTATTTTAAGCAGCAAACCCCAGGTCTTAGTGTATTTATGAGACACTGAGACCAATGGGTGTGGAAACAAGATTTGGCGGGGAAAAGGTCATGGGAGTGTCACTAACTAAAGGCTGGATCAAAACCCTAATGGTTGAGGGAGCATAAGGGGGCCCGAAATTTTAAATATACCCAAAATTTTGGGTGGTGTTGTAGCGGCTACAACAAGTTCCAACAGCAGGACTCTCATTTTTGTAGACCCACTACATACATTTTGTGTGAAGTTGGAACCGTAACACTTGTTTTAGTTCACAGTTCCGGTCGTTGCGGTGTAGTTTGTGGAAAAAAAAACCGTTACCATTATGTTTAACAGTTTTATGTTTTTGGTGACGGTTAGTTACATTTTACCATGGTCATTTCATATTTCGTTGGTCGTTTAACATTTCATGTGTTTTAAATATGGTGGTATATGGTTGGGTTTCCCATCGAGTGGGCTGACCACATGGTTGGGCGGGTTCAATTCCTGTCAGCCCACTTAATACATGTGGTATGGTTGCGCATTGTTATATAACCATTAAATTTGTTCTAAAACATGGTATCAGGGCTCCGATGGTGGTGGGGTTTGATCACCCACCACCCCAACTTAATACAATGTGGTAAGGTTTGGTGTGGCAGGGTTTGACCGCATGCCACCCCAACAATACATATACTATATATTTTATATATGTATGCCAACGATGGGGGTGGCTGAGGTGGCAACCCTCCACCGTCTTAATATTTTTTTACTTTTATTAACATATGGTCCCATTTTAAGTTTTTTTGAAATTAAGGGATATAAGGAAAATTAACTAGGAAGCAAATTTACCTGCTTTTCAGAGGCGAAGTTGCATGCCCGAATCTCAGTCAATTTATAGGACAATTAATCCTAGCCCACATGTCCACTTTAACCAAAACATTGACCAACCCTATCTCCTTCATAAAAACTCATATTAGAGGGTCATTCACACCATTGGAATCATGGCGACAAGCAATTCGATATGGACCTGGTTCGAGAGCAATCTGACCACTTTTAATTTTGACCTATTCTAAGTCCTCTTGGACTTCTGAGTGTCTCTGGAGCCACCAGAATCACACAATCGTACAATACTTTTACCTCTTCCAAAAAAAAATTATTATTACAACTTCATAGTCCCAACATTACAACCCTAGGAAAAGGTTTCAAAAACTTAAGGGTGGCACAATAATTCCCAAAATATTGTACACAACAGAACAAAGACAATCTCATACCTTGATGCAAATTCTATGGTTCGAAACCTTAGGAAGCCAATGATGACAAGTGCCAAACTTTTTGGAAGACGACAAGGAAAAAAAAACAAGGCTGAAAAATAACTAAGACCTACAGGATTGAAGCCAAAATCTTTAGAATGAAAACCTACTAGAAAGAGGAAATGATGAATAAAAACCTGGTAGGACAGTGGGACAGAATCCAATAAGAGAAATTGAGATCCCTCCCTCATGGTCATCGATTTTATACCTGAAAGTGGCATAGGATATTAATATTTACGTAGAAAAACCCTTATGCATGTAATAGTGTGAAATCAAACCAAAATTACTATCAGAAAAGAGTAATATCTTGTACATGCAAGCTCTCTAGTGAGAGGAAAACTGCCATCCAGTAGACAACAAACATTGTAAGCTGCAACAATCACACCATGCGAAGGAATTATATAAAACAATGGGCTGTAGGAAGTATTACCTCATAAAGAAATGGCTTAAAAATGATAGAAGATAAGAAACCCCATGGGAGTAGTTTTAACCCCATCATGCCGCAAGAGAACTTTGTGATACAAAATCCAAGAGGTTTTCATGAGAAATGAAGTTAATAAAAATTCAAACGCAAATAAAGAAAGCAATTAATATGTGAGAAGGTATACCTATAGAGCTAGTTTTATGCCAAGAAACACATGTAGCAGAATGAACTAGGGTTTCAATGTTACAAAGCCCATTTCCTCAGGCACAAAGAGGAAAATGATTAACCTTTTGGCAAGGGAGAGGCAAAATAGTTACCCTAATATCCTCAATTAAATAGTCACAATCTTAGCTTATTGGTGAAGAGTAGAAGCTATGTCTCACTCATAAGAAGGTTGCTTTTGGGAAATCATAATATTAATGAGAAGGCTTCTTACGAGTTGCACTGGGGAAGTCATATATAATAATTACTTTTTCTTAACACAATTGGTAAAATGTGCAAAATAAGGTTACATGTAAAGTCCAATTATGATAGCTTTCTTAATCAACCTCAAGAGAAAGACCTAAGAAAAATTACAAAAATTAGGCATTCTGAAAGTAAGAACTCCCTAAACAAAAAAAATAGGGATTGTGAAAGTAAGAACTAAATTATTATGCATACAACACTAAAAAACTTGAAAATCCTAGAATACATCAAAAGAAACAACATTATCCAAAGTAATTGCAAAGTTCAATTATGATATTTCACTTTGTTCTCTACGACAACTAAAACATTTCAATTTTTCCTACGTGGATAAAGATAACTCCATTTGTGCTTACCTCCTTTACTGCAGTTAAAAATTGACATTTGTGTAAATTAACAATAAAATATGATCACCACTCTTTCTTAGTCAATGGATGTATATTTTTTGCAACTTGGAAAATTTTAATCAAGCAGTAAAACAAATTCGCATACATATGGCTGTGCTTAAAGATTTCCCCAACATGACATTGGGAACAATGAACGTTCAGCATTACCAGCATTCAGGTGCATATTCAACAAATGTATAAAGATTTAATATCAAAAAATATAAAAAAAAATGGTAATATCAGAAATTAGAGAAATAGTTGTAATCTGCTTGTGCAAGATTAAAATTTCTCCATTATTTATAAATAAAAGATACAATTTTCACAAAGTTCAAGAATTTAAGTTATAATCTTAATTCAATCTTATCGAAAGGCTACATTTCTTATGTCAAGCTTGTGCAACTTAAACCGAAATTAGAACTCCAAATCGCTCCTATGCATGGACTCCGGATAGCTCTGTTTAACGCCTTCAAATTTCTAAGACAAAAGTGAACTTGATAATTACACAAAATCACGATTTTTAAAGAAAAGGAATACTCAGGGGTCTGCCGACAGCAGTGATATATATGAAAAAAACTAAACTTTATATTAAAGCAAAATAAATGAAATATTGATACCGAAATATAGACAAGACGCACAAAAGGTCATGGATATAAAACCATCAGAGCTTGTTTCAATATTTTCCAACCAACTCTGCTATCTAAATTTAACGCACAATGGCGTATTTCAGAGAGCTACTGACCTTTCCAAACACATAAGAATGACATCTAGGTTCGTGAATTCGATAGTGCTAATTAACATAATATAAATAACCAATGAGAACAGGGACAGGTAAGGGAAATGGATCTAAATGGGTTTCCTGGTCAAGTTTAACGTAGCACAGGTCAAACATATCGTAGTCAGTTATGTTGACCTATATGCACTAATAGAAACTAAAAGCTTAAGCGTGTAGTTTTCATTTAGCAAAACAAGAAAATAACGAAAAATGCAACTGTTAACCAAGAAATTTGTATTTCAACATTAAATTACATCAAGCCAAAAACATTTTGAAGAATTTTCATTAATATGCCTTGCAATTTATCATTATTCCATAACCAAAATGAAAAATATATATTCAACTAAGATACAAGTGGAAATGGAAGGGATTGAAATAGATTACCTGTTTTTGTGTCCTTTCGTTTGTTGCTTTTCATTATTAGAAATTATGAGAGAGCAGAAACGCACAGGAATAACACACAATAATAATTTCTATATTGCATAATCAGAGATACATCAAATATATATAGTTAAACTAATGCTAATCATAGAGAGAGAAGTTGAGAGAATCTCTCAACTTCCTCAACAACCCAATCTAAACTAAGTAAGCACAATAATGGAGGCATTATCTCTAACACCCCCCTTTAATGCCTACATTACAAAAATGGAGAACATACTAATTTAATACAAACATTTGTCTGCTCTGGTCTTCATTAACATTTGTACCCACTCTGAGATCTCATAGGAAACGCTCTTTTCTCCACCATTTTCGAGCTACCATTCAACCCATTTAAAATACATTTGTTTCTGACCAGCAATAATGAACTTTGCAAGATCAACAATATTGACAACTCGGCTCGTCGGGGCTTCCGCGATAAGAGCTGACAAGTGATGAACCATCCTATGGACCAATCACCATCTGTCGGATATTTCGCTTTCGGCTATCCATCAGTGGCTAGGAAAATGGTCTGAATACTAAATGTGTTCAAGAGCTAATCTAACAACTTGACCTGCTTCTCATACTGTAACCTGTAACTGATGCTCCTTGGCCCGTAGCACAACAAGATCAGCATATAACAAATTCACACAATCAAATTAGTCAATTGTTCTCTCGTCCCTGTAGGACGTCAAGAACGACTAATTTAAATAATGCTAATTTGTTCAATAATTGGTTCTCTAATACACAAATCTCATAACAACAACCCAACAAAACAAATATAATGAACTTCAAACACCGTGCTATTCCCCTCCATCAACATGAGCAACCTTCACATGATTAATTTTATTAGCTCCCATAAAGGAGAGACGAATAGTAGGATTATGTCAAGCGTATTACCGACGCCCTTTCTCTCTGCAAACACATTTCTGAAGCCTCTAGTTTCGGATGTGCTCTTGAAGAAGATAAGCACCAATTATGAGACTAATAATAACACCACGAAAGAAGTTCAAAATTATAGATGGTAAGTTCAAAAAAGAGATAAGGTACTAGGAGTGAAGTCAGCATATTTGTCCGCCAGTTTGTCCGGTCCAGCACTAACAAGTATATGGCGGCAAGCCATTGCAGCAAGCTAGTGATGATGCCTGTTCAAGCAAGGAACGAACAATGAGCGAGGTGAGATACAACGCACATCCGTAGTTGCTTCCTTTACGCATCCACTCTACTGAGCTTGCACGCAACTGGACATTATTCCTGATACGATGGGACCCTCTGTTTCTGCCAGCGGCAGCCCTAGAAGCCGATTTCTGGGACACAATCTGGCCATCTCGTCCCGCAGAATCAAATGGGTTCCTGACGTGGCCTCTATTAATCCTATTAACCACATCATCATCTTCTCCTTTTATTGAATCTCTGCCGCTATCTGCAGAACACTTTGGCTGCAAACTGGAGAAGCTCCTCTATTCTTAAATTCATTGGACGTAATATAAAGCGGATGGCATTATCTGTTTGCAATAGATGCCGTCTCCAGGCTCTTTGCTACACGGAGTTTATGAAAGGATCCTTTTGTTCGTAACGACAAAAATGTAGTGCATATTCCTTCGTTTTATTCTCATATCAACGCAGGGTCTTGTTTTATCAGGCGTTGAATATTTCGATCCACAACTCGTGGGTGTATATTCCTTCGTTTTATTCTCATATCAACGCAGGCTCTTGTTTTATCAGGCGTTGAATATTTCGATCCGCAACTCCTATGACATAAGTGGAAAACCCAACGGCAAATGCAGCTTCTTCATGGCAGCTTTTGAAAGCGAAATCCTGTCACGCCTCCACCGATTTCAATTATTCCAGCTGGCAGCAGCACACGCTTCTGGAACTGCTTGGAATCTCTCATCTATTTTAGCAATTGTTGTTTCAGAGTTCGAATCTTGTAGCAGATATGAATGACGCCAATTCCGACCGCCACAACTCTACAATCGCAGGCATCCTTTTCTGTTTTCACCGTAGGCAGCCCTGCTAGTAAACAATGGACACACACTCTTATAAACAAAATAATTCAACACTTTTAATCTAGGTACAAAGAACCTCTCTCAAAATATTTCATCTTCGTGGGCACTCCCGTGAGGGATTAAGCCCAACTAGGCTCTGATACCATATTAGAAATTATGAGAGAGCAGAAACGCACAGGAATAACACACAATAATAATTTCTATATTGCATAATCAGAGATACACCAAATATATATAGTTAAAATAATGCTAATCTTAGAGAGAGAAGTTGAGAGAATCTCTCAACTTCCTCAACAACCCAATCTAAACTATGTAAGCACAACAATGAAGGCATTATCTCAAACATTCATTTGAATTACTAGAATCACTTTTCAATTCCGGAAATTGTAGTAATCCCAAACCAGCATTGAGGACGAGAGCCGAAGCCCACCTCATATAAGTCCCCGAATTCGAACCCCAGTGATATTTCGAAGATTCATATTGGTGAAGGAAATCTCTCGGCAAGCCCTGATCCATTGAACTCGTCAACGACCGAAAGAATGTCCGCCAAGCATTGCATTCCATTGAGAAGAGTCGGAAAACCGACTTCAATGCCTTATTTAGTGCCATATCTATGATCATAAAACTATTTTCAATGAACACAAAATATAAGATGGCGTCTTAACTTTTCGTATTTCTAAATTTATTAGAAATTTCCCATTCTAGTATGTGGGAAACTAGTTTTAATTAGCAATTTTCATTGTTTTCAATTAGTTTCCATTTCTAATGCCATACAAATTTAACGGTGGAAAATGTGTTTGGAATCAACGGCAGAAAATAAAAAGGTTGACTATGATGAGGTTGGAATGATTCAAAAATAAACACCTTTGGTGTAAAAATGCAGCAACATGTGCTTCGAAAATAAGTGATTACTCATACTTGTAAAATATTCAGCCAATAAGCACAATTTCTACATTTAAAAATAACCTAACGTTGGGATTTAGAAAAAGCAATTAAAGGATTTTCAAAATAAATAAAAATAGGTTTCTGCAACAAAATTAGCAAAATCAATAAAGAAAAAGTATGATGAAAACTAGAGAAGGAAAAATCAGTAAAAATCAGTGTAATATGCATCTACTTTTATTTTAGTGAAATCGATAAAGAAAAAATATGAAGCAATTTAGACAACTAAAAAAGAGTGGAATATATAACTACTTTTATTTTAGAAGAAGCACAAAGCTTAAATTTTATTAATATTATTATTTTAATAAATGTTTTTAAAACTACATCAAAAATTCACAAAAATTATTAAAAAAAAAGAATTTTTATTTTTTTTGAAAATAATATTTTATTTTTTGAAATTTATTTTAATATGAATTTTTGAAAAAATTTGTAAGCTTTTTGTTTTTAATATACTTTGAAGTTTCTTTGTTTTTGTTTTTTGTTTTTTTTTTACTAAAAACAATAAAACATTGCCTTGGGCAAGGAAAAACGTAATAATATTGTTTTTAATATTAAGTCAATTAACAAAATAATAAAAATTAATGATAATAATAAGAGCTTTTTAGTACTTGCCTCCTATGTAAAAATTAAAGAATATGGGTAGAATGTGATCATATAAGTTAGTGATATTAACTGTATGAATTAGGCACCACAACCTTGGTGGAGAGGGAATCTAATTGCTAATAATTTATTGGTACATGATAACATAAATTTATGAACCAAAGGTTGGTAACAATTAAATAATTGGGAAGATTCCACAAAAGTACGACAATTTTTTCTCTCACTTAAAGCATCATATCATCCTGTGATTTGCAATACAATGTTTTATTTTGGAGACAATATTCCACCAATCGACTATGTAACCAACATTGCTTAGCAAGGATCGGGAGGATGGAATCATGATGCGGGGCCAAAACCCTAACCATGGCGGTAGGAGTCGTTTTCACAAGACCTGAATCACGATTCAGGCGATGGTACGAAGGAGGAAGTGGCGCGACATCCATCCTGGGCTGTCAGAATACGACAAACATTAGTGTCCTCCGCAGCTGCCCTATGTTGTCGCTTCTAGAGACGACTTTGAGTTGTATAAAGACCAGTGCCTAGGACATATTAAATGCAAGGAGCATATGACTCAACTGATTTAGTTGACAATGTTAGGCTCTCATGCTACTATTCACTGAGATGAATGGTTTTAATAAGGGTGGAACCAAGAACCCAAAGTTAAACACAACAACTAGGAAAACTGCAGAAACTGAGTACAAACTGCAAATAATAAATGCATCAGATAGCTTTAAGACAGAATTTTGTAAAGGGATCCGACTTCTAAAATGAACACACAAATATCAAGTTATATGTGAGCGATGACTACGACAGAAGATGTAGTAAGATACCAACTATAACCAGGCTTATTCAAGTATAAGAATCCATATATACTGGGCCTATGCAAAGATAAGAATCCATATATCTAGACTCGTACAAAGATAACAATCCATTGTAGTTAATATCAGAAGAAAGGTGGAAGAGATAGGAAATGAAACAAAGTATCATGCCTGAGCCATATTTAAAGCGCTATGGATGAGTAAATATGAGTATCTGCTATCATAAATTCATATTCAAACATGGGAGAACTTGCATTCCAGAACATTAGATACAAGAAATGTGCAAAGAAAAAAAATGAAAATTTGTATTAAAAACATGGATAAGAGTTACAAATTGTGAATCATCCAAAGCGAAATCCCCAATTCTAGAAAATCTTCTTATTACTGAATCCCTACGGGCTCTTCAAACATCTACTATCAAATTTCATACAAAATACATACAAAACACTCGAACTAGTGAGTCCTTTGGAAAATCTGGAACCTTTTGTTAGTGTTGTCTTCCAGTTTTTATAACCTCTGATTCCTAAGCGCGAGAAGATATTTTGGGAAAATATCTTCCTCGCGTGCTTGTATGTTGTTTAGGGTCTAAATCAAAAACAAAAACCATGATGAGGTAGAACTACCTCTCATCATCTTACAATGCAGGCCTAAAGCCATTTCTAACTGAAATGTAAACAAATTTACTAAATTGAAAGTGAAAACTGCAGGATTGAAATAAGGATTTCACCCTAAATGAAAAAGTGAAAAGAACACAAGGTAAAAAGGCCACGTGGGCCCAGTCATGCATGATCATTGCTGTTTGATGAGGCGGAGCTCCTGCTGCAGCTGGTGAAGGCAATACCGTTAGTCGTGGGAAGGAGTGGCCTTCTGTACTGGAGGGTGCGGTACTTCTAGTAATGGATGAATTGGCCTTCTGCTGATATATCTTTAATCTCTAATTCTCTTTAATAATTTTCATTAACCTTTATTGTTTGCTGACAGGTACTTTCTTTTTGCACTGGAGGGTTTTGCTGTGTAACCAATGCTTATGAAATAATTAGTTAAAACATGGAAATTAACCCTTTATGCCCCCTTTTGCCTTTGATCAGGTCTCTCAGGATCGTCACCCTTGGCCTTGAGTCACTGTGATTGGCTATGAGATGGCCAGCATACTTAAAATTCCATGAAAAACCCGCACAGACAACAAACCAAATTAAATAAATCTTGTGATGAGTGGTTGACTGCTTCAAAAGGCTTGGGTGAAGGCGGAGGAGCAGTGCGGAGGCAAGGAATGTAGCGGAGGTGTTTATGTGGTGAAAGCATAGTTTGAGAGGAAGTATGGGCACAAAATTAATAATAAGAAGTTTCGGGAACACTGGAGGTGGTATTCGCGCGAGGTTGAGGTGGTAAGCGGTTTGGGGAAAAATGAATGCGATATGGGTTGGAGGATGACACGTGTCTTATCAAAATCGCCCATTTTTCATGGAAAAAGTGCGATCAGGTTATTTGATGAAACAAATGTGAAAATGAATGGGAGATGTCTGATCTAGGCAATCTAGATCAACGACAGAGGAAGAACGTGATTGACGGACCTGTGCAGTCGGGTGAGACTGGCAATGACGTCTGCAATTTTGTCTTGTAGTGGGATGATCAGATGTGGGGTTATAAAAGCGGGAGTGATGTGGGTCGTTGGATCGAGATGAACATAAACGACGAGGATCAACTGTGGGGGCACTTGGGGGTACAGACGGGTTTGCGGACCGGGTGCCTCCACAGTGAATGTGCGTCGTAGATCTGGGTTGATCAGACAGTGGAGATTTTATCGGTAGAGGATGGAAATCAGCGGAGAACAGGGTTTGGGACGTGGAAAAGGGAGTCACCGAAGTGCGATGCCAATGGGGAAGGTGAGGAGCAATGAAACGGGGGTCATTAGATCTGGGAGAGATTAACGGCTAGGATTCCATCTGCGGGGGGTGAATATCGACAGTAAGAAATGGAGTGGAAACGAGGAAGAGCGATGCGTGATGTGCGACGGAGCGATGACCATTGGATCTGCGAAAGGAGATCAACGGTCAGGATCGCATCGAGGTATTACACATCGACGGAGAAATATAAAAGGCGGATGGAAACGGCGATGTGCGATGGATGGGGGCTGCGCGATGGAGCGATGACTGTTGGATCTACAAAAGGAGATCAACGGTTCAGATCGTGTCAAAGTTTCGCACATCAGTGGAAAAAGAGCTCAGGGACTAGAAATTTAGATGAAGTGAAGTGCGATGTGCAATAGGAAGGTGATGCGCGATGGCCATCGGATCTGTGCATATCGACGGTCAGGATCTCTTCGGCATAGATGGACCTTGATGGTGAATCAAAAGAGAAAATGAATGGATTTGGGAATCAGTGAAGTTCGATGGCCGAAGAGGGCTTAAGGACTTTTAGCTATCGGTCATAAAACGAGGTTATATGAGAAATGAGGGCCGAGGGCTTAAGCCGAAAGGAACTTAGAGGCCTGATATGTTAAAATGAGCACTTTTAAAGCTAAAAGGTGGATTTTAAGCCCTTTCAAAGGTTTCGATAGGTGAAAGATGGGTTTTGACAATCCATGCGATCATTATGATTTTTGCTTTGTAGTATAGGGCCCCTTATCATTAGACATTCAGACTTGCTGAGGGATTTCATAACAACACCCTACCAGGGAGAAGGTGCGAATGACTAGGTAAGTAGGGCTAGGATAGCAGTGTTAATGCTCACAAACCCTAAACCTACTTCTCTATGGAAGTGTGAGCACGCAGTTTCGAGTTTGAAGGAGTTTTTACACTTTCATAGGTTTTTGTTTGCCACTAAAGTTCACATAAAATATGGTTAATGAATGTGATTCAGTAGATTTAGACTTGATGTCAGAAGACCTATTAGCTATTTGGGGACACGAAGTGTTGACGAATAACTTGGAGCAGTATATTTCAGCATTCTGTGAAGCATGCCTGAAAAACAAAGATCTAGGAGGGGCCTGGGACATTTCGAATGGTGTAACACTCTTAGAAGAAAGTTTATAGAGCACTTTCAACCGTGCCTGGAAGGAAGAGCATTATCCAAGGTTTTTTCAGCACTTGACAAACCCTAGGAAGGAAGGAACTGTGAAAGCTGTGACAAACCTACAAAACCCTCTTCTGCTAGGTATTTCCTTGATCCTGTTTTTCTATGGGGGGTGGAAGACATAGTAGCAACTTATGGCTTTTAGAGCTCTATAAGTCTCAATGGTTTCTTGGGAGAGAGCCACATATTTCAGGATCCGGGCAGAGGAGCCCACTTGGTCACTCCTAGTCCACAAAAAAACCCCCATCAGTGGCAGGGAATATTTTTTCTCGAAAATCTCCTCTTCTTGCAGGGGAGTGAAGCAGCGGGTTCATGGCCAGAGGTAGGTGATGGTTTGATTCAAAACCTTATTGTCTTGCGGTAGACTACATTTGGACGTGCAAGAGTTTAGCATTTTTAGCCTCTACTTGAGGAGCAGGGAAGGTGTTTAGGAACCTAGAAAGGTGAGGAATTGCAAGAGGTAGTTGGGGCTACTAGAATACAAGAAGAAGGAGACCCTTTATGGGAGACTACACATCAGTTTTCGGAAGGGCGACTTGGGTCGCCCGTTCTTGAAGGACCAGATGCTGACGAAAGGTCATTGGAGGGTGAGGAAGGAGGAAGAAGTGAGGTTGCAAGAAAAAAGAGAAAGAAGACCAAGCTAATCAGAAAGAAGGAGTAGAGTCCATGCTATGTCTTTGGAGTGGATAATTCGAATTGACGAAGTAATGGAAGCAACAAAAACTATCCTAGTAGGTAGGGTTAGATGAAGGAGGTCAATTACATCTCATAATGGGAAGCTTTGGCATGGGTGGATGCCCTTGGGAGTCCTACGGAAATCATAACATTAGCTCGGGGTTGGTTCATGATCAAATTTGAGAAAAAGGAGCATCTACAATGGGTAATAGAACAAAACTGGAACTTCAGGAAATGACCTATTCTATTCAAGAAACAGACGTCACTGTTTGATGCACAAAGGGAAAAAATTGAAGAAACTCCATAATGCGTAAAGCTTCCAAGGTTACCAATCCCTCTCTGGATGTATTCAACATTCAAATCTATTGGGAACACTTTGGGATAGTTGCTTGAAGCAAATCAGTCTTTCCAACAGAATATGGACCCGAGTCCTGCTAGAATCTTGGTCAATTTAAACCCAAAAGAAGGACTAGCAGAAGAAATGCACTCAAATATAAGGAACTAGAGTTCACTCAGACACTGGAGTATGCACACATGCCCTTTTAGTGCCACAGATGTCATAATTATGGCCATCTGGCAAAGGATTGTCCGGTTGGACACAGAAGGAGAAGGAAAAGGAAAAGGATAAACTAAGGGCCAGTTATGCCCCCGATTAAATAAGAGCCCAGAGTATCTGAGGGGGAAATGATGGAAGGGGTTGAAGGATCAGGTGACAACTTGACAGAAACAACTCCTACTGAATTTATGGCCCATAAAAATAATCCTATATAAATGGAGCAAGATCCGGAGAAACCTCAAGCATCCTCTCCCTTCTATGAACCTGAGATTGCGACATCTTTTCAGGAGGGTATGATACTGGTCTCTTCCTCCCCACATTTATCCTCTTTATGTACTTATGTTTTTGCTATTTCAAGGCCAGATCCTTCTAGGCCATCTCAAATGGAATCTATGCAAATGCATGATGTTATAAAGTATTTGGATAGTATCATAACCTCCATCCTTGATGTCCCCTTGGAAGAACCCTCTGTACCAAGACATGAAGCGCCTACTCCACAGTCTAGTATCCCTGAAAAACCCCCTTATATTTTAATATCTTTGATGAAGAAACCCATGAATGAGGAGGTAATTGGAGGTTTGGAGTCTCTACCAATTTTGGTAGGCCCTAGAAAGACGAGGGGTAGGAAATCCAACCTCTCAAGGGCACAGGCTAGAGCCAAAATTGACATAGCAGATGGGAAGAAGCGTTCCCTATCCGGGGTGCTTAGAGAAGCGTAGAACCCCTCCCTGGTTTATCGATGATCATCCTCTCATTCAATTGTAGGGGTTTTCCTAGTAAACTCAAAAAATTAGCACTTAGGGCTCTGATGAAATCCTATAAGCCATAGGTCCTTATGTTATAGGAGACTTTGGGGATGGGGGAGGAAGTTGTTGGAGCACTGGCTAGGATGTTCCCGGGGTGGAATTTTCAGGCTCTAGATGCCCAAGGAAGGTCTGGGGTTTTGTCGATGGGAATAAAATTTGGAAGGCTGAAGGAAATATCCACTTGGGGCTTCGAAAATGCTTTAGCCATGGAGGTCTGTTCAAATGATATTTTTCACCCTCTTCTACTTTTAAATTTTTATGGTCTTTGTCTGGATAGGGTGCAGTATTGGAACAATCTCTTCGCAAAGTCCCGCATGAAAAACCCTAACCTCATTCTGGGAGGAGATCTAAATTTTTCTTTGGAGATATCTGAATCTTGGGGCCCTTCTGCGCATGCACACCCCCTCACTGACATTTTCCTCAACAAGCTGGTATCCTCTCACCTAGTCGATGCAAACCTGGTCAAACCCAATCCTACTTGGAGGAACAAAAGAATAGGTGAGGATAGGGTGGCAAAGAAGCTGGAACATTTTCTCCTTAACGAAGAGCTGGTTTCCTGATCCTCTGTTTTTACACATTGGGTTGGGGAAGGGGTTATATCTGACCACCTGCCCATCCTCCTAGAGATCAAAAGTCCTTATAAAAAACTGGGGGCAGCCTTGAAGTTCAACTCTTCCTGGCTCAAATATTAATATCTCAACCTTTTGTTCCATGATAGCTGGAGGAAGGGAGGGATGAATGAGCTGGGTAGTATGACATCGCTTTTTATGGAGAACCTCAAGACAATGAAAAAAGATGCATTGGAATGGGAAAAGGCCAAAAAAATCAAGGAGGAGGAAGATATGCAGAAGATAAATGAAGAACTTGACTTCCTTGAAAGAATGGAGGGTGCGGGTTATGCCTCCATTGAATCAAGGGATAGAGTAAAGAGTCTTGAAACATCAAGAAATAAAATTTTGCCGAAAAAGGAAGAAAGGTGGCGACTCAACAGCAGAGCCATTTGGCTGACTGCAGGGGATAAAAATACAAAAATTTTCCAGAATTATGCCGAAGGAAGACAAAATATTGATACTATTTGGGGGATGCAAACGGAGGAAGGAAGTATTGTTCAATATTTCAAGGAGTTATCTCTTTTGGGATGTAAGCATTTCAAAACCATTTTGAAAGCCCCTGCGAAGGTTTCTATAACTGAAGTGATCAGGGTAAGTCATTTTTTTCCCAAATATATAGAAGAAGAAGGGAATGACAGTATAATGAAGCCTGTATTGAAAGAGGAGGTGGAAGGGATCCTCAAGGAAATTCAGAAAGACAAAAGCCCAGTGCTTGACAGATGGACGATCGAATTCTTCCAACATTTCTTCGAATCTTTGGGAGACGACCTGCTAGCAGTGGTTGAAGATTCAAGGTGCATGGGTACCATCTATCAACTAATCAACTCCACTTTCCTCATCCTCATTCCCAAGAAGGAGGATCCAAAATCCTTAATTCGTTGATTTCATACCTATCTCTCTATGTACGTGCATATATAAAATCATCACAAAGGTGATAGCAACTTGTCTAAAACCTTTCCTCTCTTGAAACATCTCTTTCGAACAATTTGGCTTCCTGGATGGAAGGAAAATTCATGAGGCAGTAGGGGGTGGCACAGGAAACTATTCACAGTTTGAGAAGAATCTGGAAAAAAGGAGCCATTGTTAAAATCAATCTATCCAAGGCTTATGACAGAATTAGTTGGATGTATCTTTGTCTACTCCTGACTCATATTGGATTTAGGATTGATTTCATCAACTGGGTGATGGAGTGTATCCCATCTACCAGTATTTCCATCTTGATCAATGGAGCTACTACTTGATTTTTTCAAATTCAAAGAGGCCTCTGTTAGGGATGCCCTTTATCTCCCCCTCCTCTTTATACTTTTTACGGAAGGGCTCAGTCTGATAATTAATGAAGCAAAAAGAAGGGGAGAGTTAAAAGGCATTAAGGTAGCTATCAACCTCTTCAAAACCCATCTTCTCTTTGGAGATGATATCCTCATTTTTAGTAATGGAAGCATAGAAGATATCCAAAGGATAAAAGATGTGTTGGACCTCTTCTTAAAGGCTACCTTATTAAGCATAAACAATCAGAAATCCTCCATTACCATGGAAGGTCTATCCCGATCTGAAGCCAGTAGAATATTAGATGTGCTACCTTTTGAATTAAAATCCCTACATGACATTTTCAAATATCTGGGTTTTCAACTAAAGTCGGATTCTTATCGAATACAAGATTGGCACTAGCTTGTGGCAAAAAATTATTCTAGGATGAACCACTGGAGTTTTAAATGGATCTCTCAAGCAGGGGGGCTTGTGCTAATCAAATCTATTGCTATGGCCATCCTATTTTACTGGGAAGCCCTTTCATGGGTTCAAAAAAGAATCCTTTCTTCAATCAACAAACTCTGAAGCAGGTTATTATGGTCGGGGTCAATGTTAGAACAAGTAATGCACTGGGTGGCATGGGAGAAAATAGTGCAACCAAAGGCCTGGGGAGGTTGGGGAATCAAGGAGCTCCCTTCCTTCACCATTTCTCTGGTAGAAAAACTGGGCTAGAGACTCATCACCTTGGAAAATATATGGTCGCAAGTAATTAAAGGGAAATACATTTACCTGATACCAATAAATGAATAGATGCGCCTCCCCACTAAAAAATTGAAAAATGGTTCGATTGTCTCGAAGGAAATGCTGGAATATGTCAAGATAATTGAATAGGGACTGGCTTGTTGGGGATGGTGCTTAGGTAAGGCTGGGCCGTGATCCATGGGTGGGGTGAAATGAGGGTTATGCTCTCTCTAGAGAACTGACTGAGCATCTGGATCAATGAGGCTTTAGCACTTTGAGCCATATTGCCCAGCATGGTCAGAAAACCATGTGGGGACAAGCATGGATGGAAGGAGAGGCTCTTCAACTTGAATACATGTGGAAACAGGAGTTGCAGGGGTTCTTCAGTGAGTTACACAGATCAAATGTCAGAATTCAGGAGACACCGGATGAGATTAGGTGGGTTCACTCCCCCTCAGGTCATTACACTCTGAAATTCAAATACAAATGGCTAATTTCACAGAAAGGCTGGGAGGAGCTGGAGTGTTGGTTTAAATCTTTCTAGGAGCTAAAAGGTCCAGTGAAATCAAAACTATTTTTCTAGTGCATTCTACAGAACAAAGTTCCCTCCTGGGATTTCCTACAACGTAGGGGAAAGATTGATCCTGGTTGGTGATCTTTGTGAAAGTCTAGGCAAGAGTCTGTACACCATATATTTGTCAATTGTACTTTTAATATCAGTCTTTGGAATGAAACCTTGAGGCTCCTTAAGTTTTCTCATAAATGCGAAGGTCAAACCATCTCGGAAGCATGGCAAAGATGGTGGTAGGAATCACCAAATGAAAGGGTGAGGAACATCCCTCTCATTGTAGCATGTGGAACCTCGATTGCAAGAAATCGAGTCATTTTTCAAGACATCTCGTTTCCTATCAATGTACTAGCAGTGGAAGGAGTATCTATATTTGAATTCATTCCCATCCCTACGAAGTCCCAACATGTGAGAGCCATACAAGTGGAAGAAATTAGGGGAGACATCCCATGGGCATATTTTAATGGGGCATATGACCCACAAAATAGGTGTGGAGTAGGCCTCACCATACACTTTCCCTCTGGGAATGTGTACAAAGATTCGATTGGTCTCGGGCCTGGTACAAATAACTTTGCAGAACTTAAAGCTCTTCATCTCCTTTTGTGTCGTCTCTCCTATTTTGAGCTGAGAGAAGCCAAGATTTCTGGCGAGTCTATGAATATCATAAAATGGTTTAACAGATCTCAAAGATGCCTAAATTTTATCTTGACTCCTTTATTATATGAGGTTTTGGTTTTAAAATCCTATTTTAATCAAATCTATGCTTTTCACATTTACAGGGAACAAAACTATGAAGCAGACCTCCTATCTAAGGAGGGTATTTAGCAAGATATGGGGCTCTGGGTAGCAAAAGAGTTTGATGGAGAGCTGGTTCAAATCATGGAACAACCTCCTTTTTCCAGCTATAATCTTACATCTAGTTACTTTTACTTGTTTTTTCTGGTTTAGCATGTAAATCTGTCCAAAACTTATGTTTTCAATGTTTATTGTGCATTTATACAACAACACTCAAATTTACTCTAAAATTCGCACTCTCTATGTTTCAGATTGTTTTCCTCTTAAGAGGAGATCTCGGAGACAGGCGTGATTTTCTTTTTGTTTTTTTATTGGAATATAAAACTCAATATCTCGAAAGGTGTCTACCATTCAGGTTTTGTTTTGTGGGAAGCAAACAACAACAAGTCTGTTTTCAACCCCTGTTTAGGGAGTTTTTTCATATTTTTAGGCAAGCCCAGGGGCTGGAAGCAGTTGTTTCTTTAAATAAAGTTTTTTAAAGGACTCAGAGGAATGGTCAAAAACGTTTTCCTCCTAATAAACCATAACTCCATCGTTTTTTCCTTTCTTAAGGGAGAAAACATGCAATTCATTGAATGCCATGCGCATATACTATGTAACCTTCTATATACTCAATAGAATTTTTGATTTTTTCTTTGGAAAAAAACAATTAAATAATTAAACTATTAAAAAAAGATTATGATGAACAAAATATATTAATGGAAAAAGGTGAAATTTTTTGTTACAAGAAAAAAAAAAAAGAATGATTATAGGTTAATAAATATTTATTGTTAAAAATAGATATCATAATAAATGGATAGAAAATATTAATTATGGAAAAATCGATATATTTAGATATTCTTTAGCTAATTAATTTATGAGGACACTTACGGACTAGACTACTATTAGAAAGAATACAACAATTAAAAGAAATAAAT
The DNA here is from genome assembly GCA_034641835.2 of Pinus albicaulis. Taxonomy (NCBI): domain Eukaryota; kingdom Viridiplantae; phylum Streptophyta; class Pinopsida; order Pinales; family Pinaceae; genus Pinus; species Pinus albicaulis. The sequence continues at coordinate 1,167,832,704 of CM076577.1, forward strand.
ATTATAGGTTAATAATTATTTATATAAAAAGTAAGTATGATAAATTATAATGAATGGAAAGAAAATATTAAGTACGAAAAAATCAATATATTAATTTATTTTTTTGTGGCTATAAAATTTTTAGGACATTTGGTGATTAGAGAGTTCCATTTTTTTTTAACAATTTTTAATTATCATAAATTGATTTTAAACCACATAAAATTAGGTATCCACCAATAAAAAATTAGAAATTTAAATTTAAAAAATTCCAAAATTAATTTTGAATTTCTAAAAAAAATTAATGTTTAATTTTACCAAAAAACTTTGTAAATAGTTTTTAAAAATTTGCAAATTAATAATGAGGCCAAGCATTTTGACCCAAACTAATTACAATATACTCTTCCTTTTGCAAGTATAATATTATATCCATACCATAGCTCTAGTACAATTTATACAATATGAAATAAAAATATTATTAGTTTATTTAATGAAATCAAGAACACGTTAGGTGTTCGAGGGCTTACAAACCACCATGGGATTGTCTTATCATTTCATTATTTTTCTTGGTCGATATGTGAGGGTGCAAGGTGTCCATTTAACCATTTATTTGGAATTTAGATGCCATTGGATAGGATATTACATTATTAATTGAGGGACAAGCATGTACAAGATGTTATGTGCATCTACAAGATGTTATTTTTATGTGTCTGACATTAAAATTATTATTAGAGAAGTGTGCATAGTGTTAGGCTTTATGTGGATGTTGGCAGTATTATAGGGAATATTATTGAACCAACATTTAACCTTCAATCTATGAGTTCGTGAACTTAGCACTATGAATGCAAGTGAGAGCCCCTGGAAACCTGCAAATCAAATTCTAGTCTAACTTGTGCATCAATATTAACAAATTAAATTGAATCCTACACTTCAAAGGAAACTTGAGAAAAACACCAATCAGGGCAACTGAAAACAAGCTTTGATCAAACATTTGAAAAGTAAAAGGAAAACCTACACTATTAGCAATTGCAAACGGTAATCCTAATTATTGGAAAAGAGAAGGTAAATAATAACTATTGTTTGATCGGAAACCAAACAATGCATGAACAACATTGAAAAGGAACATTGTAAATGCTGAAATAAATTCAAGATAAATTCAAAACCATTCTTTGTGCAAATAAAATTAAGAAACAGAAGCACAAAAAAACATCATAACAAGTCTGCACTAATTCTGCCTCATCTATCACTCTGCAACAAAATACTTTAATAAATTAAGATCTAATTTACTAAAAGTATCATCAATCATTATTAAATATGTTCACTGTGTAAGTATATTGTGTGGACAAGGTTGAAGCAAAAAACACTCTCGCTCATACCGTAGCAATTATCATTTCTTTGAAAATAATGTCACCTGGGAGAAAAAAATCAAATGGACATTCAAAAGAGAAATGTATCAACTCACGGTTAACATTTATCAGGAAGAAAAATGTATTTCTTACTACATGATTCAAAATCATTTCCAGTAATGATAAGTAGTGTAGGCAGATCTAATTCTTAAGCCCTCAACATGTTTTGGGACCAATGTGAATATTAAAAACTTAGAATCATTTCGATGAATAAAAATCACACCTACCCCTTGTTGGCGAGGGAAAATTTCTCTCAAGCAAGACCTAGGTTTGGATTAGAGGCCAACAAGGGTTTCCGCTATAGTCTAGCACCATGCCGACATTTTCACTCTGCTCCGAGGAGAAGAGAGTCTCACCGAGGTGTATCCGACCTTACTAAGGTTGGGATCAGATTGATATCAGTCTAGCGGATTAAATATGTATATGAACCAGAACTACCTCAGAGCTTAAGCAAACACAACACTAACTGGGTGATATTCTTTAGAAGCACATTCAGAAAGACAATCAATAAAATTTTTAAAATACTACAATATCAATCAATCTGGATTACAACATATATTTGAAACTTCAAACTCTAATCATTTTATAATTCAGTTATAGGCAACAGATAATTACAACGCTCTTTAACATGAGCTTTAATTGAACAGATTACAAAGAAGTCCTATCCAGTGGATTGGAACACAAAACTACAAAGAGATAGAAGATGGAACAACATTAACAAAGCTCTCCTACGGCTCCCTTTCCTTCATTCCATCTATGCCAACCTCTTTTCTTCACTGACCAGGTACCTATTTGTTCTACTGCTAGCGCAACTGACATTTCTTCCATTCTTCTCGCTCGGCCATCTTCTACCTCTCTCTGTTCATCGGGAGTTCTATTGCTTGTCTCCTGCCACATTCTTCTACCATCTGTGCTTGCTCCTGCAACAATTGTGCCACCTGTTCTTCATTCCTTCGCAACCTTGACAGCTCCCTACCTACCATGGTTGCATCCCTCCACGTACTATTCGCAGCTCAAAAGTATTTTATTTCAAAACAAGGGCCCCAACAGGCCCCGACCACAACCTATTGACTTGCCCCGAGTCAATTGCCTTTCACTATCTCTATCTCCATCGGTCTGCTCGGCCGTGTGTTCTGCTCTTCTTGTCCCCTTTCTCCCGACTGTCCAAACAAGGGCCCCAATTCTGGGACCTGTGTTAGAGTTGATGCCTTGAGCTCCTGAAAGGTAATCAAGGCATGATGCCATCCTTGCATGAGAAATTCAGTTTACGCTGTGACCTGTGTGACTGCTTCCTCCCCTGAAATAGGTGACAGGCTACCGAAAACATTTTGGATTTTCATATCGGCCTCGAAGACCAGTTTTTGCATTGTTTCGGTGCTGGTTTTTATCGACTAGCTCAGTTCCTGGAGAGCTTGCTTTGCTGCAGTTGATTTTTCTTCAATCTACTGTATCTGGACCTCTAGAGCGTCCTCTTGAGCATATATTTGGTCGAGTCTAGTAGGGTCTATGGCCTCCTGGATCTCCCTTGATACTTTTTGTAGCTGTAATGAAACTAGTTGAGACTTCAGTGTGAGCGAGGTTGAAAATTATTGTAGACTCTTCAGCAGGTCATACGCTTCTTTCGTTGCATTACTCAGAACTTCCTATATTTTTGTCACCTGGCTCTGTCTCTCTGATATCTGCTCTATGTATAAAATTGCTAGGTCTGGCAATGCGGGCTAGGTTTCCAATGCTGCTTTGAGTTCCTCGTTTTCCTGATGGAGGTTCGAACATGCCACCTTGATGTGGACCGTGCGTCTGACTATATCATTCTCCTTTATCCCTTCTGGTATTCGATTGTTGTTGGCCGTTACTGTGGGCTAAAAGTCTCAGAATATTCTTGTCACCGTCTCCACTTTTTCTTTTAGATTCCCCTTTTCTATCCTTAGCTGTTCACGCTCTTCAGTAAGGGTGTTAATTTTTAATTACTGTTGTTCGCATCTTTGCTGGAGCTCCACGTGAAGCCCTTCTACTTGCTGTGCTTCTCTCTGAATTAAATGGTATAGTTGGGCTGCTCCCCATGTCTCTACACTCTCAGCATCCAATTTTCCCTGATCTGGTCATCGTGCTTGAAGTGGTTGTCCGTTGGCGATATATTTTGCTAATTGTGCCTGCGGTGACTACGGTGGTGTTTTTTGTGGCAGCTTGTTACCAGAGTCGGCCATGTTCATATCGGGCGTCATTTCCTAGGCTGTTAGATTAGCCTGCTGGAGTGGATTCTGCTCGAGGAGCGAAGCACCTGTTTCTTCCATAAACTGTTCTATTTGATCTAAAAGCTTTGTGAACATAGCCTGCTGAACCAGGGTTTGGCTAACGAGGGGCACTTCTAGTGTACCCGAGTTAAATTCTACCTAGGGGTCCTCATTTGTTCTTCCTCTGACAATTGGTTCTGATATCGTGGCTGAGGAAGTGGAGTGCATGGTAATGGGTGGTTCCTGAATGGTGGATGACGCGGGGGCCAATGTTTGGTGAATGTGAGGTGGGGAGATGCAAATATTTAAGAAATCGAAGGGGTTGAAGGGTGGTAGCCCCCTGGTCACCTGGGGCTCCAAAATAGGCTCTTCCCTGATCAACACTCCTATACTCAAAGGTCGTGGCTGATCATCCCCGGTGAAATCAACCACTATACTAGATACTACGATCTTGGCCCTTTTTGCTTTTGGTGCCACTACTTGGGTTTTCCTAGCTTTGGTCTTCTAGACCAACACTGTAGTTGCTAGGGCCGGTGGGCTAAACAAAATGTTGGGCATTGGTGCTATTAGGGAAGATGGTCTAGAGTGAGATGCCTGAAATTTTGAAAATGTAGGGAATGTAGTGGAATCACTTGTTAATACTTGAACTACTTTATTTAAATTTTGTACCTTTGTGTTTAACTACTAAATGATTGGGGATAGCTACAACTGTGCCATCATAGTCACTGTCTACTCTGAAGTCTCTCCCGACAGTGGGTTTGGCAGCATCCCATTGAAGATATAAGTGTAGACCCCGCTTCTAACCTCCATCACTACTCTTGGCCACGAATAGACTTATGTGTGGAAGGTTGTTTCATCAATTTGGAACTTTAATGGCCTAATTTTGAAAGTAGATTCTGTATGCATGTTGGCCTGATAAAGGTTTGCTTGTGGGTAACTCCAAACCATATCAGCATGCTATAACCATCCAGCAGACTCCTTGGGATTCTTTGTTGACTCATCATAACATCAACCATTTGGATGTACCATATCCTGAAAGCTTCTGCGTTTAACTCCTTCGTGCTAGGATCCCCGGATACCTTCCAAGGCACGAACTTCATTGCCAATGGTTGTCCTGTTGCTATCTCCACAGGTACTTGAATGCCTGGAAACGTCCATTTCCACATTGCTAGTGCCATAATTAGATATCCGTAGATGAATCTAGTTGCCCTCTTGTAGTTTTCCTTGCAAGCTTCGAACAACTCGTTCAAAAAAATTAGCACCAGTTCAGCTGTGCCCCCTGGACACAATGCTCTGCAACCGAAATCGTATCCAGCGTGCATTCTCCTTTTGTATAGTGCCTCATTTTCTTACTTGCAATTAGGTAACAGGTGAAATTGACCTCTGGCTTGTTGATCAAGTTGATTTTGGCTCCATTCCCCCCCTCTTGGTGTCGTAATTTGTGTATTAGTAATTATCTCTAGTCTTCTTCTCCCTTTTGGATACAGTCTCGAATGCTGATGGGACATCCCTCCCTTCCATTGACAGTCTAGTTAACCTATTGATGTCCTCAAAATTAATCGAGATTTCTTTCCCTAGCCATAGCAAACAATTATGAATTCAGCTCAATAAGAACTTGGTGCATTACATTGCAGTGCCGGTAACATCGAACACTGAGAGATCTCTTAAGTTCTGTATGGTAGACTATTGAATGCCCCAGAACTCTAGTAGGACTCTCGTTGTTTGCTGCCCCGATTCGATGGCATAATTATCCATATATACTTGTCTCTTTGTTGCTGGAAACTCTAAAGAGTCTGTGAGTTCGGTGTCGATCAGTGAGGCACTGTCATATTTCCCCACTAATTATTCCATCTTTTGCACTCCATTAACTAGCTCTTTCTCTACAACTGCTGGTGTTGCTCTTGTCATTTTGGCTCTTCTCTGAAAAACCTGTAGAACAAATCCTTCTCTTTTCTTTTGAATTCCTTCTTCTGTGCACCTTCTCTGCTCTTCTTCTAGCTCTACTTCTCTTTCTCTCTTGGATGTTTTTGGTTCTATCTCAAATTTTTCCGGCATTCCCGCACTTCTTTGCATGCGGGTTATGTAATAAACCGGCACGAGTGAGGTTGACGAGACCCCATAACTAATCAATTTCCCCCTGGCCTCATCCATGGCTATGATTGTGTGATTAGTTACCAACTGAGGTGGGTTCTGAAATTGCTGACTGTGGCTTCGGGATTTGGGCAGACGCGACAGTTGGTGGTTATGCCTTATTATGGAAAATTTATTACGATATGGGTGATGCTAATTATGGAAATTATTTCCAAATCTTGGTAATCCTATAGATTGACATGGGTACTATGCGTAATGACGATGGGTTGATGTTCGACATGCTTTTCTATTTGACATGGATGACACGTTGGACACTACCCTTCCCCGGCCATAATTGATTGTATTGCGGTCTCCGCAACACAACTGTACTTATTTATCTGGTTTTGCTAAAGTGGAAATCCTATCTATGCTCTTCTCGGGTGTGAGAAATTTATTGATACTATTCTAACCTACTGACTCCTCTCGGTTGCGAGAGTTATTGGAATTGGAAATAAGTGACTTACTCTTGGTAGGGCTTCATGCGTGCGCCATTCGCCCATCCTTGTAGAACTTGGTCATCTAGCTGTGCTAATCGAACTGCTCCTGAATATTTTATTTCTACCACGTAGAATGGCCCTAGACAATGCATCTGTAGTTTCCCTGGGAATTTTTGGTACTTACTGTCGTAGAGTAAAACTTTTCCCCTGACCTCAAAAGTCTTGCGCTTTATGTGTCAGCCATGCCAAGCTTTCTGTCTTTCCTTCTGTACCATTTGGTGAAATTATGCTAAAAATCGTTCTTCTTCGAGGCATTGTAATTCATGCAGTCATTCCTTTAGCGAGTCCTCCTCTAATAGTTGGAGTGACGTTGCGACTAGGAGGATGGGTATGACTAATTATGTTGGGACTACTGCTTCTCTCCCGTATACTAGCTAGAATGGTGTTTGGTTGTTCAGTCGCTTTACCATTGTTCGATATGTCCATAAAGTTGTTGGTATTCGCTCATCCCAGTCATCTCGTTGCGCATTGCATATTTTTGTTAGGCCTTTCTCTAGTATTTTTTTGAATGCTTCTACTGCACCGTTGGCTTGCGGGTGGTACGGACTGCTTTTATGGTGCTGTACCATGAAGCTTCTAGTAGGGATTTAATGGTGTCATTGATAAAGTGTGTACCTTGGTCGCTTGTCAGGCTCTTTGGACAACCGAATAGGATGATTATATTTGCAAATATAAACCTGGCAGTAGTTTCTGCCATGCAATTTTTTACTGGCATTGCTTCTACCCACTTTTTCAAGTAATCTATTGTCATTATTATGTACCTTGCCTGTGAGTGCCTTTCACCTGGTGTAATAGGTCCTACAAAATCGACCACCCATTTTTCAAATGGCTACAGTAATTTTATCGAATGGATTGGAAGTTCATCTTTGTGGGATGGCCGTCCTGTCCGATGATATGCATCAAATTTCTTAACAAATGCTTTGATGTCTCTATGTACTGTCAGCCACCACAACCCTGCTTGTAGTACTTTTCTTATTGTCGGATTTGCTCCCACATGTCCTCCCATAATTCCACTATGGCATTCCCATAGTATAGCTTCCCTTTCGTGGTCCATGATGCATCTCCGAATAATATGGTCCAGTCCCATCTTATATAGGTGTCCTGCTATGAGTTGGTATTCTGCAGCACGAACTACTAGGGTCTTTTTTGGACTGATGTATACTCCCGTGGACACTTCCCTGTTATTAGATAGGTTGCTATTTGGTCCAAATATTTTGGGATGGCTTCTACTCTGAAAATATCAGTCTTTGGTAACTGATCATCTAGAGATCCTCCATTTTCTCCATTCTCTAGTTGAGACAGGTGATCAAGCCCTACGTTCAGTCTACCAGGTTTTACAATCACCACAAAGGTGAACTCATGGAAGAGTAGGAGCCATCTATAGATTATCCCTTCCAAGACCGGTTTATTTACCAAATATTTCAAAGTTGAGTGGTCTGTGAAAAATTTAAACGTGCCTCCTAACAGGTAGTGGTGGAAGTTATAAAGGGAATACACCATTGCCAATGCCTCACACTCTATTGTGGTGTAGTTCCATTCTGCCGTGGAAAATTTCTGACTTGCAAAATATACCGGGTGGTCAACGGTAGTGTCCCTTGGTTGTGCCAAGACTGCTCTAAGTGCAATGCTGGAAGCATCAATGTGCACATGAATTTTTTTTTCCCAATTTGGGTGAACTAATATTTTCGCACTTGCTAGTTTTTCTTTTAGGGTATTCAAGGTCGTTCTGCGATTCTCTATCCAGTTAAATTGCTCAGACTTCCGCAACAGTTTCTATAAAGGGACTGTTATCTTCACATAGTTGCGGATAAATAACCGGTAGTAACCTGTGTGGCCCAACAGTGATCTCAACTGTTTTACCATTTTTGGTGCCTCCATGTTGACTATCACTGCTACTTTGACTGGGTCCATGCAAACTCCTTGGGTACATACCACGTGTCCTAGCAGTGTTCCGAACGACGCTACAAAGATACACTTCTTTAGGTTCAATGAGATCTGAAGTTTCCTAAACCTATCAAACATTATTCTTAATAATGTTGCATGGTCTTTTAATAAGTTGTAGACTATCCAGTCATCCATATAGACCTCTAAGAACTTGTGGATGTACTCCCGGAAAGCAACTATCATGATACGAGAAAATACTGCAGGTGCATTTTTCAATCCGAATGGCATCACATTATAGGAGAAAGAGCCCCATTCAATGGTGAATGCTGTCTTTTTCTTATCTTCCTCTGCTATCCGCACTTGATGGTATCCTGAGAATCCATCCGTGAATGAATACGCCTCATTTCCCACAACATTGTCTAGGACCTCATCACTAAACGGAGTGGGAAATGGGTCATGGATACAGGCATTATTTAAGCTCTTACAATTGACACAGGCTCAGATCTCAGACTTATCATTTTTGTTCTGTATAACTATAGGAATTACCCAAACCACTTCCTCTGCTGGGAATATTAATCCTGCCTTTAAGATCTTGTCGATATTTGCCTTGAATTTTTCCTTCACCCTTGGATTCAGATGATATGGTCTATGTTTCACAGGCCTTGCGTTGGGCTTCAATATTATCCGCATCTCCCCCATATCCCCTTATATTCCCTTTAGGTCTACTACCGATGAAGGGAACAAGTCCTCATATTACTGCAACAGACTATGTATCTCCCTAATTGTCTGTTCATCCCAATAACCTTGAATGGTCACTAGTTTTGGCTTATCTTCTCTCCCATATTTAGTTTCTTGGTTTTTAATGGTAGCAGGTGAATCCCTTCTATCATTGTTTCTTCTTTAATATCCATCTCCCCTTCCGTTTCTTCAAAATATAGATTCATAAGATCTTCTAGATTATCGTCATCCATTTCGCTATTTATCTTTTGACATGCTACCTTTTGTTTGACGCCAAGGTTCAGAGACGACTACTCATCCTCCTTTTGAATTTCTAGGAAGAATAACACCTTCTTTATAGCCTGCAAAGCTTGTGTGACCGGTTCCATTTTTCCTTCGAACAAGAAGCATCATGTGAAGTTATCCATAACTTCTCGCCATGTGCTGGTCCCTCTTTTCTTTTCTTCCGTTAGGTACCAGGCTTGTGGAATCAAGTCCAGAGAGTGGATAAATCTGTGTACCCATAGCTCTTCTGGATATCCTGCAGTTCTCCATTGATCCTCACATTCCTTCAAATGGTTTATGGGGTCTGAGTCCCCTTGGTATTTCTCCTCAACTCGAGGTCCTTCCTCTTCCTTAAATCTCACTTTCAATGGTTGCGCAACTCTGCCCCATTGTGACAGTGAGTTGCGGTGGCTACTCCACCATATTGCTGATGTGGACTATAAAGCCATGTCCATTAGTGGTACCCTATCTCCTTATGGTACCCTATATTCTATTTATGTTATGAAAATTTTTACATCGTTGATATTGGATAAAGTTGGGTAATCCCTTACCTTAGTCCCGATCCAATTGATTCTTCCGATGTTGGCACATATCCTTGTATTGGTCTCATACCCTCCTTGCTGCCAATCATCCCAAGCTATTTCTTAGCCTAATTTTGAGCTTTGGATGCTTCTACAACTTACAGAGCCACTTGTTGTTGGGTTGATGTAATCGTCCCTTCTTCCTACGGTCATTTGATAAAGATGGTCCATCAGCTGAACATCTTCTCTGTTGTCTACAATCTCTTTGTATCTTGGTCCTTGATATGGGTCAAGTGGCTGAGTGACTCTGAATTCCCCATCCTCAAAGATCATCAGTTCTTTCTTTAGATCTATTATTGCATAATTTTCAAAGGCTGAGTCAATTCCCAACAACGCAGGGTATGGATCTTTATCCCCCATCATGTCGATGACCTCAAAGTCCGTATATGTATTTACTCCTGCAATAGCAACTTCAAATTCCTCCAGTTTTCCTATGGGCACAATGCAGTACTGGTTTTCTATCCAAATTTGGATTGGTGAGTATGTTAACCTTGGCTTTCCTAATGCTTCCCAGGTTTTCCTTGGTAAAATATTGACATCGGATCCCAAATCAAGCATGGTGTCTTTAATTTGGAAGCCAAAAATCTGGGTGTTTACTCAAAACTCTTTTCCTATCCTTCTTTTATTTATTTTCACCCTCTCTACATACTTCTAGGTTGCGTCGGATGATTCCCTTGATCCCATGTTCTTCTGCACCACTCCTTCCAGGTCTTGCTTTAGCTGCTCCAACATTGGTGTGTTGTTAACAATCTTCATGAATAGATGGAACCATTCTTGAAAGATAGTACTTGAATTGGCTTGGTTTTCATTGTTTTCCTGTGTTTTTTGTAATTCAATACCTTTGTTTCCCCCCAATTGGGAAAAATTTTCCACTGCCTCTTGAAAAAATTGCCTTTGTCTTTCCGGTTTGATCAGCAGTTTTGGGGATGCTGGCCTAATCAATTTCATCGGGTCTACTGTACGTGCATCTTCCCCCATTATCTTACCTCCTCATGTCACTATGGCCATGTTCTGCATTGTCTGAGTCTCCATTATCCTGGGCTTTGCATTTACTAAATTTGTTCCCCTTTGTCTAGTTATTTCCTACCATATTTTAATGAGCTTAGGGAAATATTTTGTTGTGTGTGTGTTAACCCAAAACTGGGAACACTAGGGTCTTCAAGGAAGTGGGCATTCTCTAGATACGTGTCCTTCTTGGTCATAGTTGTAACATATTACTGGACCTCTACCCCCTGCTCAGCCTCCTCTCACGCCTCCTTCTCTTCCTCGGGGAGTCTCATTCACTCGGTATGAAGGCCAGTTCAATTGTTCCGCCAATGAATCTAGAGCTCTACACTGCTCTGTGTTGTGTGTTGTTAAGGCACATAACTCACAGTATGTGTTATTCAGAACGGTGGAATACTTTTGCAAAATAGGGCATAGGCGAGGTGGATGAACCATGTTCTTACATATTTCACAATATTCAGTAGTGGTTGGAATTTGTTATGTAGGGAACCCCGTGTATTGTTGTTGCGGTGGATATATTCCCTGGGTGTTTATCTGTGCCAATCCTCCCATTGGTGGAGCCCCTTGTTCCCCTGCGGCCGATGTCCCCCCATTCTGACTCCACAACCGAGGACATTCAGTTACCACATTTCCTTCCATTAGACAGTAGGTGCACCATACATTTGGTCTTTTTGGCCATATTGGTTGAATTTACTTGAGTTTCTCTGTCAAGATCACTATTTGATGCTGCAATCCCATTATAGAGGGGTCCTGTACTGATGTTCCTCCCTTAAACTCTTGCGGATAACCCGCCATGGCTTCTATCTTCATTTCTTGCTCTAGTGCGTCCTGCAACGTCTCGATCCTCTATTGAGATAATGGAGTTCTTGTCAAGGGTAGTAGAGCTTTTATGATCCAATCCATCTGATGGTTCAGATCGATTGGATAGCTGAGTTTTCCAATCACATCTTTGAATCTTCGCATCAAATCCCAAGCAGTCTCTCCTTGCTGCTGCTTGATTTCCCACATTTCTGAGAGACCCTACTAGTCTATTTGGCATAGTTTGAACTCCTTAACATATTCCCTCTTCACATATGCCATCGCTGGATTCTGATGAGCTTCAGACCATTTTATAAACCAGCGTAGAGATATCTCCCTAAGAGTGGTTTGAAATTCTATCAACTTCCCAGAATCTGGTGTTTGTCGTGCTCTCCATATGGCCTCGCAGAGGTACTAGTGCTGTTCCACATCGTCATTACCCCTCCCAGAGAAATTTGGGTACTGGGTAAGTGATCACGCCATGTTCACTTGAGTAGGCATTACTAAAATGAAGTCGTTGGTTCCTAGTTGTGAGATGGTACCACTAGCAATTCTACTACTAGTGTGTGTTACTGCTGGAGACTGAATACTATGCAACTTACTTAATTCATTCAACTTAAAAAAAATTTCACTTGGAGGTTGGTAAAGCACCAAGGGAAGGTTGGGACTAGAGCTACTTGAACTTTGGGGAATAGGAGTACCTTGAGATATGAATGCCGACCTTTCTTAGAATAGTTGCTCCATTGCAACATGCAACTCCACATCAGACATCTCCTCGGGGCACGCGTCTGGCATATTTTATGCCAGACTTCTTTCCTTTCTCCTTCTGGGTTGGTTTCCTATACACCTACCTAAATTCTTTAACAGTCCCTCCTATATCCTGGGGACCCACCTGAATTTCCACTTCCTTCGTAATCTGAGGCACCTCCTCTTTGTCCTTTCAACCACTTCCCTATCTCTTCAACTACTTTATCACCCTTTCTCACCAATTCTCAGCAATATGTGCCCTCAAATGTGCTTGACACTCCCTTAGCCTATTAGAGGTGTCGACATCCATACCCCCACTCCCATTTTTTTCACTTTTCTTGTAGCATCTCTTCCTCAGTCCCTTCCCCCAGCACCAGAGTTTTATGCCTTTGTCTCAGATTTTTGGAACCCCATTAGTCCTTCATCTACCATCAAGGCTTTAATCCACAATGGAATTTCCTTCAGCAGCTTCTCCCATAACCTGGGTTTGAATATATCCTCTGCCCTCGAAAAGGACTGGTAGCACTCCACTGCAAACTCCACTATGTATCCGTCCAAGGTAGATTCCACCCAGTAATCTACAGCTCCGGTCAACTCAGTATTTAACCAATGAAGGGCCATCAGATATTCGTGCACCCACTTGCAACCAACTTTCCACGACTTTCTTTTGGTTACTTTAGTTTGGAGCCTTCATAACCAGTTGTAGAGTTCTTCTGGGAACTTTCCCCAAAATATCTCATAAACGTCACTGGCGGATTCAGAAAATAGAACCAGATCTCTGACCATTTTCTCCCTCTGTTGTCTCAGATCGACTTGCTGAGTGATGAACTGATCTAAGTGGTTATCCCACCAGCTTCATATTTCTCTTTTGAAGATTTGAGATACCATGATCTAGCTCCCACATGAAATTTTGGGTCCCGGCAATGAAACCATTTTTTGGCAAGGGGAAAGGTCTCTCAAGCAAGACCCAGGTTCATATTAGCGGCCAATAAGGATTTCCGCTATAGTCTAGCACCACGCCGACATTTTCACTCTGCTCCGAGGAGAAGAGAGTCTCACCCGAGGCGTGTTGCGACCTTACTAAGGTTGGGAGAAAATTGATATCAGTCTAGCAGATTAAATATGTATATGAACCAGAACTACCTCAGAGCTTAAGGAAATGCAACATTAACTGGGTGATATTCTTTAGAAGTGCATTCAGAAAGAAAATTAGTAAAAAATTTAAAATACTACCATATCAATCAATCTGGATTACAACATATATTCGGAAATTCAAACTCTGATCATATTATAATTCACTTATAGGCAAAAAACCATTACAATTCTCTTTAACATGAGCTTTAACCGAAAAGATTACAAAGAAGTCCTATCTAGTGGATTGAAACATAGAAGTACAAAGAGATAGAAGACAAAACAACATCAACAGAGCTCTCCTACGGCTCTCATTCCTTCATTCCATTTGTGCCAACCTCTTTTCTCTGCTGGTCGGTTGCCTATTTGTTCTGCTGCCAGCGCAACTGACAATTCTTCCTTTCTTCTCACTCGGCTGTCTTCTACTTCTATCTGTTCATCAGGAGTTCTACTGCTTGTCTCCTGCCACGTTCTTCTACCATATTTTCTTGCTCCTGCAATCGTCGTGCCACCTGTTCTTCATTCCTTCGCAACCTTGACAGCTCCCTGCCTACCATGGTTGCGTCCCGCCACGTACTATCTACAACTCAAAACTATTTTATTTCAAAACAAGGGCCCCAACACCCCTGCTACTTGAAAACAGATACCCTGTGCATCCTTCATCGATGTCGTTAGTGTGATTTATAAAAATTCAAGTTCTAGTCAAATCAAAAGATGCATGGTCATTTCGTAGAAAAAAATAGTCTCGTAAGCCAAAGTATAAATTAGAACGATTAATTAAAATCGCGCCTTGCAGAACATGAATACACATAATTCAAATAAAGAGTGATAAATAATTGGCCTAGCATTTTTCATGGAAATTCATTTTATACAAAGTGACAATTTCTACAAGTGAATTAAAAAAGAGAATAATGAGAATCGATTTAAAATACCCTACAAATCTAACATTAAACACATCATGCCATACAATATATGACAAAGTAAACACACACACTCAGCAAACCAAAATCCAAACCAATCCTGAACAATTCAAAGTGGTCTCGAGCTGATCTGGTGGCCAACCTAGCCAGCTCACACCCTTTGTCAACAATCTAATTCACACAGATATTATAATCATAAAATGAATAAAATAATTTAACATGACATATCTTGAAATGCCTTCGATTAATATCTAAAATATTAGTATTTACATGGTGAAGGTAAAGATGAGACTCCAGCAAATAGAGGGAGTGATCCACAGATTAACTATGCTCATGTAATGCTACATTGGGACCATCTCCTACCCTTCTTCATAATCATCCTTCAGGCGATTTCTAAATTTATATAGCTATCAACATTAAAAATCGGGCTATTAATAAGCTAATCAAAATACAAAAGGAACAAATAACGAATCATAATAGTTTCCATGGATAAAATTGGATTTGGTTATGGTGCAAGTGAATGTCAAATAGAGGAGCTCAATCTGGTACATGCAGGTGTTTTTTGGTAAATGGCTCATATTTTCTTGATCTAAGGCTGATGATGAACTAAGTGTGATTTTTTCCAAAAATTACGTCCCAAAATATCCTCGAACTTGTATTCAAAAAATCAGCTAAGTAATGTCGATTGAATTTCAATAATTAAAGTAATCTACACATTCATTGACTCCAGTGCAGAAACATGAGTGCAATGTATGAATTGATGCATGGTGCAGGAACTTGATGTCTACTAATGCAGGATTCCCATAGTATAATGGTGTAGGAATCCCAATTGGTACAGGAATCTGCTGCATAGTACAGGGAAGTGAATGCAGGATCAATGCTTGCTAGCATATGCATCAAAATATAGTCAAATAAGTTTTCAACTTGCAAATAGAAAAAATATTATTCATTATGCTTTTAATGTTTAAATCTCGTTAAAATAAGGGAATCATGGAAAATAGTAAATACTTATTCTATTGTCTTCGAGAATGCACAAAACCTAGACAATAAGCATTCAAAATAAACAAAAGCATGAGGAATTTCGAGTAAAATATGATATAAACCAATACAAAATGGAGGCCTAAAATCCCCCCATGATGACCATCTTGCATGTTCTCATGCAAGGAAATCAATTGTTGTATTGTACGACCCTTGAAAAAAAACAAGATTAAAACATTTATGGACACTCGTAATAATGTTGGTCCAATTATGTGTGATCAACATTCGCTTCGCTAGATAGAAGTTGTTCTAAAAATAAATTTTTTGTTGGACTATTTATTTAATTAGGTTTAATTAAATAAATTCTAACACAAGGGATCCCATAGGAATACTAAATTTCAAGAATGTTGTTATTACTTGAACAAAATATCCAACTATTAAAATTTCCACAAACATCTCAAGGGCATACTTGATCAGAAGTTTCACTTTAATATCCTCATTGTAAATATGAATAACATGATTTGAAAGCCATGGTGTTAAAAGTAGATAGAATAATACCTTCCCACAACAACCATATTACCATTATCCACATATAGTTGAAGTTCCTCTTTTCTGGACAAATTGAATTACCCACACTAAGGGTCCCACGTCCATAAAAACAAATTATTCCAAAAATATAGAACTCCAAGGCATAGCACCAGAAGGATATTAAAGCCATTCTGAAAGATATATGATAATGAACTGAGGAAAGAGGAAAACAATCAGGTAAACCATAGTGTAAAATTAACTTTAATACCATAGGCATGGCCTTGTTTCTAGAAGGCGTACATAGCCTCGACAGGGATGCCTTTTAACCCAAGGAAATTCCTATGTCCCATCCATTCGATATAGATTTAGAGTCAATCAAAAGAATTTATATTTGTTTTAAAATTAATCGAAGGCCATTGTCGTGTCTTGGTAACCAGCTAACGACAATTCCATTCACAAGAACAAACAAGAAAGAACAAGTTGGCTCGTCATGAGACCTCTTGTATTCCATATTGTCAACTGAAAGCCATTACCCTAGCTTGGTGACCAGTAGCAGTAATGTCATTCTCATTAGGACCCATGATTATGGTAAGTTGGCTCATAGTGAGACCTCCTATCCATCAATTAATTTGTCTTATAAAAATAACTCTGATTATAATCAACCTTAAATAGGTTACTTAATAGTTGGGGGGGATATTATTCTCTTTAGGACAATGGGATGGTGTGAAAAGTTTTTAATTACTAATGTTTAGTGCTTGGTCCTTCTATCTTGAAGATTCATATTAAATAAAACATCTTAAATAATGAATATTTTTTTTATAAATTAATCATGCTAGGGTTATTATGAAATCTTGTTAGAGTTTTGTAGGCGTGGTCCACCATAGGAGGATTCTCATGAATACCTTCAAAAATGAACTTGAAAAAGTTTCTTCGATGACAGTTATTGGCCAATAATCAAAGTTAATTTATAAAATATGAGGCATTAAGAGTGAATTTATTATGACAAGTCCTACCATGGGAGTGCATAATAATATAAATTTTAAAAGTTGTGCTTTAGGGAATCACGATGCCAAGAGTGTTTCTATATAATTTTATTTCAGATGAAACCTTGATTCATTACCCTAACCTATTTTAAAGAGAGGAATATCAAATTTTAGTGTAGGCATACTTCCAGTGTAGTCATCTGTGTAATAGAATGTAAAATATACTCACACTTAGTTTTAAATAATAAACTTCACTACATTCCAAAGTATGAGCAACTAGTTGCTTTAATTGATATGGTACCAAGAGTTGTGGAATGAAAATGGATTTATGTGTGTTGATGACTTATTGAAACCATGATTCAATGATATCCCCATATTCACGATTCTCCAACTCATACAAATCTTCTACAACTTGATTAACACTGCCTTGGATGAATATTGAATTAATTGAAAGACAAAATAAAAATACCTCAAGTTCAAGCTCAAATATATGCTTTCCAGATTGACAAGAATGGTTAAGGGAAATTCTATGGTTTTTAGTTTCAACAACAATTTTAGAATAGGTTTCAATCAAATATGTCTCCTCTAATGGTATTTTAGTCAAGGCTTCTTCCCGAGCTAAACGTTTTGTGGTAATGGGGGAGTATCCCAATTCACTCCCTTCCCCTATATGGAATATGTAACATTTTGTTCAATAGGGAAATCAATAGGAAGAATATGTGTTTCAAATTATTGTGCAACCTGGTGGTTTGGTTTAAGGGGGCTATGATTTGAGCTAAGGTTTGGGTTAAGGATTGGGCTATGCTTAGGATTTGGGTTAGGGTTTGGAGTAGGGCTAGGTCTAGGGTTTGAATTAAGGTTAGGTATAGGGTTTAAATAAGGGATAGGTATATGGTTTGAATGAGGTCTAGGTTTAGGGTTTGAAGGAGGGCTAGGTTTATGGTTTGAATAAAGATTTTGACTAGGGTTAGGTATAGTGTTTTAATTAATGTTTTGACTAGGGTTATGATTAGGGGTAGGGTATGGGTAAGGAGAAGCAGTAGGGTATGGATTAGAAGGACAAGGAGTAAGGTATGAATTAGGATAAGGGGTAGGGTATGGATTAGGGTAAGATTTCACAGGTAACTCGAATCATGGAGGAGAATGAATTAATAGACCATTGAACGAAAATTGTGGTTGTTGTTGTTGATTAAGTAATTGATCTTTCTTGAAAGAATTCTCTAGAAAAAAATCTCCAAACCGTTATTCAGGACAAGGAGATATCTGACTCGAAGAAGAGGGCCAAGGAGGGGGCCACTATGGCCATGAATTAGGGTATTCAATTAGAGGAGGATTAAACATTTTCCATGAAATTGCAGGATTATGAACATTTTGAGGAACTTGCTTAGGAGAATACGCATTAATCTAAGTATTGAATGATGATAGATTGTGATTTGTACCCGGAAATTGATTCGGTTCCTTACTTCATTTCCTGAGTACCATTAGTAATCCTGGTAGTGATGCGTAATGTTCATTTGAATGAGGCTCCTCACAAATTTTGAAAATTTTTAGGCTACTAAGTGGACACCTTCCAAGGAAGTTCTTATTCATATAGTTTCCACACAATATTAACAGTGGTTCTTCATCCTTCTTCTATTCTTCTAATAAATCATCCAACTTTGAAATAAAAGATTTAATAATATTATCTTTGTGTTCAAGAAAAATAGTAAATTCTGCACTTATCAGTTCATCATTGGACGATTTTTATATGTCTATCGTAGCATCAAGACTCCTCATTAACTTATCCCTCAAAATACCATTTTCATGTTTTCAATAAGCCAACCGGTACATTCATCAACACATGATATATATATATATATATATATGTATGTATGTATGTATGTATGTATGTATGTATGTATGTATGTATGTATGTATGTATGAATGTATGTATGTATGTATGTATGTATGTATGTATGTAGGGGGATTATTACAACACGAGAGAAAATGAAAAACCTTAAAATAACGAAGATGTGCACGAAATAAATGAATTCAAAGAATAGAAATTTGCAAAAGATACTATGTGAAAAAAAAAACAATTGCAACAGTTCAACAAGGTAAATCCCTTTAGCACCTCCCCTACAATGACACCAAAATGTTAGGAGTGTTATAGGGCATATTAATGGACCAACATTCAATTGTAAATATAGGAGTTTGTGAACTTCAAGGTGTGACACTGGAAGTGCCTAAGAGACCCTGTGTAAACCTGCAAATAAAATTCTAGTCTAACATGCACATCAATCTCAACAAATTTAATTGAATCCTACACTTCAAAGGAAACTTAAGAAAATACCAATCATCATAATTGAAAAGAATATTCAATAAAAAAATTGAAAAATAAAAGGCAAAGCTACACTATTAGCAATTGCGAAAGGTAGTCCTAATTATTTCGAAACAAAACTTAAATCCTAATTATTATTTTATTGGAAGCCAACCAATTCCTGAACAACATTGAAAAGGAAGACTGTAAATGCTGAAATAAATTCAAGGTCAATTCAAAACTATTCTTTTTGCAAAGAAAATTAAGAAAGAGAAGAACAAAAAAAATTTATAACAAGTCTACACTAATTCTGCCTCATCTATCTCTGTGTAAAAAAACCATTTAATAAATTAATGTATGATTTACTAAAATCATCATCAATCATTATTAAATTATTTGACTGTGTAATCATATTGTGTGGACAATGGTCGAAACAGAAAACACTCTTGCTCATACAGTAGCAATTATCATTTCTTTGAAATAAATGTCACCTAGGTGAAAACAAATCTAATGGAAATTCAAAAGAGAAATCTATCAATTCACGGTTTACCATTTATCGGGAAAAAATGTATGTATTACTGCAGGCTTCAAAATCATAAACATCTTCGAATAACAATAGGTAGTATAGGATGATCGAATTCCCAAGAACTCGACATGTTTTGGGACCAATGCAAATATTCAGAACTTGGAATAATTTCGATGGATAAAAAGTGCATCAACCCATGCATCTTGACAACAAATACCATGTGCATCCTTCATCACTGTCATTAGTGTGATTTATAAAAGCTCAAGTTCTAGCCGAATCAAAATAAGCATGGCCATTGCCTAGAGAAAAAAATTCTCGTAAGCCAAAGTATAAATTAGAATGATAAATTCAAATCTCGCCTTGCACAACATGAATACACATAATTCAAAGGAAGAATGGTAAATCACTGGCATAGCATATTTCTTAAAAATTAATTATATACCAAGTGACAATTTCTGCAAGTAAATTAAAAAAGAGCATAATGAGAATCTCTTTAAAATACCCTACATATCTAAGATTAAACACATCATGCCACGAAATAAATGAGAAATTAAACGCACTCACTCAAAAAACCATAATCCAAACTAATCCCGAACCATTCAAAGTGGTGTCAGCTGATTTGGAGGCCAACCCAGCCAACTCACACCCTCTGTCAATGATCTAGTTCACACAGAGATTATAATCATAAAACACATAATTTAAAAAAACATAGCTTGAAATGCCTTAATTAATCTTTTAAAATTTTAGTCTCTACATGGTGTAGGTAAATATCAGACTCCAACAAACAGAGGGAGTGATTCGCAGATTAACTATGCTCACATAATCCTACATTGGGACCATTTCCTCCCCTTATTCAATGTATTCCTTCATGCAATATCTGAGTTTATATAAATGTTGACATTAAAAATCGGGCTATTAACAATCCAATAAAAATATATAAGGGAAAAATTATGAATCATAATACTTTTCCATGGATAAAAGAAGATATGGTTATGGTGCAACTAAATGTCGAATAGAGGAGATAAATCTGGTACATGAGGGACTGTTTTGGTAAATTGATCGTATTTTCTCAGTGTAAGAATGATGATGAACTGAGTGTGATTTTCACAAACAATTATTTCCCAAAATATCCTTGAACTTGTATTCAAATAGTTAAATAAGTAATGTCGAACGAATTTCAATAATTAAAGCAGTATATGCATTCATTGACTCTAGTGCAGGAATGTGAGTACGGTGCAGGAATTTATGCATGGTACATGAACTTGATGTCTAGTGCAGAAACTCTTCAAAGTGCAGGAATCTCATTGTAAACTAGTGTAGGAATCCCAATTGGTACATGAATTTGTTGCATAGTACAAGGAAGTGAATGCAGGATCAAGGCCTGTTGGCATATGCATAAAAATATAATCAACTCATTTTTAAACTTGCAAACACATAAGCTATTATTAACGATTTTTTTAATGTTTAAATCCCGTTAAAACATGGGAATCATGGAAAATAGTAAATACTTAATATTCTATTATCTTCTAGAATGAACAAAACCATGAAAATAACAATTCAAACTAAATAAAAGCATGAGGGATTTTGAGTAAAAGGTGATATAAAGCAAGACAAAATCAAGGCCTAATAGTGGACAAAGAAAAGTTTAATCAAGGCTATCAATTCTTAGCTTGAATCTCATTTTCATTGCAAGCAACAATGGCTACCAGTTCTTGAGTCTTTTTTTATCTACTTTGCTACATAGTTCTACTTCCATGGTTACCATGTCCAATTAGGCAGTGTATTTGGCATTTTCATAATAGTACCGATGCCCTACATTATTTTAAGTAAAAGAAAGGAAAATATTGTGTATATGAAGGATGGAAGATAGAGGTGAAAGAAAATGGGGTATCTTGCGCTTAAAATATAAGTAGCCTTGCCTTTTCTTAAAAAGAACTTTTACATGAATCTTGTGTGAAAAAGGTTAAGCACCCTGTCATTTCTTCAGAGACTAAGAAATTGCATCAACCTTTTATTCTTTTAAACGCATATATGAATATAAATTTGGTGTGCCTTGGTCTATTTTTCCAACTGGAACTAGAGCCTTTTCTGCCAACATTCCTCCAAGAATGAATATTTTCATCACTAAAATTGTTCTGGATTCACCCAATTAAAAAGAAAAAAATAATAGGGGCATATCGATCTTCCTTTTTGAGTCTTACAACATCCCTTCCATTAACGTATAGGCATAGGGAAAAAAATTTCAAGATGCTTATCCATGACATGTGAGAGACATGGATTATTTAGTGTATTTATTTCCTTCCAAGGTTGATAATGAGATTAAAGGCCCATATAATTTAAAATATTAAGAAAACTACGATACTACTTGGAACATAATGCATATAAAAGACCAATAAATCATGTTAGATTGCTTGGAAATAACCTCTTTTGAACTAGATTTATTTAAAAATATACGTGTGATATGAAAAAAAAGAGATTGTGTTAATTTCTCTTAGAATAATTTGTTTATTTTCAACCATCTTGAAAAGAGAAAAGTGTCTTTGCATGCACAAATAATAGCTACCATGCATTTGAATTATAGAAGAGGAAACATTTGTGTGC
This sequence comes from Pinus albicaulis, assembly GCA_034641835.2. Lineage (NCBI taxonomy): Eukaryota > Viridiplantae > Streptophyta > Pinopsida > Pinales > Pinaceae > Pinus > Pinus albicaulis. The sequence continues at coordinate 1,167,854,927 of CM076577.1, forward strand.
ATGCATGGAAAAAATATCTATGATGCTTTTGAATTCTTTGGGAAAAACAAAATATGCATATGGATGCAGTAGAGTAGTAACCATTTATTTAAAAAAAAAAATATGTTGAGGTGCATACAAATCTAGCCATTATGTTAATTTTCATGAAGAGAATATGGGATATCACGTTAATATGATTTGGGAAAGAATTTATATTGCATAAAAGAATGTATTAATTATTTTTTTGAAAATACTATGCATTTGCATGCAAGATGTAGTTAGCTTATTTTGGGAAAGGGAGATGTGTGTTTATGCACGAAGAATAGATATCATATTAATGAACAAGTGGTTGCACGAAAGAAAGAATTACTAATGTGTTAACTCTATTTTGGAATAGGGTTTGTATTTTCATGTACTATAGTCATTGTAAATAGCTCTCCTTTGGCAAACAAATGTTGAAACGTTGTTGGAAAGAACATGCAGTTGCATGCAAAATCATAGTACCTACCTATTATGTTATTTTTTTTTTGGCAGTCTCATGCATAAGAATAATATCTAGTCTATTATTTCTATGGAAACAAAAAAATAGTGGAATGAATAAGAGGTTAGTTTCTCTTAAGATATATAATTACATTCATAGAGATCGAAGCTAAGATACTAGTAATGGATGTCAATATTCTAGTGGTTTTCCTTTGGAAAAGAGAAAGAATGTGTGCTTATGTGAGTGGAATAGTGGTTAATGTGATATTTAATTATAGACATGTTTTATGCTTTTATTAATTCATGTGAAGAATGTGTGTCCTAATATTTTTTTATTTTTTATGGATTCACATGAATAGATATTGAAGCATCACTAATAAATATTTGTCTAATCACCTTTTAATTTAATCATGATATAAAGTTTTTTGTCAATACCGGTTGTAGGAAATACTACAACGTATGAAAAATATGGGCTGGGTTAAAATTTATGGAAAGTGATAAAATAGTGGTTTATGTAGATTTAAGGAGTTTCATTTATAGGATGATCCATAGATAGGAAGAACTAGGTTGCAAAGACTTCTTGTTAAAGGCGTTGTGGGTGAATGATATCATGATGATTGTAATAGGTAATAGCTAGTGATATTTAATTTATGATGTTCTTTATTTGTAAAATTTTATGAAAATGATCAAGCGATGGAATCCCTCATTACCATTGAGTGAGGGGTGAACACCTTATCAAGCATTTAGTAATAAGATTAAACGTTTGTTGGTTTTCACCCTATGGGGTTTCTAGGGCATATCAGTGTCTAATGATGTGACTGCCTATTGTTTCATTTTTATTATGATTATTCCTTACATGATATGATATTTACATTATCAAGTATGTCATAAACTAACCTAGTTAAAAGAAGCATGGAAATGATGAAAGGCTACATCAGAAAGTTTATGTCAATTTGTTACAACAATGGAAGTTAATGGTTGTGAAACTTATTATTACTAAATATTAATCTATGTAATGATGGTGGTTTATCTAATGGTCATCGAATTAAGATGGAATAGTAATCCAAAAAGTGACACATTGTTAAATTTTGTAAAAAAAATCTAACTCCAAGCATTTTCATGCGAGGTTATCAAGGGATATTACAAGTGGTATCAAAGCGGAAAATTGTAGCATTAAAAAATTTTAAGATCTATAAGAGGAAATGAAGTAGAGGTATGAAGATAGTGGGCATCATATGAGGTATGATTCTAACATAACTCCATAATGGTATACACAGTAGATTATATTTGACATGAGATGAATGATGTATGTTAATAATCAGATTGAAGAATAGTAAATGATAATATTTGTTTTAAACTGTGTTCATGAGATTTGAATCTTCATGCGGATAAAAGATAATGCAAACTCTAGTCCATTATGGAAAGTGATAATTTACTAAGGAGCTTTCTGGATTATCCACATTGCTAGAAAACGAGTGTCGACGTTTCGAATCCCAACGAGGATTCGAAACGTTGACACTCGTTTTCTAGCAATGCGGATAATCGAGAAAGCTCCTTAAGAAATTATCACCACATGAGTTTAAAAACCGATAATTTACTACCAACCTTTTAATATATGACAAGATTAATGATGCATTTAATTAACATGACTAAAGAAACAATGCATTCATTGTGAAGAATGAATGTTTGTAAGTGATAACGAAAGAATGTATAAAAGGGGAAATGTCCTTGAAGATACAATACAATGTTAAAAAATAAGCCTGTAGATGCTAATGATAGATAATAAGTCAAGAAGCAAGTCTTGATTGTAATGACTAAAAGTCCATTGAATATTGTCATGGTTAAATTAATATAGTTGGTAGCATTGATTAGTTAGTATTGTAAAACTAACTATTAAAACCTATAAGCATGAATCAACTTTGATTAAATCTTACTAGAAGATGTAAACAAGTGATTATGGTAGTTACTTCATGTGCTAGTTTGTTGGTAACAATACACCATGGAAATTGGGAATGTTTGGATTGATATCCTAAAAGTTATTGACACTTACACATTGATGATAAATTAACGTTTTACATGGATAAATATTTTCATATACTTTTTTGCATGACAATATTGTATGCATGAAACTAAAATGATTGTGAAAGTGAATTCTCGTTTAAGCAATGGATATATATGAATGCAAGTTATTGAAGGTGATAAAAAGCTTAGGTTATGATATAGTAGTGTCACTAAAGAAATTGATTTGATGGTTTTACCAACTTAATTGTAGAATTGATGGTAATATGAGGATATTGACTACCTTGTTTGTTCAAAATTTCAAATTTTATTAATTGATGATTGAATAATGATGTTAGTTGGTATGTGTTAATCAATGTTGATTATATGCATTTTTTGAAATAAAATGGCATGTTGTACGAGGTAGAATATATGGGAATGTTAATGATTGAATTATTTTTCCCTTAAATGTTGCTTTGTAAAAAAAACTTTATGGAATCTTCCTTCTAACATCTAGAGGATTTATATTTACTTATTATATTACTTTTTATGCATAAAATTGGTTTATGAAAAGTATTATGGTCAACATATTTTTATATGTTGAATTATTGAGAACATTGATGCATGAAAAATCCATTTTGAATGTATTGAAAAAATACATTATGTATATAACTATTTTGTAGAAGGTATGGTTTTATTAAAAACAATTATGACTAATGTTGTTGATGGGATTCGACAAGGGTATCTTAATGGACACATGAGAACATATGATGGTAAAACGTTCCAATGTGAATTGCAACCATAAATTAGAAAATATAATGTTATGATATGCATGATTACGTTAAGTGGAAAATTGGAATATATACCACCTGTGTGTTTGTTTTATTTAATGTGAATTTAAATATTGTGGACCCATGCTGAGAATTAAGTATGAAAACATGATTTATATATATTTTCATTTCTTTAATGATAATATGGAAATGGTCAGTTCTGTAAATTACAGTGGGCAAAGGTGTTAAAGAAAATTTCACATGGCAGAAATTTATGGACAGTTGTGATATCCTATGATGCCTTTGGTTGATGGTGGTTTCCTTCCAGGATTGGTTGATAGCAGTTTCTTTCCTGTATTTCCTCTCCCTAGTGATAGATTATCTCAATAAGGGAAAAGAGATGGACAATATAGTGAAGCGGGGAAAATGCATTAGGAAACTCTGTTGATTTTGGAACCTATTGGAGGAGCCCAAAAATTCATCATAGACGAGACAATATCAGAGGAATGGGAAATATACTACCAAGAAAAATCTTGTATTGGACTTTGTATGGTCATTGGAATTATTGAGTTGGTTGGCCAACGAAATTCCAAACTAGACCTAGTATAGTCACTATTAGAAAATTGTTTGCATGTGAAAATGGCTCATTTTGGTTCTAGAAGCCAATTCCCATTGGTTGGGAGAATTCTTTTTCCATTATGGCTCTCCTAGAATAACAAATTAACCAATCAGATAAACGATGGGTCAAATATGATTTTTCCACATGATTGTGTAGGAATTTTATGTACATATTGACAAGAAATGATCATAGTGCTCAGAAAGGAAATAATGGAAGTGTAAGTTCTGTTATTATATTACCAATCTTGTGAATTTATTTAACATGAGCTAAGATAATTTTCACTTGATGTATTTAATGATGACTTCAATGATTAGAGAACTAGGTTATCTCTAAGTAATCATAGAAGTACTATATGGATGAATTTAGTGGGGGCTAACACAATATGAAATTGATGTAGTTATTGATCATCTTGATTATTGGAGAGTTAGGTGCTCTCTGAGTACTTTTGAAGTTATTGTGATTAAAATACCACCTGGAATCACATACATAATTGATAGTTAAAGGTATTTCATTTGATTAAAAATGTTGTGATTAACGTGATTATGTTGATGTTGTTAGTAATTAAAGGGTCCCTGCCATGGAGTGTTGATGGTCTGTCAAACAATTTTATTGTTCTTGCATGAAAGTTACAATCACTATCAAGAGTATTTGGTAAGTAATGGTAATTTGGTATAGATATTTTAATTATTTTATATGAATTTGAATAATGGCTAAGTGATGGAAAGTAGAGCTTATATTTTTGTAGTTATAAATGCTTATGAGTATTGATAAAATGTTATTGTTTATGCTTATTAGTAAATTATTGGAAACAAAACTCTTCATTTTGAAGGGAAAGGATACCCTTCTGATTGTTTCGACTGTTATATCATGAGTAAAAGTTAAAGTTCTAGTGAGAGAATATTGAGGACGATGTTCTCTTCAAGGGGGGAGTATGTAATATCCATACCATAAATCTCATCAAGTTTATACAGCATGAAATACAAATATTATTCATTTATTTGAAGAAATAAAGAAGGGGTTAGGTCTATGAGCTGTTACAAACAACCATGGGATTCTCTTATCATTTCATTATTTTTCTTGTTCAATAGGTGATGGTGATTTAAGGTGTCCATTTGACTATTTATTTGGAATTCCAACATCATTAGATATGGGATTACCCTCTAAATTGAGAGATAAACATGTACAAGATGATATGTGCATGTAGAATATGTTATGTTTACGTGCTCAACATTAAAATTATTATTAGAGAAGTGTGTGTAGTGTCAGGCTTTAGGTAGAGAGAGAAAATGTGAATGGAGAATAAACTTAACCCAGAATGTCATTGTAAGCAATGATGGTTTCTAAGTTCTCCAATCTTTTGTTTGTCTACTTTGCTACATAGTTCTACTTCCCTGGTTGTGGTGCCAAATAGGCAATATAATTAGCATGTTGATAATAGGACCACCACCCCTCATTATTTTAAATAAAACAAAAGTAAATAATTGCAAATATGAAGGATGTAATATGGAAGAGGAAGAGAAAAGGGTATCTTGCACATAAAAGCTAAGTAGCCTTGTATTTTCTTAAAAATAACTTTTACATGAATCTTTTGTGAAAAAGGTTATATACCCTCTCATTTCATTAGAAAAAAAGAACTTCCAACTACCTTGTCTCCTTTTGTACACATAAATGAATAGAACTTCTATTTTTCTTGGTCTAGTTTTCATGTTGAACCTGGAGCCGCTGCTGCCAATATTCCTCCAAGAATGAATATTTTCATCAATGAAAAGTGCATTCACCCAATTATAATAAAAATAAACAATAGGGGAATTTCTATCTTCATTTTTTAGTCTTACAACATCCCTTCCTTTAACGCCCAGGCATAGAGTAAACATTATCAAGATACTTATCCTTGACATGTGAAAAACATGGATTATTTAGTGTATTTATTTCCTTCCAAGGTGGATAGAGAATATTAAAGGCCCATTTAATTTAATATATTATGAACACTATGATACTCTCTTGAAAAAAGAATTCATATAAAAGATTAAAACATCATGTTATATTACATGGAAAGAACCACTACTTAACTAGATTTGTTCAAAAGAATATGTGTGAGATGCAAAAACTAATAAAAATTGTGTTAATTCCTTTTAGAAGAATATGTGGTTATTTTCCACCATCTTGAAAAGAGAAAATTGTGTTTGTAAGCATACAAAATAGCTACCATGCGTTTGATTTCTTGAAGATGAAACATGTTTTTGCATGCATGGAAAAAATAACTATGATGCTTTTGACTTCTTGGGAAAAAGAAAATATGCATATGCATGCACCAAATTAGTAACGATTTATTTTAAAATAAATTATGTTCAAATGCATAAAACTTTAGCTAGGATGTTAATTTTCATGAATGGAATATGGACTATTATGTTAGTATGATTTGGGAAAGAATTAAATTGCATGAAATAATGTGTTAATTATTTTGTGGAAGAAATTATGCAATTGCATGGAAGATGTAGTTAGTTTATTTTTGAAAAGGGAGATGTGTATTTATGCAAGAAGATTAGTTATCATATTAATGAAAAAGTGGTTGCATGTAAGAAATAATTAGTAATGTGTTAAATCTATTTTGGAATAGGGCATGTATTTTCATGTACTATAGTTGTTATAAATAACTCTCTTTTGGAAGAAAAATGTTGAAATTTTCATGGAAATAACATGTAGTTGCATACACAATCATAATATCTATCAATTATGTTATTTTATTTTCGGAAAAAACATTCAGTCGCATGCATAATAATAACATATAGTGTATTAATTCCTATGGAAAAGAGCACATAATGACATAACTTAGAGACTAGTTTATCTTAAGATATATAATTGCATGCAAAAATATCAAAGCTAAGATACTATTAAAGAATGTTATGTGAACAACCTTTGGAAAAGAGAAATAATGTGTGTTTGTGTGAGGGGAATACTTGTTAATGCGATATTTATTTATGAACATGTTATATTCTTTTATTAATGCATATGAAGAAGGCATGTATTACTATTTTTTTACATTTTATAGATGCAGATGAATAGATATTGAAGAATCACTAACAAAGATTTCTCTGATCAAATTTTTTATCTAATCGTGATATCAAGTTTGTTCTCAGTACTCGTTGTAGGAAATACTGTGACATATGTGAAAGATGGGTTCAATTAAACATTATGGAAGGGGGTGAACTAGTGGTTTATGCATATTGAAGGAATTTTAGTTGCAGAATGATCCACATATACGAAGAACCGATTTGCAATGACTTAATGCTAAAGGCCTTTTGTGTAAATGACATCATGATGATTGTAATAGATTATAGCTAGTGATGTTTCATTTAAGATGGTATTTCTTGGTAAAATTTTATGACAACGCTCAATGGATGAACTTTTTTATAACCATTGAGTGAGGGGTGAACACCCTCCCGAGCATTTAATAGTACAATTAAAAAAATTTTGGTTTTCACCCTACGAGTTTTCCAAGGAATATCAACATCTAATGATGTTCTTTCCTATTGTGTCATTTTTATGATGTTGATTCCTTGAATGATAAGATATTTGCATTATCATGTATGTGATTAACTAACTTATTTGAAAAAAAACATTGAAATAATGGAAGGCTACATTAGAAAGTTTATGATAATATGCTTCAACAATGATAGTTAATGGTTATGTAACTTACTATTTCTTTATTAAATATTAATCTATGTAATGATAGTTGTTTATCTAAGACGGTGGAAGTAAGATGGAATAAAAATCCAAAAAGTTACATGTTCCTAACTGCTGTAAAAATTTTCTAACTCCAAACATTTTCATGTGTTTACCTAGGAATGTTGCATATAATAATATGATTCAATTTAGGTATTATATTATAATTTTATTTTTATTAATAAAAATGATGAACACTAAAATTCATTCAACAATTATGTTCTTATCAATAGAATTATCAATCATTTTTAAAAATCATAATATTATAAAAAATTAAATAATAACAATTTATATTAATAATCATCATATTTCATAACATTAGTTAAACTTAATACTTTTCATCTTTTTTTCCTAAATATTAAACATATATGTTAAAAATATAAAAATATTTAAAAAAGTGTCATTCATATTCATATTCATATATATATATATATATATATATATATATATATATATATATATATATATATATATATATATATATATATATATTAGAAAAAAGAATGGTTTTATTGATAAAACGTTTTTTAGAAATTAGGAAAAAGAAATATTGATAAAATTATTTTTTATATATTTTTGTTTTTTAAATAAGTTTTAGTTTAAAAAAATTACTATTAGGTAATTATTTTACTTTTCCCCACAATGGTATTGTTAAAGCAATTTTTTTGAAAGTTTATTTATGGTTCACAGGGATTAAGTTTCACACCCATTTACCAGTTTTTCCACTTTTTACCAGTAAAATACAGTTTATTATGAAGAAAAAAACATGAGGGTTAATTTGCAAATAATTTTGAAAAATGTCAAAGTGACGGGTATATAAAAAATAAAAAGTTTATATATGAAAGCTCACTAGTACTAACTAGTTAAAGACATTTGTTTATTTTATTTTATGTAAAGAAAGACTTGAATTATTATTGTATATAAAACAAATTATTTTTGCTGAAATTATTAAATTAGGAGGAACTAGTTAATGAAAAGAAAATCTTGTTAAGCTGTTGGTAAAATGGTTTCCAAGAATAGGAGGTGGTTGGGGAATAGTTGGAAACAGTTACCTACTCCTCTGAGGATAAAGCTGAATCCTAGGATAGGAGTAGGGGTTCTGTGAATTTGGTAAAGGGGGAGTATTTTCTAGAGAAGGTTGGGACCAGTTGAAAATAACTTTCAGCAGCCCTTGTAATGCCAGAATATCTTAGTGTGACTGGATTGGCCTTCCAGAGGTCACAACAGAAAAATCCACTGCTAACCCATGGCACCGTACAGATTCTGGAGCTCGGGAGCAAGTGAAGGATGTAATAGCCTCCCTTGATGGTTGGGAGGACCACAGCTTGAGTCGGATAATTTAGATAAGTATTACTGTGTAAACTAAATGATTTATTACAGATTTGAATGGTTGTTTATAGTACATCAAAAGGGTAGTACAATATTCATTAGTAAATATAAGTTTATATAAATATATATTTAGTATGAAATGCAAGAATAGAAGGTGGAATATGTATCCTGGTAATATTTACTTCCTGTATTAAATAGGGTAGAAGAATTTAAAATAATCATACTACCACTTTCCTATTGGCAATATTCTTTTTGTAGCATGAGAAAGACCGAGATTATCATAGTTATAGTAGTTGATAACAACAAGAACTCAGAGTATTAGTATGAAAGAAGTAAAACAATATTTTATATGAATGTGTGCTACAATAATAAGAATAGCATCATATCTATATGTTTTTGTGCATTTATATTCAAACCCTTTCTATAGAAATGAGCTGTACTACCTAGTTTTGGGCTTACCAAACCCAACAGGCTGTCGGTTTCGGTTCAGGGTATAACCCCAAACCAAAACATCATCGCCAATGGCTAAGTAAACCCTCTAATCTCGGATTCTATCTACTGGTGATCCGGGCACCAAAGTTCTGGAGAAAACTTAGGAAGTAAACAGAAAATCATTATGTTAAAGATTTTGCAGAAAGAAAAACAGAGATACCAATATTTCTTCTCAATAAACGCATGCAATATAACTTATCTTTCATGAGAAACATACTAATAGAGAACAGAAGAGTAATCATACTCTGTGGAACATTATCTACCATTAGTTAACTATGCTATTTGAAAATGAAAAATAGAGCTTAGTTTAATGCTCGAATAAAAAAAAATATACTAACAGTAAGAACCACGACTAGGGTTACAGTTAAGGAAGAAGTAAGAAATCAAAACCCTCATTAGCATAGAGAATTTATATATTGGTAAACGATATTTTAAACGGCCAGTAGTAGAGTTTAAATAGAAGGAAAATCATTAAACTGTATTACTTGTTCCTCAAATAGTAATTCTACAGGTCGAGCCTATCACCCCGTCCTTTAAAAATAACATGCAACAAGAGAAGGATAAATCCTTGTTTACAAGATCATCACTGAGTAAAACCCTTAAATAATTACATATCATCTTCTTAAGTATCATATGAACCATGAAACCCTAACTCAGGTGAGTAAACCCTTAACATTGTTCTGTAACCCTGTAAGCAAAATGCTCAGAATGCATCGATGGGAGTCTTGAAGAGGGTATATTTCTTTTCTGAAATATTGATTACCTCTTAAGTTGTTGGTGAATACATTATCCTAGGCTATTGAAGAGATTATCATTCAAGCATGCGAAACCAAGGGTTTAAAACCCTCATACCTGCATAAGAAAAACCATAAGAGCTACGGTGTTAAACGAAAATCTGTGGGGTATTTCACAATGAAGCATGCTTTAATCTCAAACCCCAAAATAATACTCGCATGAAATAATACCTAGTAAGCAAGAAAAAATCCCCTCGTGGCCTTCCTCTGGAAGTCAAGAATTCAGGGGTTAATCTTCTACTCTGAATAAGGATTTAACCTATGTAATTATTTACCCAAAACAAACAACATTAGTCGGAAATAGGAGACTTACCCTCTACGCCGAGCTAAGAACTTTTCCTCCAGAGATTGATATGCCTTTGAGCTGGAGACATGACCTTATAGAGGGCAAATTCATTATCGAAACCCTATTGAAGTAGATAGAAGAACTATTCAACAATTCATAATTTAAAATAATTAAAACTAAGAAAAGCTTAGCAGAATGATAAGAGTAAAATATGACAAGAAGCTCAGACCCTTTATAAGGATTCATGGCGGAGTTTGCAATGGAGAAATAAAGTTTTAAGAATGCCGAAAATCCAAGAAAACCTAGCCCATTTAGCTTACAGACCATCTAACAGAGAATGCCGGAGTTTTCCCTCGAAAGAAATGTGGAATCCAAGGCAAGTTCATAACAGATGTAATAGAGAAAAATAGCCCAATACTGCTAGGAGTAATGAGAGTTGACAAATCACCTACGGAGATACGGATGCAACTCCAAGTGGAGCGTACACAACCCAAAATCAAAATATTAATATATATCCACAAAATAAATCCGATATCGTATTTATGTCGAAGTACAGATATCACTCAAAAGTAGTAAAACCAAATCATTGCAAGATTACGAACCCTTGACAAGGTCAACTGTATAGTCTATGGTGTAAATTTCTTATGTTAAATGAGTTCTGGGTTATGTATATAATCAATTTCCATGATTGCGAAAATTAACTATATGCTTTAATAATGTTCAGACTTTTATTACATAGTTGTAATGCCAGTCATATAATATATATATATATTTGCATAGTAAGTCGAAGAAGAGTTAAATATGGTGTTAGTCATGTTATTTTTGGTATTGTAAAGGTAGGTAATAAACAATATTTTTTTTTAATTATGGGAAATACTGAAGGATGGTGGTGACAAGTGGTATTAGAGCCCAGTTGCAACGATGGAACCTAAGGGTCTACTAACAGTGCAGTTGTGTATTTTAATAGTGCACAAAGAGAGAGAGAAACAAAAAACGCGTGAAAATGAGAGGAGCTATAGAATCATAGTCGCAACCAGAGGAAACTCAAGCACCAATAGTTATGAATCCATAAATGTGGGTTCAATTAACTGTGGAACAAAATCAAAATACCAGACGGTTGCTTGAAGAATAGCAGCATCAAACTGGTTTCTTGTTAAACATAGTACAACAATTGCAAGAAGAAATGCAAAGATTTTGGAAGGACAATGAGAGACTGTTACAAGACGAAGAGAGAATTTTAAAGAGTTTATCTGACAAACAGAATTAGGAGATAGATCATCCAAGTGTTGAAAGAAGCTTACCAGCCGAAGAAGATCAACAAACAAGAACTAACACCAGAGACCAAGTTGAAAAGAGACCCTCCCATAAAAGCAAAAACAGGAATTACAATGAGGCAAAGTCAGGCAAATTAACTGACCAGCAAGATACTAAGAGGCAGAAAGTGGAATTGCAGGGTGAATTCCGCAAAACTAAACCACCAAAATTTGATGGTGAGGCAGAGGAGGTGGTTGAAGCTTGGTGAATCAATATAAATAAGTACTTCCAAGTATATGAATATGGAAACAATCTGAAAGCCAGATTGGCTATATACCAGTTACGGGAAAAAGCCACCCTGTCATGGGAAGAGGTGAAAAATGTACGTAGCATTGATGAACGAGATATTACATGGGAATTGTTTCAGTAGTACTTTAAAGGCAAGTACTTAACAGAAAGGTTTTATGATGACAAGGCTAAGGAATTCCATGATCTCCAGTTGGGAAAAATGACTATGGATGAATACGTTACTAAATTTACTTCCCTGTTACGTTACGTTCCATACCTCCAAGAAGAAAAAGCCAAAGTGTAGAGGTTATTAAGTAGTTTAACTACTCACATGAGAGAGCGGATATATTTTGTTAACCCTCAAACCATGGATGAAGCCATCCGTAAAGCACGAATGTGCTATCAGCAGAATAATGCCAAGGGTGAAAGAATTAAATAGCTTGTGCAATTACGCCCAATAACAACATCCCAAATGGGCAAGTGTATCAGAAAAGGATGTCAATTATATGCAATTCAAGTAGGATATGAAGACTCTAAGGAAAAGGCACCTATAATGGAAGATATTCCTATAGTACATGAATTTTTGGATGTATTCCCAGAAAACATTCCTGGATTGCCACATAAGAGGGATATTGAATTCACCATTGAATTGCTGCTAGGAGCCTCTCCGGTGTCAAGAGCTCCTTATAAAATGAGCGTGCCAGAATTAACAAAACTTAAAATACAACTACAAGAATTATTAGACAAAGGCTATATCCGTCCAAGTGTGTCTCCATGGGGAGCACCAGTCCTATTTGTTAAGAAGAAAGGCGGGACCTTACACATGTGTATGGATTACATGTAGCTTAATAAGCTAACTGTTAAGAACAAATACCCCTTACCAAAAATCGATGACTTATTCAATCAAGTAAGAGGGGCTAAGTTGTTTTCTAATATATATTTGAGATCCAGATATCATCAGATTCAGATTAAAGATGAAGATATTTGCAAAATACCATTCTGCTCTCATTATGGACATTATGAATTTGTGGTGCTGCCCTTCGGATTGATGAATGCACCGGCAACCTTTATGAGGTTGATGCATGGCATTTTTCATCAATTTTTGGATAACTTTGTACTCATATTCATAGATGATATACTAATTTATTCAAAAAGTGAGGAGAAACATAAATAGCATTTGAGAATAGTTTTGGAAATGCTGAGAAAGCATCAACCTTATGCTAAGTTTAGCAAATGCGATTTTTTTTTTTTTAAATTCCAATATTTGGGACATGTTATATTAGCTGAAGGAATAGCTGTTGATCTAGAAAAGATCAAAACGATTATGGAATGCTGAGTACCTCAGAATGTGGCTGATATTAGATCATTTGTGGGTCTAGCTGGTTATTATAGAAGGTTCATAGAAGGATTTTCTAAAATTTCTTTTCCTATTACCTCTTTGCAGAAGAAAGGCAAGCTTTTCAAATGGAAAAATGAACATTAGAACAGCTTTGTAAAGCTGAAACAACTTCTGACTATAGCACCAGTACTAAAAGTAGCTGACCTTGATAAAGACTATGAATTTTGTACTGATGCCAGCAAAGAAGGAGTTGGAGCGATATTAACTCAAGAAGGTAAAGTGATAGCTTATGAGTCTAGAAAACTAAAAGATCATGAATAGAAATATTCTGCTTATGATCTGGAGCTTACATCCGTGGTGCATGCTCTCCGGGTGTGGAGGCATTACCTGCCGGGTAGGAGGTTTGTACTTAAAATAGACCATAGCAGCTTGACTAATTATTTTAAGCAAGCAGATTTAAATTCTAGACATGCAAGATGGAATTCCTTTTTGTGTGAATTTGACATGGACATACAGCATGTTAAGGGAAAGGAAAATCGAGTTGCATATGCGTTAAGCAGAAAACTGCACGGTATTTATGCATTATAATATAATCAGCTAGAAAGCCTATTGTTGGAACGGTTAAAAGAAGAAGCACAGAAAGACCCAGAATATAAATTCTTATGGCAGAAAATGGAGGATGATAAGAAGCAAGGCAAGACATCTGAGTATGGAAAGAACGAAGATCAGGTGTTGACTTTTCGAGGAAGAATTTGTGTGCCTAATCGTACAAGTCTAAAGGAGTTAATACTGAATTAGTTCCACCGCACCAATTACGCTGGCCATCCGGTATATCAAAAGATGCTTACTGCAATGAGAAAGGTATATTATTGGCCAGGTATGCGTAAGAATATTGCAGAGTATCTAAGAAAATGTTTGGAATGTTAGCAGGTTAAGGTCAAGCACCAGCATCCTGTAGGGCTATTGCAGCCCATACCCATCCCTAAATGGAAGTGGGAGGCTATCTCCTATATTTCATCGCGGGTTTACCACGAACAAAAAGGCAGAATTATTCAATGCTGGTAGTGGTAGACAGATTAAGCAAATCTGCCCATTTTATACCTGTACAGTCTACATACAAGAAAGTATAGATTACCGATATATTTGTGAAGGAAATATTTAGGTTGCATGGCATACCTAAGACCATGATTTCAGATCAGGATGTTAAGTTCACATCTGCATTCTGGAAAACCTTGTTTTCTGGACCGGGAACACAAATACATTTAAGTACTGCCTATCATCCTTAGACTGACGGGAAAACGGAGCGGGTAAACCAAGTACATGCTGCACATGTATGTAATGCAGCAGCCAACCAAGTGGGAGGACTACTTGCACCTTGTTGAGTTTGCGTATAACAGTGGGTATCAAGAATCTCTGAAAGTGAGTCCCTTCGAGGCATTGTATGGTAGGAAATGTCGTACACCTATAAATTGGAGCAGTCCTGAAACAAAGTTAATGTTGGGCCCTGAAATTTTGGCTGTAATGGAAGCTGAGGTAAAAATAATAAGGTAGAATCTGAAGGTTGCGCAAGATCGAGAAAAGACTTATGAAAATAAGAAAAGGTCTTATCGTGAATTTGTGGTAGGGGACGATGTTTACATGAGAATTAAGCCCAAGAGAAGTACCATGAGATGGAACTCTTGTGCTAAATTGGCTCCCCGGTACTGTGGACCTTTGCAAATACTGGAAAGGTTGGGACCAGTAGCCTATCGGTTGGCCTTACCCTGTCATATTCAAGTACACAATATGTTCCATGTGTCCTTACTGAAGCGATATGTACATGATGAAAAACATGTGATTCATTGGCAAAATATTCAGGTAGAAAAAAGATAAAAATCCTAACTTAAAGTTCTGAATAATTGATGCATACTAACATGAAAACACTTTTTTTTTTAGCTAGAACCAGATGGAGAGTTTCTGATCGAGCCACAACGCACACTTGACAGAAGAGAAATTTAACTCTGCAAACGAGTAGTTATCCAGGTGAAAGTGTAGTGGAAGAAATTCGGACCGGATGAAGCTACTTAGGAGGATGATAAATTTATGTGAGAAGCTTACCGGCTGAAACAACGAGGACGGTGTTACTTCTAGGGGGGGAGATGTGACAGCCTCATTAAAATTTAACTAGTACTAACTAGTTAAAGACATTTGTTTATTTTATTTTCTCACAAGAAAGACTTGAATTATTATTGTATATAAAACAAATTATTTTTGCTGAAATTATTAAATTAGGAGGAACTAGTTAATGAAAATAAAATCTTGTTAAGCTGTTGGTAAAAAGGTTTCCAAGAATAGGAGGTGGTTGGGGAACAGTTGGAAATAGTTATCTACTCCTCTGAGGATAAATCTGAATCCCAGGAGAGGAGTTGGGGTTCTGTGAATTTTCTAAAGGGGGAGTATTTTCTAGACCTGGTTGGGACCAGTTGAAAATAGATTTCAACATCTCTTGTAAAGCTAGAATATCTGAGGGTGACTGGATTGGCCTTCTAGAGGTCACAATAGAAAAATCCACTGTTAACCCGTGGCACCGTCTAGATTCTGGAGCTCAGGGACAAGTGGAGGACGTAATAGCCTCCCTTGATGGTTGGGAGGACCACAACTTGAGTTGGATAATTCAGATAAGTATTACTATGTAAACTAAATGATTCCTTACACATTTGAATGGTTGTTTACAGTATAAAAGAAGGGTAGTACATTATTCATTAGTAAATATAAGTTTATATAAATATATATTTAGTATGAAATGCAAGAATAGAAGGTGGAATATGTACCCTGGTAATATTTACTTCCTATATTAAATAGGGCAGAAGAATTTAAAATAATAATACTACCTCTTTCCTCTTGGCAATATTCTTTCTATAGCATGAGAAAGACTGAGAATATCATAGTTATAGTAGTTGATAACAGCAAGAACTTAGAGTATTATTATGAAAGAAGTAAAGCAATCTTTTATATGAATGTATGCTACAATAATAAGAATAGCATCATATCTATATGTTTTTTTGTATTTATATTCAAACCCTTTCTATAGAAATGAGCTTTACTACCTAGTTTTGGGCTTACCAGACCCAACAAGCTGGCAGTTTCAGTTCTGGGTATAAGCCCCAAACAAAAACATCATCTCCAGTGGCTAAGTAAACCCTCTAATCTCGGATTCTCTCTACTGGTGATCCGGGCACCAAAATTGTAGAGAAAACTTAGGAAGTAAACATAAAATTATTATGCTAAAGATTTTGCAGAAAGAAAAACCAAGATACCGAGATTTCTTCTCAAAAAATGCAAGGCATATAACTTATCTTTCATGAGAAACATACTAACAGAAAACAGAAGAGTAATTGTACTCTGTGGAACATTATCTACCATTAGTTAACTAAGCTATTTGAAAACAAAAAACAGAGCTTAGTTTAATGCTCGAATAAAAAAAAAGATACTAATAGCAAGAACCACGACTAGGGTTAGAGTTAAGGAAGAAGTAATAAATCAAAACCCTCATTAGCATAGAGCATTTATATATTGGTAAACGATATTATAAACGGCCAGTAGCAGAGTTTAAACAGAAGGAAAATCATTAAACTATATTACTTTTTCCTCAAATAGTAATTCTACAGGTTGAGCCTATCACTTGGTCCTTTAAAAATAACATGCAATAGGAGAAGGATAAATCCTTGTTTACAAGACCATCACTAGGTAAAACCCTTAAATAATTACATATCATCTTCTTAAGTATCATATGAACCATGAAACCCTAACTCGGGTGTTTAAACCCTTAACATTGTTCTGTAACCCAGTAAGCAAAATGCTCAGAATGCATCGATGGGAGTCTTGAAGAGGGTATATTTCTTTTCAGAAATATTGAGTACATGTTAAGTTGTTGATGAATACATTAGCCAAGGCTATTGACAAGATTATCATTCAAGCATGTGAAACCAATTGTTTAAAACCCTCATACCTGCATCAGAAAAACCATAAGAGCTACGATGTTAAACGAAAATCTATGGGGTATTTCACAATGAAGCATGCTTTAATCTGAAACCCCGAAATAGTATTGGCATGAAATAATTCCTGGTAAACAAGAAAAAATCCCGTCGCGACCTTCCTCTGGAAGTCAAGAATTCAGGGGTTAATCTTCTACTGTGAATAAAGGTTTAACCTAGGTAATTCTTTACCCAAAACAAACAACGTTAGTCGGAAAGAGGAGACTTACCCTCTATGCCGAGCTGAGAACTTTTCCTCTAGAGATTGACATGCCTTTGAGCTAGAGACGTGACCTTATAGAGGGCAAATTCATTATTGAAACCCTGTTGAAGTAGATAGAAGAACTATTCATCAATTCATAATTTAAAATAATTAAAACTAAGAAAAGCTCAGCAGAAGGATAAGAGTAAAATATGACAAGAAGCTCAAACCTATTATAAGGATTCATGGCGGAGTTTGCAATGGAGTAGTAAAGTTTGAAGAATGCTGAAACTCCAAGAAAACCTAGCCCATTTAGCTTACATACCATCTAACAGAGAATGCCAGAGTTTACCCTCGAAAGAAATTTGGATTCCGAGGCATGTTCGTAACAGCTGTAACAGAGAAGAATAGCCCAGTACTGCTGAGAGTAATGAGAGTTGAAAAATATCCTACGAAGATGCGGATGCAACGCTAAGTGGAGCATACACAACCCAAAATCAAAATATTAATATATATCCACAAAATAAATCCGATATCGTATTTATGTCTAAGTATAGATATCGCTCAGAAGTAGTAAAACCAGATCATTGCAAGATTACGAACTCTTCACAAGATCGACTGTATAGTCTATTGTGTAAATTGCTTATGTTAAATGAGTTTTGGGTTATCTATATAATCAATTGCCATGATTGTGAAAATTAACTATATGCTTTAATAATGTCCAGACTTTTATTACATAGTTGCAATGCCAGTCATATATATATATATATATATATTTTCATATGTATCGCACAGTAACATGGTGTTTGCATAGTAAGTCGAAGAAAAGTTAAATATGGTGCTAGTCATGTTATTTCTGGTATTGTAAAGGTAGGTAATAAACAATTTTTTTTTATTATGGTAAATATCGAAGGATGGTGGTGACATCGTTGTTAATAGGATATGTGGAGTAATCTATTCTTCTTACACCCTACTTGTGTGTAACCCCTACTTCACCCTACCTCACTTTTTCTGTGGGCAGTTGTCAAACGTTTCACATAATTTGTGACTTAATAGAGTGACTTAGTCAAATTACATAAAATTAAAATTAAAATTAATATTAAAACTAAATAAATTATAATTATAAACTAAAATAAGATTAATGTAAAATAGCCAATTTACTAAAGATATTTTTTGTACGATACATTTTAAATATAATATTTTAAAATGTAATATTTTTATGTTAAAAAATAATACAATATTCTATTAAAAATATCTCTATGTGAAAACATTTTTATTTCGTCAATGTAAAATTAAATTAATAAATAAATAACACTAAAATAAAAATAACTTCATGATATTGACCCATGGTATGACAACCTATGGTATTCATGTGGAATATAGCATATTTAAAGGGGGAAATTAAAAAACCTTAGATATCTTAACTCTGAATGTATGAGATCAAATCTCCTTTCAGTCTAAAGAGCTTTGCATCTCAAGATATTTCATCCCTCTGGGCCCTTGATAGTTCCATATTTAAGATGGATTTAAGATGGATATAGGTTAGTTGGTTGTAATGTAATGTGTTGTTTATCCCTAATAATTAAAATCACACTATGTGAAAACATTTTTGCTTGATCAAAAATAAAGATGGATATAGGTTAGTTGGTTGTAATGTAATGTGTTGTTTATCCCTAACAATAAAATCACACTATGTGAAAACATTTTTAATTGATCAAAAGCAAAATAAAAATTATTAAAAAATAAAATTAAAATAAAAATAATTTCATGGTATTCACCGATGGTATTGTCACATGGTATGAGTACCCATGGTATTGACCCATAGTATTCATGTGAAAGATAACATATGTAAAGGGTAAAATTAAACTAGTCTAGTGTTGGAAATTAATTCCAATTGCAAACCTGAGCAGTAGGACAACAAGTTTCAAATTTTTGATTTGACAGGAGCAACAAAGTTGTGATATATTTTTACACTCAATCGTGCATTAAATTTTTGGGTTTGAATCCTTACATCAGCAACCTGGCCGCAGCCATCTCCCGATCCATCAAATCATGGTCTGCACCACGTTACCTCCTGTCATAACATTGTTCACCTAACCAAATTTAAAAGAAGCGCAAAATGACAAAGATTGAATTTTGGTTTTAAAAGTTTTAGGTCATATAGTTTTATACTATATGTAATAGATAACAACAATAGTATATATGTAGAGTAGAGACTGTGTGTTAAAACAGTGAAGACAGAGAGACGAGAAAACAAAGAAAGCTTGAAGCGCTGTGTTTTGTAGTAGCAAAGCAAACTCTGTGTGTTGCCGCAACTGGATCTATGTGTTGCCGTAACTGAAACTGTGTGTTGCCGCAAAAGAACGTTGTGTGTGTAAAAGAAACTGACACTGTTTGAGTAGCAGCAACTAAGACTAGGTGCTGCCACAAAGGAAACTGTCTGTAGCAGCAAAAAAATACTGTGTGTTGCTGCAACAGAAACTGGGTGCACTTGCAATAGAAGACTGTGCAAAGGCAGAAAATGAAAAACACAGTGAGGAGTATTTTGATTGAATCCATAACCGTATTTCTGATGAAAGATTGTATTTTTTAATAGCTATTTTTTTTTTTAATGAAATAGAGTTTTACTCCATCTCTCTGTACACATTGGTTTTATTATTATCTCTATTAGAAGAGGATTTTTTTTGGTTTTCCTCTCTGTTGTTCCGGAATAACTGGAAATTCCAACACATTATCTGCGAATTAAAAATTTTCAAAATGGTATCGAAGCTTATTTGTTAATGAATTATCAGAAATTTCCAACAAGTGGTATCAAAGATAGTCCAGCCTCTTTTCATTTGCCAAATATGCTGAAGGAAGGAAGAAGAAGTTTGTTAAAGTTTTATCCAATAATGTGAAGGTTCAAAAAAGTTAGGTATTTATCAAAACAGAGTTTATCTCTCCAGCAGTGAGAAAAATTATTTAGAAACACAATCAAGTTTTAAGCATAGTTCAGTAAACTAGCAATTGCAGGAGCCAACACAAGCACGAGTATGGGAAATACTCAACTCCCACAGTTCAATGGGAAGAACTATGATTATTGGGCAATCACAATGAGAGCATTGTTTGTCTCTCAAGATTTATAGGAGCTAGTTGAAGATGGTTTGGAAGAACTAGCAGATGAACAAGCATATAACTCCTTAACATAAGCAGAGAAAGATTTGCTGAAGAGTAATAGGAAGAAGGATTCCAAAGCCCTCCTCCATCTGTATCAGGTAGTGCATGAAAGTTTATTTCCAAGGATTGCAATAGCAAAGAGGTCCAAGGATGCATGGGATACCCTCCAGACAGCCTACCAAGGTACGGAGAGGTAAATACATCAAAAATTCAATTAATGAGAAGAGGTTTTGAAGTCATTTGCATGAAAGAATATGATACAATAGATTAATTCTTCACATTGTTGATTGGGTTGGTCACCCAAATGAGATCTCATGGAGAGACCATAGAAGAAAGAAGAATAGTGGAGAAAGTATTGAGGAGCTTACCCTCAAGGTTTGATTTGATAATCACAACCATTGAAGAGATAAAGTATCTCTCAAAGTTCACTGTTGATGAGCTTCATGCATCATTGATGACACATGAACACAGACTGGGAAGAATAGCAAACTCATATTTGGAGCATGCCTTCAAGACCCAAATTTCCTTTGGAAGAGGAAGAGGTCAAGGAAGATCAAATTAAAGAGGAAAATGAAGAGGCGGAAGCCAAAACAGAGGAAGAAACAACCCTGCAAATATAAGTGGAAGGGATAGAAATCAAAATCAGAACCAAAGCCAAGGTAGCAGCCAACAAGGTGGACAAAATCAAGCACATGGAAAAAGGTATGATAAATCCCAAGTCCAATTTCATTACTGTAAGAAGTATGGCCATTATGCCAATGAATGTAGGAATAAATAGAGTGACATGGGTAGTAGACCCAGTGCTAATTTTACAAAAAAAAATACTAGTCAAGAAAACCTGTTTTTCACATGTAATATGGATGAAGATAACAATGAAGATATATGGTTTCTAGATTTAGGATGTAGCAACCATATGACGAAACATTTTTATGTTTTCCATGATTGATGAAAATGTGAAGTCTCAAGTAACATTGGGGACAGATAGTAAGGTCTCTGTCATGGGAAAAGGCAGAGTGAGTGTATTGACAAAGAAAGGAGAAAGACAAATCATATCAGATGTTTACTATGTGCCTGGTATGAAGTGTAACCTTTTGGGCATTGGACAACTCATTCAGAAAGGCTACAATGTTTTCTTTGAAGATGATGTATGCACCATCATGGATAAACCACCAAGCAAGCAATGCATTGCACAAGTGAAGATGACAAGAAACAAATGTTTCCTCTCAAGATGAGAGAAGATTTGAAGAAAGGAGCTACAATGGCAGCAATGACAGAAGAGACATTCCAAAGAGAAGTAAAAGATGAAAATTGATTATGGAATTTGAGATTTGGACATCTCAACTTTTGGCATCTGAATTTGTTGCATAGAAAAGGTATGGTAAAGGGATTACCATTGATTGAAAAACCGGACAGCCTATGTGAAGGCTACATCTTGGGCAAACAACACATAGAAAACTTTCCATCAAAAAAGAGCATAAGCGAAAAATCACCCTTAGAAATAGTCCATTCTGATTTGTGTGGACCAATGCAAACACCATCATTAGCAGGCAGCCACTATATGCTGACCTTTATTGATGATTAGACAAGAAAAACATGGGTATATTTCTTTAATTTGAAGAGTGAAGTTTTTGAGAAATTCTGCCACTTTAAAGCTCTTGTAGAGAATCAAAGTGGTCAGAATATTAAATTCTTAAGAACATACAAAGGAGGAGAATATATCTCCAAATAATTTATGCGTTTTTGTAGATAAAATGGGATACACAAGAAATTTACAAAAAGGTATACACCACAGCAAAATGGAGTTTCCGAAAGGAAAAACGTAACCATCATGGACATGGTAAGAAGAATTTTGAAGGAAAAAAAATTTCCAAATGAATATTGGGCTAAATCTATACATTGTGCAGCATATGTGATGAATAGATTCCCAACAAGGAGTGTTATGAACAGAGTTCTGGAAGAAGCATGGAGCGGCATGAAACTGCATGTCACTCACATGAGAGTATTCGATTGTGTGGCTTATGCACACATTCCAAATCAGCAGAGGAAGAAGTTGGACAGTAAGGGGGAGAAGTGCATATTTGTTGGATATAGTGAAGAATACAAAGCATACAGATTGTATAACCCATCTACCAAGAAGTTTATGATAAGCAGAGATGTACAGTTCATTGAGGAAGAAGCTTGGGATGGAAACATTGAGAAAACAGTGAATTCAAAAAGTTGTTTGTCTCATGATGATGATGAGGAAGAAATGGTTGAAATAAATCCCTCATTAGCAGCACCACCTCCACCAACACAAGGACAACAAGGGACACCATAAGCAGGTATGAGAAAAGCCTTGAGAAGTGATGACAGTGCTTCTCCAAGCACATCACAAGGAGCAGATTTGAGTGCTTCTACAAGCAGAAGTTCAACAAGTGAAAGAGGAACCAGATTCAGAAATATGAATGAAATTTATGAGAAAGAAGAAGCTATGAACTCTTTATTTGCATTATATTGTCATGTAGAGGATCCTATTCATTTTGAAGAAGCTGTAAATGATAAGAAAATGATAGATTCTATGGATGAAGAAATGAATGCCATAGAGAAAAATAAGACATGGGAACTAGTTGATCTCCCAAAAGGCAAAGAAATAATTGGAGAGAAATGGGTCTACAAGACCAAAAGCAATGATGAAGGTAAGATTGAAAGGCACAAGGCCAGACTTGTTGTTAAAGGCTACAAGCAGCAACAAGGAAGAGGTTATGAGGAAAATTTTGCACCGGTTGTAAAAAAGGAAACAGTAAGAGTAGTGTTGTCCATAGCATCACAACATAAATGGAAATTTTACCAGATGGATGTGATATTATTATTCCTAAATGGAGTATTGATGGAAGAGGTTTATATTAAACAAACTCTGGGATATGAGAAAGCATGCCAAGAGCACAACGTATGCAGATTGAAGAAATCTATGTATGGGTTGAAACAAGCAGCAAGAGCATGGTACAGTTGTTGGAAATATTGTCATTGATGGCAAAGGAGCACAAAGGAGCAGCACCAAGACAAGGGAGCAGATAATATTCAGATGAAATTGTTGTAGAGAAAGTGAAATTGTTTCACCTCTCTGAAATCCATTTTGTTTATACATTCTGTGTAGAATTTTGAGTATATTTACTTCTGTGTAAAGATTCAGAGGAATTCAGAGAATTATGGTTCATTTTCTTGAGATCGGGCAGTTTTCATTTATTTATGGTTATTGAGTTACGCAACAGAAAGTACGATTTTATCCCTTTGAAAATTCAGTGATTTATGGTTTTCTGTGTAACATCGAGAGTTATTAACCTTTGTAATAAGGGTTCGGAAGGAAATTAGAACTCTGGTTCGTTGGTTGAGAGCGCAAAAATAATTAGTCTCTATTTATTGAGTTATGCAATAAAAAGGATGTGTTCATGAGAAATTGAAGTTAAACAAAGAAATGGTGAAAATCCGCATTTGAACGCGATTTAAAACAAAGTTTGCAAGTTAAGCGGTTTTCAAGAAAACCAGACACTGTTGTCGCACAGCCTTTGAGTTATGGGTGGTTTTTCCCATTTCGAATGTGATCAAATGATATGGCAACACATCACGAGCACAATACCACCCATTTCACGTTGCGTTTGGGTGATAAACTACGGAGGTGGAATGAATGTGATTGCCATCCAATTAGATCAGTGGGAGATTTGATGGTGTTCGCGTCGGTGATTACACGGGGTTTAAAACAAGATATGTTAAATGTCATGCATCTTAGTTTTGCGATAACAATTGGATTGGTGAGTTGGAGCACGATGAGGCGTCAGTTGTTGGATGTATGAGAATAGGCTCTTTTGGTAAATTGTGGGCCATATATGATTTAACGTGCAAGCATGCCTCAACATATGTGCAGCCTGTTGATAGGCGGAAAGGGTAAGTTATAAAATATTGTGTTAGCTTTACAACATAAAGTTTAAGCTTTGGAAATATTATGGAGAGGAACGGGGAAATAAAGTTGTGGGCCCATAAGTAATTATATGGTTTATTTAGAGTTTTAAACTTTAAATTTTAAATCATAAGTGGATAGATCACGGGAAAAGATGCATTGACAATTGTTGTGGGACCTAAGTGTATTTATATTATTGGCTTCTTTGATAATTTAATCAAATTCGAATTATTGATGTGAATTTTCATGAGTCAGGTTTATCATGGTTTATAACCATATTTCATTGACCATCAGGAATTCTGTGGGCCCAGATATATACTGTAATGTTTTGAAAGGGAAAAGGGACTTTTAGCTTCTGTGGTGCATCTTTATTAAATGAATCAATCAGATCATAAATCGGAAGCAAGTGTGATAAATGTGATGCGATGTGATCACATATTGCAATCGGGGTAGGAGGAAAATCACACAAACACAGTGGTCACAAAAAATGTGAAGTGTGATATGATGACATGGCAAGTGACGTGGTAGGTGACGTGGCAGTCGACGTGGACCTGACCCCACAAATCACAAATAAATCAAGATAACATGGAAAGATGATGTGGCAGTGATGTGGTGATGACATGGCAAGGTGACGTGGCACGATGACATGGAGATGACGTAGATCTAGCCCACATATCGCAAATCGCAAAATTGGAGGGGTGAAGATCGTAAAAGGCAAAGATGGGATGTGATGAACAGTGGCGATGCGATGTGATCACATATCGCATATCACACATGATATGGGTTCGCAGGGTATGAAAAATGATATTGCGATAACCGATAGTGCGATGCAATGTGCCGATGTAAAGAGACATGTGGCGACATAGCACTACATCACGCATTGGCGATGCAAAGTCGATTGCATACTGCGAAGAGTAAAGGAGCCGGATGTGATGCAACTCAGAACCATTATTTAAAGAGATTTCAACTCCAGATGTAAGTGATTTCCTTTTTAAATTGCATCGGAAAGAAAAGGATCCATATAGCAAAGAATGCTTGAAATGCCGAAGCGCGATAAAGCGATAACACAGCCTGCGGGACCCATCGCACATCGCATATCAAGAGATCAGTTGGACGAAGACACATGGGATAACTGAATCGCCAAAGTGCGATAAAGAAAGCGGACGCGATACAGATCGAAGTTGAAACCTAAAGCATTTCAACTCTGAAAGTATGGGGATTTCCTTTGTTAAATCGCTTTGAAGAGCAAAAGAGGATTATAACGTAAAACAAAAGGAAAAGGTTGAACACGACAAGGAAAGGCTCGCACAGTTGAAAGGACCCGTTCCCGTGCAGCACAGTTAGAAATTTGACAGCAGGCAGAGAAGACAAATAATCAGAAAACCAAGAGCTGAAAGGGCCGAATTGGAATATATGTGTTGTAACTGTAAATATAAATGAATTAATTATTTTTGTTGTATGTGATGCAAAGGCAAGTCTCCGTAGGCAAATCAAAACTCCACTGTAATACACAAATGTATACACTTTGTTATATTATTCTGAATGTGCTGGACAGAAAATGAGAAGGGGAAGACAAAGAGTCATACCTGTTCATTTCAAATTCCCTGTGGAATGCAAACAGTTATGAGGTGATCTCTATAAATAATGTTACCAGCATATGCATAAAAGGCGAGAGAGTGAGAGGAGTATATGGGAGAGAGTGTATGAAGAAGAAGGAGCAGACAGAGAAGTTGTGAAGATCCAGAGATAATATAGGGGCAGATATGAAGGCTGGAAGGACAATAGTGAAGAAAGAAAAACAGCGCTGATATCCAGGTAAATCAGCATATGATTTTATGGTATAGTGAGGAAGTTGGTGCTTCCATATCAAGTTGTAGCTTGATAAATGTCCAGTTGTAGCTGGCGGAGGTAGGAGCCTCCTATAGGTTGTAGCCTGCAGAAAATAGATGGGAGTTGGAGCTTCCTTGCAAGTTGTAGCTTGCAGAATTGAGGTAGTAGCCTCCTGTAGGTTGGAGCCTAAAGAAAATCAGTGGTGAGAGGGAGTTGGAGCTTGCCTTTGCATCACAACAATAATAAGATGTGGTTTTCTCCCTTATGGGTTTCCACTTATATCTGTTGTTTATATGCATGATGATTATGTGTTGATACTATGTATTTATTCTGCTTAATACCACCTGCTCACTTATTAAGATTGTTGTTCCATTGTATATTAAGTTGATCACAAAATTATGATGTGAATGAGTATAGAAGAATGTTTAGTAAGAACATGACTACATGAAACCGATTCACCCCCCCCCCCCTCTCAGTTTAACAAAGGGCTCAACAATTGGTATCAAAGAGAGTTCCTTCTATGTCAGTTTAACAACTGGAAGGAGATCCTAGGTTCCCAAGATGGCTAGTCTAGAAGGATGTTCAACAAATAAAGCCCCTTTGTTCACAGGTACAAATTATGCCTTTTGGAAAATAAGAAAGAGGACGTACATAATGTCTCTAGGAATAGAATTTTGGGCTGCTATGGAATTGGGATATGCCCCAAAGGAGTTTGACTCAGAGAAAGATGCCAAACTAGATTTTTGTAGCTAATGCAGAAGCCATGAATGCCCTCTTAAGTGGTTTATGTGAGGCAGAATTTATTAAAGTAATGCACAACAAGACTGCCAAAGAGATATGGGACACATTATAAAGTATCCATGAGGGAGATAAAAAGGTGAAGGCTGCCAAGCTGCAAGTATATAGAGCTCAATTTGAAAATATGAAAATGAATGAAGAAGAAGACGTTGCCAGCTTATTCTTAAGGGTTGCAGAAATTACGAATAACATGAAAGCTCTAGGACAAACCATTAGAGAATGTGTAATTGTTCAAAATATATTGAGATCTTTACCATCCAGGTTTAACCCCAAGGTTTCTGCCATAGAAGAAACAACTGATTGGGAAACATTGACAATGAACCAATTACTTGGAAACTTAACAGCCTATGAGATGAGACTTCCATAGAGGAAGTCAAATGTGAGGGAGGCAACCTTTAAGACAGAGAAGAGAAAAGAAGAAAAAGAAGATACATGCTCCTACTCTGATGAATAAGAGGCCAAATTTGTTAGAAGATTGGATAGAGGCTCAAGCAAGTATAAAGGTAAACTTCCATTTAAATGCTTTAACTGTGGAAGATTTGGGCACTATGCATCAAAGTGTCCTCTTAAGAAAACAAAGAATCAGACTCAAGAGACAAAGAAAACCAAAATAAAGAACTGGAAAAAAGGGAAGAGATTCAATAGAAGATCATTTTATGCTCAGTAAGATAGCAGTGAATCTGAAAACTCAGATGAATCATCTAATGAAGAAGGAACCTTTGAATTTGTGTTGATGGCCAAGGAAGAGTCTGAAGGATTCCTTCTATAAGATGAGGACGAAGGTGAGGTAGATCTTAAGGGGGAGCTAAGAAGTGCCCTGGAGGAAATACATGAACTTAAACTCAAGTGCATAAAATAGAAAGACATTCTCCTCAAATGTGTAAAAGAGGTACCAAATTTAGAAGACCTCATTCAATTGGAAGTAGAACTTGAAGAAGCTAAGAAGTTGGAAGACATTATGCTAAAGAAAATTAAAGATAAACATCAAGAGCAAGAGAAATTGGAAGAAGAAGTGGTATGGATGAGAAAGAAACTAGAAAACACCCAAAGGGGACTATCAATGAACACTCCTCGAATGAAAAGCACTGAACAGTTGGATAAGGTTCTTAATGTTCAAAGGTCTCCTCTCATATAGGCAGGGATAGGATATGAAGGAGAAACCAGTAAGTCCAAGGTATAAGATAACAAGAATATCATTTTTGTAAAAGTTGTAAAGGATAATGAAATAGCTCAAAAAGGAACCACAGAAGAAAATCCAGCAAGAACTTGATGTGTGATGAAACAAACAGAAACAAGCAGCAACATCAAGAGACAAAGAATGAAATGAAGAAATAGTCAGTTGAAAAAGGCTCTTACAATCATGAATATGAATTGAATAAATTCAAAAACTGTCAAAAGATATTCTTTCCTCCTATGAGAAATATCACTTGTTTTGTTAGCCACAAATTAGGACATATTGCTGCATACTGTCAGATGAAGATAATCAAGTTCAATCAGCAAAGGATGAAGAAATTGAAAAGGCTACCTCAAGCAAACAAATGGAGAGGAAAACCCTTCACGAGGTACACTAATCGTTTCCATGGGTATTGTTTTTATTGTAAGGGGTTCGGCCATAAAGCCATGGAGTGTAGAACGTATGGACAAAGACTGATGTTCAAAACCCCGAGGAGATTCATGAACAATCGAGAGTTCACTCTTACACATAATCCATTTAACCATGTAATCAAATGCTTCGTATGCCATAAAATCGGACACATGTCTTCCAAATGTCCTCTCAAAGAATGTGGTCCATCTTCTCAGAAAAGGTGCTAAAAAAATAACATCCTACAGTGGAAAAAGAAGGTGAATAAGTGTGACCTGGCTCTAATATCCCAAGATTAGAAAAGCCATTGGTATTTGGACAGTGGATGCTCAAAACATATGACTGGAGATAGAAGCAAGTTTGTAACCTTTGATGAAAAGAAATATGGAAATGTAACATTCGACAATGACAAAGCAGGGAAAATTAAAGGAAAAGGCTCAGTCAATCTGAATAATGGAAGGGGAAAGGCTCAAGATGTACTATTTGTGGATGGGCTGAAAGCCAATCTGCTAAGTGTTAGTCAAATGTGTGATAAAGGTTGTGAGGTCCTTTTCAAAGCCCAAGATTGTGAGGTAAGATCAAGCACCATAGGAAAGACCTTGATCAAAGGTGTTAGAACAGAAAGTAATGTCTATATAGTAGAATAACAGTATGAAGCATGCCACATAAGAAAACTTGATGAATCATGGTTATGGCATAGAAGACTGGGACACCTAAACTTTGACCACATCATCAGTCTGAGCAAGAAGAATGCAATCAGAGATATGCCAGCAATAAAGAAGCCATCAAATACCATATGTAAATCTTGCCAATTGGGCAAACATACCTGCATGTCTTTCAAGACCAAAGATTAACTATCAACAAGTAGGCCACTTTAGCTTGTGCACATGGACCTAAGTGGTCCTTCAAGAACTAAAACACCAAGCGGAGAAGCTTATTTCATGTTGATAATAGATGATTTTTCCAAAATGACGTGGGTGACATTTCTCAAATATAAATCTGAAGCAATTGAGAAATTCAAGATATTCAAGGCATTGGCAGAAAATCAAACGGGATGCAAGATAAAATGCATTAGATTAGAAAGAGGAGGTGAATTCACAGACTATGATTTTTCAGAACTATACAATGAAAATGGGATAAAAAAATAGTTTACAATTGTAGGTACACCTCAACAGAATGGAGTTTCAGAAAGACAAAACATGTCAGTACAATATTTTTCAAGAGCCATGATGCAAGAAAGTAACATTTCCTAAACATATTGGGCAGAAGCAGTACACACAGCTATTCATATTCTCAAAAAATCTCATCTAAGACCAAATGGTGATAAGACTCCTTACGAATTATGGCATGGTAAACCAGCATCAATCAAGCACTTTAGAGTATTTGGAAGCAAGTGTTTCATAAAAAATAATGATGAAAAACTTTGGAAATTTGATGCAAGAGCTGATTAAGGATATTTTTAGGATATGCATCCAAGAGTAAGGGTTACAGGTGCTACAACAAAAGACTGCGCAAAATTGTGGAAAGCATTGATGTAAGATTTGATGAAGATATTCCAAACAGAAAAAGAAGCACAAGATGCAGCAGTCCTTCAGATGATCATGAAGATGAGAACCATGACAATGATGAACTAAGAAAAACAACAGAAGATACTAAATTAAACTCAAAAGGTCCCTCAAGACACACTAAAAACAACCATCCAGAAGATCAAATCATTAGGGACAAGAGTGTGGGAGTCCAGACAAGAAGACAACTTGTTGAACAGACAGAAGAAGTATACCTAGCCATGCTATCTCAAATAAAGCCAAAGAAGTTCGAAGAAGCCAACAAAGACAAAAACTGGGTAAATGCTATGAATGAAGAACTAGACCAAATTGAGAATAACAATACCTGGGAATTAATTCCAAGACCCACTCGGAAAAATTTCATTGGCACAAAATGGATATTCAAGAATAAGATGAATGAGAAAGGGCAGATAATCAGAAATAAAGTCTGACTTGTATGAAAAGGATATTCACAAATTTAAGGTCTTGATTATGATGAAATATTTTCCCTTGTAGCCAAAATGGAAGCAATGATAATGTTTTTGTCCTTTGCATGCTATCATGATTTCAAGGTATATCAAATGGATGTGAAGTCTGCCTTCCTGAATGGAGATCTAGAGGAAAAAGTATACATGGAACAACCAGAAGGATTCTCATTGACAGATAAACATGACTATGTGTGCAGATTAAAGAAAGCCTTATATGGTTTGAAACAAGCTCCTCGAGCATGGTATTCAAGGCTGGACAAATACTTGCAAAAACATGGGTTCAAGAAAGGAGGAGTAGACAACAATTTGTACATAAAGGCTAATGGAAATGAACTCTTAATTGTAGTAGTGTATGTATATGAAATAATGTTTGGAAGCAACAAAGATGAATTAGCAAAAGGATTTTCTGAAGAAATGAAATCAGAGTTTGAAATGTCAATGATAGGGGAGCTTCCCTTCTATTTAGGAATTCAAATTCAACAAAGGAACAAAGGAATATTCATTTTGCAAGAAAAATACTTAAGATAAATGTTGAAAAGGTTTCAAATGGAAGACTACAAACCTGTGTCAACTCCCATGATCACTGGATGCAAACTATGTGCTAATGATGGATCAACAGATGTAGAACAAAAACTTTATAGATCCATGATAGGAAGTCTACTATACCTAATAGCGTCTAGACTGGACATTATGTTGGCAGTAGGAATTGTGGGAAGATATCAAGCAGCACCAAAAAAAATCATTTAATATTAATCAAGAGAATATTTAGATATCTACAAGGTACTTCACATTATGGCCTATGGTATCCAAAAGGAAAAAGATTCATATAACAGCATACACAGATGCAGATTGGGCGAGTTGTGTGGATGACAGGAAAAGCACAAGTGGAGGTGCATCCTATTTGAGAAAAATTCTGGTGGCATGGCTAAGAAAGAATAAAAATTCTATCTCTCTATCTACAATAGAATCAGAATACATAGCAGCAGCAACATGTTTCACACAAGTAATGTGGATTAAGAAAACTCTCCAAGACATGAAGGTAAGAATTGATGAACCTATTTCTATCAAATGTGACAATACAACTGCAATAAGTATATCAAAAAATCATGTACTTCATTCAAAAACAATGCAAATCCCAATTAAGTACCACTTCCTCAGAGAAAAAGTAGCACAGAAACTAGTGAAGTTGGAATATGTACCAACTAAGGAACAAACAACAGACATATTCACAAAACCTCTTGCTAAAGAACCATTCGAATATCTAAGAGACAAACTATGGGTAGTGTCTGTAGATGTTACTCTCTAACATGATCAGAAATCAGAGAGAAAAAAAGAAAGAAAAGGTGGGGCTGCATACAAGGAACATGATCAGTGCAGAAGACAAGAGATAGTCAATATCAGATATGAAAGCATCATTCCAGGGGAAGAGTAGTCAATAAATTGTCACAAAAGAGCTAGAGAAATGGAGCAATGCAGGGAATAGGTCCTCAAGATCATAGCATTATGAAAATATAGAAACCACACTCGGAAAAGTGCAACCCTTTGCCATTGATGTCAAAGGGGGAGGAAAAGCAAGCAAAAGAAGAAAGGGTCTTCTGTAAAGCAGGCAGAGGAAGAAAGACAAGGGGGAGGAAGTCCTGAAGGAAGTATGGGAATATTGGTGGTTGTGTTGCCATCAATGCCAAAGGGTGAGACTGTTGGAAATATTGTCATTGATGGCAAAGAAGCATAAAGGAGCAACACCAAGACAAGGGAGCAGATCAGATTCAGATGAAATTGTTGCAGAGAAAGTGAAATTGTTTCACCTCTCTGAAATCCATTTTGTGTATACATTCTGTGTAGAATTTTCAGTATATTTACTTATGTGTAAAGATTCGGAGGAATTCAGATAATCATGGTTCGTTTGCTTGAGATCAGGCAGTGTTCATTTATTTATGGTTATTGAGTTATGCAGCAGAAAGGAGGATTTTATCCCTTTGAAAATTCAATGATTTATGGTTTTCTGTGTAGCATCGAGAGTTATGAACCTCTGTAATAAGGGTTCAGAAGGAAATTAGAACTCTGGTTCTTTGGTTGAGAGCACAACAATAATCAGTATCTATTTATTGAGCTATGAAATAAAAAGGAGGTGTTCATGACAAATTATAGTTAAACGAAGAAATGGTGAAAATCGATGTTTGAACGCGATTTAAAACAAAGTTTGCAAGTTAAGCGGTTTTCAAGAAAACCGGACACTGTTGGTTCACAACCTTTGAGTTGTGGGTGGATTTTCCCATTTCAAACGCGATCAAATGATATGGTGACACATCACGAGCGCAATACCACCCATTTCACGTTGCGTTTGGGTGGTAAACTACGGAGGTGGAATGAATGCGATTGCTATCCGATTAGATCTGTGGGAGATCCGACGGTGTTCGCGTCGGTAATTGCACAGGGATTAAAACAAGGTATGTTAAATGTTATGCATCTTAGTTATGCGATAACAATTGGATTGGTGAGTTGGAGCACGATGAGGCGTCAGTCGTCAGATGTATGACCATAGGTTATTTTGGTAAACTGTGGGCCATATATGTTTTAACGTGCAAGCATGCCTCGACATATGTGTGGCCTGTTGATAGGCGGAAAGGGTAAGTTATAAAATATTATGTTAGCTTTACAACATAAAGTTTAAGCTTTGGAAATATTATGGAGAGGCACGATGAAATAAAGTTGTGGGCCCGTAAGTAATTATATGGTTTATTTAGAGTTTTAAACCTTAAAGTTGAAATCATAAGCAGATAGATCATGGGCAAAGATGCATTGACAATTGTTTTGGGACCCGAGTGTATTTATGTTATTGACTTCTTTGGTAATTTAACCAAAGTCAATATATTGATGCGAATTTTCATGAGTCGGGTTTCTCATGGTTTATAACCATATTTCGTTGAAAAGTAAGATTGACCATCAGGAAGTCTGTGGGCCCAGATATATATTATAATTTTTTGAAAGGGAAAAGGGACTTTTAGCTTCCGTGGTGCACTTTTAATAAATAAATCAATCAGATCATAAATCGGAAGCAAGTGCGATGAATGTGATGCGATGTGATCACATATCGCAATTGGGGTAGGAGGAAAATTGCACAAACACAATGGTCACAGAAAATGTGAAGTGCGATATGATGACATGGCAAGTGATGTGGTAGCTGACGTAGCAGCTGATGTGGACTTGACCCCACAAATCGCAAATAAATCAAGATGACGTGGAAAGATGATGTGACAGTGATGTGGCAATGACATGGAAAGGTGACATGGCACGATGACATGTAGATGACGTGGATCTGGCCCACAAATCGAAAATCGCAAGATCAGAGGGGTGAAGATCGTAAAAGGAAAAGATGTGATGCGATGAACAGTGGCGATGCGATGCGATCACATATCACACATGATATGGGTTCGCACGATATGAAAAATGATATTGCGATAGCCGATATTATGATGCGATGTGCCGATGTAAAGAGACACATGGCGGCATAGCTCTACATCACGCATTGGCAATGCAAAGTCCATCACATACTGTGAAGAGTAAAGGAGCCAGATGCGATGCAGCTCAGAACCATTATTTAAAGATATTTCAAGTCTGGATGTAAGTGATTTCCTTTGTAAATTGCATCGGAAAGAAAAGGAGCCATATAGCAAAGAATGCTTGAAATGCTGAAGCATGATAAAGCGATAACATAGCCTGGTGGGACCCATCGCACATCGCATATCGGGAGATCAGTTGGACAAAGACACATGGGATAACTGAATCACCGAAGTGCGATAAAGAAAGCGGACGCGATACAGATCGAAGCTGAAACCTAAAGCATTTCAAGTCTAAAAGTATGTGGATTTCCTTTGCTAAATCGTTTCGGAGAGAAAAAGAGGATTATAATGTAAAAAAAAAGGAAAAGGTTGAACACAACAAGGAAAGGCTCGCACAGTTGAAAGGACCTATTCCCTTGCAGCACAGTTAGAAATTTGACAGCAGGCAGAGAAGACAAATAATTAGAAAACCAAGAGCTGAAATGGCCAAATTGGAATATATGTGTTGTAACTGTAAATATAAATGAATTAATTATTTTTGTTGTATCTGATGCAAAGGGAAGTCTCTGTAGGAAAATCAAAATTCCACTGCAATACAAAAATTTATACACTTTGTTATATTATTCTGAATGTGCTGGATAGAAAATGAGAAGGGGAAGACAAAGAGTCATACCTGTTCATTTAGAATTCCCTGTGGAATGCAAACAGTTATGAGGTGATCTTTATAAATAATGTTACCATCATATGCATAAGAGATTAGAGATTGTGAGGAGTATATGGGAGAGAGCGTCTAAAGAAGAAGGAATAGACAGAGAAGCTGTGAAAATCCAGAGATAATATAGGGGCAGATATAAAGGCTGGAAGGACAACAGTGAAGAAAGAAAAACAGAGCTAATATCCAGGTAAATTAATATATGATTTTATGGTACAGTGAGGAAGTTGGTGCTTCCATATCAAGTTGTAGCTTCAAAAATGATCAGTTGTAGCTGGCAGAGGTAGGAGCCTCCTGTAGGTTATAGCCTGCAGAAAATAGATGGGAGTTGGAGCTTCCTTGCAAGTTGTAGCTTGCAGAATTTAGGTAGTAGCCTCCTGTAGGTTGGAGCCTACAGAAAATCAGTGGTGAGAAGGAGTTGAAGCTTTCCTTTGCATCACAACAATAATAAGATGTGGTTTTCTCCCTGATGGGTTTCCACTTATATTTGTTGTCTATATGCATGGTGATTATGTCTTGATACTCTGTATTTTTTCTGCTTAATACCTGCTACTCAATTATTAAGATTGTTGTTCCATTGTATATTAAGTTGATCACAAAATGATTATGTGAATGAGTATAAAATAAAGTTTAATAAGAATATGACTGCATGAAACTGATTCACCCCCCCCCTCTCAGTTTAACCAAGGGCTCAACAACAGTAGGATAGATGCCTATCTACTGGAAAATGGGTTTGAGAAATGTGAAGGAGAACCCACATTATACATCAAGGTGAAATATGTTAATATGCCCATTGTTGTCTTGTATGTTGATGATGTTATATTCACAGGTAATGATGCTTACCTCATTGAGAATTTAAAGACAATCATGAAAGAAGAATTTGAAATGACTGATATGATATTGATGAGATACTTATTAGGAATAGAATTAGAGCAAAATGAAAAAATAAATTTTATTGCTCAAGAAAAGTATGTTAAAGAAATTTTTGAAAGATTTAACATGCAGGATTGCAAAGTAGCAATTATTCCTACAATGATGGGATTGAAACTAAGAAAAGAAGACAGCAGCAAGGATTTTGATCCAAGTTTGTATAAGAGCATAGTTCGCAACCTTATGTATTTGACTGTAACTAGGCCTCATATTATGCACACTATGAGTTTAATTTACAGATTCATGGAAAGGCCAAAGGAGGCACATCGGTAGGTAGCAAAAATAATTCTGAGGTATGTGAAAGGAACAAAGAGGTATGGAATTTTGTACACCACTTCAGAAAATTTTGAATTGATTGGATATATTGATGGTCATTGGGCTAGAAGTATAGATGACAAGAAAAGCACCTCTGGATATTTTTTCATATGGGATGAGGAGCCATTTCATGGGCTTCTACGAAATAACAAATTGTGGCTTTATCAATAGTAGAGGAAGAGTATGTGGCAGCTACTGCAGCAGCATGCCAAGCAATATGGATGAGAAGAATGTTGAGAAGTTTTTGTCATGAACAGGTACAAGGCACACTATTTTATTGTGATAACAACTCAGCCATAGATTTATCCAAGAATTCAGTGTTTCATAAGAGGACAAAACACATTGATAAAAAGTATCACTACATGAGAGAGTTAGTGAGCAATGGGGAAATTGTTTTGCAACATTTCAGAACAGAAGAGAAATTTGCAAATATTTTAACAAAACCATTGGGGCAGAAATTTTTTAACTATATCAGAAAATTTCTAGGTATGCAAGATAGCAACAATTGTAATTAAGAGGGAGTGTTGGAAATTAATTCCAACTACAAACCTGAGCAGCAGGACAACAAATTTCAAAATTTTGATTTGACGGGAGCTACAAAGTCGTGATCAATTTATACACTCAATTGTGCATTAAATTTCTGGGTTTGAATCCCTGCATCAACAACCTAGCCGCAACCATCTCTTGATCCATCAAATCGTGGTCTGCACCACATTACCTCCCACCGTAACATTATTCACCTAACCACATTTAAAAGAAGCACGAAAGGGCAAAGTTTGAATTTTGGTTTTAAATTTTTTAGGTCATATAGTTTTATATTATATGTAATAAACAACAACAATGGTATGTATGCAGAGTAGAGACTGTGTTAAAATAGTGAAGACAGAGAGAGCAGAAAACAGAGAAATATTGAAACGCCATGTTTTGTAGCAGCAAAGCAAAATTCCTGCGTTGTCGCAGATGAATCTGTGTGTTGCCGCAACTTAAATTGTGTGTTGCCACAAAATAACATTGTTTGTGTAGCAGCAACTCATGCTGTGTGAGTAGCACCGACAAAGACTCGGTGTTGCCTCAAAGGATAACTGTGTGTAGCAGCAACAGAAGACTTTGTGTTTCCGCAATAGAAATTGGGTTTAGCCGCAACAGAAGGGTGTGTAAAGGAAGAAAATGAAAAACACACTGAGGAGTATTTTGATTGAATCCAGAACTGTAGTTATGGTGAAAGATTGTATTTTTTAATAGTCAATTTTTTTTTTAATGAAATAGATTTTTACTCCATCTCTCTGTACACATTGGTTTTATTATTATCTCTGTTAGAAGAGGAATATTTTTGTTTTCTTCTCTACTGTTCCGGAATAACTAGAAATTCCAACACATTATCCACTCATTATAAATTTTCAAACTGGTATTAAAGCTTATTTGTTAAGGAATTATCAAAAATTTCTAATAAGTGGTATCAGAGCGTCAGAAATTTCCAACATCTAGATCCATCTTAACTCAGGATCTACCAAGCCCAAAGAGAGATATCAAATATCTTGAGAAGCAAACATCTTTTCACTCAGTGAAAAGAAATTTGAACACTTTCAGGCTTGGTGGATCCAAAGTTAAAAGTCTTTGAAGGCTTTCAGGATTTAGAAGTCGATATATTTTTTATGTTATACATTTTATTACACCGTAACTACCTAACTAACTCTCTCTTTTCCCTATTCAACCTCTAATACCATAATAGCAATTGAAAGTGATTGAGTCATCAATTGAATTGTTGCAGGTCTCCATTGTGACAATGAAATCAAGCCATCTTGTGAGTCGAGATATTTGCACCAAAGATTCAAATAACATGGCGCACGTGGTGTCGGGTGGTACTGATAATGAGACCAAGCCACCTTGCGAGCCCAATCATTTGCACCCCAAAGATTCAACTAAGATGGAGCAGGCCAGTTTCGGGTGGTGTTGGCAGTAGTGAGGTGAGAGTATTTTGCATCTTCCTAAATTCCTCATGATTTGATACGTCGACTGAACCTGAATAGTTTTCTTCTAGATGATTTCAGTTATGTTTTGCCAAAATTGATTGAAATATTTGACGCAAGTTAGATGAGATCCAACTTTGACATCATCGAGGCCAAACTTAATACCGTCTAGGAGAGCAGAAGAAAGTTCTCCTCTATGTTTTTCTTTTGACATAGCTCTCTCTCTCTTCTCCTGGACTGAGAGGTTCAACACTTTCTTCCTCATGTCCATTCGCAGCTTCAGTAACCTGATATTGAACTGAATTATTCAAATCTGATGACATTTTGTTGTCCACGTGTCTTTTCAATGAAACTTGAACTTCATTACCAATGACTATCAATCGTGAAGGATTTTTCATGGTTTCGTGGAGATTCAAACTCTGTTCCTCTTCAGTTCCAAAAATTCTTGCAGAATACTAAAAGCATGCCCTTCATGGCCCTCACTTGAATGAATTGTAGATTGTTTATGTTATCCATTAGTGAAAAAACTAATCTTAAATTTCCTAAATTTTTGGATGATCTGATTCTTTGACTGATCATGCCAAATATTACTCTGAATATTTCCACTAACATCCTCTCAAAATTTCTTATGTGACTTTACGTCCATAACATCAGTCCCATATTTCACACCACCAAGACCTGAATTTATACCATGCAGAACGACAGAAGAAAGTTCTATTTCATCGCTTGGATTCCACGTCACTCAC
Organism: Pinus albicaulis; assembly: GCA_034641835.2. NCBI lineage: Eukaryota > Viridiplantae > Streptophyta > Pinopsida > Pinales > Pinaceae > Pinus > Pinus albicaulis. Next base: position 1,167,894,052 of record CM076577.1, read on the forward strand.
TTAAGTGAACGAGAAGAGCTTAGGTCCCTTTAAGGGCCCTATAAAGCCACATTTTATCCATCTGTTCTTTCGTTTACCACGGGAAAGGCTTGAGGCTCCACTGGATCTTTTGACATCGTGTTTGTTTACTTCTTCTTCTTCTCTTTGGGATTATTTTGTTCACAAGAAGAACACCAATGCCTAGAGATATTTCTACTAGAACCATCCACTGAATCTTTGGCTCTCTTGGTTCTAAACGCCACTCCTTTATTATTTGCTGGTTGTGACTCATTTTTGTCATCATTGTTGCCTACAGGTTCGCGACTGCCAAGTCATTCCAGTTCTCTATCACTACTAGAAATGACATGGAGGTAGTATAGGCCTAGGTGTATGACAACAATGCTTACATGTGCATATACATGGTTGTAACGGACTCATTCAATCTACGTAAACTAATATGGTAAATTCACTTTTGACTTTAACTGTTTTAAATAAAGAATTGGTTGAAAATCGAATTCTTGAATCAGTTGAGAATAAATAGGTGATGCGTCCAGCGTTTTGGGAAAAATATGGATGGTATGACATCCTTGTTTCATGACAGGGAGAAAAGTATAAGGTAGACCGGTGTAAATAGATGGAAAGTCACTTGTTTGATTGCTTCATATGAGGCGTAGAAATATTTGTTCTTCATTTAATTAAAGTGAATAAGGGAGGGAGATAGAAGTTGCAGGGGCTTGTTGGCAAAGCCAGAAAGAACGCCTCCCAACAAATGTAGAGGCGGTGATTTGAACTTTGATCACCACATGCAAAGGAGGAAGGAGCCGTGTTCCTCTTTTTCACCTTCGTTCTACCCTTCAAGCTGGCGAGTTGTCGCGTGATTTCTCCCCTTTGGCCAGCTTCAATAGGCATGTCATTTGAGCTTCGAGTTAGCTTGGGAGCATTCAGAGACGAGCCAGAATCGCAGAAGGGAATGAGAGTCGACTGGAATGAGATTCAACTTCAAAGATAAGTGATTTTGGTTTAATTTCTCTATTATATAGTCTTTCGCTTTGTGATTTAAAAGATATAAGAAAATATTAAATAAAAGATTATATATAGATGGTGTTAATTCCTTTTCTTTGATAAGAGTCGAATGGAATGAGATTCGACTGCCAAGATAAGTGAATTTGGTTTACTTCTTTTATTAAATAGTCTTTCTCTTTGTGAGTTAAAAGATATAACAAAATATTATATATATCATATTGTTTTTCTGCTAAAAGATTATTAGAAAATAGAAAATATACTAATGATCTTTCTCATATCTCTTGGGATAAGTTACACATACCAAGAAAGTGGTATTTAATTAGTTTATTGGGATATGATTTAAAACAAAATCACTGTTGACTATTTTCATAAGAAAGTATTTATCTTGGGAGTAGAAGATAATTCCATTGCGTTAATTCCTTTGCAAGGGTTTGCAAGGGTTGCATGTTAACTTTGTTATTATTTTAAAAGGTCTATCTAGCTCTTATGCCCAAATAAGGGTTAGTTAAGGTACTTTATTTTTAAAAGAGATTTTCTTGATTAGATTAAAGAGGGTAACTCTTTAATAAAAACATTTACATAAGCAAGAAAATAGAAGAGGAATGCTCTTATTTTAAAAGAAACTTTGTACTCATTTAAATTATTAAGTGATAACAAGTCCAAAGTATTTTTCTTGAATAGATTAAAGAGAGTGACTTTTGAAATATCTTCTTGTACAATGAAGAAGAAAAGAGAAGTTTTCTCAGATTTATATTCTTTAACCACGTTGTAAATAGTAATGAATTAATATATATCCATGAATAGTTACCATGATAGTGGTAGAGGTTAACGAATTAATAAATCGGATAGTTTCATAAATCCATGGGTAGTTTTCCATGGTGTTGATGGAGATTAATTATTTCATAAAACCATGGGTAGATTACCATGGTGTTTGCAAATATTAGTTATTTAATAAATCCATGAATAAATTACCATGGTGTTGGTAAAGTTAAGTTATTTAATAAATTCATGGTTAAAGGAACTAATCAGTTTTATTCCTTAGATGAACAAACTAAGTGATTATTTTATATTATCATGATTATGATGTTAATTCTTTTTGGAGGAAGATCATGCATAAGCATGCAACATATATATTAACTTTTATTGAAAAATAATATACATATTTGTATGTAGAAAGATAGCTTGTAGTATTAAACTACATTGAACAAGATTGTTAGTATAATCTTGAAAATGAGACATGTATTTATATTCTTAATTGCATAGTTTTACAAAAAGAAAAAATATGTTTACATGTTCACTAACATTGAGTTTCTTTTGAGAAGACTCGTGAAGGAAGCCACATGCTTCGTTGGAGACTCTTTGGAATCGATATGCATTTGCATGCATGGGAGCAAAATTTGTTATGTTAGCTTGCATTCCATGCGCTAAAAGTAATAGCTTAAGGGTTAGCTATATTGATTAAATTTATTTAAATCACATGCATAAATATCTTAACTGATGTATCAATTTATTTTAAAAGAAAAGCTTGGAAGATGTAGCCATTGTCTTGCAGGAATGTACGCTTATGCGACAGAAACATTAGTTATCGTGATGACTTATAACCAGCACATATGAGGTATGTGTTGTTTAAGGGAGAATGTAAAGGTGCTTTACTTGCTTGTCATGAATATACATAAGTAGATGGAGAAACTACTATAGTACAGATATGTGAAATGATTGATTAATACTTTATGAATCTTGACATCATTTTATGTTGAAGGCATCCTAGCAGGGAATGATGGTGACATGTACAAAGGAATATTATGCTTGTCATATACAAAGGAAAATTATGCTTGTCCTGGTGGCAGGTAAATGATTAATGTTCATGCATATGAGTGCGAGTTACAGGAAGGTCCAATGTAGAATGGTCCATTGTAGGTACATCCATGCCCCCAAGATGTGAAGATCTGAAGATATGAAGACCAGAGGGTAAATGGTATCATATTTATTGTAATGGCTTTAAGCTAGATATTTGCATATTTCCTTGTAAGATTATATAAATGATGGTTAAGGGATGGTCTCCCTGATAAGCCATTGAGTGATGGGCTGAACACCCTCACGAGCGTTTAATAATAAAATTAAATGTTGCTGGTTTTCACCCTACGGGGTTTCCAGGGTATATTGGTGTTTAATGATGTGAATGATTATTGTGTCAAGTTGATGATGTTCATTCCTTTCTTGTTATGATGTTCATAATGGCAAGTATGTGATGACTATATGAGTAATGCAAAGAATGGAAGGTTACATCATACAGTAATTGTGGTAATGTACTATAATGGAGGATGTTACTGGTTAAGGAGCTTACTATTCTTATTCTAAAATTTACACTATGAAATGGTAAACATTTTATGTAATGATGAGTAAGGAATATTTAATGGTGAATGGTTAGTTACCCATGAGTAACTTGTATAAAAAAAAAAATTATCTCCTTACATTTCCATGTGAAGTTAACGGTGTATGTTACAATGGTGGGTTATTGTTATAATCAAGAGTTAAAATTCCATGTGAATGTTTAAAGCTACATGCAACTGATTTGGTCTAATTCCTAGATTTGGTCTAATTCCTGGAATGATTCGTTGGTAGTAGAAGAAGTGTGTATTTCTCTGTGGATGCAATGTTGGAATTTTTGAAGCCCATCCATATGCCATTAAGTTAGGCCTAATTCTTGGAACTATTTTCTGAGCAGTTTTAGGTGTAAGCGGTGTTGGAATTGAAGAATGTGTTGTGTGTTTTTTCGCCAAAGCACCGTCTCAATTGTTGAAGCTTTACTGAGAATTTGTGGGTGTAAGGGGTTTTGGAATTGAATAATGTGTTGTGCATTTTTTTGTCAAAGCACTGTCGGAATTGCTGAAGCGGGTAAGGGGTCTACGACAGTCTCTTGTGAGGGTGTGCAACTGCTTCTATCATTGTCTATCAGCGAAGAAATGTAATCAATCCCTTAATGTGCTAAATATTTAAATTTGCAATCCCTTAATGTGTTAAATCTTTAAATTTGCATTATTGTTTTAGGGTAACCCGATTTTATAATCCAAGTAATAAGTATTCTAGAAATTTTGAAAAATAAGTATTTTTTATTTTTTTTTAAAGGTTTCAATTTTTTTTAAAATTTGTCATCATTAAGGAAAAATATTATTATTTTCTCCAATTTTTTGTATTTAAAATGACTTAAGATACTAGGTTAACTGTAAATGTCACAGAATTATTGAGAAAAAAAAAAATTACATATTGTCTTAATACAAATTTTTTTCTCCTTAGCATTCATTTGGAAACAAAAATAGATTCACACATAAATCTAATAAAAATAGATTCACACATAAATCTAGTAAATAAAGTGTTTCCCCCTTCTTGCATAACGAGCAAATGCACCATTTCCACTTCTTGTATAAAGAGGAAATGCACACATAGTTCGTATACCATTCTTATCTTGCTATTATGGTCCGTCGTTCATATCTTGCTATAATGGTCAGTCGTTCAGTTGTGAAATAAATAGATAGAGTAAACAAAATATATTAATGTGAGATTAAGAAGCCAAGGGTGTTATGGGCAAACAAATCAATATCACTATGAATCTGGCTTTTCCAATTTTTCAAATGGGAACAAAAACACCATTTCCAACTTTTATCTTTACAAACATTTTTAATGCACTGAAAACACCTGTGCAAATTAATTTCCCAAAACATTGTGTTTTACTCTCATTGACAGTTTGCATTAATTTTATAGATCTTAATACATTTTATTTTAATATATTTTATTTTTCATATTTTATTTTAAGTAATAAAATGAATTTTATTTTAAGTAATAAAATGAATTTTATTTTATTGAATGAAATAGACAGTTTTGATTTTAATTAATAGAATAAAATTCATGAATGGAAGTATCGAACAATGAAGTTTTCTACAAATTTCCTACTTAATTAATGGAATACACATTTCTTATTTAATTAATGGAGTAAAATTTTCAAAACATTGTGTTCCAACCCTTTTTAATAATTTACATTAATTCTATATATGTAAAAATATTGATTTAGTAAGCTTAGATTTCAATAGATTTCGGCAGTTTAGATTTTAATTAATAGAATAAATATGTCAAAACTTTTATTTCACAAGTTTAGATTTCAATATATTTTAATAGATTTTGGTAGTTTAGATTTTAGTTAATAGAATAAATTTCAATCATTAGAATTTATATTTTATTTTAATTGATCTCAATTGAATAAGTTTAGATTTCAGTTGATTTCAATATTAACAATTCAGATTTCAGTAAGTTTTGTAAATAAAATCAATAATATAGATCTCAATAGTTTACATTAATTTTATATATCTTAATAAATCCAATAAATGAGTTTAGATTTCATTTGGTCTCAACATTAGTATTTTAGATTTCATTCTATAAATTTCAATAAATTTATTCAATAAAATCTATAGTTTATTGAATAATTATAGATTTCAAATGATCTAAACATCAATAGTTTACATTCATTTTATAGGTTTCAATAAGTTTATATTCATAAATTTAGATCTCAATAATTTTATTTTAATCAATAGAATATTTTTATTTCTCACAATCTTTAACAATTTACATTAATTTCAAAACATTGATTTCATAAGTTTAGATTTTAATATATTTTTGTAGTTTATATTTCAAATAATAGAATAAATTTCAATAGATCTAATAGATTTCAATAAATTTCAATAGATCCCAATAGATTTTATTTAAATAATAATAGAATAAATTTCAATAGATCTAATAGATTTCAATAAATTTCAATAGATCCCAATAGATTTTATTTAAATGAATAGAGTACAATTTATTTTAAATTGAATAAAATCAATAATTTAGATTCTAATCAATAGAATAAAATTCATGAATGGAAGTATCCCAACATTTAGTGTGGAACAATGAAGTTATCTAAACATTTCCTATTTAATTACTGGAAATTTTTTTGTTTTATTTAATATAATCGATTTAAAATCTATATTATTGAATAAAATCAATAATTTAGATTTTAATCAATATAATAATTTGTGTGCATTAGATAGATTTTATGGTTTAATTTTATATTCATAAATATAGATTTCAATTGATTTCAGCTAAATAAGTTTCTGAATAAAATCTATTCATGTCAATTGATTTCAACTAAATAAATTTTTTTAATAAATATATTGGTATCAATTGAATAAGTTTTATTTCAATTGATCACAATTGGTTTCAATTGAATAAGTTTAGATTTCCATTTATCTCAACATTAATAATTTAGATTTCATTTTATAGCTTTTAATAAGTTTGTTGAATAAAATCAATAGAATAGATCTCAATAGCTTACGTTAATGTGATATATCTCAATAAATCTATTGCACGAGTTTCAATTTCAATTGGTCTCGACAAAATATTTTATATTTCATTTTATAGATTTCAATAAGTTTGTTGAATAAAATCTATGGTTTATTGAATAAGTTTAGATTTCAAATGATCTAAACATAAATAGTTTAAATTAGTTTGATAGGTCTCAATAAATTTATGTTCGTAAATTTAAATCTCAATAATTTTATCTTAATCAATAGAATATTTTTATTTCATTTAATATAAAATCAAATTTATTTAATAAAATATACGTTATTGAATAAAATCCATAACTTAGATTTTAACCAATAGAATAAATTATATGCACTAAATGGATTTTATGGTTTAAGTTTATATTCAAAATTTTAAATTTCAGTTGATCTCTACATTCATAATTTACTTATAATTTATTTAAATTAATTTTATAGATATCAACAATAAAAAGCTATTGAATTTATTTCATAAGTTCAAATCTTAATAGATATACTTTGAATTTGAAAATAGATATCAATAGATTAATATGTTTCATAATGTATTTAGTTATATATACTTCTAAGTCACATAATTTTATGCACTAGATAGATTTTATGGTTCAGGTTTATATTCACAAATTTAGATTAAAATTGATCTCAATTAAATAATGTTATGAATAAAATCTATTGATTTCAACTAAATAAGTTTATGAATAAAATATTTTAATCTCAATCGATCACAATTGAATAAGTTTATATTTCAACTGGTGTCAATTTATCTCAATTGCTCTCAATTAAATAAGTTTTTCAAAATCTATCAAATATTTGCTATTAGAACTTCAAAAGCCATATTTGAAGATTAAGAGGCAATCTATGTTGGAAAGGTTATATAATATATCAATTTCACATAATGTAAGTGATTTATTATAACTTGAATGGAATTTTTTTACTAATTTTTATCTTCGATGATTTTTTATATCTCATGATGCTTCTCAACTTTATGCCTTACTACATTTCCTTTGTAACATCTGGTGTAGTTTCTAGTTTTAAAATATTGTTACGATTGGTAAATAATTAGTTTCCCCATTAAACTAGAGATTTAAAGACAATAGAGAAATTCACTATTAGATATCATTTATGGGGTTCAGGATGATGTTTATAGAAATAGTTGTTTTCTTTATGTGAGTGAGTTATAGCTTAGTTAGAGTCTTTATATTACAATTTCTTCATCAAGTCTATGAATATGTATTTGATGAGTGAACATACATATGCCTAATTTAATAAAGTCTTAATTAGTATTTTTAACAAAACAAAATATCCTTGTAATTTTCTTAGGATGCTAGATTTCATGGAATTCCCTCCTCCATGGAATTCTTGTAGGAAGAGGCTCCTCCTTTAAGAGAGCCTCATGAGTAGCAGACTCTGTTGGAAGTAGTGGAGAATGCTAGACTTAGAGGTTTGTTATGATGATGATAGGATTCAAATGCTAATATTAAATCTCAAATCCTAATATCTCAGGAGTGATTGAAACCATCTCATTAGTGTGAAAGCCTATATAATTGAGGCTCAACTAACTCAATACTAAGTGCTTGTATGAGTGTGTGTCCACTCTCTAGGTATCTCACCTAGAGATCCATTTCATTTAATTATTAGATTGATGATTTTTAACATGGTATTGGAGCTTCAGGTTGAAGCTAGGTGAGTTTGTCTATCCATAGAGAGAGCAGTAAGCATGGATTCAACATCAGTGGAGAAAAGAGGATTGCTTTTACTGACGTGGTGGATCACTGGTGCAGTGAACCCATTACCAAGACGCCTGACTCCATCTATCCATCATTAGGATCGGATCTCAGAGGCTGATCAGTCGTATCTCACGTTGTGTTGTGTGGATTTGAAGCCATTATAACTCAGTTTTTTAGAGAGGCCGCTACAGTAACTCTGAGATCTGAGATGGGTCGAAGACATTCACGATCGATTGGTTAGCCTACTATGTGAGCTGACCGTGTGTATCCCTCACCATCCGCGGCCCCCATTGAAATCTTCATACAAGTGCTTTGATTCAATATGATTTAATAATTTTTTAAATGAGTTAAGAAGGGTCTTGTCCCTTACGCGAATCACCTTTCAAATAGGATTTCTCTTACACTCTCACAAAAGACCATGTGAATTAAGTTTCCAAATGGAATTTTTTTGAAACAATTTTTTTTATGAGTGAAGATTTTTTAATGATTCTTTTCATGAATGGAGTTTTTTAAAGGTTCTTAAAAAGTATCTTTTGAAAAGTTTTGTAAAAAGGGGAGCATTTGGATAGAAATGATCCAGTGTTGCTGTCAGCATCATCTAGCAGATTTGTCTTGGAAATTTTATTGTTTGAAAAATCATAGAAGTTGCAACTTGTGGAGATCCCAAACTCAATTGGGTAAATTTTCTTCTAATTTATTTTATGCCACAATGAAAATGCGAAATTTCTTGCTGATTTGAACCCATCTTCAGAAATATGTGTCATTACAAATTTCTAATTACATGCATTAGAATTAGACATTGATTACATTGCCAGCTTGTTGAGAGGTCATTTGTTGCTCGTCGCAAGAGCTAAGGGCACTGAGACCTGTGTAGCATAGAAGCCACAGTCTACAAGGTTCTACTGTTGAAGAGCTGCCAAAGAGAGGTTTCCTGCCTGCATGGTAACGGGGTTGTTGGAGATCGTTAGAGGACCGAGTGGCGTCCAAATCGGTAAACAAGATAAAACGAGAAATCTGGACTTTAAAAATATGTCTATATTTTTAGATATTTTTTATTCTGATGATGATGATATTCTCATGTGGAAATTTGGAGGCACTATCTTGGGTAGTATTTTTGTGACAGAAGAAATTTCAGAAAAACAATGTGGTTCTGTTGATGACCACGAGAAACGAGAGGCACAATTTATTGTGCAAGGTCCTGATATTGAAGAGTCACAAGTTGATCTTCAAGAAGGATGTAAAGAGGAACAAAGTGTTGAAGATCAATTGGATGAGCCACATGAAGCTGATTGCAAAGACATGGCAGAAGAAGACAGAGCTGGAGAGAATTTAATTTATGGTGATCTCATGAATATTTCTATGTGTGCAGATGTTAACAGTAGTAAGGAAGAAACAAAAAATATTGAAGAGGAATTAAAGTTTCATGAAGCATGGCTTGAAACACCGTGTCTTTATGAAATCAACACAGAAGTTGCATCCATAAATTTTGAAGACAACTTTGTGGAAGGAAGTTCACATGCGTGACACCAAAAATAATGAGAGAAAACATTCTCCTATTAAGCCTGTCATAACTTTGAGAAGGGTGAGGATAAGTGTTCAAGAATTCCATTATTGGGGAAGAAATTTGGTGAAGATACATCACTACCTCGCGACAAGGAAAGGGAAGATGAAGCCTCGACTCATAATGAACAAATATGGACTCACAAGAAAAAATACCAAAATGAAAACCTTTGTTACCAAGTTTTTCATGTTTTTTAATTGTAAGCCAAGTTTTTCATGTTTTTTAATTGTAAGCCTAACTGAGACTAGACGAGTAGGCATATGTTATCGTTCAGTACCCTTTCTCCATTAAGGGGAGTGTTGGAAGTAATGGAGAATGTTGTACTTAGAGGTTTGTTATGATGATGATAGGATTCAGATGCTAAGATTAGATCTCAAATCCTAATATCTCGGGAGTGGTTGAAACCATCCTGTTAGTGTGAAAGCATATATAATTGAGGCTCAGTTGAGTTAATAGTTAGTGCTTGTATGAGTGTGTGTACACTCTGTAGGTATCTCACCTGGAGATCCATTTCATTTAATTATTAGATTGATGATTTTTAACATAATATTCTCTAGGCAAAACTTCATCTTAACTTCAGTAAGTTCAAATCTGAAAACCGTTATTAACAATATCTAATATCCATAAGTTAGATATCATTTTAGCAAAATCTTATTGAAATTTAAACTAAAATGTTATATTTTTTCAAAAATAAATCTAATTAAAAATTAAACTTTGGAAATTTAGTTTTAATAGTGAAACGATGTTTTTAACCCTAATCTATTGAAATTTTAATTGCATTAGTTTCAATATTTGCAAGTATATATTGCTTCTTTTCTTTTAAGTTAGATAAATCTGGTAAAAGCGATCTGAAGAACCTTTTAAAATAAAATCGTCATAATTTTTTTATGATGGATATGAAAACCATCAAATTTAACCTCTAATAACGTATAATATTATCTTAATTACATTAAAAATAAATACGTTTTTGAGTAGAATATATATCTTGAGATCATTTGAAATAGTTTCATTTGCTTTTATTCCATTCTGGTTTATGGAATTTCTTTGCTATATGGTCTCTCCAGGGGAAATATTGAGCCGAGCTTCAAAAAATAGTAAATGATCTTATAGATACACAAATGTATCACTCTCCAGGAATTTGGATTGCGCTTATATATAATTGTGTCACATTACTTTGAAAATGTTAGTAAATACAAATAGCTAATGTAACCACTGCCTTAATTATTGAATAATTGTTAGGATGTTGTTAAGAGTCGTTAAAAATTATTGTTATTTATTACAAACATAATATTTTGAACAGAAATTAATTTTGGTACTTGAATAAAAGATTACTTGTGAAATCAATTTCATAAGTAAAGACTGATGGTAAAAGTAAATTCAAGATCTGGAGTTAGTTGAACAGAAAAACAGTTCAACAGTCATCCAAAGAAGCTCTGGAATAAATAAGAGATTTCAGGGAGTTTTGGGGGTTCGGTTAGAAAACTGAGGAAACAATAGTTATCCTGAGGAGTGATCCGTGAAAGGAATAACTTACAGAAGAGATTTTTTCCACTGGAATTGGAGAATTGGACCAGACTGTCGCGAGATTCTCTTCCAGTTTTTTGTATTCAAGGAAGAATTGGATTTGGAGCATGGGGGAGAGTTAGAGGGCGTAATCGCCTCACTCACGGAAGGGAGGAAATCATTTATCAGTTAGAATTGTGTATAGATGAGTTGAATTCTGTTTTGTTCTTTTTTGTTAGTAGACTTTACTGGTTACTTTTAAATTATAAATGAGCAAACTGGAAATATGGTATGTTGAATTTTTTCTATGTGTTTAAGATTTACACTAGGAGACTAAATAGACAGGAAAGAAAGTCTGAGAAAGGACTATTGAGTAGGTAAAATAAAACATTTTATTTTAAATTCTCTCTGTGCAAATTATTAGTTTTCTTTCTTGTTTGAATGGAATAAAATATGTCTAGTGAAGGGCTATCAACCAAGATTCTGTGACCAGATTCTGGGTCAGTCATCCTTCGTACCTATGATAATACACGGACTAGGAGTGGTCCGGGTCACTTACAAGGATTGTTATTCCTAGTACACCTTGAAATATTGAGAAGAATTTAACATACCAGTTAAAAGAATTATGATATATAACAGAGAATACGCTGTGGAAAAAAAAAACAATATAGAAAATGACCTACAGGGTAATGTAAACTCCTCCACAGAAAGAAATAAGATAACCTTTCTTATTATATCAAGGATACAAGCTAAAAACCCTGGAAGACAAATGCAAAGAAAACCATAAACCATGTACATTATCGGTGATAAGAATAAGCGCATGCAGGTAAGTGAAATGACGTAAGTAATAAATGTAGAAATCTAAACAATAAGAAATGACAACAGAAAACTTGAATGATATCATTTTCTTTGTTGAAAGAAATCTACATATAACTTCACATATACTCCTAGAAGAAAAAAATTCACTATCGAAATTGCATACATGTAATACAGATAGAAACCCCATGTAAATACCATGATTCTATTCAGTAGAAGAGATGTATACATAAGTCAATGGTGTGGGTGTAAAACCCCGGCTAACTTGTAAACTGTAACAATATACCGATACAAAGAAAAACCTCATAGGCACTGTTCTTTTTAAAAAAAATGTAATAGATTATCTGTCTTATACAGTAAGAGGCCAGTGGCCGAAGTAAAGGTGAAACCCTCTTTCTCTGAGAGCCAGAGTCTTTAAAAACTCAAGAATGAAAATTAACTGCAGAGGGTAGTAACTAGACCAGAGGTAAGGACTCAAGGGCCGCAGTTAGAAACCCTAAGAAAATGATAATATATAAAGGTTGTCAAACTATAACCTTATCACATTTTAGACCTAGGGTTTGAACCCAAAAATTGATATGGGTACCTGTTAGCGCGAGCATGCAATTGATTAGAACCCTGAATCCTGGGGCTAATGCTTGTATTCCAGTCATAAAAATTTGTAGTTTGCAGAAGCAAATAAACCTATACCTGATAAACAAGAAACATAGGCGTTTAGTAATGAGGAGACAGAGACGAACCCTAATTCTTTGCCGTAATAATGTACTCTAGTTAAAAATAAATTATGCAAGCGTATTAAGAATTTACCTGAGGAATTTGAGCGGGTTGAAGTGAGCTCAAGCCGAGCTGGAGAATACCTTCGATTCAATAAGCATACACATATTGCAAACAAATATAAGCATCGTGTTCACACTCATAACCAGATGCAAACCAATGGAAAACATGAAACTTGTCTACATATTAAAACTTAGAAATAGTGTAGGTAAGGTCAACACCACTCGAGCCAAGAGGTGTGGGAGGAAATTTACCAGTCATTCGGAATGGTTGAGTAATCTCCAAAGTGTCGTGCTGCAACTAGAGCGGAATAGCCATAGAACTCAAGCCAGGAGGAAGGAAACCCTGGAACCGCAGAGTAGACCTCCTGGACATCGAACGAAAGAATGTCAATGGAAAAAAAGTTACAGGGCTAAAGTCATTAGCCAACCCTAATGAACTTACATCGTCCGATTTAGCTCTAGATCGACAGTGGAGAGACCGCCAGATGCCAACCAGTACAGGTCAAGTGCAAGCTAGATGTAGAAGGATCGAGATAAATATGTTGTAATACCTTTATACACCAAGATTTATTTGTATTGAATGCCATGATATTGTCGAATTGATTAATACGACATGGTATAATGTTGTTGGATTAAATGCGTGTTATATGATTGTTAATAAAGACATATGGCTTCGGCTATAATGTCAAACAACAATTTATATACATATAAGTTAGGCCCAAAGTTCAAATGCGAGCTCAGCTATATATTATAGCTCCATAACATTAAAAATTATGTGTATGGTACTTAAAATTTTTTTATAACAATGATGTGAATATGGTATGAATTGGGATTTAATGATTAAGAAAACTATGATGATACTTAAGCAAGAACATCATTAGTCACATAGGTAGACAGTAAGTAGAAATAATATATATATATATATATATATATATATATATTTATATATATATATATTTATATATATATTTATATATATATATATATATTTATATATATATATATATATATTTATATATATATATATATATATATTACTTTTACTTTTGTCATTTTTATAATATGGTTAGTCGATATGTTATAAGTGGTATTAGAGCAGCATTACAACGCTGGGACCCTATGGGTCAACTAACGTTAAACTGTGCGTTACTAATGCACTCAGATGGAAAGATTTACAGGACAAACGAGAAGGACACCCTTACAGCAGCCACCTCGAAATGCTAAGGAGAGACCCAACCCCAACAGGAAAGGAATCCCAAAATGTGGGTTCAGCTGGGGGTGGAGCAACATCAACAAGCTAGCAGGCTGTTAGAAGAACAAAAACATCAAACCAACATTTTGTTAACAACGGTGCAACAGCTGCAAGAAGAAATGGAAAGAGTACGAAATGATAATGCAAGGTTGATGCAGGAGCTGGAGAGAATTTTGAAGAGTCTCTCAGATAAACAAACCAAAGAATCGAGAAGCCTAGTACTAATAGAGAATTTCAGGAAGGAAATGAACAACAAACAGGACATCATGATACAGGCCGAAAAGAAAGAAGTCCATCTTAGCGAAGCAATCAAAATAAAAATTTTAATGAAGCCGAATTTGATAATGAAACATAACAGAAGGAAAGTAAAAAGCAAAAGATAGAGCTGCAAGGTGAATTCAGAAAGATAAAGCCACCCACATTTGATGGAGTGGAAGAAGAGGTAGCTGAGGCATGGCTGATTAATATGAACAAGTATTTTCAATTATATGACCATAACAGTAATCTTAAGGCCCGGTTAGCTATTTACCAGTTAAGAGAGAAAGCCACCTTGTGGTGGGAAGAAGTGAAGAACGTTAGCGGAATAGAAGATCAAGATGTAACGTGGGATATGTTTCAATAGTATTTTAAAGATAAGTACCTGAAAAATTTCTTTTATGATGAAAAAGGTCAATAATTCTATGATTTGAAACTCAGAAAATTGACTATGGACGAGTTTATCACTAAGTTTACTTTATTTCTGCGTTATGTACCTTACTTAAGGGATGAGAAAGCTAAAGTACAAAGGTTTTTGAGCAGTTTACCCACTCACATGAAGGAACGCATAGAATTTGTAAATCCCAAAACAACGGATGAGGCCATTAGAAAGGCCAAAATGTGCTATCAGCAAGCTAAAGCCAAGACAGATCAAGGAAAAGGATGGTGGCCAAGGAAAGAAAACAAGAGTAGTGCTGGTTTTAAAAGAGGCAAAACTAGTAATTTTAAAAGCACAAAAAAGAGCTCAGTAAGTAGGCAGTTTGGTAAGAACCATCAGAGGGTAAGGTGGCCTGTAGAAGATAAAACCATTGAAGCTTCTAGTAAACCGGAGCAACCTCAAAACCAGAATCCACCTTTATAGTGTTGGGGTTGTGGAGAGGCACACTATTATCGAAAATGCCCATAGTGGGGTAGAAATGAAGCGGTAACCAATCTGCAGGAAGCCTCAACAGTAGGAGATGTTGCTCGAAGCATACCCTGAATTAATGCAGCATTGGAGGATCGACAAGCTGATTACCAACCTACCATGATTGAACTAGAAGGTAAACTGTTATCTCAAACTGCTTCTGTTTTGGTAGATCCAGGAGCAAGTTTAAGATATATAAGTCCTAAATTAGTAGAGACCTGTAAATTACAAAGTCAAAAATTTAGAAAATCATGGTTAGTCCAGTTGCATACTGGAGCCAAGAGAAAAGCTAGTGCCAAAATACCAAATTGTGCACTACAAATCGATGGACAACAACTAACTGTGGATTTGAATATTTTGCCCTTGGGATCTTATGATGTGCTGCTTGGTATGGATTGGTTGGAAAAGCATTGGACTCTAGTAGATTGCAAAGAGAAGATTATCTACTACAGAAATCAGGATGGCACCCATCAGGAAATTCAAGGAATAAAGAAACTGGTACGGTTGCACCCAATTATAGCTTCCCAAATGGGTAAATGCATGAGGAAGGGATGTCAACTGTATGCTATACAAGTGGATTTTTCTGATTCTAAAGAAAAATCTCCTATGCTGGAAAATATACCTATAGTGCAGGAATTCAAGGATGCATTTCCAGAAGAAATACCAGGATTGCCACCTAGAAGGGTTATAGACTTTACAATTGAATTGCTACCAGGAGCATCACCGATTTCAAGAGCACCTTATCGAATGAGTGTGCTAGAATTAACTGAGTTAAAAATGCAGCTTCAGGAATTATTAGACACGGGATATATACGACCAAGTGTATCTCCCTGGGGAGCACCTGTATTATTTGTTAAAAAGAAGGACGGAACCATGCGTATGTGCATGGATTACCATCAGTTAAACAAATTGACTGTCAAGAACATATATCCCTTACCACGAATTGATGATCTGTTTGACCAAGTAAGAGGAGCTACTATATTCTCAAAAATTGATTTGAGATTAGGTTATAACCAAATCCGGATCAAAGATGAAGATATACATAAAACTGCCCTTCGCACAAGGTATGGTCGCTATGAATTTGTGGTGCTAACTTTCGGGCTGACTAACGCACCAGCATATTTTATGAGACTGATGCATAGTATCTTTCAGCCTTATTTGGATAACTTTGTGCTAATTTTCATTGACGACATTCTAGTCTACTCTAAGAATGCGGAAGAACACAAGGAGAATTTGTGAATGGTACTGGAGATGTTAAGAAAACATCAGTTATATGCGAAATTTAGTAAATGTGATTTCTTCAAGGAAGAAGTACAATATCTTGGACATGTGATATCTGCAAAAGGTATAGCAGTGGACCCAGAGAAAATCAGAACTATCATGGAATGGAAGGTGCCACAGAATGTGGCAGATATACGATCATTTATGGGACTCGCTGGCTATTACCGGCGATTTATTAAAGGATTTTCAAAGATTTCCTTTCCTATTACCTCTTTGCAAAGGAAGGGAAAAAAAATTAAATCGACAAAAGAATGTCAGGACAACTTTGAAAAGATGAAGCAATTATTAACATCAGCACCAGTGTTAAGTGTAGCTGATCCGAATAAGGAATTCAAGGTTTGCACGGATGCATGTAAGGATGGTTTTGGGGAAATTTTATCACAAGAAGGAAAAGTAATTGCATATGAATCTCGTAATCTAAAATATCACGAGCAACGATATTCAAACTATGATTTAAAGCTGACTACAGTTGTGCATGCCCTCTGGGTGTGGAGACACTACTTTGGAAAAGATTTGTGTTGAAGACAGATCATAGTAGTTTAACCATCTATGTCAAACAAGCTGATTTAAACTCCCGACAAGCAAGGTGGAATGCCTTCATGAGCGAGTTTGACATTGACATGCAGCATGTAAAAGGAAAGGAAAACAGGGTTGCAGATGCATTGAGAAAAAAGCTGCATAGCATCTATGAATTATATGTTAACCAAGTTGAATGCAGATTCCTTGATCAAATCAGAAAAGTAGCAGGAAAAGATCCTGAATATGAATTTTTGTGGCAGCAAGCACAGGAATCTAAAGAACAAGGAAGGTTGGGAGATTATGAAATCAACCAGGATGGATTGCTGGTTTTCAAGAAAAGAATAGTCATCCCAAATAGAATGGTGTTGAATACTCTAATATTGGATGAATATCATGGAAGCAATTATGCAAGGTATCCTGGATACCAAAAGATGTTGACAGCAATAAGAAAGGACTACTGTCGGCCGGGTATGAGAAAATATATAGCAACCTATCTAAACAAGTGTTTAGAGTGCCAGCAGGGGAATGTAGAACACCGACATCCGGCTGGGTTAATGCAGCCTATACCAATTCCTGAATGGAAATGGGAAGTGCTTTCGTTAGATTTCATCACTGGACTACCAAGATCAAAACGAGGTAATGACTCAATAATGGTAGCAATAGACCGATTGGGTAAATGGGCACACTTCATACCAATTCAGTCCACATATAAGACAGTACAGATAGCAGATTTATTTATGCGGGAGATTTTTAGACTGCATGGCATTCCTAAGACTGTTATTTTAGATAGGGATGTAAAATTTACATCAGCTTTTTGGAGAGCACTGTTTACAGGTTTAGGGACTCAAATTAATTTCAGTACTACGTACCATCCACAAACGGACGGGAAAACAGAACGAGTAAATCAAGTGCTGGAAGACATGTTGAGAATGTATGTTATGCAGCAACCGACTAAGTGGGAAGAATATTTACACTTAGTAGAATTCGCATATAATAACGATTATCAAGAATTGTTAAAAATGAGTGCATTTGAAGCCCTATAAGGGCGACAGTGCAGAAATCATATCAATTGGAGTAGTCCCGAGACCAGGCTCATGCTAGGACCAGACATGCTAGGAAAAATGGAGTTAGAAGTGAAGAAAATCAGACAGAATTTAAAAGCAACTCAAGACAGGAAAAAAGTGTATGCAGATAAAAAGAGATCATATCATGAATATGAAGTGGGGGATCATGTGTATGTGAGAATTAAGCCAAAGAAGAGCACATTAAGATGGGCATCTTGTGCAAAGTTAGCTCCCATGTTTTGTGGTCCTTTCCAAATACTGGAAAGGTAGGACCGATGGCATATCGGTTGGCCCTTTCTAGCCATATCCGAGTACACAATGTTTTCCATGTATTGTTATTAAAGCGATATATTCATGATTCAAGACATATAATCCATTGGCAGAACATTCAGGTAGTGGGTAAGAACAATAGTTAAAAATATTATATGTTAAATACTTATGTAAACTAATACAAAGTCTATTGTGTGCAGGTAGAATCGGATGGAGAATTTCTGGTCAAGCCTCATAGTATAATCGACCAGAGGAAAATCATGCTCCGAAAACGAGCCATCTCCCAGGTTAAAGTGCAATGGAAGAACTTAGGCCCGGAAGAGGCCACCTGGGAGGACGAAAGTTTTGTGCAGGAAGCATATCCTGAATTTTTTTCTGATATGGAGTAAGAACACCGGGGACGGTGTTCTCTTTCAGAGGGGGAAAGATGTAACCATTTCCTTAATTATTGACTAATTGTTAGGTTGTTGTTAAGAGTTGTTAAACATTATTGTTATTTGTTACAAACATAATATTTTGAAAAGAAATTAATTTTGGTATTTGAATAAAAGATTACTTGTGAAATTAGTTTCATAAGTAAAGACTGATGGTAAAAGTAAATTCAAGATCTGGAGTTAGTTGAACAGAAAAACAGTTCAACAGTTATCCAAAGAAACTCTGGAATAAATAAGAGATTTCAGAGAGTTTTGGGGGTTCGGTTGGAAAATTGAGGAAACTATAGTTATCATGAGGAGTGATCCGTGAAGGGAATAACTTACAGAAGAGATTGTTTCCACTGGAATTGGAGAATTGGACCGAACTATCCTGAGATTCTCTTCCAGTTTTCTGTATTCAACGAAGACTCCGACTTGGAGCACGGGGGAGATTTAGAGGACGTAATCACCTCACTCATGGAAGGGAGGCAATCATTTATCAGTCAGAATTGTGTATAGATGAGTGGAATTTTGTTTTGTTCTTTTTTTGTTATTAGACTTTACTAGTTACTTTTAAATTATAAATGAACAAACTGGAAATACAGTATGTTGAATGTTTGCTATGTGTTTAAAATTTACACTAAGAGACTAAATAGAAAGGAAATAAATTCTGAGAAAGGACTGTTGAGTAGGTAAAATAAAACATTTTATTTTAAATTCTCTCTATGCAAATTATTAGTTTTCTTTCTTGTTTGAATGGAATAAACTATGTCTAGCGAAGGGTTGTTAACCGAGATTCTGTGACCAAATTATGGGTCGGTCGTCCTTCGTACCTATGATAATACACGGACTAGGAGTGGTCTGGGTCACTTACAAGGAATGTTATTCCTAGTACACCTTGAAATATCGAGAAGAAGTTAACATACCAGTTAAAATAATTATGATAGATTACAGAGAATACGCTATGGAAAAAAAAAATATAGAAAACAACCTACAGGGTAATGTAAACTCTTCCATAGAAAGAAATAAGATAACCTTTCTTATTATATCAAGGATAGAAGCTAAACACCCTAGAAGAAACATGCAAAGAAAACCATAAACCATGTACATTATCGGTGATAAGCATAAGCGCATGCAGGTAAGTGAAATAATGTAAGTACTAAATGTAGAAATCTAAACAATAAGAAATGACAACAGAAAACTCGAATGATATCATTTTCTATGTTGAAATAAATCTACAGATAACTTCATGAATACTCCCATAAGAAAAGCATTCACTATCAAAATTCCATACATGTAATACAGATAGAAACCCCATGTAAATACCATGATTCTATTCAGCAGAAGAGATGTATACATAAGTCAATGGCGCGGGTGTAAAACCCCGGCTAACTTGTAGACTGTAACAATATAGCGATACAAAGAAAAATCTCATTGGCATTGTTCTTTTAAAAAAAAAATGTAATAGATTATTTGTCTTATACAGTAAGAGGCTCGTGGCCGAAGTAAAGGTGAAACCCTCTTGCTCTGAGAGCCAGAGTCTTTAAAAGCTCAAGAATGAAAATTAACTGCAGAGGGTAGTAACTGGCCCAGAGGTAAGGACTCAAGGGCCGCAGTTAGAAACCCGAAGAAAACGATAATATATCAAGGCTGTCAAACTATAACCCTGTCACATTTCAGACCTAGGGTTTGAACCCAAAAATTGATATGGGTACCTGTTAGCAAGAGCATCCAATTGATTAGAACCTTCAATCCTGGGCTAATGCTTGTATTCCAGTCAGAAAACTCTATAGTTTGCAGAAGAAAATAAACCTAGACCTGCTAAACAAGAAACAGAGGCGCTTAGTAATGAGGAGATAGTGACGAATGTTGATTCTTTTCCGTAATAATGTACTCTAGTTAAAAACAAATTATGCAAGCGTATTAAGAATTTACCTGAGGAATTTGAGCACATTGAAGTGAGCCCAAGCCGAGCTGGAGAATACCTTCGATTCAATAAGCATACACATATTGCAAACAAATATAAACATAGTGTTCACACTCATAACCAGATGCAAACCAATGGAAAACATGAAACTTGTCTACATATTAAAACTTAGAAATAGAGTAGGTAAGGTAAAAACCAATCGAGCGAAGCGGCGTGGGAGGAAATTTACCAGTCATTTGGAATGGCTGAGTAATATCCAAAGCGTCATGCTGCAACTGGAGCGGAATGGCCATAGAACTCAAGCCCGGCGGAAGGAAACCATGAAACCGTAGAGCAGACCTCCAGGACCATCGAACAAAAGAATGCCAATGGAAAAACAGTTATGGGGATAAAGTCATTAGCCAACCCTAATGAACTTACACCGTCCGATTTAGCTCTAGATCGACGGTGGATAGACTGCCAGATGCCAACCAGTACGGGTCAAGTGCAAGCCAGCTGTAGAAGGATAGGGATAAATATGTTGTAATACCTTCGTACACCAAGATTTATTTGTATTGAATGCCATGATGTTGTCGAATTGATTAATACGACATGGTATAATGTTGTTGGATTAAATAAGTGTTATATGATTGTTAACAAAGACATATGGCTTCGGCTATAATGTCAAATAACAATTTATATACATATAAGTTAGGCCCAAAGTTCAAATGCGAACTCAGCTATATATTATAGCTCCATAACATTAAAACTTATGTGTATGGTACTTAAAACAATGTTATAACAATGATGTGAATATGGTGTGACTTGGAATTTAATGATTAAGCAAACTATGATGATACTCAGGCAATAATATCATTAGTCACATAGGTAGACAATAAGTAGAAATATATATATATATCTATATATATATATATATATATATATATATATATATATATATATATTTTAATTACTTTTACTTTTGTGATTTTTATAATATGGTTAGTCGATATGTTACAGCTAATTACACCGAAGGTGTTATATTGGAAGAATTCCACCAAACCATCGTCAACATTTTCAATTTCTACCGTTCGTTGTGAGCATTGTTGTCATTGTTTTAAGCCGTTGATCTTCTGTTACCGTTGCCGCGGATGCCGGATGGATGTTTCCATTTTGCAGGAGTGGCTTCTCTATTATTAGCTCGCCGCGGCCATGTTCTGGTGGCATTCTTTGGGGACGCAACCTTTGGTTGGTTCACAGAATCAAATTTGGTACCTTTCGAGCCCACTTTGGCCCATAAATCAAAGCAGACGATGTCTAGGAGCTTCTGTGATGCCGTCGACGAGCTGCGCAGGCGTGCTGCATTGGGTTTGATGTGTGGTTGCACAAATTCCTTCAGTTCTACAGCAAGGGAGGGGCATATTGAGGTTAGTGTGCCCGGTTATGAAGCTCCAGTGATATATATGGATAGACAGGTCAAGGAAGCCAAGGAGGGGTTTCAACAAGCGCAGATGCTTGCTTTTATGCAGAGGATTGTTGTGCCTCCTAAGTGTGGGGAGGACAGGATGATCTCAGGGATTAAGTATGCAGCCCAAGTCCGAGCATACCGAGCTGCTACTACTGTTCCTGTGACTGATGAGTATCGACAAGCCTTGAGGCTTTCACAAAGAAGCTGTTGTCCAGACATATCGAGTAAAACTGAGCTACCATGGAATGACTTGGGTGTACTCTGAAAAAAAGCAAATTAAAAAAAAAAAAAGTGGTTTGAAATGATACAGGAACTCTATCCATATTCATTTTAATGTCTCCAGATACCTTTTAATTTTTAATTCATGCTGACAGAAAGAGTTTTTAATATGGGCTCTGGGCCATGGCTTCTTTGTACACGGAATATGAGCACATGTGAGGGCTATCAGAGAAGAAACTCTGGGATGACATATTTCGTTTTGGAGGATGCAGCCTTTATACCCTGTACCTCGTTCTTTTCTGGAGTCTATTGCATTGCCTGACTAAATTTTGGGGTCCTCAAAGAAAGAAACGAAGCCGTGTAGCTCACTCCCTCTGCTGAAGCTTTCTGGCGCCAGCTATTTCCGAATTGGGTTATTCTAAAAGATAGCTGAACGGACGGTCGCTGCTGAGTTTGAACATTGGGACTCAGCAGGAAAGTTTTATGGTTGGGTTTATATGATGTGATCTCTCCATTTTCGATGCAGGGATCATGTTGTTTTAAATGCCTAGCTGTAATCAAAATTTTCCAAGGTAACGGTTTCGCGCTTGGTTCCACCAGTGGTTCAACAGAGGAAAATTTGGGGATTTTGGGAGACCAGTTGCCATCCCTATCTGATCATTCTGCTACGGAATTCTATGGTATTCTGCAAGTCTTGCATATGAGAAGCTCCATGGATTGAGAATTGAGACATTCGAATGAATCCATGACGAATTCACAGATGAAGGGCAATGATGAAGACAAAGGCGTCAATTGCTTTGCATCAGAATGAGTACAGAAGGCTTGGAGAAGACGAAACCCCAGTGTCAGAGCAGGATGCCATCTTTCTAATTGTGACACTTTTGCTGGAGTAACTGCAACGGCTCCAACATTATAATCGTGCTAGTAAGTAAATTGCAGCAATCTTTGGTTTTAATTATATTCTACGATGAGTTATTTGTGTCCACGTATGTGACGGATGTTCAGTGTGTAAAGAGAATAAAAGACAGCGTTATAAACTTGCAACAGAAGCGACCGTTTTTATATTGGATCTTTCTGATTACTGATGAAGAATTTCTGGTCACTTGTACAGGAAGGGGAGACGGTGAATTTTGTGTAATTCAGAGTTCGGTGCAACCACGTTGAGGGCATGAGTGGGAAAGGGATGGTTTTACCGAGATCTACTGCATGGACAAATGTTAATGAGGCTTCAAGTAGGTCACATAGGTTAGTTTCAGTAATGTTTACTAATTTCTGTGCACTGTTTTTTCTGAATGATATCCTCAGCAAAATCTTAAAGAATGAAAAACTGTAAGTCCAGCTGATTCGTAACTTCCTTTTATTTCTGTCATTTGAAAGATAGGTATTAAATATAGACATCTAGATTCTAGATATAGCACTAAAGGCCAGAAATATTAATATACCTTTGAGCAGAATTTTTCTTACTGGGAAATATAGTTTTTCAGAAATTGGTAAAGAAAATGTAGGCTAGAAAGCTTTGCCTAATGAAAGCTGTTTCTCTTTCCAGCTTGATCAAGATTGTCATTAGAGGTTCAAGGGGTGATGATACATATGCCATAACAAGCAAGTTGTGGATGGTTGATTTAGGTGGGAGTGAACGTATTCTCAAGACAGGGGCTAGTGGCCAAACTATGGAAGAAGCAAAAGCTATAAACTTGTCACTCTCTGCCCTTGGAGATGTTATCAGTGCATTGCAGAAGAAACAGCCTCACATACCTTACGGGTACTTGAACTTTGAATACCAAAGCATGAAGAGGTTCCTGCTACTTTTGACCTTCCTTATGCTAGTAACTTTGAAAAAACGGCTCTAATCTAACAATTAGTATTCCTTTGCACTTTCAGGAATAGCAAACTAACTCAAATACTCAGAGACTCTCTCGGTATCCACATTACTCTTTCTGTTAATAAACGTTATTTGGTTTGCCCACATGAAAATATATGTTATGATTTCATGCTTTTTGTATGTTGCATATAAAATATCCCATTCAATTCTTGATATTAATTTTCAGGAAATGATTCAAAGGTTGTTATGCTTCTCCATATAAGTCCTAAGGAAGATGATCTAGCTGAGACTGTTTGTTCTCTGAATTTCGGTACCAGGACACGAGGCATACAACTTGGGAGGGAGATGTCAGCTGTATGTCTCCCTATATCCTCTTTTAGGTTAAATAATTATGTTTCTTCCATGTATTCAGAAGATAGGTGACGTTATGTATGTAAGAAAATTATCTTAATACTGTATGAAATTAATAGGAGTGTATTCTGTTGTCTATGAAGGAAGACAAGGAACAGAAAAAACATGCCATGGATGATATCACACTGCATATGAGACACCTTGAAGATGAATGTGAACGAGCGATAAAGCACATCCAAACTGTTGAAGTTCTTTTAAAGGAAAAGAAGAAAGTCCTGCAGAGTGAGCTCTCTTCAGAAAATTAGATGACACAATCTTCTACTAGTCAGGAACAACATGCCATAGAAATAGAATCTGCTGACTCATGTAGTATTGTAGATAGATCTATAGAGTTAAACATGCCCAGATTTATGTCACCTACTGCTTGCAGCCGCCTCCAAGGGAGGGCCCAGGATAAGAACTGCATATCCCCATGCAAGGAAATAAAGAGAGAAGAAAGAAATGGAATGAGAGTATCTCTACCCAATTACGCCAGAGCAATGCCAAATTGCTCCAAGCCAAGTACCATTAGACAATCACAGCTTAACTCAGAGTTCAATTATAACAAAATAGTCAAGTACCCCATGGCTAACAATAAAGGGGTGGCTGTATTTGTTTCCAAGCAAGGTACAATTGATGAATCAGAATGTGTTTCAGAATATAGGGTAAAGGATGATCACGAGTTAAGATGCCCATCAATTCGACAACGTCTCAGGGTGTCTGCTGGACCATTGTCCAAGCAATTATGCACAGCTGATGAATCACAACACCTTGAGACGGATATTAATAATGGAATGAAGCATGTTACAGTCCCAAAGAAACGGAGGTTTTTTGGATCCTATTGTACAAAATGCACCACTGATCAAAGCCAGTGTCTTTCAGAGCCTAATATAATTCATGGATTGAGGTCTTCTCCATCTACAAACAACAAAAGAACTAATGGATCACCTCCCAAGCAATTCACAACACATGGCATCTTACAAAGTATTTCAGAGGGTTTCAGTCCTGAATGTACTGACAGTGATCAAATATACTCTGGGAAACGAGTGGAGATGAATTGAAATTATTTTATTATTTAGAGTGATTTTTCCATTTGAAATTAGGAACTTTCTTGACATTTTTATTTTTAATTTAGGATTTGATTTCTTCGGTGGAGCAAAGCCATATGCGAATCTATACATTTTAAAGTAAGGAGCAGGTTTATGGGATGTTCAATATACTTGAATTTAAAAAATATATATCACCAGAATGTTCAATATCCTTGGTACACAAACCTAATCTTTTATAGCTATAAAAATTTAGTGAAAACCATATTAAAATTTTGACTGGTACTCTGTAATAAAAACCATTAAAATTTAGACTTTACTGTGTGAAAAGTGTAACTTCTAATGGAAATGAACAAATTTTATACTTTATGGAATTAATTTTAAGAGTTTAAGAATTTCGAATTAGTCTTATAAATTCCGTTAATGATGGTGATTGGTTTTTTGTAATGGTGTGCAATTCTGGGAAGCATGGAGTACCTTTGAAATAGTTTTAAAAATTCCGTTAACGATGGTGATTGGTTTTTTGTAATGATGAGCTGGAGCTGGAGCTGATTCTTTGGAGTGACGGGCTTTTGAATTGTATGCTTTTGAATTGCATTTTATTTCGTGTGTCCAGATGGATTTGTTTTATCTCCGCCTTTTTTGAATAACAGAAGTTGTTCAGATTTGTGATGCATTTCATATGGATATATGAATATGTGTAACTCCCCACACAGAAGAAAATTATTTAATAGAGTTATCGAAAATATGTATTCACCAAACAAAATCCCTCATTACGTGGCTTAAATTCCACAATTACTTGCTCACCAAACAAAATCCCTCATTACGTGGCTTAAATTCCACAATTACTTGCTCCTGTTTATCTAAACTCATAAACATATATTCAGGAGAGGATCTTTTCAGTTCTTCTATACCTTCGGTGTATTCTTGCACCTTTAGGGGCAACTTCTAGTAGTAATAGATGTTTGGAAAACCTTAATCCCATTACAAAGTCACCTCTTTTAGTGCAACTTCCTATCAACATGTCAACCGATTCTATAGTTAGTTGATCTGACCGCACTGTGACAAACTCACAGTGGTCAATGGTAGAAGCTAAGGGTTCCTGGTTTCATTTTCTTTGTGAGGCGTCAATCCAGCGCAGCAATTATCCTTTGGCAGTGGAGAAGTGTCTGTCCAATTTCTTGTTCTCCCATACGGTTTCCTGGGTTCATTTTTATAGCCACAAAAATTTCGGTGTTTTCTCATCTGGGCATGAGTCGTTACTGTTCATTCGTACGTTATTCGGCTTATTCATCTGTCATATGCCTATAATTCTGCCATCGCCCTATCACGTAAGGCTAGCCCTGCTTTTCTCTGCATTCTATTTCATCTTCATCTTCGTTTTAGGAATCTATATTAACATTTAAGAATGGACACCATTTTATAATTTATATTAAGATTTAGTTTTAGTTTAAGTTTGTTTTGAAAATGATGGAAATTATGTTAAAATTTTGAAATTTTCTTAATAATGGAAATTTTGAAAAAATTTAATAAAATCACCAAAAAATATTTATAAATTTAGATTATAACTATCAAACTTTAAAATTTTGGGTGCTCTGAAATTTTTATTAATACTAATCTATTTTGATTATCAAAAATTTGATTCAAACAATAAAACTACTAGATTTTCTCTAGCCACTTTTACATCCAAACAAAAAACTCCTTTCTATTAATAAAGCATAGACGAAATTATATCCAACGCAGAACATATTACCAGTGATTCTGATTCGGAGGCAAGTGATGTGAAACTGGGCAAAGAGACGGTGGTGCAAGGCTCTGTATCGCTGACCCTCTCAGTACGCCAACGTGGAACGGGGATGGAGTGGGGACGAGCAAGCAGTTGCTCTCACCATGCAGCTCGCGCTTTCCAGTGGAACATTCATGGAGGGAGTGGTCACCAGAGAAATCGCTGTTTGTATTTATGTGCCTCAAATCGACCCACAACGAAAGGAAAGCCAAAGACATGGTGTTGTGACCAATCGGGGATGATATTTGTGCATATTTTAATTTGAAGGGCTCTAAGAGGTATGATAAATAATAATAAATACTAAATTTGTTTCATGAAAACACATAGATGCATCTTTCGATAAGAGCGATTGGTTATTTTTATCCTTAAAACGATGTAGATTATGTATATCTTTTTAATTTTATTTAAATATAAAATTTAAATTAAATATATGTTGAGTAAAAAAAAAAAAATCAAAACCTTCATTTATTAATGATATCAATTTAAATAATGAAAATGATCTTTTTATTTCAGTTATATTGGATAAACTGAAATATATTGTAATCATTGCCCTCTATAATAATTAAAACAAATAAACATTTAATATTTGAAGAGTATATTTTGTAGTTAAATAAAACAACATTCAATTTAATTGATCAGTTATAAAAGTAGAATCATATAATTCTCGCAAAAGCGTGTAGAGGTTGGGGTTGAAAAATATTTCCGTGCAAAGAATTTGGTAGCCAAAGCTAGATGGGGCTACTCCCCCATATAGTCTTTGAACGGTTGTTGTAACAAAAAACCGTATTGCATTGAGGGCTGGATCAAAAATCCAAAAAGGCCTCATGTTAATGTTTTTATTATTTGGAAGATAAGTTTGGCATCTTTCTTTCTTATTGAAAATGATATTGTCTTTGGAAATTATGGAAAGGAAATCAAGCTAGAGTTGGTGTGGATCCTTGATTTAGCTATGGGAGGTTTATAGACTCAGAACTTTTGATATTTCTTAATGGTATGAGTATACAAAATTTTAATTAGATTCTTATTCTTATTTTTATGAATTTTTAGATGTAAGTATGATACATAACAGAAGCATGGCAAAGATATATTACAATTCTATGAAAGTAGACAAGGTTGATGAACTATGTTGGCATTTTTCCCATTTGGAGAATATGCCCAAAAATTGGATTATATACATCTCATTTTGGGATATGTAACTAAGCTCAGCAGGCTTGGTGGTGGAGGTTTGATGCAGGAGAACTGGAATTTTTAAGGGATCAATATTTTGAAGGCTTTTGACATTTTGATAAGAATCATATTTTTCTACCTAAATATCATATTAACTTAATTTATTCTAGGAAATCTAAGTGACTAATTTATTTTAGGAAATTTAAGTGAAGAAAATATTCCTTGTAAGTCATGAGAGATTCTGGAGTAAATCTTGTTTATGGAGTGGTTTAAGGGTGATTTATGGAGTGATTATAGTGTTTAGAAAAAATATTATTTATGGAGTGATTTTAGGATCTAAAAAAATATTTGACCTTTCTAAATTCTAAGGGAACAAAAAAGAGAGTAAGTGTGAGGAACAGAGAGGATGACCAAATGAATATGAAGTAATGCCATAGATAGGAAGGAAGGGTTCTTAGTAGATGTATGTATAGAATATGTTAATGAAAAGAAGTTTTCATCATAGAATTATCTATGGATGATTATGTAATTCAAATTTAAATGTATGAATTCAGAATGAATGGTATGGTATGTAGTGGAAATCTATGAGATGAAGGAAGCAATTCTTGTGATGGGATTTGAGGAAATTAAGGGAAGGATTTGGTATGTGCAAAAATATTTTGTATCTTTTTTAAATTGTAGGATCAAATAACAAGGTTCAAAAGTGGTTAAAGGAATATGTTCAACTTGATCTCAATGTATATTCGCATCCTAGAATTAGAGAAGTTGAAGACGTAGAAAAAGTAGAATTTTCCTACATTAAGTGGTATGAGAGGAGATGTGTTCTTTGTGAAAGGAAGTTAGAGCAGCTATACACTCTTTGGAGGAGATTTAGAGCTTGCATAATCTTAGGTTTGGACAGTCTAATAAAGCGAATTTTTTTACTTCATAATTTATATTTCGATAAATGATTGATGACTACACGGATTAAGCTCTAAAAAAACATTGATAATGAAAACTAAACTTATTTAATGATATGGAAGGATTTCTCTACTTTGGGAGTAGAATCCCGTTTTTTTCTTATAATTAAAGGATTGTGAAATCGATAAAATAGATTTCCAGAAAAATAAAACAGTTCCAACACGAGAAGTTAGGTAGAAATACGATAAAGTGAATTAGTGCAGATCATATGCATCTTGATAATGAATATCTATGTGGTTGATTGACATTTTTAAAAGTTCCCCCGATCGGGGTGCACACCTGTCGGCTCACAGCTCATAATTGTAGAGTGATGGTGGTTATCTCGTCCTCCACGCAATCAACAGTCATAGTGCTGCACGGGGATCATAGCTCAAGGCATGATGCGAACGAGCGATCATTAATGATTCAGAATGATGGATAGCCTGGGATGTCAGATGGCGGCCGGCAAGGTTTACACATGGTAAGTTTCCCTCCTACATCCCTTCAAGCGGTAATGATTTTCTCTTTGCATGCAATCGCTCGGAAGCGGAAGAGGAGGAAACCAGGAAACGTTGTTTCTTTCAGCTATTCGACTAGGTGGGGGTACGTATTCAACCTTATTTTTTTGCTAATGGCTACTGGTGCTCTGGTTTGGAACTGTAAGATGTATAAAGTGGTAGATTGTTTTGTTAAAAAGGTCTTTAGATATGATCCTCCCTTCCAGAAGTGGATAAACCCCTGCTTTCGTGACCCCTGCCACCTGCATGTCACCTCTAACTGTAGCGGAGTTCTTCTATCCAACTATGATAACTGTGTTCTTTCGATTTTGTTTGACACCTTTAGAATGGCGGGGAGGGTTTGGGTTAATGTGGGCATAGTTACCCACGGGTCTCTGTCCAGAGTAGATCTTTCCTCCCCTTCGGGACAGGCTAAGTCTGCGCTACGCGCAGATTTCGGGTGGAACCCTCAACCTCATCGGGACATGCATAGTCAATTAAGGTCGCAGCGACATGGGTGCCATTTGGGAGGGAATCTAACTATCATCCTTATCTCAGATTCTTCTGCGAGCCTCACCACCTATTTTTGTGCTTTGTTAACTAGGTTTCAGGCCCTTTGCTGTGTTTTGCATATGATAGAAATCTCCTCAACCTCCATAGCGTCGAATAGGGTTAATGGGTCTGAGCCTTCAGCTAACCACAGTAGTTTCAAGCCTAAATTACAGATCAATACTCTTTGGTTAACTTATCTCTGTTGTCAGCGCAGTCGCATCCTTGCTGATCATGGGATTAACGTAATGCGGCCCTATGAAGAGTTTAAGGTCCTCACTATACCTTGTTGTATGTTTCTGTTACTGTTTAGGATTCCGCAAAGCATGGGGAAACACCGCTCAACTTCCCAGTCCATGAAAGGGAAACAGCCTATCCAGCTTGAGCCACTGCCCAAGAAACGAGGCAGGAAATCCAACCAAGAACTCTTAGAAAAGCTAATAGAAAATTATGTCAAGGGAAACTCCTCCAAGATTCACCAGGAAATCCGAGGATGGGAAAGAGAGATCCAGACTGACCCTGAAGACAATGAAACAGAAGCTGAAATTCTCGACTTCATAACTGACCCTGGAAACACCCGCGGTCGTCTTACATTATTCCAACAGACCGTCCACACCTACTGGACAGTTAAATGCCTTCTAGCAAAGGCCATGGAAAGTTTTCCCCCTAGACAGGTGCACATTGATTCAACAAAGTTGGAAGCTCGTATTATGGAAAAGCTACAGGATATGCAAGATTAGCTATACCATATCAAGATTACCCAGTACCAGGCTGCTGACCGAATGGGCAGACTTGATGATAGGGTGGGCCGTATGGAAAAGCAGCTACAACAGCTCCAACAAGTGGACATGTGAGGGTCTAATATTAAAGACCCCACCCCTATTTCTTCCTCAGATGGATAGTAGTTTCTTTACTGATGTTGTTTTATGAAATCTGCAATTTTGTATGAACTCCTTTTCTATTATCAACATGTAGATAGGTATGCAATAGACAAGATAGCCCATGTGGGTTATAGAAGAATGAAACTTTTTCAATTTTGGAACGCTTTTCATGCTCTCAGATGGCCAACAGACCTGGTTTCCTTCGGGCAGGTTGAGGCCATAGACAGATTTTATATTTTTGTAATCTACTTTGCAAATATAAATAGCAAATAGTGAGGCCCTACTATATTTACAAAAAAAAAAAAAGACATTTTTAAAAGTTAGCTTGGAGATAGGAGCCATTGAAAGAATAATTGTGGTAGAAAAAATAAAGAGATAGAGCTTGGATAACTTGCATGAGTTTAATTTTGGTAAAATTTTACTGGTGAAATGATTTTATATGATTTTTTTTTAAACAAGAAATTAATATTTGCAGGTTAAGCTCTCAAAGAAATAAGACTAGATTTCTTTTAAAAGAGTTATATTTTAAGAGGAAATTATAATAGATTTTTCATAAGAAGCAAATTTAAAGGAAAAGAATGATCTTTGGATGAGGAAGAAGAATGAAATAATGCAATAACATAATCAGTAGAAGTATAGGAGAAAATTGCATTAATGATATGCTTTTTTGAAAGAGCTCAAACAAAAGGTAAAATTAGTTTATTTGTGTTTTCAATTAAATGGAAAATGAATTTTTTTGATTAAAAGAAACAATGATAAAAATTATGATAAGAAGAGGACTGTAACCAAGAATCGAGGAAGTCCTTGAAGAATTGTGGCAAAGAACCCTTACAATATATAACTTAGGTTGGAAGGAAAAGAAGTTAATGTTCTCACGTGAAGTGAAAAGCAAGTTTAAAAGGAATTAGAGAAAATTTAAAGTATTTACACTTGAGTATTAGTCCAAAATAAATAAATAATAGAAACCAAAATTAACAAAAATAATACAACTAAAAACTATCATACCTAGAAAATAAACATATTTAAGATACCCTGAAAAATCTCGTTGTAGTTAACATCAAATGTCGAGATAGTCTCCAAAGCTAATGCTTTCTAGAAGTCATTTCTTCTCATGCTATATTTAGCAAAGTATATGATAGGCAAGAAGAAGTTGCATTCTAGTAAAAATTTATATATGTTCAATATCTGCAACTTTATTAAATATAAACTAAAGAAGCATCGAGCCTGTAGAAGCATACACAATGGAAAACAAACTAAATCACACACAGAAATAAAATGAAGACAACATTTAACGTGGTTCACCCAACCAATCTGGGCTACATCCACCAAACAGAGGTATCGGCATTCTTATTCTTCAATAAGAGATTACAATAGCAGATGTGTCACATCTGCACTTCATCTTCCTCACACCTCACATCTCATATATTTTGCCTCTATAGGCTTACAATTTATAGATGTAGAGAAGAAACTGAATAATAAATTCTATCACAACAAAATAGGATAAAATATCTCCTCTTCAGGATCGCCATCAGTTATGGAACAAATCCTATTGTTGGCATATCCATGAGATATTAGCCAAATTAATACATACAAAATCTCAACAATCTCCACCTTGACAACAATTAGCCTGATACCTTGTTCCTGTTTATTCTTTTCATTTTTCCTGCAAGCCAAGAGAAGCCAGACACCATCTTAGCTTCTCTAATAAAACTGGTTTCGTTAACATGTCTACACAATTTTCCTTTGTATGCACTTTTTCAAGAGAGACTCCCCGTTCAGTGATAACCTGTCTTACAAAATGGTACTTTATAGGTATATGCTTTGATTTACTATGATAGGCTAGATTTTTAGCCAATTGAATTGCACTTTGACTATCACAAAATAAATTAATGTTGTCTTGCAACCTAAAAAACTCACCAAACAAACATTTCAACCAAACAGCTTCTTTGCAAGCATGTGAAGTAGCAATGTATTCTGCTTCTGTAGTGGATAAAGCAACAATGTTTTGTAGCTTTGACATCTAGCTAATAGCTCCACCTGCAAGAGTAAAGACATATCCTGAAGTTGACCTTATTTTATCCAAATCACCTGCAAAATTGGAATCAACATATCCGCAAACAAATTCACTACTTCTGTCATAAGTGATACAATAATCACTTGTGCCTCTCAGATACCGAAGCACCCATTTCACTACTGACCAGTGTTATTTCCCTGGATTTTCCATATACCTACTCACAACCCCAACTCCATGTGAAGTATCTAGTCATGTATAGACCATTGCATACATCAAACTTCCTACTACATTGGCATATGGTATTTGAGACATATATTCCTTTTCTTCATTTGTATTAGGACATAAACTTGAAGAAAGCTTAAAATGGGAAGCTAAAGGGACTGAATCTGGCTTCACATTGTTCATACCAAACCTTAAGAGTATTTTCTCAATATACTTCTCTTGTGATAACCATAGCTTACCATTGCTCCTATCTTTGAAAATCTCCATGCCCAAAATCTGTCTTGTTGCTCCTAGATCTTTCATATCAAACATCCTAGACATCTGAGCCTTGAACCTGTTGATCTCAGTTATGCTTTTGCTTGCTAAAAGCATATCGTCAACATATAATACTAAGATAATGAATATGCCATTATGTAATTTATTAAAGTAAACACAATGATCATATTCACTTCTTATATAGTTTTGACTCATCATGAAAGAATCAAATTTCTTGTACCATTGTCTCGGCGACTGCTTCACACCATACAATGATTTCTTGAGCCTGCAGAAAAATTTCTTGTTGTGATTTTGAACAAAACCTTTAGGTTGTTCTGTATAAATCTCTTCATATAAATCTCCATGTAAGAATGCAGTCTTAACATCCAGTTGTTGTAGTTCTAAATCAAGTAAAGCAACTAATGCTAAGACAATCGGAATTGAAACAATTTTAACAACTGGTGAAAATATCTCATGAAAGTCAATTCCTTCTTTCTAAGAAAAACATTTCGCAACTAGCCTCGCTTTGTACCTGTCTACTTTATCATCAACACCCCTTTTCAATTTGTAAGCCCATTTACATCCTACAGTTTTTCTATCTTTAGGAAGTTCTACCAGGTCCCATGTGGAATTCTTGTCTAATGCCTTCATTTCATCCTTCATAGATTCTTTCCACTTATCACTGTTAGAACCTTCTACAACTTCCTGATAGCATAAAGGTTCATCATCATTAGCGGTTAAAGCAACTGAAGTAACATAATCATCATACCTTTTAGGAGGATGTCTGATTCTTGTGGACCTTCTTAAATATGTTTTTGGTTCTTCCACAATTTGCTGATTATTATCTGTAGGAACTTCTTTATGATCTTCATCTGAAACTTGTTCAACTTTACTATCATCAGTATTTGAACTGGTTACAAACTGAATATGTTGAAACTTACGTACATTTTCCAGTTTCAATTTAATGTCTACATCTGGATTATCAAGTGAAGATTCATTGAATTTAACATCTGTGTCAATGATGATCTTATGAGTAGTAGGATCCCACAACCTGTATCCCTTAATACCATCACCTTATCCAACAAAGATATATCTTTTTTATTTAGGATCTAATTTAGAATGATGATGTTTCAAAATTAGAGCATATGCATCACAACCAAAAACTTTCAGTTTAGAATAATCACAAGGATGACCTTTCCATACCTCTTGAGAAATTTCGCATCCTATTACAATTGATGGTGATCGATTTATCAAATAAAAAGCCATAGATACTTCTTCTGTCCATAATTTCTTCTGCAAATTTGTGTTACTTAGCGTACTTCTTGCTCTTTCTAAGAGAGGCATGTTCATGCATTCAGCAATTCCATTTTTCTAAGGAGTATAAGAAGTAGTTCTATGTCTTTCGATCCCAACTTCCTTGCAATAATTATCAAATGCCTTTGAAGTAAACTCACCACCATTTTCAGTTCTTAAACTTTAATGGTTCTTCCAGTGATGTTTTCTACTAATTCTCTAAACTACTTGAAAATTTTGAATACATCAGACTTTATTTTTAACATGTAGACCCATACTTTTCTAGAGAAATCATCTATAAAAGATACAAAATATGATGATCCTCCATATGAGGTTGTAGGAGATGGACCCCAAACATTAGAATGGATATAATCAAGGATTCCTTTACTTGTATGTTTTCCAGTTTTAAATTTTTTCTTGCTTTGTTTCCCATAAATACAGTGTTTGCATAAATATAACTTAGAAGATTTTAAACTAAGAAGTAATATATGATCAGATAATATTTTTAATCCTCTTTCACTCATATGGCCCAACCATTGATGCCATAGTCGAATAGAATCACTGTCGTTTTTAGATACAGTTGAAACATGATCTGACTCTGTTCTTCCTTCTAATTGAAAAATATTTCCAATCTTCTTTTCTTTCATTACTAATAAGATTCCTTTGTAAATTTTCATTACTCCACCTTGAATAAAAGTTTTATATCCATTTGTGTCTAACACTCCTAGAGAAATAATATATTTTCTGAGTTCAGGCACAAGTCTTACATCAGTTGAGATTTTATTTGTCTCATCAAACATTTCAATCTGGATGCTTCCAATTCCCACAACATTACATGAGACATCATTGCCCATGTAAACTACTCCATCATTAACTGACTTGTAAGATTTAAACCACTGTTTATGAATGCACATGTGATTGGATGCACCAGAATCTAATAGCCAATGTTGATCATGATTTGCAAAATTAACTGATAAAACTTCATTACTTATACCTGAACTGGATGCTGAACCTAAACCTGTATCTGTCGTGTTTGCCTCTTTATTTATTGTTGAAGGGTATCCTTTGGATTTTTGCTGTCTCTTCCAAAAATCCTTCTTCAAATGTCCCAATTTGCCGCAAAACCAACATTTTAGCTTACTCTTCTTCCTTTTCGATTTTGACCGAGATTTGTTTTTCTGACTGAAGCGTTTTTCTTTAGATCGACCTCTCACCATCATTTCTTCTGATGTAGAAGTTTCTAAATTTGACCTTTTCCTGGTTACTTCACACAGCATCGCTCCAACAACATCATCAAATTCAAGGGTTTCTGATGAACTAAGACTTATAGAAGTAACAAAATGATCCCATGACTCAGGTAGAGAACATTTAATAAAGTTACAGCTTTATCTTCTGAATCAAATTTTAATTTTATGCTATCTAACTGCACCAAGAGAGTATTAAAGGTATTGAAATGATCAGTTATTGTCATACCTTCCTTCATGTGCAAGCTCTACAACTGTCTTTTTAGAAGAATCCTATTTGTTAAGGATTTTGTCATGTATAGTTTTTCTAGCTTTTTCCATAGACCAGCGGCTGTTATCTCTGACACGATGTTAAATAAAACATCATCTGCCAAACACAATCGTATGCCACTCAGTGCTTTGTCATCAATGTCACTCCATTCGTCATCTGTCACGGCATAAGGTTGTTTGGATTTTCCCAAAAGTGCCTTCGCCACACCTTGTTGTACGAGTTAATCGTGCATCTTGACTTTCCAAATTTCGAAGTTGTTTTTCCCATTAAACTTCTCGATCTCAAATCGAGCACTTTGAGTTTTTTCCATGTTTAACTTAACTTCTTATCTATGGATCCTTAATTGCTTTTTTTTAATCAAATTAACAATTTGATAAAAAAAAAATTCCCTTTTTCAAACATGCAATTAATAATAATTGGATACCATAAATTTGGTATAAATTGAGATTTTACCTCTTCTCTCATTCAACAACTACTTTTCGTCATCCATGGCTATCGCGATGTCTTTAAAAATCCATTCATCTACTTCTAGGCATGCTTGTGTTAATTTTTGTCAAACTCTTTCACAAAAAAAAACCAAAAAAGCGCTTTTAATTAAATCTCATTAGAAAAAACTCTTCCAAGTCGCAGCTGGGCTTTTCAATGTTGTATGTCCCAGGTTCGAAACCTCTCATATCATGGGACAGAGCTCATCACTTTCCCTATCAATGTGCTACAGAGCTTCAGGATCATGAATATTTCTATGTCTAACGGCTTGCCAGCACATATGAATCCATGCACGTACATTCACGGTTCACGCAGAACAAAAAACAGTTCTAGTTTCTACGCTCATACAGCTGGTCTCTTCCATCGTAAATGCTGATCTCACATAACGCTGCAGCTCCATGGTTCAATTGCAATCAATCTATACAAATGAAGCACAGATTTCGCCTGTATCAACCCACGGCTTGGCAGCATTGACGTTGCTTCCGATTACAGCAATCGTATCATCTATAGGTATTGTGGCAAGAAACTCCGTCTGTAGACAGTTTATCTTGGAGGAAATTCCCAGGTCTACTATAAGTTAAGAGTTCAAACTACAAAAAAAAAACAAAAAACACTCTTCTACCCTTAATAAACTGCAATGCCATTCCTCATGGGCCATTTCTAATGGATTCCATTAACCACTGAATCAAAGCTCAACCCATATTCATAATCTGACTCTGTTGTGGGCTATGAAATCAATTACAAAGGTAACTTGAAAAAATTCCATACCATTTCCTCGTCTACCCTTGAGCACGGTAGGTACAAGCTCGACTTGTGGTTCACTCCAACGCAATTTTATGCAGTGAATCGATTTAGCTCTAATACCAATTGTAGAAGTATACACAGCGGAAAAAAAACTAAATCACACATAGCAATAAAATGAAGACAATATTTAATGTGGTTCACCCAACCAATCTGGGCGACATCCACCAAACAGAGGTATCAGCATTCTTATTCTTCAACAGGAGATTACAACAACAGATGTGTCACATCTGCACTTCATCTTCCTCACACCTCACATCTCATATATTTTTCCTCTATAGGCTTACAATTTATAGATGTAGAGAAGAAACTGAATAATAAATTCTATCACAACAAAATAGGATAAAATACCTCCTCTTTGGGATTTGATGCCATTAGTTATGGAACAAATCCTATTGTTGGCATATCCATGGGATTTTAGCCAAATTAATATATAAAAAATATCAACAGAGCCAATGAAAAGTGCTAACCTGAAAAGAAGTAATTACATGTTCATAACAAAAAATTGGTGACATATTAGCAATGGGTATAATCAAACATTCCAAATGAATTTTAAAAATCATCAAATATTCTAGATTTGTGCTTAAATAAAAATTCTTCTAATAAAATGAAAATAATGAAAGTTTTCCAGAATGTATGTTTCTTTGCAATACATGTGTTCAAAGCTATGGAAATCCTCTTTGTAAATCCATATTTAAGCTATGTTCGTCATATGCTAGACATAAGAGAAGATTAAATCATAAATGGAACAAGAATAAAATCATTATAGCGAATCTTCTAAAGTTGCAAAGAAAAACAAATGTAGCTTAAAGCATGTACAAATTCTTTGTTCAACATTGTCTAAAGTACAAATTTACAATCAAAATTTTGGTGGGCATGAGAATACTTATTTTCCTGACATCGCTTTGAACCATTTTTCGCAAGGAAATAATTAAGGGCTCGTCGCTTGCTTATTTTCTACTCCATTATTGGGTAATTAAAAGAAAAGAAAATTAATTAAACTAAATTTTTCAAGATTAGGTATAGTCATATTTTAATGGAACTATTCATTTTTCTCAATTCTTATACAAATATTTTTCAGTCGAAAAAATACTTCTGGTTTATGTTGGCATGTGTTGTCCTTGATGGCAACCTAATTGATGAAGTTGATAGTAACCTACTTGATGAACTAAGATTGTTGGCAATATGATGAGTGTTGTCCTTGATGGCAACCTAATTGATAAAGTTGATAACAATCTACTTGATGAAGTTGTCCTTGATGGAAAGCTACTTGATGAGTTAAGGGGGAGATTGTTGGCAATGTGATACAATATGTTGACGTTGATGGAACCTGCCTGATGAAGTTGTCCTTGATGAAAACTGCTTGATGAGTTGCCTATGTGTTAAATATGTAAGGATGATGTATCTATGTGTTAAAAGGAAGGATGATATATCTACAGATTATCTCAAAAGTAACAGAAGAAAGGAATTCCAATAAAGTGCCAGAGAAATGATAAATAAGTCATGTCACAACGCATACGCAGGTTTGTTAAGGAGAAGTAGCGTATGCACGCGGAAAAGTACGTGCCAAGTCGTGTATGACTATTTGCGCTCTAATTTTATAAAATAGGGGGAATTTACCATGGTATTGACCCATTTTATAGAGAGTTGGATTATCTATTTGATCCCGTCCAGGAATACCATTGGAAGTGGTGTGGTTTTGGCTCATGGTATTGACAAAGGCTAAATCTATATAAGGAGAAGAAGATCATGGTGCAAGAGTGTGCATATGTCTGGGAATGGAATGAATACTTCACTCTGGAATATATCTGTATGGATTGGGTAACAGTTTACTGATTGATTTGAATTAATGCACCTATGAAGAAAATGATGAAGAGGGATCTCTAGATCTGAAATGTATATGTATTTTCTAGATCTATTTATGGAATGTTTAGATCTGAGATGAGGCGAAATACTTTCTGAAGTAAAGGATGAAATCTGAGTTGTTTATCTGATCTGAAGAGTTGCACAGTCCTGAATAATTACAGATGTATACGCAGGTTCGCTTCAGTAAAAGCGTGTGTATACGCAGGTCTGCTTAAGAAAAAGCGTGTATGGGTAGATAGGGTTTTCTGAAGAATGCACATAAGTGTACGCGGGTTGGTGTGCATGAAAGCATGTACATACGCAGGTTCAGTGAAGTAATGTGCTAAATCTGGGTTTGCTTGATAGTGGAATGAAATGTTTGATCTATTTTGTTGGTTTACTGCTATCTGTCAATGATGTATTCATATAGAACTGGGTTGTTTGAATGATGAATATGCTGCTGATTATGTTAATTGAAGATCAATTTGATTGGTTGATGATTCAATGAATGAATTGATGGGGTTATAAGTTTCAGTTTGATGAATGTTGAGCTTAAAGGTGTGGAGTGGGTCCAGTCTGAAAATCTGATGAAAAGTGGCCTAC
Organism: Pinus albicaulis; assembly: GCA_034641835.2. Taxonomy (NCBI): domain Eukaryota; kingdom Viridiplantae; phylum Streptophyta; class Pinopsida; order Pinales; family Pinaceae; genus Pinus; species Pinus albicaulis. Next base: position 1,167,934,468 of record CM076577.1, read on the forward strand.
AATTTGTGTTGTATGGAAGTTGTTGGATCCAGTTTGAAAATTGATGAAACGTGGTCAGCAGTAGTGCTGAGGGTTGAAGCCTTCAGTAAGGGGGTAGAAACTCCCTTCCAGTGGTAGTTGGTAAACGAGTGCAGGGGGTAGTGGCTCCCTTCCAGGAGAGAGACGTGTGGGAAGCGGGGGTGGTGGGCGCCCTTCCGGGAAGTGAGTAAACGGGGAAAGGGTGTAGCCTTAACGAGTGATTACTGCGTCTTGTGAGTATAGTGTTTGTGCGATTACATGGTTGTACGATGTTTTCTTTATAATAAAATATTGAAGACTGAAACGACGACAACGGTGGTTTTCTCCCGAATTGGGTTTCCACCTCAAATCCTAGTGTTCATGTGTGTTGCTTATGTATGATGATTTGTACGATTTCTTATATGTTCTTAACTAGGTATCTAATGAATGAATGTTCTGGTAATTAAATAGTGTATAAATGAGAAATGAAATCTGCAGTAAATAAGGTTTCATTAAGGATATTTTGCGTGTACTTCATTTCAGTTCATTCTAAAATGTATATGGATTTAGAAAAATAAAAAGTAAAAAGTTTCGATGTATATCCAGTTCAGCCCCCTTCGGTCATCAGTTCTTTTCCCAACAATTGGTATCGGAGCAGGTCCTTTTGCAGAAGCTTGATCGCTTGAAGGAGATCCGTCACAATGGGAAGGAAGCAAAAGAAGAAGGCTACTCAAAAGGAAATATCTCAGAAAACATGTGCAGAAGAAAATGAAGAAGATAAAACAGGTATTGATTGTTGTTCTTGTGACTCACCTTCTTGTGCATGCAATGGTGAAGATAGTGAAAGTAATGTTATGGATCTAGAAGAAGCTCTCAAGGTTAAAGTTGATGAACAACAAAGATCATCTAATAAGCAAGAATCTATCTACAAAGATATGATCTCTAGAATGAAAGAACAGATAGAAAAAATGAAGGAACAGATAGAAATACATCAAAGACTGCAGGTTAAAGCAACTTATCAAAATAGAAGACTTGAAGCAGAAATCCTCTTTCTCAAAAAAAATCTGGAAAAATCAAATAAGAAGAATGAAGAACTTGAAGCAGAAATCATCTCTATCAAAGAAGATCCGGAAAAATCAAATAAGAAGAATGAAGATCTTTTACAAACTTTTGAAGAACAAGAAAATGGGTTGAAAGAAGAGATTTTGAAATTGAATGATCAAGTAGAAGAAATAAGAAGGGTCAAAGAAAGTATGAACAAGCAACGCCAAATATTGGAGGTTGAGGTAAATATTTTGAAAGGTAAATTAGAAGAAAAGGATAAACTCTTGATGTTTCAAGATAGTACTAAGATTCTGGACAATATTCTTAGTAGTCAAAGGTCTCCCTTTGTTAAAATTGGTCTTGGTTTTCATGAAACTGTTAAAGGATAATCTAGTTTACAGGGAAGTGCTAAAGATTCAAAGAATATCAATGCAAAACCTAAAGTGTTGAAAGAAACAAAAGGTCAACCAACAATCATGAACTCTCAAAAGGAATCATTCCCTCCTTTTATGAATAATGTTGAATGCTTTAAATGTCATAATTATGGGCATGTTGCAGCCAATTGCAGAAGCAGAATGTTTCAGTCTCATACAAACAGATTCTACACAGAAAGGTACTCTGGTTTCTTCAAGGGATATTTTTTTTCATGTAGCAAGTATGGTCATAAAGTAGCTGATTGCAATAGAAGGAAGAGTAGAACAACACATTATGATCCTTATGCTTACTTTTTTGGTCACGCAAGATTTTATGCTTGTAACAAGTATGGACATGTAGAAAAAGAATGCAGGATGAACAGATCTGAGAGATTGGAGAATTTTCAGCACACTAAAAGAAATTTCAAGCAAAGCTGGAAAAAGAAGGAGGACCGGTCAGAAACGTAGGGAATATTGACCCTACTGCAGTCATCCACTTCTAAAATCTTACTTAGCATAAGGACTGCAGGAATAATGTGAGATACATTATAGGGATTAGTAATGTATCATCACAGGGGGAGCAATGTATGGTGATTCTCATGGTTGGTTTGGTTATTCTGGGTATGTTTATTTTTGACAGTGCATCTGATGTGAAGAAGACAGGTACAGGTGGCATAAGTTCAGGGGGATATGAAGGAGTGAAATTTTCAGTATTTCACTTTCCATACGCGAGTTTCGTAAACAAAATCCGCGTATACACGCGAGTTCCTTTGGAAACAGAAGCGTATGCTTTTCTGATAAGGAAAAACAGTAAGATAGCTAAAGATCAGGAACACAGGTTCAGGGGAAGCATCAGTCTAACAACTAATGATTGCATTGTTGGCATTGTATCTGATTATTCCTTAGTTCATGCTCAAATGATGATTACATGATACATGGTTTCTTATGATGAGATTATGGATGAGCCCTGATTGCTTTTTGCTAAAGAATATCTTTTGTTTCCACACATGGATGAGATGAAAGTTTTATGATGCAGAGATAAGGATAGATCATGCAGAGTCTGTTGCTGATGCCTATTGACATAATTCCTACATATGTTACATCATGATTATGAAATAAATAAATCATGAATATTTGGGTGATATCAGATCACATGGATGATTGCTTAAAACATATTGTCTATTGAAGAAGTTGTTCGGGTATGATAATTCCTCTTGGGAAGAATATGTTGATGCTGCAAAGAGTCTGAAGGCTTGGTTACTGATGCACTTATGCTACAAATTTTGGATGACACTTGAAAACATAGCTACATTTTCCTATCTTTCTTCTCTCATATATCCCAGGGAAGCATTCGAATATCTCAGATGGAAGCTGGGAGTTGTCTCTGCCATGTACAAGATCATATCTACTTAAAATCAGAAGATTAAAATTGGATACGCGGGTTTCCTGAAATACATTCGCATATATACGTGAGTTTATACACAGAAAACCACATATGGGTGGTTGCTGACAGAATTCTTTTGGGTCAGGATTTTTCAGCACAGCTGCAGTGTTGTTGGGTATCTCTGGTGGTGTTCCATTTCTCATAATTCTGTTTCATTCTCTGATATTTGATGAAGATGTCCTGATGACTTGCTGTTGAAAGTGTTCAGGATGCACAAGCTAAGGGGGAGCATTGGTCATGTGGAAAGAATGAATTGTTGGAATTCTCTTGATTTGCTGTGATCTGATCTCATGTTTGAGAGTCCTTGGTCTTGATTATAAAAAGTCATATTTGTAATTTGATGAAAAGGTCATGATGAGACCCATGATGTAAAATTGTAATATTCAGTCATGTAAGGACTTGTTCAAATTTGTAAACCCACTTGGTTGGGTAGTTGAGTCAAAATGTGTAAACCCACTTGGTTGGGTACTTGAGTCATATATGTAAATCCACTTGGTTGGATATTTGCTATAAGTATGAGTCCTTGGTGATAGGAAAGGTCATAGAGTCATGTACTTCATTGAATAATATGTTTGAAGATTCAGCATGAACTCAGGGGGAGCAAGGTAACTTCAGTGAACATCAGATCTACAGAGCTCTTATTTCTACATGAGGAGAAAAACCTTGTTTTGGTTTTCATCTGCCCTTTTCCCTTGATGTCAAAGGGGGAGAGTAACATGGTTCTTGAATAGGGGGAGAGCATCATGGTGTTTGCATAATGTTTATATTCAATGTATCTATCTGTTGTGATGATCAAACACCATCATGGTTGCCATCAAGTCCAAAGGGGGAGATTGTTGGCATGTGTTGTCCTTGATGGCAACCTACTTGATGAAGTTGATGGTAACCTACTTGATGAACTAAGATTGTTGGCAATATGATTCTTCTAATAAAATGAAAATAATGAAAGTTTTCCAGAATGTATGTTTCTTTGCAATACATGTGTTCAAAGCTATGGAAATCCTCTTTGTAAATCCATATTTAAGCTATGTTCGTCATATTCTAGACATAAGAGAAGATTAAATCATAAATGGAACAAGAATAAAATCGTTATAGCGAATCTTCTAAAGTTGCAAAGAAAAAAGAATGTAGCTTAAAGCATGTACAAATTCTTTGTTCAACATTGTCTAAAGTACAAATTTAAAATCAAAATTTTGGTGGGCGTGAGAATACTTATTTTCCTGACATCACTTTGAACCATTTTTCGCAAGGAAATAATTAAGGGCTCGTCGCTTGCTTATTTTCTACTCCATTATTGGGTAATTAAAAGAAAAGAAAATTAATTAAACTAAATTTTTCAAGATTAGGTATAGTCATATTTTAATGGAACTATTCATTTTTCTGAATTCTTATACAAATATTTTTCAGCCAAAAAAATACTTTTGGTTTATGTTGGCATGTGTTGTCCTTGATGGCAACCTACTTGATGAAGTTGATGGTAACCTACCTGATGAACTAAGATTGTTGGAAATATGATGAGTGTTGTCCTTGATGGAAACCTACTTGATAAAGTTGATAACAATCTACTTGATGAAGTTGTCCTTGATGGAAACCTACTTGATGAGTTAAGGGGGAGATTGTTGGCAATGTGATACAATATGTTGACATTGATGGAACCTGCCTGATGAAGTTGTCCTTGATGAAAACTGCTTGATGAGTTGCCTATGTGTTAAATATGTAAGGATGATGTATCTATGTGTTAAAAGGAAGGATGATATATCTACATATTAGCTCAGAAGTAACAAAAGAAAGGAATTCCAATAAAGTGCCAGAGAAATGATAAATAAGTCATGTCACAATGCATACACGGGTTTGTTGAGGAGAAGTAGCGTATGCACGTGGAAAAGTACGTGCCAAGTCGCATATGCCTATTTGCGCTCTAATTTTATAAAACCAGGGGAATTTACCATGGTATTGACCCATTGTATAAAGCGCTGGATTATCTATTTGATCCCGTCCAGGAATACCATCAGAAGTGGTGTGGTTTTGGCTCATGGTATTGACAAAGGCTAAATCTATATAAGGAGAAGAAGATCATGGTGCAAGAGTGTGCATATGTCTGGGAATTGAATGAATACTTCACTCTGGAATATATCTGTATGGATTGGGTAACAATTTATTGATTGATTTGAATTAATGCACCTATGAAGAAAATGATGAAGAGGGATCTCTAGATCTGAAATGTATATGTATTTTCTAGATCTGTTTATGGAATGTTTAGATCTGAGATGAGGTGAAATACTTTCTGAAGTAAAGGATGAAATCTGAGTTGTTTATTTGATCTGAAGAGTTGCACGGTCCTGAAAAATTACAAATGTATACGCAGGTTCGCTTCAGTAAAAGCACGTGTATACGCGGGTCTGCTTAAGAAAAAGCACGTATGGGCAGAAAGGGTTTTCTGAAGAATGCACAGAAGTATACACGGGTTGGTGTGCATGAAAGTGCATACATACACAGGTTCAGTGAAGTAAAAGCGTGTATGAAATCTAGGGTTTGTTGAAGTAAGTGGAATGAAATTTCTGATCTGTTTTGATGTTTTACTGCTATCTGTCAATGATGTATTCATACAGAACTGGGTTGTTTGAATAATGAATATGTTGTTGATTATGTTAATTGAACATCAAGTTGTTGGTTTATTGGTTGATGATTCAATGAATGAATTGATGGGGTTATAAGTTTCAGTTTGATATATGATGAGCTTAAATGTGTGGAGTGGGTCCAGTCTGAAAACCTGATGAAAAGTGGCCTACAAGATATGTTGTATAGAAGTTGTTGGATCCAGTATGAAAATTGATGAACGTGGTCCATGGTGGTGCTGAGGGTCGAAGCCTTCAGTGAGGGGGTTGTAGCTCCCTTCCAGTGGTAGCTGGTAAACGAGTGCAGGGGGTAGTGGCTCCCTTCCAGGAGAGGCTGGTAAACGAGAGCAGGGGGTAGTGGCTCCCCTTCCAAGGAAGGCATTTGTTGATAAAAATGAGAGCGAGAAGTCAAACAGCTCCACTCCCAGGAAGGCAGCCCATGAGAAAGGTTAGCCTTCTTTTGCGAACGTTTTTATCTTGGTGCTCCAGTCTATGACATGTTTGTAAAATGTTTTCTTTGTAATAATATTGAAGACAAAACGGCGGCGGCGGTGGTTTCTCCAAATTGGGTTTCCACCTTAAACTCTGGTGTTCATGTGTGTTGCTTATGTGTGGTAATTTATTATGTTCTTACTGCATCTATTTACTGCTTACTATACATCTAATGAATGAATGATATAATGATCCAAGAATTAAATGAAATAACTATATCTCTAGACATACGTGAGTTGTCCGAAGGATATCCGCATGTATACGCGAGGTTTATTCAGTAAAGTAGTGTATGGGTTATAGAGAAAGAAAAAGTTAAAAAGTTTTCATTCTGCACTAAATACTGATTCACCCCCCCTCTCAGTATTTTTCCCAACAGTTTATATAGTTTACCAGGGCACATGTCTATATTTTAACATAATTTATCATTTTCCACGTATACTTTTTCATACATCCTATCAAAAAAAAGAAACAATCATGAGTACAATTCAATAATCTTCCTATGTTTCTCTAACTTCTCTCAAAACTTTAGGATTCTGTTCTATGAGCTATTTTGACTGTAAACAAAATGAATAAAAAATTTCACCATTTCTGCTTTTCTTTAATAGTCTTCCCACCTGTGACAAAACCAAAAAAGGAAATAATATCTGAGCTGAAATATACTTTGCCTTCAGCTCCAAGACCATTTGCATTGTAGAGCTCATAGACCATCTCACCAAATCTCCCATTTAGTCCTCTCTTTGACAGTCTATCCGCTTCATTGTTTTTTTCCTTGAAAAGATGGATGAAAGTAATTGTTGAGAAGGTTCTCTTTAAGGCTTTGATCCTTTCTAATCAATGTAAGAGAGACCCTAGATTAAGGTTTTTTCCTTTGCTCAGATGGTCAATGATGACCTTGGAATCACTAAAGTCCCAAAGCTCCTCCATATATAAATGGGAGGAAAACCACAGTAAGCCCCAAAGCGCGATAATTTCTACATGCATATTAGTTCCTCTACCTCCATTCCAATAGATTTTGTAGTGGCAATCCGGCGATAACATTAACCATGCCCCGTAGCCACAGGTTTGTTGCTGTGAAGCCCCATCAAAGAGACTTGCAGGAGAATGCTTTTCAAATGGTTTCATATTCATGGACAAATCCCTTGGAGGTTTTTTATCAGTCTTCATTTTCTCCAGTAAACTATAAACCTTTATGCATATTTCCCCCAAGCGTACAAGACTTGCCTTTAAATTTTTATTTTTTTCTGCCACACTAAATGTACCAGTTCACCAATACAGGGATCGCTCTCAGATTATTTCCCCTTCTAAACCACCAACTAAAGCATTCTGATAAGGTTCTGTAATCTGGGAATGGTAATTTGAGGTGTAAGCACAGAGAGTGAAGGACCTCTTTAGCAAAAGAGTAGCTATAGAATAGGTGAGTTTTATCTTCCTCATTATCTTCACACATCGAGCATCTTCTCAGACTTTTCCAACCCTTGTTTTGCAAGTTTGCCAAGGTCAGATTTTTATTTTTCAATATAAGCCAAACAAGAATAATCATTCTGATCTGTACCTTTAACTTCCACATGTGTTTGAACCAACTATCAGGTTCCCAACCCAGTCTTTTATCAGTCAAAGCCTTATAAACTGTCTTTGAATTAATCTGAAGGTCACATGTAATCCCTCCCCAAGTCAATTTATCCCTTGCCTCATCCTTTTTGAAACCCAGAGATTTTAGGGAGATGATGTATTGGTCCCATTCCTCTTGATTATTTTTTTCTATTCCCATATCCCTATAACGCTTCCATTGCGGGATCTCATTCTCCCATTCCCTTATCATCTGCCCCATAAAAAATAAACCTCTTCGATTTATTTGGCCCATAATCTCACTATTTAATTCTATTGACTGTCCCTGACCATAAATCTGGCGGCTTCCAATCTAGATCTTGTTTCCATTTCTGAATTTCCATTCTAAGTTTTTGTTGAATAATGGCTAACATCTACTGAAACCTCTCTAGATTTCTAATTGACATCTTGCATCCTCTCAACTTGATATAAGTATGTCCTCCATGTCCTTTAGTCCAATGTATTTTAATTAGATGATCTTCGCCCAAAGGCTATCCTTTGTTAGAACTCTCCATATTGATTTAAAGATCAACGATTTCCCAAAATTGTCTAATTCCAGTAACCCCCAGCCTCCCTTCTGCTTTGGCTTCGTGATACTCTCCAACCTAGCCAAATGAATTGATTTACTTTCTCTACCCCCACTCCAAATGAATCTCACCATTATTCTTTTTATCTCTTCTATAGTTTGTTTTGGAATAAAAAAGATATGTGCCCAATAGACTGTGTACTGTTGCAGTACTGCTTGAGATAAAATATCCCTGCCTCCTCTAGATAACCATCTAGATGACCATATAAGAATATTTTTCTCATATTTCTTTGTTAACCATTTCAAATCATTCACCATGTACCTCGTCGGTTTTGTTTTGAATCCCAAATAAGTCATTCCATTATTGAGTCGAGCAGTTTTGAAGTTAAAGAGATTCCCCAACTCATTGAGATCCTCTTCCTCCCCATTTGCATAGAAAATACAAGATTTATCACTGTTGACCAGCATACCAGATGCTTCAGAAAACCCATTCAGGATATTCCTCAACTATTCCCAGTTCCTTCTCTCCTTTTCCTCAAAGATTAGCACATCATCTACAAAGAGATTGTGCGACACAATCTTCTCCCAACATACTTCCACCCCTCTAAACTTTCCAGTGATCGTCGCAAATTTGATCTTAAAACTAAGCACATCCGTGATCAAGATAAATAAAAGGGGAGAAAAAGCACAACCCTGCCTTAGTCCACGACCCGAGTACCAAAAATTAGTAGTTCAAATTTAATTAATATTATAAAATTTATTGAGAAAATATATATAGATATATATAAAGAAATTATTTATGGGAAAATTTGTTTGAAATGAATTCTCCAAACATATTTCAATCTTATGATCTGGATTTATGGAAGAATGCAAAAAAATAAACATATAACCATAAATACAAAGATGCAGCAGAAATAACACTTCATTTCATTAATATCAAAGAACTAAAATTTGCTTACAGACATAATGGAAATAAAACTGGCTAGGGTGCTGGTAGCTATCTCTGAGAAGAGATGTGGCAGCTACAGGCCTTTGAATTGAGTTACGATGAGGCTCGAGGGCCTATTGATTATTTATAAACTATGGGAAATACTAAACAACCAAAACCCTAACCCTAGGAGATGTAGCACCAAAACTATGGGCCTCGTTTGGGTAAATTGGTGTTTCAACTTCCCGGGGATGGAACTTTGGCATAGGATCTCCATTTTATGCGTACCATACCTCGTTAGAAATATCTATCCGAGGAATACAAATTTCGAGTGAGAAACATATAGGTCCATGGACCTATGTTTCTCCCCGTTTTCCCAAAAAACGTCGTTTAGGGCCTCAAAATGGCTCCGAAAGTTCAAGACCCGAAAAACTGCTAAAACTAGTAAGTTGTGATGAAACTAAAAAAATAAAAGAGACGATGGTGGGGCCCCAAGTGGAATAGGCGGGTGACCACCAATATCCACCTGGATCATTCCTCCCCCCTTAGGAAGCAATGGTCCCCATTGCGTTAAGTTTCTCCATAAGATGAGGAAATTTCTGCTGAACTTGGTCCCTGGTGAACCACTTTCCTTGGTGCAGGAGTTGGCCAGCTTTGACAACCCGATACAGTGGGATCTTCTATTGGCGAGTGTTCTTGATTTGCATGTCCATGATACAATCTGTGGTGACCTGTTCCATGCAGTTTGGGTTTAACTTTGTTGGTGTGAGTTGTTCTTCAATGTTAGAGGTGACCAGTTGAGGTGGGAAGTAAGGATGAAGGCGGTCCACATTGGTGGAATGGTGGAATATAGACCAAGGAATGGTGGAATACTGAGCTCAAAGGCATTGTTCCCTACATCCTTGGTGATGGTGTACGGCTCGTATCGGAGCGGGCAAAGCTTGCAGTGGGGTCCAGTGAGGCGCTTCTTCTGAAAATGTAGCCGTACTTTGTCACCCACCTTGAAGTTGTGTGGCACCCTGTGTTGATCATGGAGTTGCTTGTACTTAGCATCGGCTCTATCTAATATGTCATGAACCTGTTGGCGGATGTGTTGAATGCGCTCGATGAAGCTATTTGCTTTGTCAACTTCAGATTGAACATGAGTTGAATCAGCCTGAGTAGCCGAAAATGGCATGGCTACGTCAAAGGGACATAGTGGTTGGAATCCCAAGCCCACCTGAAAGGGGATATGGTTGATTGAACTATGGAGAGCCCGTTTATAAATATGTTGTACATAGGGGAGGCTCTCGTCCCATGTGCGTGGATGCTTTGAATTGTACATGTGCAGAATGTGTACAATCATTATGTTGATGACCTCTGTCTGGCCATCTGTTTGGGGATGGAAAGCTGTGGACTTGGTGAGCTTGGTGTCCAGCATTGACCAAAGGCTAAACCGAAATGTGCTGAGGAACCTACTATCCCGATCTGATATGATAGACTATGGGATCCCAAAGTGCACCCACACTCATTCAAAGAAGAGTTTAGCAGTGGCTTCTACTGTGATATTCTTCTTACAGGCCACCATAATGGCCATCTTCGAGAATCTGTCGATGACCAGGAAAAAACAGTCATTTCCATGCTTAGTAGAAGGCAGGCTCGACATGTAATCCATGGAGATGGATTCCCAAGGTCGACTAGGGGTAGGTAGCGGATTATATATGCTTTGCTTCTTGATGGTCGGTTTGGAAATGGCGCAAGCATTGGAGGATTTGATGTGCTTCGCGGCATCCTTTCGAAGAATCGGCCAATAGAAATACTTCTGCAGTACTACAACTGTTTTCTCGACCCCGAAATGCCCAGCAACTCGACTGTAGTGTGCTTCCCATATCATCTTGGCACGCTCGCTTGAATGAACAAAAAGGTGTCCCAGGTGACATAAAAGTGCATCTTGGAGGTGAAAATTTGGAACTTGCATACCCCCCAAGAGTGCCTTCTAAGTGTGGTCGAATTCTAGGTCACTCTCATAGAGAAGTAGCCAATCAGATGTGTCGTGCCCACAAAAGTTGAGGACGGTGGTGAGCGCCACGATCAATGGTCGATTGAGGCAGTCTGCATCATTATTGGTGCTACCCTTCTTGTACTTGATGTTCAAATGAAATTGTTGCAGATATGTGGACCACTTTTGATGGTGATCATTCTGCAACTTCCCTTGTGTCTGCATGCACTGCAGGGGCCGGTGGTCTATGTGGATGATTTTTTCCTTCCGCAAAATGTAATGCTTCTATTGTCGACAAGCTTGCACAATGGAATACATTTATTTGTCATAAGTGGGATACTTGCGAACTGTGTCAGACAATGTCTCATTGTGATATGTCATTGGATGTCCCTGTTGAGTAAGAACTGCCTCGATAGCATTTTTGGAGGCATCTGTCTTGATCTCAAATGGCTGTTGCAAGTCTGGTAATGTGAGCACTGGGGTAGAACAGAGGCGATTTTTCAATTCTGTGAACGTCTTCTGTTGAGGTCCCAACCAAAAGAATTTTTCTCTCGCTCCTCCCTTGGTGACTTGACTCAAGGGCCAACTGATATGTGAGAATCGCAACATGAACCTATGGTAGAAATTAGCAAGACCCAGAAAGCTACGAAGCTCTATTATAATGGTTGGGGCTGGCCAATCCCGAATGACTTGGATCTTGGTTGGATCCATAGGCACCCCCTTTTAATCAATAATGTATCCTAGATATTGAACTTGGGTCATGCCAAAAGTGCACTTCTCCAAATTGGCACACAACTTGTGTTGCCGCAGTGTTTGGAGGACTTTTCGGATGTGGTGAATTTGCTCTTCCCAAGTCTGGCTAAAGATCAAAATGTCATCCAAGTACACCACTACAAATGAGTTGGTGAACGGCTGCAAGATGTCGTCCATAATCCTCATGAAGGTTGTGGGAGTATTCATCAACCCGAAAGGCATGACTGGCCATTCGAAAAGGCCTTCCTTGGCTTTGAAGGTAGTCTTCCACACATCAGAGGGTTCAATTGGTACCTGGTGATACCCAGACTTCAAGTCGATCTTGCTGAAATATTTTACACCTTTGAGTTGGTCCAGAAGGTCATCAATCTGTGGGATTAGGTACTATTACGGATAGTGATCTTAACCAGCGCTCGATATTCAATGAGTCTCATGTCCCATCCTTCTTATTACCAAACACGATCGGGCTCATAGGTGAAGTGAACTTGGTCGGATGTGACAGGTGAGAGCTCACGAATCTTCCTAAACGATTTCATCGTTCTCTAGAACATAGCGGCGATAGATTGGTCCATTGGGTAGCGGCTGCACAGGCTGAGATCAATCGGTGGCAACCCGATAGTGCGGGAAGTAACCCACATGGGTGAGGTGAAGATGTCCCCGTACTCCTCCATGACCTTATTGCATTTATTTATAACATGATGAAGAGACCATCTGCAGTTATTTGAGTCTTATTCTTGCCCTGGGGGCGGTCAGGCAGGATGCATTCCTGGTTTGAGCAATGAGCTTACTGCATTTTTTTGCAGTAACCAAAGAGATAGTGGCAGGAGGTGGTACCTCTGGTATCATGTACAACTTATTTCCCAAAGTAACAATAACATCGCGAGGCCAAGACTCATACACAGCATGACGCTTCCACAAGTATATTTGTCCTAATAATACATCAGAAACATCAATACGAGCAACGTCACATAACACCTCATCAGTGAAGGGCTTGATGCTATAGGGAAGGCGGCACTGCTGGCTGATGTGGAGATCTCGTCCTTGGTGAAGCCACCCGATGGTGTATGGATGTGGGTGAGCTGTGGTTAGCAAGCCTAACCGCTTCATGATGTCTGCGGAAATTAGGTTCTTTTTGCTCCCATTGTCGACAATGGACCGTACCGGGGAGCCCTTTACCCACATCTGGGAGTGGAAGAGAGGTTCCTCCTCCTCTGGATCTGCGCAGTAGTAACTGTGGCATTGGGCTTCGCATAAATAATCTGTTTCCCTTTGTCATCCCCCTTGTTAGGTTCTGATTCAAAGTCAGAGCATGCATCTAACTCAGAAGCCCTCATCTTGGCCACCAACGACTGCTTGGCCCAACACTCACTTGTGTTGTGAGTGGAGCTCTTATGGAACTCACACCACTTTCCTGTGTCCTTCTTTGGCTTTACAGTATTGTTCTTTTCCTATAGCTTTGACAGGTTGTCTTGAGTCGTTGTGCCTTGGCTCTATCCTTTGTTTTGCGGTTTGGGAGCACCTTTCCCTTGCTTTTGATTCACAGATCCAAGGTCTTACTTCTTCTGTTTGAATTTATGCTCAATCTTGGCAGCATATCAGTATGTCGTACCAAGCAAGGAGATGTCGAGGAACTCCATTTCCTCCTGAATGTACCTATGCAGAAAATTGCGATACTTTAGCACCATATGTTTCTCTGAATCTTTGATACCCAACTTGGTGCGCAGGGTATGGAACAGGTTCGTCAGCTCATGCACATCTTGATCCCTTTGTTGTTGCAACGTGGTCCATTATATGTACTTACCCTCATAGCTCCCCACGGGATTTTATTGTTCCTTGATGGAGTCTCGGAAATAATTCCAAGTGGGTATAGCCGAGAAAAGAGAGGGTTTTGTCTCGTCCTTTTTCTCATAGTGGGTTTCCCACCAATCCTTAACGTGGGGGGCAGCTTTGAGGAGTGCAGAAATAATCTTCTCCCTGTCGGAAAATTCATGAACCGAGAAATATCCTTCTAATAGATTCAACCATCTATCTATGGCATTTGCATCTATTTGACGCTCAAATATGGGAATGTCAAAATTTACTTGTACCTTAAAAGGAGTCACACCTCCAGAGTGGCTGCTGGTGGGCAGTCATTGAAGGATATGGGAAAAGTTATCCATCATCGCGTTCCTTTATTTTTTGAGGGCCTCCTCGAGGAATATTTTGATAGGATCTCTTGCTCCCTCATCTTTCTTTTCATTCACCATGGGCGTCCGTCTGGGTTTGCGAGGTTGATCTTGCAAATGCTCCACCAGATCGAGCCTTAACTCCTTATACCCCGACCTCCTTGGGGACATGCAAAGAAGGATTGAGAAAAAGCAGACCGCTCTGATACCACTGATCCGGATTTATGCAAGAATGCAAAATAATAAACATATAACCATAAATACAAAGATGCAGCGGAAATAACACTTCATTTCATTAATATCAGAGAATTGAAATTTTCTTACACACAGAATGGAAATAAAACTAGCTAAGGCACTGGTAGCTATCTCTGAGAAGAGATGTGGTGGCTACAGGCCTCTAAACTGTGTTACAATGAGGCTCGAGGGCCTATTTATTATTTAGAAACAATGGTAAATCCTAAATAGCCAAAACCCTAACCCTAGGAGATGAAACACCAAAACTATGAGCCCTGTTTGGGTAAATTGGTGTTTGAACTTCTCGGGGATGTAACTTTGGCATAAAATCTCCGTTTGATGTGTCCCATACCTCATTAGAAATATTTATGCAAGGACTACAAATTTCGAGTGGGCAACATGGGTACCCGTTTTCCCAAAAAGAGGTCGTTTAGGGCCTCAAAACGGCTCCGGATGTTTAGGACCCGAAAAACTGCTAAAAATAGTAAGTTGTGCCGAAACTGAAAAACTGAAAGAGACAATGGTGGGGCCCCAAGAGGAATAGGCAGGTGACCACCAATATCCACCTGGATCATCTTATCACGAAAGTCATTATGAAAGTGATTGAAAGAAAACATGATTAGGGAAAAAATATGATCATCATATAGAGATAAGTTAGTAGTATATATAATAGGTAGAGCATTAGAAATCATCTCTATAATTGGAATTTCCAAATAATTTTGAAGTGCATCATCATGGATGGAATTAAAATTAATTAAATGTTTTAGAAGATTTTCAAATAAATAAAATAGCTGGCAAGATTGAAATGTTTCATTCCCAATTTTTAGAGCTTGTGGAATATTTATTTGACAAGATAGAATAAGATGGTAAGACATAAAGATCATTTGCAATAGAAATTTTTCAAATTCTGGACATTCATAATCTAGGCTTTGAAACTAATTTTCTCTAATTAACATACTTGATGAGTATGAAATACCCACATATAATATCAATAAACTGAAATATAAAAATTGAATAAAATTCTAAAACAACCTATAATAAATGAAGAATGCACAATAGATTTATATCACTAACTACATTAATGTTACAAGGTGGTTGGGATCTATTTGTTGAAATTTCCTTCTCACAAGCATTAGTTGAAAAGGTGAAATCTAAATTAAAATTTTCTCCTAATTGTGAATGAAGCTAAAGATCGTGACAAGAAACAAGAAATTTATTTATGACTTCAGAATCGTAAATGGAGATGGATTATTCTTACAAAAAATAGAAGTCATTATGATGATTTGGAGAATCTAGATGAATGACTAATTTACCATTAGAAAAGTGACAACAAATTCCATGTTGTTTAATAAATTTGACTTGAGGATTGGCAATATCAAGATTTGATATATTGAACAACAAGTGAAACATCTCCATATCATCATCACAAATCACTTTACTATACTACTTTTTAAGAGGTAAATTATAACAAGAAGCACAATTAAATACAAAAGCATGAAAATCCTCAGATTTGTTGAAGATGTTTTCAACTATTAATTCATTATTATGATCAAAAGTAAAAGTAATTTGTCATTCATGGGATTTATGGTAGATCCCTTGTTTTCTAAAAAAAAAAAATTAAGCAAACGAATTTCTAAATTATTGTTATATGAATTTTGATCAACAAAAGGATTAATATATAAGGTGAAATGACTATCTAAAAGTATGAAAAAAAAATTTCCCTCTTAGAATGATCATTTAACTTTATATAATCCTTGAGTTTTCAAATACATCTCTTCATTCCCTGATTGGGGTGCAAGAGGGACATTTGGTTCGTATCAGAACCACACAGATGACTAGAAGACAGGAGGAATGTGGGAGGGGGCGAGAAACCCAATGCCACCATGAGTAGTTTTTAATGATTGTGATGACGGGTGAGGTGCGGGCCAATTGGTGCATCACAAGGGCTGGGTACAAAAGGTGTTTTGTAAAATGTATCATGCATGCATGCAACACAACGTGCGTAGAAGAAAAAGATGAAGATGGAAGAAGAGGAGGGTGTTGAAGGAGTCGAACTTGCGGGACCGTCTGTGCTCCTGGTCACTAGTGAAATGTTGGATTTGGTATGTCATTAAGTACATCCTTTTGATTTTAATGGGAAAAAGGAAAGAGAAATTAACAAGAAGCAGTCGGCTAAATTGGTGGCTGTTGAATGGGGATAAAGGTATGTGTTTAGTCTAGATTTTCCTCAGTTTATTTTTGTGCGGGTCCCTGCATACCTCACATGGAGGTTGTGAACCTCTTGGATTTTTTGCAAAGCTTTCTTCTACATTCCTACATGCTTCCATTTGCTACTTTAAGGCGTAAATGGTAGGAGAGACTAGAGAGGTCGTGTGGAGTGGTAATGGGTGAAGAGGGTTGCCCGCTATGTCAATTGTGGAAGGTAGGACTGGGAGCTTTCTCAGCAAACCAGGGAGTCTGTTGGGTAAGTTAGGGGAGTCAAGGGAGCATTGGGAAATCACCGCTCCGAGTTGAGAGTGATTCAAGGGGAAGAGAAGCCATACATGGTATTAAAAAGCTGATGAAAAGACCCAGTTTCCGAGCTATGATCATTTGCAAGGGAGGGGTAGTATAAGGGCCCTGTTTGAGGGTCAGATATGTTCATTATCTCAGTACAGGGAGGTCTAGAGTGTCAGGAGTTGGGTTGTGGGTTTGGAGGGTTTCCTTGGGCATGGCCTTGAAGCAGAGGCTTTGGTCTCTGATCTTTTAGTGCTGGCTGAGATTCCAGGGGTGCTTTCTATTTCCACCAGTAAAATCTGAACAACAAGGCTCAGAATGGGAAAGTGAGAAATTAAAAAGTAGGGACTTTTCATTGAGAAGGAGACTCCCCTAACACGTTCACTGGAAATGAATGTACCACAGGACCAAGTAATCGATATTCTTTTTCGACCCCAACTTCGCTGAAGAGTCTATCGGTGTGGGTGATGAAGGTGGTGCAGCAAGTGTCTAAGGCTACGATAATTAAGAAGAAGAAAGAGGTTGCAGAAATAAAAAAGGGTTGAGGTGGAAAAATTGAGTTCGATAAGGGTAAAAGGAAGTTGAATACATGTACAAGTTGAACTCCAAGGAAGAGAGGAAGGAAGATAGGTGTGGAAAACATGCAAAATTTTCTGGATGCCTACAGTGAAAGTTCACTAGTAGTGGTGAAGGCCAAGATTTCCAAATGGGAAAGGGAACTGAAGGAGAAGGTAGAAAGAGAACATATACAAGAAGAAGAACGAGAACAACTAGTAGTGGACCCTGGTAATACAAGAGAAAGGATGACCCTGTTCAGATAGGTAATCCAAACTTATTGGATGATGAAGAGCCTAATGGTTAAATCCATGAACCAAAACCATCAACCAGTAGAAGAGCCTAACCAGCCAGGGAAGAAACAAGTTAAGGAAGAAAAACCAAGTCTCGAAGTCATCCAAAAGGATATCCAGTTGGTCTATGTACAACTATACTACCAAAATGTTAGGCTCGAACGAATGGAGAAGCAAATTTAGAGCATGCAACTACAAGAGATGCCAGGATCGAGCATGAAGAATTTGGCCCTGGTAGACTCTTCATATGATTAACTATTAGTAGATCTTGATGATCCTGCATTTTCTGTCGTTTCTTTTTACTGATGTCAAATAGAATTTACATTCTCAGTTGTCTATATAGTTTTATAGTATATGAAATAGTGTTGAAAATATGGTTGGACATCCTCAAAAAATTTCAGTTTTGGATGGCATATGATGCTAACCGATTGCCAACAGACTTAGTTTCCTACAGGCTGGTTGAGGTCGCTCGAAACATATTTTTTATAATCTGCCTCATAGAGGATGAATAGAGTACTCCCAAGTTCACAAAAAAAAGGCGTACCTTCATTGTTATATTTATTATGGATATTTCATTCACCCTAATTGAAAATGAATTAAGTATTATTATGCCTTTTGATAAATATGTGGTTGAACATTATTGGTGACATTATAAAACTAAATAAAATCAACTATATGAAATGACTTGCTAAAATGATCCTCATTGCTAATGTTTTGAATCTAAATTTTTGATTCATGATTTCCTTCTTCAATAGAATTATCATGATTTAGAACAACTTTAGGATCAACTTTAATTCTATTGAATGTATTCAAGTTTTCTTGAAATTATTCATTAAGAATCTTTTAAGAATTTTTTAGTTATCTATTTGAACATTATCAACCATGTCATTAGACACAACATACTCATCAATAAAGACAAATATGCTTATAAAATTAATATCTTTTTGTTTAGTACAATTATTTGAAATACATGGAAAATAAACAATATGTCGAAATCATCATAATAATTCAATTTTAGAAGGTCAACTTTATGATTGAAATTTGAAACAAATTAATTTGAATCTAGTGAAAAAATATTCTAAAGGTCGAGCTTCAAATATGTGTATATTCTCTAGTTCAAATTGAAAATTGTTGAGGGGGGTGAATCAGTAATTTAACATTCTTTTTTTTTTTTTTTAACTTTATTATTCAACTAATAGTTTATGTTCATGTTCTGTTGAATTCATTTTGCAGGTATCATGAAGAGATATTTTCAGATTACTTATCAGGAGTTAAATGTCATTCACATAGCATTCATAATTAGCACAAAAAGACACAAGATATGAGTGGAAACCTTGAAGGGATAAAACCACGAATATTAGGCTGAAAGTGATGTGAAGGCAAGCTGCTACTCCTTATTAAATCAGATTTTTTTTTTGTAGGCTACAACCTAAATGAGGCTACTGGCTCCAAAGAAGATCCAACTCCCACAATTTTTTTGCATCCTACAACCCACTGGAGGCTCCTACCTCAACATGGAAAAAAAATGTTCCTCCTGAAACTGCAAAAAATAAGAGAACAGAAATTTCTCAATCAAAGCATCAAGTTGGAGATGTTAGTTACCTCATAGACCATTCTCCTGTCAACTCCATTTCTGAATTGGTTCTCCTCTTTGATTTTCTCTTCCTCTTCTTTTATTTCCCATCAATGTCCTTGTTCAAAAACATTCTAACTTTCTCCAAAAAGGAACCATACTTTCTGTTTCATGTTGTGCATTTTGTAAGCAAGCCTTTTTGGTTGTTTATATTCCTTGCGGAATATGAGGTGAAGCATTGTCTCTTGGGCTCCCAAGAGCTACTCACTTACTTTGTTTTCAGTTTTGAAAATATTTGTAATAGAAAAGTATATTGTTACATCTCCATCAGATATCATGATAAGTGAAAAATAAAACTTGTATTGTCTACATTTTCTGTTTAATGAAATATATGTATTTCAACTTCATCTTAATACATTATGTCCTTCTTGACATCATTGAGACTTCATATTGATTATCATAGCCTTTGCACTTCACATCACTTTAAGCCTTTTGTCAAATATAATTCAACATACATTAACATCATTTCAGTTAATGACATCAATGCCAATATCTCCAAAAACCTTGTCCTAATCATACACCTAAAGTGCATGAAGGAAAATTCTCATAAGAAAATCATGACTATGTGTATAGGTAGCAGGATAAGATTCACACCATTTTTTTTCGAGGCCTATGAGAGTAAAAGGAAATATCCCACATATCACACCTTTTTCCATATCATAATTATTACAAGTTTTAATAAATTGAAGAATATGATCAAATGCAGAAACATTTCCCTTACCATAAAAAAATTATCTTCAACAAGAGTCTTACAATTTTAAATGGAGTATTGGAAGATGTGCTTCAAGAGATGCAACTCCAAATTGGAAGTTTAGAGGAAACCATTGAAAATAAAAAAATAAAAAAAAATGGCTACAAATTTTTAGCTTCTGAGTGGCCCTCCTTCTAGTGCCAAAAATGTTCATGGCCAAAATTTACCATGATCAACATAATGGAAACCACCCAGTTTGATCTGAATATGAATGTTAGTTTTTTTGTGCTAATTTCATTATCAAATTTATAAACAATTGTTGATCATTTTCTTCTTCTGCATAGGTTTCCTTATGGTGTTTGTGAGTGTTAAACATGTAATTGTGACAAGTTTTATGTTAAATTCATGAGCATTTTAACATTAAAAAAATTTATTGAACAACAACAATAAAATGTACAACAAACCATCAAATGATCCATTAATAAAGGATTTTTATGGAGGATTTCAGCCCTCCTGGGCCACATCTCCTTGGTCCAGCTTCCATGGCTTGGGCCTCTATATTAGCTCAAAATGGAAAAAAATGATGCTTGCAATCCTCTACTGCTCCTAAAACCTGCTCCAACATGCTCATGATTTCCAAATCTGCCAGGAGAGACTCTTACTGAGCCCAATTTAGTCGAAATATGCCAAAGTTATGGCTCATTCAATTATGGCCTAGGAAACTCCTCCAAAACTGGAGAGAACTCCAGTTAATCTCGTTAATTTTTTAGTTCCGCTGAAAATGGCAGTCTCTGCCAACTCCGGCACTAAGACAAGATTGGTTTAATTAACTAATAACCGAAAGTTAATTAGTGATAAGTGTGGTTAAGTGGTAGTTTAGGCGCATTAAGATATTTTAAAAAAATCTGACTTAACATTCGGATAGGCGCACATTAAACATTGATTATGGGTTAATTAAAACCATTTTAAGATTTAAACTCTATCATTTGGTTAGAGTGCTATGCCATGGTTCGTGCGCGTGGTCCTGTGGACCGAGAGTTGGCGCTTCGAGGCTGGCCCTCTTTACCCCTCCCATGCAACTATATCAACATTAAATATATGTGTGTTGCAATATATAGTAAGAATTGATGCAATGGTCTGACAATATGTTACGGATTTTGTGTAAGGGAGGTCGACGTGTCAAGTCGGACCTCCGCCCGTGCACCATATAAAAAAATTTCTCCACCACTAATATGAAATTCGACCATACATAACCAATTTTGACATTTAGGAGGGGGCACGTGACGACCTCCAGGTTAGCCATGTGTCAGCATCCCATTGGTTCTTTAAAACCAACCATAATTCGATACATAGCCTAGAAATTCAGGCCAACCATAATTTGACAAGTGTCAGTACACCATTGGCTAGAGGAAAAACAATCTTTTGACCAAAAAATTAACCCCTTTGACCCTGTTTGACCTTTTTTTAAAAATTCACCTGTTTCGTCAAGCAGACAGCGAGCTCTAACTTTCACATACAAAGTCGATTTTTGATGAAACAAAGTGCTCCAGATTCCTGACAATGAGCACTTCGCAGTCGTTCAAGCTCCAAATAATTATAATTACTTCAATTTTTGAGCTTAACACTCAACACCTGATCACAATCAGTGCGCCAATTAGACCCGTATATGTTTCAAATGTTGATTTTGACCGATTATGGGCCTTGTTGTCTCAACCTAGATCTAACCTAAAATAAATTCCTATTATAATATAAAACTTGTCTAAATGCATAAATATAATTCTAATTTTATCTTTAACCACTAGTGAATGATATCAATTACTGTTGCTAACAAGAAAAAAAAAAACATACCTTTCATGTAGCTACTTGAAGAAGGCGACCTTTTTAATTTGCTAAAATAAGGGCTCAACTAAAACACACGGATGCTTTCTCCTATGTAAGGATAATTTTAATTAAAATAAATGAATTCTAAATCTATATGTAGTGCTAATTATTAATGCAGAAAAACAAATAAAACCATTCTATCTTGGCACATAGAAAGTAGTTCCTAAATTGCAATTGCAATGTATCTAACAATAATTGGGATTTAAAATGAAATTGATAGTCCATACCGTGCTACAAAAATGGTTTTAAAATATGATATTATTTAGTGCTATGCATGTTTTGTTCACAGATTAAAAATAATAAAGGATTAGCCATTAAAACATGGAAATAATTCTCATAGATTTATTTATTGTTAAATCCATTTATGATAATAATTTTTGAGTAATTAGTTGTTGAGACATTCATGAGGAAATCCAAATACAAATGGAAGATCTCTCGAATTATAAGATCAGCTAGTTGATCATATAGACATAGATTTTCATAATAACATTAGTACCACAATATGCAATAACTGATACAAATACGCCAGAAACAAAAAAAATAATATTATATAGAAACAAATAATAGTATATGAATTCAAATATAATCATAAATGTCTGAATCTCAAAATTTATCTCTTACAAACAATTCTCTAAGAATATTCCCAAGATAACAAGGTCTGTTGACAAAAAAACATATTCATAGTAGTATGAATTTTTTCACGACAATATATTTAATATTAGAAATAAAATCTCGAAGATCATATATGATTCTTAAAACTAATCCTATAAGAAAAATGCCCCTCACAATAGTGAAAAGAGGTATTTTCTCATAAAGACTTGGAATCGAGGAACATTTTCAAATCTCATATTTATAATTTTATAGATCAAATCAAAGAATAAAAATTTGTTTCAATGACAACTGAATGAAGATTTTCATATTATTTTACAGCTAAAAAAATCCTTTTTGTTTCACTGTTGTTTCAATCCTATAATTTTGAAGCTCTATGTGTTTATTCTCTTTCAACAAACTTTGCAAAATCATCATAAAAATATATTAAAACTGCAAACAAAACCTAAATTCAAAAAATGTTAAAAATAAATATTCAAGTTAAAATTCAATTCAATTAATTTATTCAAACTAAATTTAAACAATCAATAGCTCGTTCCTATAATATTCTTTGAAATTGGGGAATTTGAAAACAAATTTCAAACAACATTGAAACCACCTAGCAAACGAAATTCCTCAAAAATCTCACTATGTTGGTTTCAAATGCAACCCTATTTTCTACTAATATTTTAGGCAATAAATACATAGACCTCAAAAATGTTGCCCTCTAAATTACCTTCCAAACAAGTCCTCTTGGCCCTGATTTACCTTTCAAACAAGTCCTCCTGGCCCTGATTCAGTGCCGTAGATCTCGATATTAAACTTCCCAAAGTTAGAGTCCTATGATCACCTAAACTTTGTTTAATAGATAATTCTTGGCATGTTCTTTTTATTATTTTTTGATTTTTTAATTTAAAATTTTAAAATATTAAAACAAATCCCAAATCTAGGTAAAGGTCAACATGAATGTTATAAGGGTGGAGACCAATGTGAATGGAGGAGAGGGTTTCACGTGATTCAAGGAAGCATCCACATGGATGAAGGATATATATAATTAATGAAAGATTGTATGCTCTTTAATATGTCATTCTAGCCCTTTGAAACCATAGGAGTTTAAGAATGGCCTCCATAAGAAATCCCGAAGAGTGGTATCTTTGAGGGTTACATCATCTCAACGATTTATAAAAAGGCCCAACAAATTGCAGTAGGATTTGAGGTAGGAGAGATACGGTGGTTTTATAATATGTTTTATTATATAGTGTATGGGTGGTTTGTTTATTTTGTTTTATATTATATTAGTTTTCGTTTTATTATACAGGTTGAAAGTGGTTATATTATTCTTATTTTTAGTCCTAAAAAAAATCACTTTGAAAATTCTAAAAATATTTTAAAAATTCATTTAAGTTTTGAAAAAAATAATATTAAATTAAATATTTTGAAAATAATAAATTTTTGAAAATTTTAAAATTGGAATTTATATTTTTTATTAGTTTATTTATTAAAATGATTCATTGTTGTGTTTTAAATTGAATTGTTAGAAAAAAAATATATAAAAAAAAAATTCTATGCAACTAAGTATTATAACATTAATTAAGGAGAGAATGGCGGCACTAGGGTTCTCGCAAATCAGTTTTTCGCCAGCACAAAAGACAAGGGAGGCTGTGGCGGCACGCGAAGGGAAGCAGACGAACGGATCTATACATGCTCGAACGCTCTTTCCTCCAAACCATTACCCATCTTCACGCAGTCAAAAATCCCTGGAACAGAATGATGAAAACATTTTTGTGGGAAAAAAACGAAACAACAATTGGCTTCTGAAGAGTGAGACGCAGTTTCGGTGAGAAATATGTGGACTCTGGAACACCTACCCCAGTCTGGGATCGAATATCAGTTTACAAGAAAACAAAAACCCCCTTGTGGAATTTCGCTAAGTTGTGTGTCGCTAGCTAATGGAAGAGGAACCAGCAAAATCCGATTGGTGGTTTAGGGCCCCGTACCCTCAGCACACGATTTCTCAGTAAACCACAACCTGGCTAAGCTGCTTTGCTGTATTGGGCAAGGACGAGGCTTGATGGCCCATGTGCGTAGATATGGGCTGGATTTTTTGGCCCTACACTACTGTGAATATGCCTCCAACAACCTGGGGTGGAAGTGGGCTTGGGCCTTTATTTTCCCCTTTAGAGGATGCTCTGCTCCGTTTCAAGTTCCAAGGACAAGCGTCCATACCCCGTCGAATCAGTCCTCACCTTTGTATCCAGATACGGAACAACGAAAAGGTATTTTAAGACA
This sequence comes from Pinus albicaulis, assembly GCA_034641835.2. Classification (NCBI taxonomy): domain Eukaryota; kingdom Viridiplantae; phylum Streptophyta; class Pinopsida; order Pinales; family Pinaceae; genus Pinus; species Pinus albicaulis. Next base: position 1,167,959,088 of record CM076577.1, read on the forward strand.
TGCAGATCTCTGGCAATAGGTAACCCCTTGTAGTTTCCAGATTTTTATCAAACCCCCTGTGGGAAAATCCCTTTTAGTTTGGGTACAAGAATACAACACTATTTTGCAGCTAAAACAAAAAATATGGGGTTTGATGGGTTACCCAGTTCCGATTGAATGCCTGGTTAGTGGCAGTTGGTCTCTCAAGATTGTAGGTCTATGAAGGACCGCGCTATTGGTGTAGAAATTTCTATCTCCCTCAACCTTCATCTAGGAGGGGGTGTTGCGGACTAGGGAAGCTCTAGGTCTGCAGGGGGAGAAAAGGGGAAAAAACCCATAAACCAACAACAAACAAATAGAGGCTTATCCTACAAAAATGTTCTACAGGGGAAAAAAAGCCACAGTAATACCTCCAGAACAAGCTGGAAATGCCTCGAGGCCATACATAGTAGAAAAACTAGGTCAAACACCAGCACTAAATATAGATATCTCAGAAATAGAGGAGTATGTCAAGGCATATGAAGCACAAGAATTCATATGCCGTTTTAACTACTTCTCGCCTAAACCTATGGAACTCTTCCATTGTATTTTCACTCAGTGGACCAGAAAATGTGAAATCCACCTCTGCTCCAAGGGGTTTTTTATCTTTAAATTTAAATCCTTGGAAGACAAAGATCTGATCATCAAAGAGGGACCTTGGTTTTTGGGAACTACCTATCTTTTTATCACCCCATGGTTCGGAGACTTTGACGTAAACACTATTGCAATCTCTAGAATGCTGGTATGGGTTAGATTATACAACTTCCCCCTTCACTTCTGGAATGATTAGGTCTTTTAAAGTATTGGGAATAGTATCGAGCGATACATCAAAACAGACATGGATAGAATAGAGGGGAGGATCTACACTTTCGCATGGATCTGCGTAGAGGTAGATCTAAGCCAAGGGTTACCAGAGAATATCATGATGATCTACAAACAAAAAAAATGGCTGCAATCACTAGACTATGAAAACACTACATTTAGATGCATAATTTGTAGGATGAAAGGACATTTACAAAACACATGTTCTGATTCCAAGAAAGAAAAAGAATGGGAAACAAAAAAAGGTAGGCAATATCCCCCTCCAGAGTCAGAGGAGGATGCATCAGAAGAAGAGGATGAAGCAATTCCTACGGGAAGCACTCAGCCTACAAAGGAACCACAGGCATAAAGGAAGGATACAGCAGTACACATTGATCCTCAAACTCATTTGAACCAATCAGATAGGAATCTTGAGGACACAGGAAATGGAGGAATCAAATGACAACACTCATCAGATACTTAAGACTTAGATAAGAACATCGGAACCCAGATAGCAGATAATTAGATTGTCCTTGCCACATGCGTGCCATCTTAGGGCGAATGGTTCAAGGTCGAGAATAAGAAAGGGAGGAAAACCTTATTTTTTGGGTTTTTACCCACACCCTGGTGGCTGAGGATATTTCGGGGCCATCAGTTTTTTTTTCCTTCTCTCTTCTTCTCTTTTAGCTCTTCTTTTTTATTTTTATTTCTTAAGGGATGCTTTGGTAGCCTAGCTACAATGCATTTTGTGCATGATCACACGAGCCCTATGGGCACTTTCTGAATGCTTAATTTCATATACTACATGTAACTTTTCATTTCTTTAATAAAAAGTTGTTGATTTTTTCTTTGGAAAAAAACATTTAATAAAGAATACACCTAACAAATTTAAATATTTATGAAAATGTGAATTGCTTTTGTATGAAGGACTATACCAAGTGTCATAACATTTAATAAATACTATACCTATCAAATCTAAATATTTATGCTTAGTAATTTATTTTTACACCTCACTTTTTTAATATTTATTTTTACTATATAGTTTTACTAATAAGAATGTACAAGACAATAAATATAGTCATTCATATGTTATATTATATTATTTTTAATTTGATAGTTTTTTATTTTTTAATTAATAATTGGATAGTAAATTTAATATAAGACAAATAACAACATATTTTTTTACTTACAATATTCATTTAAATTAATTTATTTGCATAAATAATTTATATTTCTTTTTAAATATAATGTGTTTATAATTTATTTAATTAGACATTTTATTTATTTATTTTTTATGTTTTGATATGAAAAATATTGATGTTGCATTTCAAAATTTACATATTTTTAATTTTTAAAATGATTTTTTACATAATAATAATAATAATATAATTTTAAGAGATAAATATACTATTATATGATATTATATGTAAGGCTATTTGAAATTGGGTTTATGATTAGTATGTAGCATATTTTATATATATGTTATTATATGATATTATATGTAAGGCTATTTGAAATTGGGTTTACGATTAGTATGTAGCATATTTTATATATACATGATTTTGGAGGTTTTAGACTCTAAAAATCTAAATTATTCTAAATTAAATATCTATTACTTTTTATAAAAAAACAAGTACTAGATAACAAAGTTGCATATTACGCTTATTTATAATTTATAATATATTTACAATATAATTTTTAATTTACATAATTACATATTATAATTAAAATTATATTTTTAAATAAAAAATTAAGTAATAAATTGCTAAATTAAAATTATATTTATATATTAAATAAATTAAAAACTAGCTAACTTAAATTATATTTACTTATTTTAATTAATTTTAACCATACAATTTTATAAAATAAATTGTAAAGTATATATATGCCATAATGCTTATGTCATGAAAACGACTCAAACTTTAACTCATCATAACTTTCAAACCATGAGTCCATATTTGAAAAACAAATAAACATCATAAGTGAAAAACAAGTAAACTCAAAATAGCTCAAACTAAAACAATTCAAATATAACATTAACCAAATTTATATATTAATCTATAATTTAAAAAAATATTATTAAATCTCTAAGTACATTTAAAAATTATTATTATTAAAAAAAACTTCCATATACACCTTACACAAAAAAAAATACTCAACAAACAAACCCGAGCAAACTCAAGAAACAAAGCTGCGGATCATTTGTATTTCTCTGCACTTTTTCTCCGAACGGCCCTTCCTGAAATATATTCTATACAATATGTTGTAGCATAACGTAGACTAGATGTTCAAAGATGCCTCGTTGCAATGCATGGTCCAGCGTTAAATTGGTACACCTACTTTTTGGTCCCTTTTTGACCAAATTTGAGGCAATGTGATACTGAAAGGTGTGACCTTATAATGATTTTTTTATTTTTTTTAATTATAATTTTGCAAATGGATGCTCCATTACTAGAGGAATCACCAACTCTGAAATTGGGTTTTCAAGGAAAATTCAAAATTCAAAAAATCTTATTCGTTTTGATACTTTTGACAACCACTGTCCTTCCAGGTTGTTGAAGATCGGGTCTTCAGCGAAAAAAGAAAAGTAAGAATCTTATTTTTTTGGATGGTTTCGATAGCTATCTCTTGTAAATTTTGTTTCATTGGTGTTCCCATATTTCATTGGAGTAGTCTATAGTGCAACTTTTTTTGGTTTTTATGGTAAATTTTTCCGGTTTAATTTTTTTAAATTCTTGCGAAAATTTATTGAAAATAGAAGTTTGATGGGTAACCTTGCACAATTGAAATGCTCTAGGGGTTTTTTAGAGTGTTGAATCCATATAAACAGTGAAAAAACCAGTTTTAATAACAAAAATCAAGATTTTACATCAAATTATTTCACTAGATTCCAACACTTGAAACTCCAAAAAATCACACTAAAAACAACTCCTATCTCATTGATTTAATAATTTGTAAAAATAGTGAGAAAATAAAAAGCTACAATGACTCATATTTTGAGATTTTATCATTATGGGCAACGTCACATTGACACAATAACATGAAAAGTTCATAAATCTATACTTTTCACTACGAAATCTCCTTAATAAAATATAATTGTTCAAAAAGGCAATTTTTTTCAATGTAGTGACGTGAATTAGGCCATGGCCACGCTAATATTGTAGAAGAAGTTTTGCAGGATTTGCTCAAGTGCTAAGCCAACAACATAAAATTTAATGACGAAGGCTTAACCCTCGTTCACAAATGCTAGCACAATTTGGGCTTAAATTATAATGTCGCAATGTATTATATATAAGTATGACAGCTCGGCATTAATGTTTGCTAACATTTTAATGAAATGTATTACAACGAAAGTCAATTGTATTTATGCTCGGCATACACAGTGGATCTTTGGCTGTCGTGACATCTCACCTCCGTGGATACGATCTTTCCTCGAGACTTGTTGTATTAACTCACTTCGATTTCCGCGCCAATACTCCCACACTTGTAACAACTCCTCGACAATATCGTTGTTTTCTCTGTCAATTGAACTAGAAGGAGGGTTTTTCGACCTCCATAGGATTTCCCACTTCGCGAGGGTTTCCCTGATACCTTGATGTGTTTTCTGGGTGAGAAATGGAGGTTCCGTCAGGCCAATCAGGCCTTACTCTGTCGTTGTTGCGCGATTTTCCGGTTTCTGCTGATTTATTTCAACCCTGTAAAGGTATTTACTTCCAGTTTGGCTGGTAACTTCTCCGTTGGTGGCTTTTCCAACTATTTCAATTTGTTTCCGCAACTGTGTGTTCTTTCTTGTTTCTATACTTTGATGGTTATTGATTTTCATCCTCTTTTCCAGGTTTGGGGCCGACCAGTACTCATGTGGCCGCCTACAATTCGAAAGAAAACCACAGGTACATACTTTTCTCCCTGTTTCACACTCTTCCGCTTCTATCTGAGATTCTAAACGCCCGGCTCCTTTGTGAGCAGGGTCTATCAGTTTACAAACTGGTTACTCGCCTCTCCTCTGCCCAGACCTTCTGGTAAGTTCGACTGGGTCTTGTTGCTTTGATTTTATGATTCCTTTTTGTTCATTCAAAACACATAACAAGACTAAAATTGCTATAGCATGCTAATGTTCAAATGTTCGTGGGTGTGTGTAGGCCCCTGTTTCTAGTTACGAGCTTGGTTATCCTTTCTTCAGCAACTAAACCCTATTGGTAGGGTCGACTCTATTCATTTTTTTCTGTAGCTTAGGGTTTTGTAAAAAACTTTGTTTTTGCGCCAAACTCTGTTGGTAGTTGAACTCCACTGTAAGTTATAAATGGATGAAAATACCCCTTTCGGTCTCGTCTTTCCACTGTGGTTGGCTTATATTCCATTCGAACCCTCGTCTGGTGTTATGTCTGAGTGCTCTGTCTCGTTTCTGGCGCAAATTTCAAATGTTTGTATAGAACTGTAAATTGGCTAGTTCTAGGCCCAAAACTCTATTTATTTCGAACAGTTTCTCCAAAATTTTGGCAAACTTTTGAATGAATATTTAGTTTTTGGAAAATATTCAGTAATGAAAAGTAATTCAAATTGGTTCCGTATACGTAGGATTACCTGGTATTTTCTTCGAACGATTCTTAATTTAGTAAGATGATCTTACGCCTCTACTTGTGCAATTTCATTCACTGTTTGTTTTGTAACCCTTTGAATAACTCAACAGGGTTTCTCCTCCCTGGACATGGTGTCTCTCCTTTTGCCTGGATTTCTGTTTACACTCCACGTAACTCTATTTGTATTCATTAAATTAAGATACTGTGCAGGTAACAGTAGGAAAAGAAAAACATAAACTCATATACAATAATCTGTGTAAAGATGATAACTGGCTGAACAGAATAATTCCTGGTTGCAGAAAGGCTTTCAATTTCTATGTTTTTATTGATGTTTTCTTTCTGATGGAAATCTAACCCCTCCAATTTATTTGTTTTAGCTATTTATAATGTTGTAGGTGTTAATTATGTTATTGCTCCTTCGGTTGGAACTAGTAACCCTTCCTCCCTAATTACAATTTCAGATTATATAAAAAACTCTAATTAAGTCCATAAAACAATTTTCTTTGCTATTCTACTGTTCTTTTCTTAGAAATAAAATAATAACAGAAACTAAATAACAGATCCAGTAACCTGTCCACAATCAAGTGTAACTGTGAGACAAAATAAACCCTTCTTCTGTCTACTCTGAGTCCGATGCTCCTGCATCAAGCTCCCGGGGTGACAAAAAGTCATGGCTCCATTCCATGAGATCGTCCACTGAGTAACCAGCCTTTTGTATTTGCACCGCGTCAAGCCATGAATTGTCCTCAATAGGACGGTTCTTCTACTTGACTAAATACCGTAGATATTCTTTCCTGCACGTGCGCTTGGCTACCTGCGTGTCGAGAATGCTCTCGATCTCAAGGGGCTGCGCCGTAGGCATCTGTCTCACCCAAGAATCTTCCTCAAGTTGGGTGTCCTGTTCTGGCCAAACTGTCGTGTCTTCCTCAGGATTAGAAGTATATGGGAACAGATCTACCTCATTAAAAATGGGCGAAATGCCTATTCCCGGTGGCAGCTGTAGTTCATAAGCATTGCAGAAAACTTGCGAATAATTTTGCAGGGGCCAATTTTTTTAAATTTCAGCTTGTTGTATTCTCTCTTTGGAAAACATTCCTCGCACAAATGTGCAAGAACCTCATCTCCGACATTGAACTGAACCTCCTGCCTTTTCAAATCTGCCCTCTGTTTGTACTTCTGGCTGTTGTCCTGTAATTTTGTTTTCACCTGCTCATGTAAGTCACTCATTGCTTGGGTGAAATCTTCTCCATCAGGACTCCTTTTTTCAAGTTTTCCCAAATCCCGCAGCTCATGCACTCAGCGAGGATGCATGCCATACAAGACCTGGAAGGGACTTTAACCTGTGTTGTGATTCGGTGAGTCATTGTAAGTGAATTCCAATTGAGAAAGTACGCGATCCCACATCCTAGAATTTTCACCTATCAAACTCCGTAGCAGATTTCCTAAGCTCCTGTTCACCACCTCTGTTTGCTCATTGGTTTGTGGGTGATAGGCAGAGCTGAATTGAAAATGAGTGTCCAACTTCTTCCAAAGGGTAGGCCAAAAATGTCCGGTAAACCTCACATCCCTGTCGGAAATAATGGACCTCAGTAGTCCATGCAACCTGACAATATTTGTAAGAAAAAAGTGTGCTACGTGAGTGGCATCACTGGTTTTCCTGCAGGGTATAAAATGTGCCATCTTCGAGAATCGATCCACTACCACCATCACTGAATCAAAACCCCTCTGTGTTCTTGGCAGACCCAAGACAAAGTCCAAACCGACTGAGTCCCATGGTCTTCTTGGAATAGGTAGTGGCATATAATGTCCTGCATTCTGACTGCAACCTTTCACCAATTGACATGTTTTACATCTGCTTACGTACCTCTGCACATCTCGTCGTATCCTTGGCCAGTAATAAAAGTGCTCAATCTGCGATAGTGTCTTGTCTATGCCGAAATTTCCGGCTAGACCTCCACTGTGCTTTTCCCGAATAATGTTCTCCCTCATTGAACAGCCGGGAATGCATAAATGTCCTCCCCTGAACAATAATCCTTCCTGTAAAATGTAGTCCAACCATAGACTATTATTTCTCAACAAAGGGTTTTGACAAGCCTCATAGGCCTCCTTAAAATCTGTGTCCGTCTGGTACAAATCCCTCAAATGCTCAAAACCCAAGACTTGCACTGTGTTTTCCTGCAAGAGAAAAGCTCTTCTACTCAACGCATTTGCCACCTTGTTGGTCTGCCCACTAATATTTTTTAGCACAAACGTAAAACTCTGCAGATACTCAACCCATTATGCATGTTTATGGTTCAACTTATGCTGCTGCATAATATACTGTAAGGCATAATTATCAGAAAATAAAACAAACTCATTACCTAATAAGTAGTGTCTCCAGTGCTTCAATGCTTGGACAATCGCATAAAATTCCTTATCATAGGTCGCGTATTTCTGCCTTCTTTCGTTCAACTTCTCACTAAAATAAGTGACAGACCTGTCTTCTTGGCTGAGTACTGCCCCAATGGCTGTATTGCTAGCATCAAAATGAACCTGAAAAGGTTTGTTGAAGTCAGGCAACCTCAATATTGGTCTCTCAGTGATCTTCCTCTTCAAATCCTGAAAACTCTTATCTGTTGCCTCTGTCCAGAAAAAAGGCTGATTTTCCTTCTTGATCATGTCCAGCATGGGTGCGCAGATTTCCCTGAAATTCCTGATGAATTTCCTGTAAAAAATTGCCAATCCATGAAAACTTCGGACTTCAAATAAACTCTTCGGGGATGGCCAGCTAACTATAGCTGCAACCTTTTCTGGATCCATCTTCAACTTGTTTTCTACAATTACAAAACCCAGATACACTAACTCTTGCTGAAAAAAGCACACTTTTTTAGATTTATTAGCAGCTTATTCTGCTGCAGCTTCCTCAATACACTTCGGACATGCCTGAAGTGTTCTTCTCTCATCTTGTTGAAAATCAATATGTCATCCAAATAAACGATTACAAACTTCCCAATGAACTCTTTCAGTGCTTTGTTCATTAGGCGCATAAAAGTACTAGGGGCGTTACTCAAACCAAATGGCATCACCAGCCATTCATATAGCCCTTCATTCATCTTGAAGGTTGTTTTCCATTCATCCCCTTCTCAAATTCTAATCTGATGGTAACCACTCTTCAGATCGATCTTTGTAAAGTACGCTGCTCCGTTCAAATAGTCCATCATGTTGTCCATTCATGGTAATGGAAACCTGTACCTGATGGTAATCTTATTAATAGCCCTCGAGTCTGTTCACATTCGCCATTCTCCACCTTTTTTTGGAGCCAAAACTGTCGGAACCGCACAGGGGCTCATGATTTCTCTACTTAACCCTTTATCCAACAATTCCTGCACCTATTTCCTAATCTCCTCGTGATCCTTAGGACTCATACAGTAAGCTGCCTTATTTGGAAGACTAGCTCCTAGTATAAAGTCAATACAATGACTGATGCTCCTCTTAGGAGGAAGTTCATTTGGAAGATCATCCACTATGATATCACCAAAGTCCTGCAACAACTACTGAATATCTTATGGTAAATCTGTAATCTTTGTGTGTAGCACCACCGTCTTTGGCATCCTCACAACAGCAAAATTTACATCATTATCACTGATCTGTCTCAAAAATTCTTTTCCTCCTATCAGTAGTGCTTTAACTCCACTAGTTTCTACTGTATATTCCTCCTTGATGGGTACAAGTGTGTGCTTAATCCCATCCTTGAAAAACTTGTAACAGTTTGTCTTCCCATCATGAACCACATTTAGGTCATACTACCAAGGCCTCCCTAATAGTATGTGACATACGTCCATCGGCATAATATCATAGATAATTTTGTCCTTGTACCTGCCAATGTGAAATTCTACTTCGCACTGCTCATCAAGTAATAGCTGATGTCCCTTCTGCAGCCACGACACCTTATAGGGAGTGGGGTGCTTCAACCATTTCAACCCCAACTTCTCCACCATTTCTGTGGCCACCAAATTATCGGTACTCCCACTGTCAATTTTCAGTTTGCAGCACTTGCCCTGTGACTTGCAAACTGTCCGGAATAAAGCTTTTTTCTGATCCGGTTCTGCAACTTCTTTGGCTGGTTTCAGCAGCACTTTATTTAGCACCAAATCTTCCCCTGTCTCAGGTGCATTTTCTACTTCTTGGGATGGTTCCTCCGCTTCCTCTGTTTGGGCAACATAAGTTCCTCTACCACCTGTTGGTTCCCCTTCAGGACACTCATAAGACTTGTGCCCCCACTTATGGCACCTATAACACTGGACAGATCCTCTGCCCCGACCATTTCCTCTTCCCCGCTGGTATGGTCATCCCCCTCTGGTGTTATTGTCCTTTTCTGCTATCCCTGAAGGTTTGGAACTGCTGCCTTCTTCGCTGGAGTTTGTACCTCTACCCCAGCCAAAAGCCTTCCCTTTTACTCTGCCAGATCCTCCTCCTCTTCTGGCATTCTGCTTTCTGATTATTTTTTCTTTCGCTTTCAAGGCACACTGATAGGCCTCATCAATAGTTCTGGGCAAGAGAATACTGATTTCATCCAGTATCTCTCCTCTCAAGCCATTTACAAGTCTGGCTGTCTTTTCGGGGGTGTCTTCTATATAACTCGCTCTCAGATTCAACCTGTAGAATTCCTCCGTGTATTCCTTAACAGTCAACCCTTTTTGCCTCAGATTCTGCACTTGTCTGTACAACATAATCTGATAATCCTTTGGCAAAACATTTTCCTTCAGTTTGGCCTCCATCCTGGCCCATTTTTTAATACACGGTTTATTCAACCTCTTCCTCTCCGCTTGAATACTGTCCCACCATAAGGACGCATGTCCCTTTAGCTTGGTGGCAACGAATTTTATCCACTTGTCTTCACTAATTTCTTCGAAATCAAAATACTTGCTCAACTCACTCAACCAATCCAGTAGCACATCTGCTGATAGATTTCCATCGTAAGTAGAAAGCTCATGTTTTGGCTTGCTACTCGATAGTAAAACGGACCTCAACAATCTAAGTTCAGGTCCTTCTCCTTCAAAGCCATATGTCGCTTCTGCAGCCTTCTCATCACTCTCATCCCCTTTGTCAGGGTCCCTTCTTCTTCCAACCTCCACCGCTGCTAGTCACTCATTCAAGATACGATTTCCTCCCTCGGTCCTTCCTCTGCTAATCTTTGATTAGCTCTCTCTCTTCCTCGTCCTCGTCTACCAACCTCCATGTTCACTGTTCAACAAATCTGCTCTGATACCAAAAATGACGAAGGCTTAACCCTCGTTCGCAAATGCTAGCACAGTTTGGGCTTAAATTATAATGTCGCAATGTATTATATTAAAGTATGACAGCTCGTCCTTAATGTTTGTTAACGTTTTAATGAAATGTATTACAACGAAAGTCAATTGTATTTATGCTCAGCGTACACAGTGGATCTTTCGCTGCCGTGACATCTCACCTCTGTGGAGACGATCTTTCCTCGAGACTTGTTGTATTAAATCACTCCGACTTCCATGCCAATACTCCCACACTTGTAACAACTCCTCGACAGTATCGTTGTTTTCTCTGTCAATTGAACTGGAAGGAGGGTTTTTCGACCTCCACAGGATTTCCCACTTCGCGAGGGTTTCCCTGATACCTTGATGCATTTTCTGGGTGAGAAATGGAGGTTCCGTCAGGCCAATCAGGCCTTACTCTGTCGTTGTTACGCGATTTTCTGGTTTCTGCTGATTTCTTTCAACCCTATAATGGTATTCACTTACTATTTGGCTAGTAACTTCTCCGTCGGTGGCTTTTCCAACTGTTTCAGTTTGTTTCCGCAACTGTGTGTTCTTTCTCGTTTTTATACTCTGATGGTTGTTGATTGTCTTCCTCTTTTCCAGGTTTGGGGCTGACCAGTATTCTTGTGGCTGCCTACAGTTCGAAAAAAAACCACAGGTACATACTCTTCTCCCTGTTTCACACTCTTCCACTTCTATTTGAGATTCTAAACGCCCGGCTCCTTTGTGAGCAGGGTCTATTAGTTTACAAACTGGTTACTCACCTCTGCTCTACCCAGACCTTTTGGTAAGTTCTACTGGGTCTTGTTGATTCAATTTTCTGATTCATTTTTGTTCATTCAAAACAAATAACATGACTAAAATTAATACATCATGCTAATGTTCAAACGTTCGTGGGTGCGTGCAGGCCCCTGTTTCTAGTTACGAGCTTGGTTATCCTTTCTTTAGCAGTTAAACCCTACTGGTAGGGTCGACTCTATTCATTTTTTGTTGTAGCTTAGGGTTTTGTAAAAAAAATTGTTTTTGCGCCGAACTTTGTTGGCGGTTGGACTCCACTGTAAGTTATAAATGGATGCAAATACCCCTTTGGGTCTCATTGTTCCAATATGGTTGGGTTATATACCATTCGAACACTCGTCTGGTGTTATGTCTGAGTGCTCTGTCTCGTTTCTAGCGTAAATTTCAAATGTTTGTACAGAACTATAAATTGGCTAGTTCCAGGCCCAAAACTCTGTTTCGTTCGAACAATTTCTCCATAATTTTGGCAAAATTTTGAATGAATATTTTGTTTTTGGAAAATGTTCAGTAATGAAAAGTAATTCAAATTGGTTCCGTATACGTAGGCTTACTCGGTATTGTCTTCAAACGCTTCTTAATTCAGTAATATGATCTTACGCCTCTGCCTGTGCAATTTCATTCACTATTTTTTTTGTAACCCTTTGAATAACTCAACAGGGTTTCTCCCCCCTCGCCACAGTGTCTCTCCTTCTGGCTAGATTTTTGTTTACACTCCATGTAACTCTATTTGTATTCATTAAATTAAGATATTGTGCATGTAACAGTAGGAAAAGAAAAATAGAAACTCATATACAATAATCTGTGTAAAGATGATAACTGGCTGAACAGAATAATTCCTGGTTATAGAAAGGCTTTCAATCTCTATGTTTTTATTGATGTTTTTTTTCTGATGGAAATCGAACCCCTCTAGTTTATTTGTTTCAGCTATTTATAATGTTGTAGGTGTTAATTTTGTTATTGCTCCTTTGGTTGGAACTAGTAACCGTTCCTCCCTAATTACAATTTCAGATTATATAAAAAACTCTAATTAATTCCATAAAACAATTTTCTTTCCTATTCTACTGTTCTTTTCTAAGAAATAAAATAATAACGAAACTGAATAAAAGGTCCAGTAACCTGTCCACAATCAAGTGTAACCATGAGACAAAATAAACCCTTCTTCTGTCTACTCCGAGTCCGATGCTCCTGCATCATTTAATATATTGTCATTGTCTCTTGATTTGCTGAAATTAGGGGTGGGAACTAATGACCGGTGGTTTTGGCTTCAGCTTAATGTTTAGGATTGACATAAAATAATATAATTTAACAAATACACAATATAAATATTTGACCAGAACTCTTCCCCACACTGCAAACTTAAGATAGACTCCACATTCAATGGTATCATTGTAATGCATCGTCCAATGTAAAATCAATACACCCTTTTTCTTTGTGTTTCCTTTTTTATTTTCTTGTTTTCCTTGACAAATAGGACATTGATTTTTACCCACAAGATGGAAGGATGTCTTGCAGAGTAATCATATAATTATTTAAGTGAGTATATAATTAATGTAGATAAGTAAAAAAAATGTTATGTTAAATTTAAGATGCATTCAGTATTATAATTTAATGACAAATTACTAGTATAGATCCATTTAAAGCATGGATTTAATATGATTCAAGAGGAATCAATTTTTTTTGTTGCAAATTTATTTTAGAATATAAGAAAAACATTTTTTTAATGTTTAAATTGCATTTTTGAATGTTATATAGATTACATAAATGTGTATTGATCCATTTTATATTAATTTATATTAAAATGTTTTATTCATAACTTATATTGGATATTTTATTCTATTGGATGTAACCACTGGTTTAGTGGAACTAATGGTTAGACTATTTTGATTAAAGTAAATTAAGACTGATGTTTATTTCAGTTAGAATATTGGAACAAAATTACATTTTACATTGATAAATTTACTATGAATTAGTTTCATGAGTAACAATGATGGTAAAAGTAAAAATGTAAATCAAGATCTGGGTTGGTTGGAAAAACAGTTCCCACAGTTACCCATGGAACTCTGGATAAAGGGGAAATCCAGGAGAGAATGGGGGGTTGGATCTGTGGAGGAAGGAAAAGATAACTCTGTGAAGCTGAAAATTATTCAGAGCAGAGGGTGCACTGGGTTGGAGATTGGACCGGTTGTCCCGTGATCTCCCCAGTATATTTTCCTGTTTTTCTTTCCCTATGGAGGAACTGGACCGGATTGTCCAATGGTTCTGTCCAGTACTCTGATAAATTCAGAGCCAGACTTGTTGCAAGGGGGGAAGCTGCAAAACTGTTCGACAGCTCATGGAAGGGAGGCACATCACTACCGTCATTTGAATTCGGAATTCCAGATGAGTGGAGATTAATCAGTAATATATTTCTTGTTTTAATAGACAGTAGAATGTTTCCTGTTCTAAATAAGCAGTAAAATGACTCTTGTAGAGTAAACTGTCATATGTTTCTTATTTGATTAAATAGCAGTAAATATATATTGTTCTCTTCCTAAGTTGGTTACAAAAGAATAGGCTGCTGCTAGGAAATTAAGTTTTGAACCCTGGAAAGTCAATCTTGCGTCTAATGTTAACACAGTAGGCCGAAAAGAAAATAATATTTCACCTTAGACAGTAATTAGCGGAAGCAAGAAATACAGTTTAAATTGAGTAAATAGTCACGGAGTACTTCTCTTTGTTCATTTCCTTTACTATTATATGCACAGAGACAGGTTAATACCAAGAAAAAGATAGTTGGTAACAACGCCTGAGAAAATATTCACAGTCAAACTTCCTGGCTACTGTAGCAGACTTGTAGGGCTTATTTTACTGGAAAACGAAAACCAGATAGCATATAGGAGAACCGTTAACCCTTCTGCCCAGAGGTCTGGGTTGAAAGGTTGGTCGCTCTCCACTGGGAAAATACACGGACTGGTGAGGCGGTCCGGTCGCCGTGACTGACCATATAGTAGAAAAGAGAATAACAGTAGAAAACGCATAAAACCGGATGCCCTAACGGCAGTAACACATAAACACAAATTTGCTTCCATATGTAAACTCATAAGCAGTATCGAAACTCATAAGCAGTATCGAAGAGAATAAATGTTTATAACAGAAACGCAGAAAAACTAGACCAGACAATGCATAAAGATTTGAAAATACCAATATTATAACTTGAACAAAATCTGAGAGCAGAAGTATCACAGTCTCTTCAGTAAACAGTTATATGTAAATATCGCTTAAAGGTATTCAAAAACCTTTAGAAGTAATTACTCGGCAATACAAACTGGAAATGTTAACATTCACCGCATTGTACAAACTTGAACCCGAAGTACCAAATCAAAACAACTACAGTTTAATTTGATTCATACATAAGCTGAGACAGCTTGAAAAACTGTGACAGTTTCCCCAGGATATCCCAGAAATGGGTACAGGAGTAAATACACAACAGTGGCTCGAGGCCTTAAACGGCTCAAAGGAAACCAAGCTGTGGAAAAACTGCCCTGCACGGCGTAGATAAACTAATCAGACATTTCCTGAGCGAACCCGACCCAATTCACTATGCTTAAGAACAAAAACCTCGCCAAGGGTTCGACCCTGTGAAGTTAAATACCTGTGAGATGCAGACAGAAAGGGGGTTTTTCCTGCATGCTGGCGCAAGCTCAGTAGTAACGATGGAAAACGAGCCGGCACGAGGAACCTTGTAAACCTGCCATGAGAAGACAAAACAAAAGAAAAACATAAGCTACTTCGATATCCATTCTCGAATAGAATCTAATTAAAAACGTGAATACTGTTGTAGAATAATTGAGCATGGAGCCGAGTTAAGTTTACTATTGTGCAAGGTTTTTACCTGTGCAAACCTCTGGAAAGGCTTCCTCTGGAACCCCGAACCTTCATTGCCTGAAAACCCCAAACTCCAGATTATTCTACTGGAGCAGAGAACCTTAAAAGCCACAAATGGAGTGTATCGGCGTAAGCTCCAGAATAAGAGTTAGCAGAAAATCCATAGGGTTGCTCTTAAAACCCCAGACGCTGCAAGGAAAAGAAATACCGGATAAAACTAAGCGTACCAGAGATGATCACTCGAGCCTGAGCAAGACTTGGCCGCCGAGTTGCATTACCACCGGAGGAATTTAGAAACTCTGTCAAACAGAGGGGCGGAGCACTGCCTCCGAACTTCCAACGCAGAAAGAAACAATGAGGCGAAAGCGGTTGAGAGCGCCGGGGTCATTGTGAAACCCTAGCCCTCATGGCCGTGCGATCAAGTCCGGATCGACGGTGATCGGCAAGCCATGTGGCGGGTCCGTATCATCCAATTCCACATTTCAACGTTGACAATTAATAGATTTGATTGTGGAGCGATTAATATAAAAATCAGCCATTGCATTATAGTCGGTATAACATTTAAAACCATGCGCGCTATGATGAGATAGCAGAACTTAATAACCGATTGAACACATAACCTTTCGTACAATAAATCACATGTTATGGTACCGAGAGCCATAAACCGATAATTAAGACCAGATATTATATGCAATAATTAAATACGGATGGTATGCGTTATAAAGTTAATTTTTTTCTACAAAGGGTAAGTTTATATAAGCTGTGTGTTACAAGTGGTATCAAAGCTAAAGGTTACAACACTGGAGCCCAAATGGGCCAACTAACATTAAAAATACTTTATGTTACTCCTGCACAGTCAGGTAATAAGTGGGAAGCAAAGATGAGACGGACACCCTCACAATCACAATCAGTACAACGGAACACCGGAGAAATGCAGCCTCCACCAGAGGGAAACCCTGAAATGTGGGTTCAGCTGGGAATAGAACAGCATCAGAGATCTAACAGATTGATGGAGGAACAGCAACATCAAACCCGTATCCTGCTACATACCGTACAACAGCTGCAAGAAGAGATGGAAAGGGTGCGGCAGGAAAATGCTAGAATGATGCAAGAGCAAGAAAGGATTTTGAAAAGCCTTTCTGACAAACAGAATCAGAGAAATGAGAATCCCAGTGCTGGCAGAGAATTCCAGGAGAGGGACGATCAGCGAACAGGTGAACAAGATACGAACCACAGAGAAAGAAGTATATCGCAGCGAAGTAATTCTCACAGAAATTTTAACGAGGCTGAATCTGAAAATGAAAATGAACGGAAGGCCAATAAAAAACAGAAGGTGGAGTTACACGGAGAATTCAGAAAGATAAAGCCACCTACGTTCGATGGAGAAAAGGAAGAGGCGGCAGAAGCATGGCTGATTAACATGAACAAATACTTCCAGGTGTATGACTACGACAGTGGACTTAAGGCACGGCTGGCTATTTATCAGTTGAAAGACAAAGCCACCTTATGGTGGGAAGAAGTGAAGAATGTACGGGGGTTGGAAGATCAAGACGTGACATGGGAAAAATTCCAACAGTACTTCAAGGATAAGTACCTCACTGAGCGTTTTTATGATGAAAAAGCTCGAGAATTTCATGACTTAAGGCTGGGACAGCTGACCATGGACGAGTTCGTCACTAAGTTTACTGCATTACTGCGTTACGTACCCTACTTAAGAGAAGAAAAGGCCAAGGTCCAAAGATTTCTGAGCAGTCTACCTGCACATATGAAGGAGCGTATTGAATTTGAGAATCCCAAGACAATGGATGAAGCTATCAGGAAAGCAAGGCTGTGTTATCACCAAGCAAAGAACAAGATGGATACCGGAAAAGGATGGAAACCAAGGAAGGATAACAGAAACAATGCTGGTTCAAAAAGGGGAAAAACCAGTAATTTCCGGAATACAGCCAGAAATTAAATCAATAAACAATTCGGTAGGAATCACCAGTGGGTTAGATGGCCTGGGGAAGATAAAACGGTGGAAGCTTCAAGTAAGCCTGAGCAGCCACAAAATCAGAGGCCACCTTTGCAATGTTGGGGCTGTGGAGCAACTCACTACTATCGAGACTGCCCGCAGCGTAGTAAAGCTGAGACAGTAAATAACCTGCAAGAGGCCTCTACCGTGGGTGATGTTGCTCGGAGTATACCCCGAATCAATGCTGCACTGGAGGACCGGCAAGCAGATTTTCAGCCTACCATGATAGAACTGGAAGGTAAATTGCTAACCCAAACTGTTTCTATTTTAGTAGACCCGGGGGCGAGTCTAAGTTATATCAGTCCTAAACTAGTGGAAGTCTGTAAACTATCAAGTCAAAGGTTTAAGAAAACCTGGTTGGTCCAGTTAGCCACAGGAGCTAAAAGGAAGGTTAGCGCCAAGATACCAGAATGCACATTACAAATTGGCGGACAGCAGCTGGTAGTTGATTTAAATATTTTGCCTCTAGGATCTTATGACATTTTATTGGGTATGGACTGGCTAGAGAAGCATTGGACTCTTATAGATTGTAAGGAAAAGATAGTATACTACAGGGATCATAATGGTACTCGCCAAGAAATTCAAGGCATCAAGAAGCCTGTGAATCTGCGTCCAATTACAGCTTCCCAGATGGGAAAATGTATAAGGAAGGGATGCCAACTGTATGCCATACAGGTTGGATTAACTGAATCTAAAAATAAAGCAGCTGCAATAGAAAACATACCGGTAGTCCAGGAATTTAAAGATATATTTCCTGAAGAAATACCGGGTTTGCCACCAAAAAGAGAAGTGGATTTTACAATAGAGCTGCTGCCAGGAGCCTCGCCAGTTTCTCGGACTCCTTACCGTATGAGTGTACTAGAACTGACTGAACTTAAGATGCAGCTTCAGGAATTGCTGAATAAGGGGTATATTCGACCCAGTGTGTCACCCTGGGGAGCACCCGTATTGTTTGTAAAAAAGAAGGATGGAACCATGCGTATGTGCATGGATTACCGACAGTTAAATAAGCTGACTGTTAAGAATCGGTATCCTCTACCTCGTATTGATGATTTGTTTGATCAGGTGAGGGGAGCCACGGTGTTCTCCAAGATAGATTTGCGATCTGGTTATCACCAGATACGGATTAAAGATGAAGATATCCATAAAACTGCTTTTCGTACAAGGTATGGCCACTACGAATTCGTGGTATTACCTTTTGGACTAACTAATGCGCCAGCCACCTTTATGAGGCTGATGCATAGTGTATTCCATCCTTATCTGGACAATTTCGTGCTAATTTTTATCGATGATATACTGATTTATTCCAAGAATGCAGAAGAGCATAAGACACACTTGCGCATGGTGCTGGAGATGCTTAGGAAGCACCAACTATATGCGAAATTCAGCAAGTGTGACTTCTTTAAAACAGAAATACAGTATCTTGGGCATGTAATATCGGAAAAAGGCATAGCTGTGGATCCGGAGAAAATCAAGACTATTATGGAGTGGAAAGTGCCACAGAATGTGGCAGATATACGATCTTTCATGGGTCTCGCTGGTTATTACCAGCGATTTATAAAAGGATTCTCAAAGATAGCTTTTCCTATTACCTCCTTGCAGAGGAAAGGAAAAATCTTCCAGTGGACTAAGGAATGCCAGAGTAGTTTTGAAAGATTGAAGCAATTGCTGACCACAGCACCTGTGCTAAGTGTGGCAGATCCGAGTAAAGAATTCGAGGTTTGTACAGATGCATGCAAGGAAGGTGTTGGGGTTGTTTTATCACAAGAGGGAAAGGTAGTTGCGTACGAATCCCGCAAGTTAAAAGATCATGAGCAGCGGTATTCAGCCTATGATTTAGAGCTGACCGCAGTTGTGCACGCACTCAGGGTGTGGAGACATTATTTACTTGGAAAGAAATTTGTTTTAAAAACAGACCATAGCAGCCTAACCAGTTATTTTAAACAAACTGACTTAAACTCACGACAAGCGAGGTGGAATGCTTTTTTGAGTGAGTTTGAAATTGATCTGCAGCACGTGAAAGGAAAAGAGAACAGAGTTGCGGATGCGTTAAGCAGGAAGGTGCACAGCATTTATGAGTTATACGTTAATCAGGTGGAAACTAGATTTTTAGATCAAATCAGGGAAGAAGCGGATAAGGACCCAGAGTATAAATATTTGTGGCAGCAAGTCCAAAACTCTAAAGAGCAAGGGGAATACGAAATCAACCAGGAAGGGTTGTTGGTTTTTAAGAAGAAGATAGTCACTCCAAATAGAGTGGGATTGAAAACTATGATACTGGATGAATATCACAGAAGCAAGTACGCTGGACATCCGGGATACCAGAAGATGCTGACAGCCATCAGGAAGGATTACTGTTGGCCGGGCATGAGAAAGGAAATAGCAAGTTATTTAACCAAATGTTTGGAATGCCAGCAAGTAAAAGTGGAGCATCGGCATCCAGCTGGATTAATGCAACCCATACCCGTCCCTGAGTGGAAGTGGGAGGTGATTTCATTAGACTTCATTACCGGGTTACCAAAGTCAAAAAGAGGTAATGATTCCATAATGGTAGTTGTGGATAGATTAAGTAATTCAACGCATTTTATACCTGTTTAGTCCACCTATAAGACGGTACAAATAGCAGATTTATTTATGCGTGAGATCTTCAGACTCCATGGCATACCTAAGACTGTCATTTCAGACAGGGATGTAAAATTCACATCAGCCTTCTGGAAGACATTGTTTACAGGTCTAGGAACTCAAGTACATTTTAGTACTGCATACCACCCGCAAACGGATGGCCAAACAGAGAGGGTGAACCAGATTCTGGAAGACATGCTGAGAATGTATGTCATGCAACAACCAGTTAAGTGGGAAGAATATCTACATTTGATAGAGTTCGCCTACAATAATGGCTACCAGGAATCTTTAAAGATGAGTCCGTTTGAGGCACTGTACGGACGACAGTGCAGGACTCCCATTAACTGGAGCAGCCCAGAAAAAAAGCTCATGTTAGGACCAGACATGCTAGCAGAGATGGAGGCTGAGGTGAGAAAGATTAGACAGAATTTGAAGGCGGCACAAGACAGGCAGAAGGTGTATGCAGATAAGAAAAGATCTTATCGTGAATATGCAGTTGGAGATCATGTTTATGTTAGGATTAAACCAAAGAAAAGCACATTAAGATGGGCATCTTGCGCGAAACTAGCACCCCGATTCTGCGGTCCTTTCCAAATTCTGGAAAGAGTGGGACCGGTGGCGTATCGTTTAGCGCTTCCTAGTCATATTCGGGTGCATAATGTTTTTCATGTATCGTTATTGAAACGATATGTCCATGATACCAGGCATATTATCCATTGGCAGAACATACAGGTAGTGGAAGAGTATGCTCGTCAATAATGAAGACAATATTATAACTTATTCAATTAACATAAGTTAATTTTTTTTTGCAGGTAGAACCAGACGGGGAGTTTCTGGTCGAACCACACAGTATAATCGACCGGAGGGAAATCATGCTCCGGAAACGAGGCATCGCCCAGGTTAAAGTGCAATGGAAGCACTTTGGACCTGAGGAAGCTACCTGGGAAGACGAAAGTTTTGTTCGAGAAGCTTATCCAGAGCTTTTTACTGAACTGGAATAATAACACCGAGGACGGTGTTCTTCTCCAGAGGGGGAAAACTATAACCACTGGTTTAGTGGAACTAATGGTTAGACTATTTTGATTAAAGTAAATTAAGACTGATGTTTATTTCAGTTAGAATATTGGAACAAAATTACATTTTACATTGATAAATTTACTATGAATTAGTTTCATGAGTAACAATGATGGTAAAAGTAAAAATGTAAATCAAGATCTGGGTTAGTTGGAAAAACAGTTCCCACAGTTACCCATGGAGCTCTGGATAAAAGGGAAATCCAAGAGAGAATGGGGGTTGGATCTGTGGAGGAAGGAAGAGAACTCTGTGAAGTTGAAAAGATGTTCAGAGCAGAGGGTGCACTGGGTTGGAGATTGGACCGGTTGTCCCGTGATCTCCCCAGTATATTTTCCTGTTTTTCTTTCCCTATGGAGGAACTGGACCGGATTGTCCAATGGTTCTGTCCAGTACTCTGATAAATTCAGAGCCAGACTTGTTGCAAGGGGGGAAGCTGCGAAACTGTTCGACAGCTCATGGAAGGGAGGCACATCACTACCGTCATTTGAATTCGGAATTCCAGATGAGTGGAGATTAATCAGTAATATATTTCTTGTTTTAATAGACAGTAGAATGTTTCCTGTTCTAAATAAGCAGTAAAATGACTCTTGTAGAGTAAACTGTCATATGTTTCTTATTTGATTAAATAGCAGTAAATATATATTGTTCTCTTCCTAAGTTGGTTACAAAAGAATAGGCTGCTACTAGGAAATTAAGTTTGGAACCCTGGAAAGTCAATCTTGCATCTAATGTTAACACAGTAGGCCGAAAAGAAAATAATATTTCACCTTAGACAGTAATTAGCGGAAGCAAGAAATACAGTTTAAATTGAGTAAATAGTCACGGAGTACTTCTCTTTGTTCATTTCCTTTACTATTATATGCACAGAGACAGGTTAATACCAAGAAAAAGATAGTTGGTAACAACGCCTGAGGAAATATTCACAGTCAAACTTCCTGGCTACTGTAGCAGACTTGTAGGGCATATTTTACTGGAAAACGAAAACCAGATAGCATATAGGAGAACTGTTAACCCTTCTGCCCAGAGGTCTGGGTTGAAAGGATGGTCGCTCTCCACGGGGAAAATACACGGACTGGTGAGGCGGTCCGGTCGCCGTGACTGACCATATAGTAGAAAAGAGAATAACAGTAGCAAACACATAAAACCGGATGCCCTGACGGCAGTAACACATAAACACAAATTTGCTTCCATATGTAAACTCAAAAGCAGTATCGAAACTCATAAGCAGTATCGAAGAGAATAAATGTTTATAACGGAAACGCAGAAAAACTAGACCAGACAATGCATAAAGATTTGAAAATACCAATATTATAACTTGAACAAAATCTGAGAGCAGAAGTATCACAGTCTCTTCAGTAAACAGTTATATGTAAATATCGCTTAAAGGTATTCAAAAACCTTTAGAAGTAATTACTCGGCAATACAAACTGAAAATGTTAACATTCACCGCATTGTACAAACTTGAACCCGAAGTACCAAATCAAAACAACTACAGTTTAATTTGATTCATACATAAGCTGAGACAGCTTGAAAAACTGTGACAGTTTCCCCAGGATATCCCAGAAATGGGTACAGGAGTAAATACACAACAGTGGCTCGAGGCCTCAAACGGCTCAAAGGAAACCAAGCTGTGGAAAAAATGCCCTGCACGACGTAGATAAACTAATCAGACATTTCCTGGGCGAACCCGACCCAATTCACTATGCTTATGAACAAAAGCCTCGCCAAGGGTTCGACCCTGTGAAGTTAAATACCTGTGAGATGCAGACGGAAAGGGGGTTTTTCCTGCATGCTGGCGCAAGCTCAGTAGTAACGATGGAAAACGAGCCGGCACGAGAAACCTTGTAAACCTGCCATGAGAAGACAAAACAAAAGAAAAACATAAGCTACTTCGATATCCATTCTGGAATAGAATCTAATTAAAAACGTGAATACTGTGGTAGAA
Organism: Pinus albicaulis; assembly: GCA_034641835.2. NCBI lineage: Eukaryota > Viridiplantae > Streptophyta > Pinopsida > Pinales > Pinaceae > Pinus > Pinus albicaulis. Next base: position 1,167,982,071 of record CM076577.1, read on the forward strand.
TAATTGTGCATGGAGCCGAGTTAAGGTTACTATTGTGCAAGGTTTTTACCTGTGCAAACCTCTGGAAAGGCTTCCTCTGGAACCCCGAACCTTCATTGCCTGAAAACCCCAAACTCCAGATTATTCTGTTGGAGCGGAGATCATAAAAGCCACAAATGGGTGTATTCGCGTAAGCTCCCGAGAATAAGAGTTAGCGAGAAAATCCATAGGGTTGCTCTTAAAACCCGAACGCCGCCAAGGAAAAGAAATACCGGATAAAACTAAGCGTACCAGAGATGATCACTCGAGCCTGAGCAAGACTTGGCCGCCGAGTTGCATTACCACCGGAGGAATTTAGAAACTCTGTCAAACAGAGGGGCGGAGCACCGCCTCCGAACTTCCAACGCAGAAAGAAACAATGAAGCGAAAGCGGTTGAGAGCGCCGGGGTCATTGTGAAACCCTAGCCCTCATGGCTGTGCGATCAAGTCCGGATCGACGGTGATCGGCAAGCCATGTGGCGGGTCCGTATCATCCATTTCCACATTTCAACGTTGACAATTAATATATGTGATTGTGGAGCGATTAATATAAAAATCAGCCATTGCATTATAGTCGGCATAACATTTAAAACCATGCGTGCTATGATGAGATAGCAGAACTTAATAACCGATTGAACACATAACCTTTCGTACAATAAATCACATGTTATGGTACCGAGAGCCATAAATCGATAATTAAGACCAGATATTATATGCAATAATTAAATACGGATGGTATGCGTTATAAAGTTAATTTTTTTCTACAAAGGGTAAGTTTATATACGCTGTGTGTTACATTGGACATTAAAAAAATTTCTTTTAATATATATATATATATATATATATATATATATAATTGATATCCGTATTAAAATATTTTTGAAAAGCATAATGTTTAAACATCTTAATTACTAAATTTTTTTACTTCTAATTACTTTACATGATATTAGACCATATGGACAACTAATTAAAAATGAATAGCATATATATATATATATATATATATATATATATATATATATATATATATATATATATATATACTCCACATAGCTTTTCTATTTATGAATATTTTATGTTTATTTTAAGAAGGACTAAGTAGAACCAGTATAGATGCATTGTACACCTAGTAAACTCGACTGTAGAATTGGTAAAAATGTGATTAATATAGATCTATATGGTATTTTTTAATTGTTTAAATTGTATATTTTGATATTTTATCATTATTAATATTTTACATTAAAAATTGAATTAGTTATACATTTTCCTCTTATTAAAAAGTAACTACTCTACTCACCTTCACACTAGGTTGCAGAACCAGTATAGATGCATTGTACAGATCACACACTAGGCTGTAGATTTGGTAAATATGTGATTAATATACATCTATGTGGTATTTTTTAATTGTTTAAATTTTATATTTTAATATTTTATCATTATTAATATTTTACATTAAAAATTTAATTAGTTACACATTTTCCTCTTATTAAAAACTAACTACTTTACTTTACCTTCAATTAATTTTCCCTTTTGATTTAAAGTTAACATTAACACTATACACACACACACACACACACACACACACACATTTTATGTAGAGATAAGAGAAATATACATTTTGTTTTAATATCAACAACTGAGTTAATTGTTGTGTTAATATATTATCATTCAATCATAAATTATTAATTCACACATAGAAAGGACTATCTAAAAAAATTAGAGTAGTGGCATTCTTTAGTTGGGCACCATTGAAATACATTTTTATAAAGAATTTTCTGGTGTTATATAGTTAGAATAGTGAGTTATTATGTGTTCTTGAAGGATAAATACCTCCAATTTGTTATAAACAAATTACATATAACAAAAATAAAATATGAAATTGAAGAATCTACTTAAACAATAAATTGATGGGCATCAAAATTAAATGACAATCATCAAATTTCAGCTTGACACGCAAGATAAATTTGAAATTCAAAATCTTCTTATGACTGTAGGGCCATCTGTGAGGGAGTCAGATCAAGGGTGACATAAAAAATTAACTTTGAAGAACACCCTCTAATTATTGAAATAATTTTACAAATGTTAATGCAAAAAACTTAGTGTCAATATAGGAGAACTATCTTGAACCCAATCACATTATTAGAAAAACATCTCAACCACTCCAAACTAGAAGGCTAACTATCTGGATAGAATCTCTCAACCAACTAGACCTCAAAAACCTCCTAATTAATAGGAGAAAATTCCTTCACTACCAATTATGACCAATATATTCAACAATAATGATCACAAATACATATAAACATGTAGTAATTACCTATTCCAAAAAAAATATCAAATGGTCACATTTGGACACTTTTTATGTATTCTTGAATCTTTGAGGCATTGAATTAGTATAAAGTATTGATCTTGAAGCTAATATTTCTAACAAAAACATCACATGATAATAGTGGGGTATGTTGAATATATTATTAAAACTTTGAAATACTAAATTATTTTTAAGAATTGATCTTGAAGCTAGTTAACATTAAAGAGGGATATTTTTTTCCCACCCAAAATATTGATTTTTTTGTATTTAGGGAATAAATTGAATATTTATAGTGACAATAATAATCATTTGGATAATGGGAATTTCAATTGGTCATTTTCATATTATGAGATATTATATAATCCATGTGATTCAAGGTTCAAATCCATGTAAAATCAACAAAATAAATAAATAAATAAATAAATAAATCATCCCTCCTAACCATCCAAAATCAACAGAATTGGCCTTTATTTATTAAAGTAAACTCCAAATTATATTTACTAAATAAGTAGAAAGCATTGGTAAATGATAAAGGAACTTATATCATTTTCTATATTTTATTGTCCTATACTTTACATTTATGTAGTGTTGTGCAATTTTGATAATTAATTTTATTTTAGTTTTTGGTAAACTATTATATTTTAGTAATGGTGGTGGGGAAATTGTGTAGTGAAACACTATATAATTTTTTTAATAAAACATAATATTGATTCAATTTAAAATGTAATATAAATTAATTGGATTCACTTGTTATTGAAATTTATTTTGAAATCGATAACTATAATCTTGAGATTAAAGGAAATACTACCTACCCTATCCTCTTGGTTGAAGATATTCTTTCCTTCATTGAAAGAATAACTATGACTAGGTATCTCATGCTTAAAAATAATTTATACAAAATAGAAGCCAATTGGGTCATAAAGGGATCAACCAGCTTAAAGAACAATGGTAGTATTAAAAGTATTATTACCTCCAAATTTAAGGATAAATTGTTGGACCATAAGAAGTTAGAGGGAAAAAATAAGCTAAGGTATTATGAGGAGATGATATACCCCAATCTTGAAAACTAAATTATCTTTCTTTCTTGGCTAGTCTTAAGAAGAAACTAAATATTACCAAGGTAATAACAAATTCTCATGAGCTTCAAAGTGGAAGTGGACATTGATCAATTCCCAAAATACATTAGTACGAAGGAGTCGTCACATTTGTGATATTAAGAGATGATACTAAAAGAGTTGAACATGAAAAACACTTTCTCTTGGATTGCACAACTCTTACTCACCTTTATTTTCATTTACTCACGTTTAATAATGAAGATTGAGCATGAAGAACATTTTCTCTTCGCTTGCACAATCCTCCTTCACATTTGTTTTCATTTACTCACATCTAATAATGCTTCTATTACTTTTCTTCAATCATTGAAATAATATATATATATATATATATATATTAATCTATTACTTTCTTAAAATGTGTTAGTATAGGGATTTTATAATAAAAAAGTAAATTAAAAAATAAAAATATTTAATTAAAAATAAAAATAATAAATTCATTCAATTCCATTTATTATAATACAACTTCAATTCTATAAATAAAATTCACAATATGTATATCATATTAAAATAATAATAATAATAATAATATATATTCTTAACTATATTATTTAATAAATTCATTTTTAAATTTAGTTAATAATTATATTAAAAAAATAATATTTATTATAATCTCTTTTTCTTAATTTAATTATTATTATATTTTAAAAAATAATTTATATTTGTATTAGAAGTATAAATATTCCAGTTTTAAAAAAACTCAAAAGAAAAATATTACTATAAAATTATAATTATATAAATGCGATATATTATGTTGAGAAAACTATCTATACAGAAAACTAAAAGTGTTATATTTTATCATTAATTTAAACTAAATTAAAGAATATAATATATATTTTTAAAACAAAGCTTGATTATTACCTTAAATATAATCTTAGTTATATAATCTTGAGGAAAAAATGAATATTATTATTTTAAAAATGATTATTAATTTTTTTTAATTTTAATAAATAATAATAATAATAAATGTAGAAAAAAATATGTTCATAAATACGAGTTGTAGTTTTATGATGATATATATTTCCATAGAATATTAAATATTGTTAAACATATACTATTTATTGTTAGATTTAAAGAAATTTAAATCCAATTGTAACCATTATATGTCCAACCATATTTAATATCATATAGCCCAAAAAATAAACATTGAGATAGTCTCACAAATCCAAATACTAAATAATCATAACTGTGCTCCCATTATATGTAGAATTGAAACATTACATATAGAATTGAAACAAAGTCACTCTCTTTTCGTACTAAATAAAGAAAAAGTACATTCAAATTGTCAACCTCTCAAGTGACTTTAAGGCTAGTTGATTTGATTGGGCTGTCACAACCCCAGAGTGGCCCACGATATCTAATTGGCGTCGAGCCTTCCTGGGTTTCATTTCATCGTAATGCTTGTGTCAAGAGCAACAATTTTTTAGTCAGTGGACAATTCCATGTCTAATTTTTTGGGTTAGCGTAATTTTTGGATATATTTTTGGTGGATTTTTATGATAATTTTTTTGAATCTAGTAAGAATTTATTGAGATTACAAGTTTTATGGATAAATTTGCACAATCAAAATTATTTAGAAGTTTTTCAGAGTGATGAATCTTTATAAACATATATATAGTAAAAAAATCAATTTAAATAACACAAATCAAGGTTTCACCTCAAACCTTTCCAAAACATTCTGGTACAAACTACAAAAAATCACACTAAAGGAAACCTCATTTCTTGGTGTTCCATTGTAACATCCTATTTAATTTTATTTTAAATTTAAATATTCGTGATGATATATTTTGAAAGAGTAACGAATATGAGTATTCATTAACAGTGTTAAATAAATTATATTTGGTATTTTCAAAAAAAGTTAATGAATAATTTATCATGATTAAAATAAATAAGTAATTGATTGGTAAATTGATTCCAAGATACCAACGTAAAAAAGTGGAGACATTTCTTACAGTTACCATTCCAAGAAAAGGATTTATGGGAAAATCCTGGGGAGAAATGGGGTTCTATGCAGAAGGTATGAAAGGTGATTCATATGAGTAATCCAGAGCTAGTAAGACAACCAATGGAGCTCATGAAATACTTGGAGGAAGATTAAACTGGAATTACTCCTAAGGTCTAACTTGTGGTCTTGTTAAAAAAGTAGACCCTGGTGAGGAGAAAGGGGGGACCAAAGGACGTAATTGCCGGATCACAGTTGGGAGGACTATTAGACTTCAAAAATAAATTCATCTGGAATTAGATATTAATGTATCTCAGAGTTCTAGTGTATTTATTATGTTTATAAGTAGGAAATATACTAGTTACTATTAATTATTGCAGCAAAACCGAATTTGGATTAGAGACTTCTGCAAGAATAAGGTAACCGAATAAACTGTGTTAAGGTGCATATGACTATATTCAAATAATAAATGTATTTCCTGAGGAATTTAATTCTGCTAGAACATACACAAGAAAATAGTATTGAAGGGTTTCCTGTAGATATAAATAGCAGTACCACAAGTATACGTAAATATAGAACCAGAAAAAGAGAACATATTCCACCTACTACTAATAAAAGAAAATGTAGATTTCCCTTGGATATATATAAGAACAGAAAACTAGAGGTTGAGACATGCATATGAATACTCTGTGGAGAGTGATTAATATTACTGAAATAAATTTTGGGGTTGCACCCAAGCGTTTAGAATTTGTACCCCGAGGTGAGGGTTTGGACTCCCGTCCCTAAGGGAAATTTACCCATAAAGAGGAGAAATAGAAATGAAATATACCAAAGTGGGTAATCCCTGAAAAATTTCCATATAAGTATTTCCACCCAGGACATATGAGTGAAAAATTACTTACAATTACATATTCACAGAGCAGAAAAGATAAACACAATCTTCTGAAGAATTAAATGAGAAACCAAGTATTGAATTACTAAGTTAACAATATATATACATATATAGGAAAGAAGAGATAGTCTTGAAGATTGAATGCAAACTCGGTATGGAAATTACAAAGTTAAAAATTTGGAATACTTGAATGTACATCCAATATAGTCTTGTAATTCCACCATAGAAAAAATAATTATTACATGTCATAATGACAGATTCAACAACGCCGTGTCCATGTAAATATTACTGAAGAACCAAGTTAAAACCCTGTATTTCCATCTTTCAATTAAATAAAGATAAATACATAGTGGAAGACTGAACCGTTTGGGACTAAATAACTTCTCAGCAAGCATGCAAAGATAGGTTCTGAACAGAACACCCGTAAAGGGGGCGAGCCTCGCTCAACCCTTAACCCTATACAAAAAGAGCAGACTTACGGCATAGTTCAGAGAAGAACTCTATGGCCAGATGAAAACATGTAAAGGCGAGAACGCATATTCAAAACCTCGACGTAGCAATAAAACTTGTAGCAAAAACCCTCTGCCATGAGATTTTGCAAAACATACCGTGGAAGTGAAGGTAAGAGATTAAACCCCAGGCTGCTTTGGTTATGGGCTATGGTTGGATAACCCACCTACAGGAATCAGAAATAGGAGGGGTGAATCATTAAAAATTGACACAGAAACTGGTGTTAAATACATAAGATTGTAGGAAAACTTATGAATAGAGTTTTCTAGAGGTTACCTGGAGACCGAAGTTGGAGGTGAAAACAGAGTTAGGTCTTGAAGACCTCATACTCGCAAAACTAAGCATTTCACATCCTTGAAGCGTGGCCTATATAACACATCAGGGATAATCAAATTAGAAAACCCTCTCTCTGAAAGAATCTCTAAAGAAAAATGATAACCAAGAAAAATAAACATAAATAATGTACAAACTGTGATAGTAATCGAACAGTTGCAGGGGCAGTTTTTTTTTTAAAAGAAAACACATATCTCGTAAGGTTTCACAGAGACAATATGTCGAGCGAGTGCATCACCGATGAGTGGCGTCACAGAATGACCAAGGTTAGTTGCAGAGCTGGAGGCAGATTCCAAGCGCAAAACCAAATGTAAGTCTAGCCGGGGGGTGGGGTGGGTAGTTACCCTAACCCTCCCTCCTTCCATCGACACCGTCGATCATCGGATAAGGTTTGGACGACTAGGATGGTGACAGTATAGATGACATACATGTTTACCATTCAAAACATTTACGAATGCCATTGTTTGAAAAGTAGATCATATCAAATGTATATAAATGTTATTAATCACTATTGAAAAGGTTTGAATTATATAGTGGTACTATCTTCCTTGTTAATTAAAATACTGTGTAGAATGATATGCCGCAGATTTGATAAAGTAGAAATAATTAATATCATGTCAACTAATGTCATGTCACATAATAGACAATTGTGTTGGTACGTAGAAATAAATCAACTATAGCTACATTTCAAACTTTAGTTATAATTGACGAATGTACAATCTATTCATTACACCATGAAATGTATGTGCACTTGGCAATATCATAATTGTTTTTTAGTTCATTAGGTAGATGCTAGATGATTATTTTTTTTTTTACATGTGTAAAGTTTGAGTTGTATAGATGTTACAAGTGGTATCAGAGTGTGGTTACACGCTGGGGCTAGTTGGGACAACACAATAAGATGATAGGTAATCATTTTGATTTTTTCATTCCTTCATAAAGTTTAAATGTTAGATTTGTGCGAAGTACAGGAATAGATTTGTGCCAAAATAAAATGAGCAGGGGATCTAGCCACCACACACCCAGAAATATAGGAGAAACCCATTCCATGACCAACCCTGAGGTAAATCCGAAATGTGGGTGCAGTTAAACATAAACCAGCACCAGCGATCAAGTAGAATGTTGGCCGACCAGCAATAACAGATAAACAACTTGCTGGAAACTATGCAGCAACTCCAAATAGAGATGCTTAAAGTTTGGGATGACAATGAAATATTGATGAGGGAACATGAAAGGATATTAAAAAGTCTTTCGGACGGAAAAAATCATCCCAATTCGAAACCCAGTACGGAGAGGAACACTCAGGAGGAAGGAGAACAACAGCAAGCCCTGCATGATAATCCAGAAGGCAGCAGAATACCACGATGTAATAAGAGTTTAAATTACAATGAGGTTGAATCTGGAAATGTTTTAGAACAACAAGAGTTGAAGAAGAGAAAAGTGGAATTGCAGGGTGATTTCCAGAAGAATAAGCCTCCCACCTTTGATGGATAAGCTGAAGAAATCATAGAATCTTGGATCATAAACATGAATAAGTACTTCCAGGTGTATGAATATAACATCAAATTGAAAGCTTGTTTATCCATTTATCAACTGCGGGAGAAAGCCACACCGTGGTGGAGGAGGTTAAGAATTTGCGTGGAATAGAAGACCAAAATGTAACTTGGGATGAGTTCCAGTAATACCTCAAGGATAAGTATATGACTAAACATTTCTACAATGAAAAGTCTCGACAGTTCAATTATCTAAAACTGAGGAAAATGTCTATGGACAAGTTTTTCACGAAATTTACTTCATTATTATGATATGTACTATATCTGCGTGATGAAAAGGCAAAAGTGTAGCAATTCCTGAGCATTTTTCAATTGCATATGAAGGATAAGATTGAATTCATGAACCCAAAAACTATGGATGAAGATATAATGAAATCACGGATGTGCTATCAGCAATCCAAAGTTAAGGGAGAAGCTGGGAAAATTTGGCCACCCCGAAAAGGGTAGAAAAGTTTCACCAATAACAAAAATAACAGATCTAGAGACTATAGGAACGTTGCAAAGAACCCACTGAGTAAACAAAAAGGAAAACTTCAATCAAATACCAAGTGGGCTGGTGAGCAGCGACATACCGAAGCCTCTAGTAGACCTAACATTGGGCAGTCTCAAAAACCCCCGTTGCAATGATGGGGTTGTGGGAAGGCGCATTAGTTCAAAAAATGTCATCATCGAGGAAGAAATGAGGTGACAAAAAACTTGCAAGAGGCATCAAATGTGGGGGATGTAGCTCAAAACATACCAAAAATCAACACAGCTCTAGAATATCGACAAGTAGACTTCCACCCAACCATGATAGAGCTAGAAGGTAAAATACAGAACCAATCTGTTTCTATTTTAGTTGATACTGGGGCTAGTTTGAGCTATATACACCCTTGTATAGTTGAAAACTGTAAATTACAAAACCAAAAATTTAAAAATCCTTGGTTAGTTCAACTGGCTACAGGGGCAAGGAGGAGGATCAATGCTAAAGTAACAGATTGTGAGTTGAGTGTTGGGAATGAGCGCATTACGGTGGAACTCAACATTCTGCTCCTAGGATCTTACGACATATTATTGCAGATGAATTGGATGGAGAGACATTGGTCACTAGTGGACTATAAGGAGAAAATTATCTACTTTAAATCAAAGGATGGAACAAGGCATTAAGAAATCGTTGTAGTTACGACCTTTTAAAGCATCTCAATTAAGTAAATGCATAAGGAAAGGATGCCAACTCTATGCCATTTAGGTTGAATTCAACAACTTGAAGGATAATACCATTATGCTGGAAAACATCTGTATTGTGTAAGAATTCCATGATGTATTTCCTGAGGAAATCACGGGGCTGCCACCTAAAAGGGACATAGACTTTACGATAGATCTAATACCTGGAGAAACACCTGTGTCTCGAACTCCTTACTGAATGAGTGTACCATAACTAACATATTTAAAAATGCAGCTACAACAATTGATGGATAAAGGCTAGATTTGGCCAAGCGTGTCCCCATGGGGAGGACCAGTGCTATTCCTGAGAAAGAAATATGGCACTATGCACATGTGAATGGACTACCGGCAGCTAAATAAGCTGATTGTTAAAATCAAATACCCATTACCACGCATATACAACTTGTTCGATAAAGTAAAAGGAGCTACAATGTTTTCCAAGATTGACTTAAGGTTAGGTTACCACCAAATTCGAATCAGAGATGAAGATATAAGCAAAACAATATTCTGTACCCGGTATGGCCATTATGAATTTTTGTTGTTACCTTTTTGGTTAACCAATGCACTAGCTACCTTTATGAGCTTAACTCACGGGATTTTCATCCATACCTGGATAAATTTGTTTTGATTTTTATTGATGACATACTAATATACTCTAAGAGCATGGAAGAGCACAAGGCGAATCTGCGCATTGTGCTAAAAATTATAAGAGAACATCAATTATATGCTAAGTTTAGTAAGTTCTATTTCTTCAAAGAATAGATTCAATACTTGGGGCACGTGATTTATGCTGAAGGAATTGCGGTGGACCCGGAAAGGATAAACACCATCATGGAATGGAGGGTTCCAAAAAATGTAGTAGACACATGTTCATTCATGGGTTTAGTTAGTTATTATCAATGATTCATCAATGGATTATCTAAAATAACATTTCCCATCACCTCCTTGCAGCTAAAGTGACGAGTCTTTAAATGGACTCACGAATGTCAGAACAATTTTGAATTATTGAAGGAGCTGTTAACTTCTGCTCCCGTTCTGGGGTACCAGACCCGAGTAAATAGTTTGAGGTCTGTATCGATGCTTGTAGGGAGGGTGTAGGATTAGTTTTGACTCAATAAGGGAGATTCATAGCATGTGAATCTAGAAAGATGAAGGAGCACGAGAAGAGGTATTCAGCCTATGATTTGGAACTAACTACGGTGGTACTTGCATTATGGATATGAAGACATTACCTATTAGGAAAAATATTTGTGCTAAGAACTGGCCACAACAGTCTAACTAGCTATTTTAAACAAGCTGATTTGAATGCATGCCAAGCTAGGTGGAATGATTTCCTAAGTGAGTTCGATTTTGACATCCATCATGTGAAGGGTAAAGAGAACCGAGTGGTGAATGAACTAAGTAGAAAACTGCATATCATCTACGAACTCTACTTTAATCAGATTGAATTCAAGTTCCAAGAGAAGATATTAGAAGCAGCTAGAAAAGACCCTGAATACCAATTTCTATGGCAGCAGGAAAAATTAGACAAAGAGCAAGGGAAGCAGCCTAAATTTGAACTCAATATTAAACAATTCTTAGTTTACCAGAAAAGGATATGTATTCCAAATTAAAACTATCTGAAAAGATTAATTTTGGATGAATATCACCGGAGTTCCTATGCCGAACATCTTGGATACCAGAAAATGCTAATTGCAATTAGAAATGATTATTCCTAGCCTGGAATATGGAAAGACATTCCGGAGTATTTGACTAAGTGTTTACAATGTCATCAAATTAAGGTTGAACATCAACATCCCGTAGGATTGTTTTAACCTATTCCTGTACCATAGTGGAAGTGGGAGGTCATCTCTCTTCACTTCATCATTGTGCTACCAAAGAATAGAAATCATAATGATTTGATTATGGTGGCAGTTGATAGACTCAGTAAGCTGACACATTTTATTCCTATCCAGTCTACTTATAAGACAGTTCAAATTGTTGATATCTTTATGAGAGAAATTTTTAGGATGCATGGTATTCCCCGAGTTTTGATTTCAGATCGCGATGTGAAATTCACTTCGACATTCTGGAAGACGATATTTAGTGGCTTGAGGATAAAAATACAATTTAGTACTAATTATCATCGGCAAACGGATGGGAAAACAAAAAGGGTTATTCAGATTCTAGAATACATGTTGTGCATGTATGTAATGCAACAACCAATGAAGTGGGAGGAATATCTTCATTTGGTCGAGTTTGCTTACAATAATGGTTATCAGGAATCCCTTAAGCTAAGCCAATTTCAGGAATTGTACGGAAGAGAATTTCGGACTCCTATGAACTGGAGCAGTCCAAAAAATAAAATGATGCTTGGGCTGGACATGATAGAAGAAATGGAACGAGAGGTGAAGAAAATCAGGTAGGACTTGAAGGCTGCTCAAGACCGGCAAAATTTTTATGATGATAAGAAAAGAACTTTCTGAGAATTCGTGGTAGGGGATCATGTGTATGTGAGAATAAAACCGAAGAAAAGCACACTACGATGGAACACTTGTGCTAAGTTGACAGCCAGATATTGTGGGCCATTCGAAGTTTCAGAAAGGATAGGACCAGTGGCCTAACAACTTGCTCTACCAAGCCATATGTTGGTACATAATTTGTTTCATTTATCATTACTGAAACATTATTTACATGACCCCAAACAAGTGATACAATCGCAGGGTATACATGTAAGTTAACAATGTATTACAATTGCGACAAAAATAAAATTTCTGAGTTAAACTAATGATAAAATTGTGATATGTAGGTAGAACCGAATGACGAGTTCCTGGTAGAACCACAACATATTCTAGATAAGAGAGAAATAACGCTCTGAAGGCGAGTTATCCCCCAAGTTCAAGCGCATTGGAAGCACTTTGGTGCGTAGGAGGGTACTTGGGAGGACGAACATGTTATTCAACAAGATTGTTCAGAGTTGTTCATCTTAATTAATAACACTGAGGATGGTGTTTGCTTCAGCGGGGGAGGATGTAACACTCTATTTAATTTAATTTTGAACTTAAATACTTATTATGATATATTTTGAAAGAGTAACGAATAAGAGTCTTCATTAACAGTATTCAACAAATTATCTTTGGTATTTTCAAGGAAAGCTAATGAATAATTTATCTTGAGTAAAATAAAGAAGCAACTAATTCGCAAATTGATTCCAAGGTACCAAGGTAAAAAGGTGGAGACAGTTCTGACAATTACCATTCTCGTAAAAGGATTTATGGAAAAATCCTGGGGAGGAATGGGGTTCTGTGGAGAAGGTATGAAGGGTGAAGCAACAAGTGATTTCTATGAGTAATCTAGAGCTGGTAAGATAACCAGCGGAGCTCAAGAAATACCCAAAAGAAGGTTAGATTGGAATTACTCCTGAGGTCTAATTTTTGGTCTAGTTAAATACCTAGACCTCGGTGAGGAGCAAGGGGTGAGTAGAGGACGTAATCGCCTGCTCACGGTTGGGAGGACCATCAAACTTTAGAAATAATTTCATCCAGAATTAGGTACTAATGTATCTTAGAGTTATGGTGTATGTATTCTGTTTATAAGTAGGAAATATATTGGTTACTATTAATTAATACAACATAAACAAATTTGGATTAGAGACCCATGCTAGAATAAAGTAACCGAATAGACTGTGTTAAGCTGCATAGGACTGTATTCAAATAGTAAATGTATTTCCTAAGGAATTTAATTTTGCAAGAAAATACACAAGAAAAGAGTACTGAAGGGTTTCCTGTAGATAGAAATAGCAGTACAATAAGTATAAGTAAATATCTAGAACAAGAAACAGAGAACATATTCCACCTACTACTAATAAAAGAAAATGTAGATTTCCCTTGCATATATATAAGAACAGAAAACCGGAGGTCGAGACATGCATATGGATTACTCTATGGGGAGTGATTAATATTACTTAAATAAATTCAAGGGTTGCACCCAAGAGTTTAGAATCCCAACCCCGAGGTTAGGCTTTGGACTCTCGTCCTTAAGGGTAGTTTACCCAGAAAGAGAAGAAACATAAACGAAAGATACCCGAGTGGGTAATCCCTAACAAATTTCCATAGAAGTATTTCCACCGAGAACATAGGAGTGAAAACTTACTTATAATTACATATTCGCAGGAAAGAAAAGATAAACACAGGCTTCTAAAGAATAAATGAGAAACTGAGTATTGAATTACTAAGTTAACAATATAGATACATATATAGGAAAGAGGAGATAGTTCTGAAGATTGAATGCGAACTCGGTATGGAAATTACAGAGTTAACAATTTTGAATAGTTGACAGTATATCCAATACAGTATCATAATTCAACCATAGACAAAATAATTATTACATGTGGTAATGATCGATTCAACAACATTATGTCTATGCCAATGTTACCGAAGAGCCAAGTTCAAACCCTATATATCCATCTTGCAATTAAATAAAGTTAAACACACAGTCGAAGACTGACCCGGTTGGGACTAAATAACTTCTGAGCAAGCATGCAAAGATAACTTCCGAACGAAACACCCGTAAAGGGGGCGAGCCTTGCTCAACCCTTAACCTTATACAAAAATAGCGGACTTATGACATAGTTTAGAGAAGAACTCTCTGGCTAGACAAAAACCTGTAAAGGAAAGAACGCATATTGAAACCCTCGACGGAGCAAGAAAACTTGTAGCAAAAAACCCTCTGCCATAAAATTTTGCGGAAGATACTGTGGAAGTGAAGGTAAGAAATGAAACCCCAGGTGGCTTTGGTTCTGGGCTATGGTCGGATAGCCCACCTGTAGGAATCACAAATAGGAGGGGTGAATCATTAAACCTTGACGCAGAAACCAATGTTAAATACATAAGACTGTAGGAAAACTTATGAATAGAGGTTTCCAGAAGTTACCTGAAGACGAAAGTCAGAGGGGAAAAGAGAGTTAGGTCTTGAACACCTCATACCTACAGAACATAGTATTTCGCATCCTTGAGGCAAGGCCTATATAACACATCAGGGATAATCAAATTAGAAAACCCTCTCTCTAAAAGAATCTCTGAAGAAAAATGATAACCAAGAAAAACACAAATAAATAATGGTACAAACTGTAATAGTAATCAAATAGTTGCTGCAGGGGTAGAGTTTTTTTAAAAAGAAAACACAAATCTCGTAAGGTTTCACAGAGAGAGTATATCGAGCCAGTGCATCACCTATGAGTGCCATCGCAGAACGGCTGAGGTTAGTTGCAGCGCCAGAGGCAGATTCCAAGCGCAGAAGAAAATGCAACTCTAGCTAAGAGTGGCGTGGGTAGTTACCCTAACCCTCCCTCCTTCCATCCACACCGTTGATCGCCAGATAAGGTTTAGACGACTAGGATGGCGACAATACAAATGACAGACAAGTATACCATTTAAAACATTTACAAATGCCATTGTTTGACAAGCAAATCTTATCAAATGTATAGGAATATTATTAATCACTGTTGAAAAGATCTGAATTATATAATGGTACTATCTTCCTGGTTAATTAAAATATTGTGCAAAATGATATACCACAAATTTCATAAAATAGCAATAATTAATATTCCGTCAACTAATGCGATGTCAGCGAATAGCCAATTGTATTAGTACGTAGAAATAAATCGAATATAGTTGCATTTCAAACTTTGGTTGAGCTGTATAGATATTACCCCCATTTTAAAGGACAAACCTGCAACCACGTAGAAGAATATCTCGGATCACAATCTCTCGGATCACATATAGAGGGGCGGTGTTTAATGCTGTTTATTTCTTGAGTTTAAATAAGTGAACCGCCGGCTTCTTGATATATATAGCGCGCGTGGAGCTGACTACCACTTGTATTTGCTTTGTGACACTTTAATTTTAAGAATTAATTGGCGAAAATTCTATTGAAAAAGTCGCCCAATTGTGTGCTTAAATAACGTCTTTTCTGTGGTCAAGGTTTGGTTGATCAATTGGCCATTTAATGAGAAATTCACGTTAGCGTGGCTGATATCGTGGTTGGCATGCAATAGCCTTGAAAGTTTGCGTGTTTATTACTCGTGTGAGAATTCATAGTTAGTTATATTCAGGGGTTATATTTGACTGGTAATTTTATATGTGCATTATGTAAAGATGTAAACTATTTAAATTTTGGATAGTTTTATCAAAATATTTGTCAAAACACAATACTATTACAAACATAAACTTAAAAACATAAACTTTAATTATTTAAGATTTTTTTTTTTACATTTTTCCAGATGCCATATATCCTATCTCATTCCACCATCCATGAATCAAGCATATTTAGGAACATTTGCATCAAGGCATCCAATGCAGTTAAGTATGGTTTTGTTGTTCATTAATGAAAGATATCAAATTCTTCATTATGTTTTAAGATATATAAATCTTCATTCAAATAAAAATTAAAATATTTTTTATAGGTTATATTTGAGATGTAGTGGACCATCAAAAGAACGTTTAGATAGAAAGTTGATTCATTTTTAAAGACATCTTTTAATATATAATATCTATATAATAAAAATAAATTAATTAGATATACATTATTTTTTATTCATTTGTTAAAAATATATCAAAATATTAGTGTTGCACTAATTTAATAAATTACTAAAAAAATCCCATCTTCAAACAAAGGTGCCAATCTCATGGTTTTTTAAAATATTATGGTATTGGTTTTTTAAAATATCATGGTACCAAGAGATGCTCTGTTTGTCAATGCCCTATTTAACATTTTTAATAGATCAAAATAAAATAAAAACAACAATAAAAATTAATTTAAATATCAAATAAAATAAAATTAATATTAATATTATAATTGCAATTAATAGTTAAACCACTTTGATCCATCTTAACTCTAGATCTAGAAAGCTCCTCCAAGGATCAAATCACTTCACATGCAAGCCTCTTTTAAAGTTAAAAGCGATTTGATCCCTCAAGATACTTAATAAATATAAAATTAAGATAATTCTAAATTATTTTAATATGATGTAACCAATCAAACTAATTGGCGTTTTTGTTAGCTTATTAAATTATTATAGATTCTTATATATAAAAAAAATTATATACATATGTTTTTCGACATTCCATGACATTATTTACACTATATTCACAAAAGTATATATTAATTATAAATTAAATTAAAATCGTTTACAATTTCTCTCATAGTTTGAGAAATAATTGCTTAGTTTCTATAAAGTTAATATAATAAAAATAATATTAATAAATTTAAGCATTTTCTATTTTGACAATGGTTTTGATAAGAAGTACCTTTTTTTTGGTCTTTCACATTTGTTTCAAACAATTACATAATTTCTATAAAGTTAATATATATTTATATGTTATATTTAAGACTTTTGTGATCTATAATGTAGATAAATGTATTTCGGATTAATCACATCATTAGGATTAGGTGGACGTTTAGAATGAGCTAATATGGTTCATCCTTATGACAAGGTGGAGAAAATAATAATGACATTGAGAACTAGTTGTCAGAAAATTTGTTAGTTAATAATTAAAATTAAATAATATATTAATTAAGTAAAATTTTATTAAAAAAGGTTTATAAATTATTATGTAATTAAATGATGATGATGATGGTTAACATGCACTGAGACCAATCTTTGGTCTATCAGACCTACATAAAAGAGTTATTTAATTTGATTTAAGATTTTATTCTTATGCTCAAAAAGCTTGGAGAGAAGCCTCCCCAGCTCACTATAATTTTGACATCTTAAAAGGCTAGGAAGATCAGTATTGCAACAAATATTATGAAATTGAGCTCTAATGTGGTTGTACGTGGGGCACTCTAAGAGGAAGTGATTTTCATCCTCAATGTTATATTCTCACAGATATGGCAGATCCTTTCCATCCATGGTGTTTTAGGAACAATCCAACGACTGTTTCACTATGGAGCTCATGAGAATTCATTTAATCTTGGCTATATTAATTTTCTTCTTTGAGCTAGTTAAAATAGAGAGATACTTTTGATCTTCTAAGGTGGGGTTGATGACCTCCTTATAATAACTTAATTTTATTTTAGCTGCTAGATCTTTCTCACACCACATTTTTTCTTTAAGCTTAGAAGTAACAATTTTTTTAGTGTTATTGATGTTTTACAATGCAACATTCTCGTCGATCTCCCAATGGTTTAACCAGGCCCTGGTGTCTTTATACCAACCTCGTTTAAGCCTCAGGTGGTTTTGGCTGGAATTTAAAGCTAGCTTAGGAAGTCTATGGTCTCCTATGCTATTGAGCTTATGCTTGTACAATAGAAGCCTAGTCAAAGATAGGCTCTTGATAGGGGAAAGACCCACTTCTATAAGGAGAATAGGATAGGTGTATTGCTTTTAATTTTAAGGTTATACGTTATAAAACACTTATAAATTTGCTCAATCTTTCTCCAGGATTCTCTAGAGATGTTGCAACCCCAAACCTCACATCCATATAAGATAACAGGAGTGACTAAAGTTTCAAAGAGGAACTTCTTTCTATCCCACATTATGAAGTTTGTTGTTTTACAATTATTTTCAAGACCAAAATAAGCTCTCCACCCCCCATTAATCCTTTTATGAATGATATAGCTCCAGTTGAGCTTGTGATGAATATCAATTCCTAAGTACTTGTAAGAAGACACTTCGCCCAAGTTATTATTGTCATACATAAAATTAGCGTAAGTGTCCTTCTTGGATTTGATAATCATAAATTTTGTTTTGTCAGTGTTAACAGACATACCCAGGGTAGAGCAGAAATCCTTAAGAAGTCTAAGTTGCTTAGCAAGATCAGATGGGCACCTTGTGAGAAGAACAATATCGTCAGCATAGAGAAGAAGGACGATGACTATCCCAGCTAAGATCGTGTCAACACATCTTGCTTCCTCTAAACAACCTTCTAGCTTGTCAATGTAAATGCCAAATTGGGTAGGGGAGAGGGGGAAAACTTGTTTAACTCCGATATTACACTTATTATCTTTCGACCACCCCTCATTGCTCTTTAACTTGGCAATTACATTCTCGTATAAGCTTATAGTGGTCGCTCTTAGCTCGAAAGGAACATTTATCTCTTCTAATCTATTCCATAGGCTATTTCTAGGAACCATATCGAAAGCCTTTCTAAAGTCCACAAAGAAACAAAAGAGATTGGATTTATCATTGCAGCATTCCTCCACAATGATCCTAAGCGTAACATGGTGGTCCGTTGTTGAGTGTTGTCTTCTAAAACCCGCTTGGCCTTTAGCTCGCTTACCTTCTCTTTCAAGCCAAATGCTCAACATCTTTTCCAAAATAATACCATATAACTTGGCTAAGAGAGGGTTGATCATAATTGTTTGATAATTAGAGGGGTTATTTGTATCCCCACTTTTAAAAATAGGGATAATGAGGCTCTGAGTGCAAGGTTTAGGGAACTCTTGCTTGACCGCTTGGTTGAAAAGCTTGTGGATGTGGGGGATGAGGACAAGACCTCCAATTTTTAAGATTTCCACCTGGTAACCTTCAATGTCTTTAGCTTTCCCATTTGCTAGGCATTTAAACCCAAAATCAATGTCTTCTAATGAGAAAACTTCTTTTGTTGTGAGCAGGGTTTCAAAATCCCTGGCATTTGGAGATTCATAAAGCTTTTTAAGATAGGAATTCTAGTCATGTAAATCAATTTTATTATTATCTTTAGTTTTCCTAGTTAGAATCTGCCTTCAGAATTTCTTAGGAGCCACCTTAGAGAGGTGTAAGAGATTCTCTTGTCTTTTACGAATATATTGCCTTTTTTTTCTTTTTAGTTAGGGCTTTGTAGATTTTTATCTTGTTAATTTTGAGAGATTCATCAATAGCTTCCTTATTTTCTCTCCTCACACTTTTAAAATATTTTCCATACCATGGGTTGGTTTTTCTATTTTTTTTATTACTTGAGACTTCCATTGAGAAATTGTTAATAGAATATGAGAGGCTTGTAGTAAAATTATGATAGAGGTCATCTATGTTGTGTATATTAGATAAAGGAAGCAGATTAGTTTTTAATTCATTTAGAAAGAGATTGTTTTTATTTCTATCAAAGATTAAGTTCTTTTGACTATAAGGATTATCTTCTATGGGATCTCTATTCATGAAAAAATTGAGAGTTATGAGTAAAGGCCTATGATCAGAGGCTCTGGTCGTCTAAGATGTCAAATTTTATTATTTCGTTGTATAAAGGGAGATCGAAAATAATATAGTCTACCACACTCCTGCCAAGCCCATGGATGCAGATCATCTTTCCAGAATTGGGCCACTTCTTTAGATAGTTGCAAATTATGAGATCTTGAGCACTACAGAGCTTGACTAGATCCTGAGCACTACATTGAGAACTAGTTGTTAGAAAATTTGTTAGTTAAGAATTAAAATTTAATAATAAATTAATTAAGTAAAATTTTATTAAAGAAGATTGATAAATTATTATGTAATTAAGATAAATATAATAAGTAATAGGGAGGGGAATTTTTTTAATTTAAAATAAGATAACTAAATTAATTAATGAATTAATTAGATTAAAAAAAATCAATAAATATATTAATTAAATAAATGTATATAAAAATATAAAAATAAAACATAAATAAATAAACAAAATCTTAGGTAGAGGTAATTTTTTTTAATTTTATAAATAAATAAATAAATAAAATTAAATAAAATTAAATAATAAATTAATTCAATAAATAAAATTTTATTAAAAATGAGTTTATAAATTATTATGTTTAAAATAACTTTAATAAGTAATAGGGAAGGTAAATTTTTTATAAATAAAATAAATAAATAAATTAATTAATTAATTAAATTAATTAATTAATTAAATAAATTAATTAATTAGATAAAAATACAATTAACTAATCAATTAATTGAATAAAAAAAATTAATAAATTAATAAATTAATAAATTTAACCATTTTCAATTTTGGCAATTGTTTTAATAAGAAATACTTCATCTTTTCGTCTTTGGCACATGAGTCCACTTGTGTCTACTCAAAGCTGTTTTGAATTTTGAAGTAGGACTGACAATCTAAATTCTCGAAATATGATTTGCATTTGCTTTGTAGGGTGGAGCCCAGAGATAAAAATAGAGATAAAAAATAATTTAAGCTAGATTTTGAGAGTTAATATATTTTTATAATTACTTTAAATTATATTTTTGGAAGAATAAATTTTTTAAATATTATTTAAAATACTGTTACAATGAGATTTTATAATTTTAATAAATAAAAATACTTAATAATAATGATAAATGTGTGAAAAATATTTATTCTCACATCTAATTTGTAAATTTTTTTAGAAAATTAATGAAATTTTGGTAATTTTTTCATAAAATTCTCACTGATTTTATTAAATCTATGTTATAGTTGTGAAACTTGAAGATTTTGGGTAGCTTGGAAATATTTGATAGTGCTAAATTAATTTTCAAGATAAAAATATCATTCAAACACTGTTATGTCTAGATTTTTTTATTGTTATAGTTGTCAAACTTAAAGAATTTGGGTAACTCCAAAATATTTGATAGTGTTAAATTTACTTTCAAGATCAAAAACATCATTCAAACACTACTATGACTAGATTTATGGACTTTTCTAAAGTGATTCCAACGACTTTTAACCATCCACATATATATAAATTATATATTAAAAAGAATTGAAACCAACTAATTCTCTTTTCCGTGAATCGAAAAGAAAGAGAAATACATTGAATGTGTGGATCGAAAAGAGGGAAACATGGATTGAATTTCTTAAATCGAAAAGAAGGAAATATATATTCTATCCGTTGAATCAAAAAGAAAAAAACCTACATTGAATTCTTTGAATCGAAATGAAAGAAACATACATTGAATCTGTTCAATCGAAAAGAAAGAAACATATTTTGAATTTGTTAAATCGAAAAGAAAGAAACAAACATTTGATTTCTTAACATATCAATTGACTCTATAGTTAACTGATCGGATTGGACTGTCACAACCTCACAGTGGTCCAGGAGCTATGATGCAAGCACAGCAATTTGTCTCTGGCATTGGAGAATTCTCTGTCCAATTTCTTGCTCACCCATATTTTTTTTGTTACATTCAGGCATCGACTTCGAATCTCTCGATTATTATATGAAAGGGCAGCGTTTAATGGAAAAGAAAAATATGGCCTAGGACTCTCTCACTCTTTTGCAAATTGAAACAATGGACTCTTCGAGATCTGGTCAACAGCGGAGTTTTCGATGCCTTCAAATCGTGAAAAATGCTATTTTCTCTTTGTTTTTAACTCTTTTTTCGTGAAGTCTACTTGATTTTATTTTATTTTTTATTATCATATTTCTATTTTATTTTTTATTATCATATTTCTAGGGAAGACAATTTATTCATCGCCACCAGATTATCATAGGAAAGCCATCTATTAACGACAAATCAGATAATTGTTGTTGTCGTGGTTAATTCCTTCTTTAGGTTTAGTAAGTTAACTGCCGTATTGTTCATACACAGAGCGCGTGGAGCTGATCAGTCCACTTGTATTTGTCATTGACACTTTCGATTATCATGCAGCCTTTTCATATCAAATTCACGTTGAATGAGCCAGACATAATTATCATGGAGCATTTTTCATCGTTTTCCCATTCTTCTTCGATCGCCAAATAAGGTTTGGACGGCCAGGATGGCGACAGTACAGATGACGGACAGGTGTACCATTTAAAACATCTACGAGTGCCATTGCTTTGACAATCAGATCTTATCAAATGTATACAAATGTTATTAATCACTGTTGAAAAGGTCTGAATTCTATAGTGGTACTAGCAATAATTAATATCCTATCAACTAATGGCATGTTTGGGAATAGCCGATTGTGTTGGTACGTAGAAATAAATCAAATATAGTTGGATTTCTGTCTGGGAATAGCCAATTGTGTTGGTACGTAGAAATAAATCAAATATGGTTGCATTTCAAACTTTGCTTATAATCGACGAATGTAGAATCTATTCAATACACCATGAAATATATGCACACTTGGCAATATCGTAATTGATTTGTAGTTCATTAGGTTGATACTAGATGAATATTAGTTTCTTTTTTACGTGTTTATTATTCATGTGAGAATTAGTAGTTAGTTATATTCACGGGGTTAAATTTGACGGGTACTTTTATTTGTGAACTATGTAAATATTAACATTTAATATAATGTCCTATACCTTCTCCCATTTCACTATCAATGAATCAAGTGTATTTAGGGACATTTGCATCAAGATATTCAATGCAACTAAGTATGGTTTCGTTGCTCATTAATGAAATATATCAAATTTTTCATTATGCTTCAAGATATCTAAATTTTTATTCAAATAAAATTTTTTATTCAAATAAAAATTCAAATATTTTTTATTAGGCGATATTTGATTCAAATAAAAAATAAAATATTCAAATAAAAAATAAAATATTCTTTATTAGGCGATATTTGAGATGTATTAGACCATTCAAAGAATTTTTGGATAGCAAATTGATTCATTTTTAAAAACTTTTTTGATATATAATATTTATATAATAAAAATAAATAAATTAGATATACATTAATTTCTATTCATCAATTAAAAGCATATCAAAAAATTAATCCTGCACTAATTTAATGAATTACTGGAAAAATCCCGTCTTCAAACAAAGGTGCCAATCTCATGGTTAAATATAAGTTTCACTTAAAAGAAAATAAAGAAAAAATAACTTAAACACAATGAAAAGACCCTACAAAAATCAATATTTTTCAGAATTCAAGTTTAAACCCAATCTAGTGAAACCATTTATGTCAAAGACCAAATTAACACTATTAAATTATAAATCATGAGAGACTTCAAAATATGCAAATTTAAAAGTGTCATTTTGAACTCATTATAATGACTATTATGTTTTACAATTCATTAACGTGAATATTGAACTTTATATATAAATAATATAGAGAAATGTGTAGTAATTATAATATTATAGGATCAAAGATTTGAAATTAAAAAATAAATAATTATATTAAATTTAAAAAAAATAATACTTCGATGAAGAAAATCTGAAAACCAATATATTCATCATCTTAAGAAAATATCTATTTTTCTATGATCGTTTTACTTGTATAGAATCAATACATTTAAATAATAATGACTAAATAATAAACAAATTTATCAATATAAATATATGAGTAAAACCCAAATTATATTTATTAGCCAAAATAATATTAAGTTAAATAGTTATTTATAAAAATTTCAATTTAACAAAAACATAAACAACATAAAATATATATATTTAACAGATAAATAAATAATTTTAAATAAATATTATAAATATTTATATTTAATTAATAAATATTTAATATTTAATGTATTATTTATAAATATATATTATTATTTTTAAAATTGACATGTTCAAATTTCAAAACCGCAGACTTCAAAATTGGCTTCACAAATTCCTCATTTCACAAATTCCTAGTTGAAAAATTAAATAATACATCACAAACATTTCATGTGTCAATATGACTAAACCTCTTACTTTGATTACAATATTTGTTATTATTCACCCAAATTCCACAAATTAAATTCAATGCAACTAAATCAATTAACTTGGGAGTGATACATAAATTCATTGTGGCCCAATAAAGAAATTTGTTTAATATTTGGCTTCATTGTGACCTTAAAATTAGATTTGTAAAATTCGAAAGACCCAAAATGCATAATTATGGGAATCTCGTAAAGCTAAACATATTAATATGCACTTTCAATGTAATAAAAAAAATGCAAATTGAGCAAACTTAGAATCTCCTATACCTCTATAACTGCCCAAACATAAAACCAAATGTCAAAATCCAATTTGCAAAATTATGCTATTACCATAACTATAGGTGCAAGCAAGTAATGCCAAGCACAACTAAAGGTGAAAATTTGCAAATAAGCAAAATCCAAATTTTGAAATCCATCATAAGCCAATTTTTTTAGCAATAGCAGTTTTAAATTTATAAAACCTGGTAAAAAAATCAATTGCTAATATAAGTTTATAGAACCCAGTAAAGGAATCAGTTGCTAATATAAATTTATAAAACCAACAAACATAAATTTTAGAAAACGAGGCATGCGTTTCAACACAACTGATTTCATTTTTTTTTTTTAATTTAATACAACTTAAAATTAAAACAAAATGTGTACTTTCCTTTTTTATAAAAAGGTCTCTTCTCTCAGACATAAAAGAAATCTCAACCAGTCTAGTACCTCAAATAGCCTATCTAGGCTATAACATTAAATTAAATTATGCACATTATCATATTTACTTCAAGTTTATTTGAGTATCTGTTTACTCAAGACAACCCATGGTCAGTGCTACCATCTCCTACACTCTTCAAATGTAGAAGAGCTCGAGGAACGCTAAGAGAGATTTTTGTGAGTGAGATAATGTAGTCATTAGATTACATTGATCATTTTACAAACAGAGTATTAACCACATTATCAAAAGGGTTTGGTTTTGATGACGAAACCCTGGAAGTTCTCACACAACTTACAAAACAAAATGATAAAAAAATCGTAAAAACCAAGAATCTAAAGAAATGAAGGAAAATATATAAAAACCGGGAAGAAATCGGTCTGTGTTCAATAATATGTGTATTCAGGTGTTCAAGGGGTCCCGACTCACTGGTAGCTGCGAAGTCGGATTTAACGATTGCAGTTGTGCTTCAATGAAAAAAAAGGAAAAAAAGGGTTCCGAGCTAGGGTTACTCTGTTATGCCACAAATGCATTCAATTTCTTTACCAAATACAAATACAACATTAATTAGTTGTCCAGGCAACCTTCATTGCAAATTGCACAGTGCAGCCAACTGGCATGTTTTCAATATTAGTTGTCCAGGCGACCTTCATTGCAAATTGCACAGTGCAGCCAACTGGCATGCTTTCAATATAGTGAGAATCGTGACAATAATTGATCTACTCAGTCTCCTACATTAAATAATTTAGTTAACAAATTCAGATCACGAGTCAGCCTAGTTATTCGG
The DNA here is from genome assembly GCA_034641835.2 of Pinus albicaulis. Classification (NCBI taxonomy): domain Eukaryota; kingdom Viridiplantae; phylum Streptophyta; class Pinopsida; order Pinales; family Pinaceae; genus Pinus; species Pinus albicaulis. The sequence goes on from CM076577.1 coordinate 1,168,007,949, forward strand.
TAGTCATTAAATAAAACTCGTAAAATTTGACGGACATTAGAATTTTGGAAAGGGAAGAGCACTAACATGTACATGTATGAGATTTTTGTGTCATGTTGGATAAAGTCCTTTTTCATCGTGAGAGTCTTAAATTTATGGTGGACAATTTGATGCATTGAATTATTGACAAATAATAAGAAGAGTTGAGCCCATAGAGATTGAGACAAGTACTCATTAAGATTGAGACAAGTACTCATTAAGGTGGAGTGACTAGTAGTTATTTCTTTTATGTGGTTATAGTTGATTAGACTAAAGTTGTTTTTTTTGTTATTATTATTGGTTGTTGTGAGGTACAATTATTCTTTATATCAATATATTTCTCTTAGATTTATTAGGTTGTTAAATATAGTTGTACTAAAAGATGCTCTTCGAGCCAATGCTTTATTTAACATTTGTAATCCATTAAAATAAAATGAAAACACCAATAAAAATTAATTTAAATATTAAATAAAATAAAATAAATATTAATATTATAATCACAATTAATAATTAAACCATTTTGATCTATTTAGAATTGTAGGAAGCTCTTCCAAGGATTAAATCTCTTTACATGCAAACTTTTTTAGAATGCAAAGAGATTTGATCTCTCTACATAATTAATAAATATGAAATTAAGATAATTCTAGATTATTTTAATATGATATAATCAATACAACTAATTGACTTTTTTGTTAGCTTGTTAAATTATTATACATTCTTATATAAAAAAATTATATGCATATGTTTTTAGACATTCCATGACATTATTTATACACTATATTAACAAAAATATATATTAATTATAAATTAAATTCAAAAAATATAAAAACAAATTGAAATGGTCAACAATTTCTCTCATAGTTTGAGAAATAATTACAAACTTTCTATAAAATTAATATAATACAAATACAATTAATAAATTTAACTATTTTCCATTTTGGCAATGGTTTTGATAAGAAATACTTTTTCTTTTGGTCTTTCACATTTGTTTCAAATAATTACATAGTTTATAAAGTTAATATATATTAATATGTTATATTTAAGACTTTTGTGATCCATAATGTGAATAATTATCTTTAGGATTAATCACACCATTAGGATAATTAGGATTAGGTCGACCTTTCTAACCAACTAATGTGGTTTATTCTCAGGACAAGGTGGATAAACTAATAATCACATCATTAGGATTAGGTCGACTTTTCTAACCAGCTAATGTGGTTCATCCTCAGGACAAGGTGGAGAAACTAATTGATCTCGATGAATAAATAGTGGAGATGCATCATTGCCCAAAAATAGACGAACGTTGCTAACTAGTTGTTAAGAACTAGCAGTTAAAATTAGTTAATTAAGAATTAAAATTAAATAATAAATTAATTAATTAAGTAAAATTTTATTAAAAAAGGTTTATAAATTATTATGTAATTAAAATAAATATAATAGGTAATAGAGTAGGGGAATTTTTTTTTTAATTTAAAATAAGATAACTAAATTAATTAATTAATTGTATATTAGAATATAAAAGTAAAACATAAATAAATAAATAAAATTATCTAAATAGATAATAGAGAGGGGTAATTTTTATTTTTTAATTTAATAAATAAATAAATAAAATAAACAAATAAATAAAGTTAAATAATCAATTAATTAATTAAATAAAATTTTATTAAAAATAAATTTATAAATTATTATGAAATTAAAATAAATATAATTGCTAAATTTTTTATAAATAAAAAAAAGAAAGAGAAATATAAACTGATTAAATTAATTAATTAATTAATTAAAAATAAAATAAAATAATTAATTGAATATAAAATAATAATAATAATAATAATAATAAATTTAACAATTTTCGATTTTGGCAATTGTTTTAATAAGAAATACTTCTTCTTTTCGTCTTTAACATTCATGCACATGAGTCCACTTGTGTCTGTTAAAAGCTGTTTCGACTTTTGAAGTAGGACAGACAATTTAAATTCTCGAAATATGATTTGCATTTGCTTTGCAGGGTGGAGCCTATGAGAGATAAAAATTAATTTAAACTAGATTTTGAAAATTAATATATTTTTATAATTACTTTAGATTGTATTTTTGGAAGAATATTTTTTTTAGATATTATTTAAAATACTGTTACAATGAGATTTTATAATTTTAATAAATAAAAATAAGTAATAATAATGATAAATGCTTGCAAAATCTTTATTTTCACATTTAATTTTTAAAATTTCACTCAAAATTATGAAAATTTGCTAAAATTTTCATAAAGTTAATATTGATTTTAGTAAACGACCAAAATTATTCTGATGTGATTTTTACGGAAAGATTCTCTCAAACTTGAAGATTTTGAGTGAGTCCTAAATATTTAATAGTGTTAAATCTAGTTTGAAGATCAAAAACATCATTCATTCAAACACTGCTAGCTATAGCTAAATTTTTTGACTTTTTAAAGCGAGATTCTAACACTTTTGACCGTCCATATATATTAAAAAAATAGAAACAAACTGATTCTCTTTTCCATGAATCGAAAAGAAAGAGAAATCCATTGAATGTGTGGTTCGAAAAGAGGGAAACATGGATTGAATTTCTTTAATCGAAAAGAAGGAAATATATTATGTATCCGTTGAATCAAAAAGAAAGAGGCCTACATTGAGTTCGTTGAATCGAAAGGAAAGAAACATGCATTGAATTTGTTCAATCGAAAAGAAAGAAACATATTTTGAATTTGTTAAATCGAAAAGAAAGAAACAAACATTTGATTTGTTAACATATCAAGTGACTCTATAGTTAACTGATCGGATTGGACTGTCACAACCTCACAGTGGTCCAGGACCTATGATGCAAGCACAGCAATTTCTCTCTGGCATTGGAGAATTCTCTGTCCAATTTCTTGCTCACCCATATTTTCTTGTTACATTCAGGCAACGACTCAAAGGGCAACGTTTAATTATCCTGGAGCATCCTTCATCGTTTCCCCCAATCCCGGCGCTGAAATGCAATTGCCCTATAATTTTGCAAACACGGCTTGTCCTTTTGTAATATGCTTACAATCCTGCCATTTCCCTGTCCAAGGTTCCTTTACTTAATGCATAGGCATCTACATTAATGTTTACGAATCTATACCATTCTATAATTTCAATAAATATCTCAATACAGCATTCCAGAAATTACATTCAACGCAAAAAACATAATCTTATTATGAGTAATTATGATTAGTGAGTCAAATATATTGTGGAGTGCATGCATTGCAAGTTCGTTATTAGTATTATTGGATAAAACTTTACATGTCTGTGTTTTACTAATTTCCACCGGTACGAGACAAGTGTTTTACTAATCTCCACGAGTGCTTTTACTAGTCTCCAATGGTATGAGAAAATTAATAAATGGAGTTAACTAGGAGTAGGTCTTAGTTTTATTCATTGCATGTTTACATTTTTCTAGATTCACTATTAGAATCACTACTATATTAGTTGAGTGATGTAGAACATATAGTATTGAATTGTGGTGATAGACAATATTCAATTCTCTAATAGAATTTATTAATTTTCTTCATTACTGTAATTTTTTTGTTCTTTCTTGTAAATTATGATATTTTTTTCTAACTAAATTCAATATGTTTAGGTTTAGTTACAATTTCACATGATATCAAATTGCATTCTAGTTAGGAAGAATGAACATAAACAATATGTTTGCATGGACTGAAGATTAGAGCTATTAGAAAGAATGGAGTTTCTGCCTTTCACAAATATATTTCCATAAAACTATTTTAAGTGGAAGCCAAAGATTTCACTTCAACTCAGAATTATAGGTTTATGTTCGATAGCCATGGCAACAGAGATTGAACCAAATATTGCAGTTGAAAAACATAAATATTTCAATCGCAGGAATGAGGCCTTCGATCTTGTATGCTTATAAATTTCTCCAAAACTATAGCATCATTTTGTACCATGCACCACTCCAAATCAAGTTTGGACCATATTGGAGACACTCTTTGGGAACCAGGATCAGATGTAATGTCACATCCTTGAAAGTGAGGTTAAATCATTAGGTTAAAATAGTATCGAAAACATTTAAGATTTTTTCACAAGGTTTAAAGCGTTGTTATTCTAGTTGAAAGAATGTGGAATCCACAAACCCAAGCAACAAAGTCAACTACTTCATATTATCAAAATTTGGTCGAGAGCATGCTATATTTGTCTCCACTTTTTGCATTGTCACGCTTGGAATAGGAGAAACTTGGAAGATGCCCACACTTGATGGATATATTGAGTACCTAATACATGAGCAAGATAACCTCATAAATATAAAAAAATTATAAAGTTTTAAATCCCATGCGCCTATTGTGCTTGAATTAAGCAAGGCCGAATTCAAATCCAATTAACCATCTAATGGCAAAGGAAAGGAAGAAATACCTGATCCAAAGAAAGGGAGATTATCACAAGCCTGCAGATAAACATACGAGCTTGAAATAAAATAAGTGGAAGAAGGGCCAATCAAGATGTAACTATTGCGATCATGGTTACCATTCGAAATCATCATGCATGAAGAAGGCATTTTATCTCATGGAACATAGTCTTGAACAAAACAATCTTGGTGAATATATTCTCGAGAGTCCCAAGAAGACGCAGGGAGAAATAACCCCTGCAACCTGGGGGAAGGCACACACATTAATTTCTATTCTTTCTTCTCTTGATGAATGGATCATAGGTTTGGAGCTTCCCATCACATTACAACTAGAAAATATGTTCTCTCATCTTTAAAATCATATGTTCGTCCTCTTATTCTCATGGGAAATGATCCTACATTAGAGGTAACTATAAAAGGGAGGGAAGGTCTCAGAGATGGAAGTTTCTAGAATGTCCCACCTATTCCAAAGCTTTGAGTAAATATTTTATTTATGGATAAAGTGACACATACTGACACCAAAGGGAGAGTTAAATTCTTCTTGGATTGGATAAGCATATACGATATGTAAGAACCGAGATTGTAGTTGTTAAAGTAAGTCATTAATCTTATCTATACATTTTTTCTATTTTTTTCCTAAATTAGATTCCAATTTACTACTAACACATGCAAATGATGAAAATGGAATTTGGCATGAAATTTTTGGACATGTCGATACTACAACAACTTAGAAAATATTGGATGGCGAGAGGCATACTTGCCATAGATTTTCATAAATTTTGTGAAGGATGTATTCTTGGAAACAATCCACAAGAAATGTCTCGGAAGCGGCATGCATGAAGGGCCTCCCCTCCATTGGATTTTTTTCATAGTAATTTTATGGGGCCATTTAAATATCATTCTATAGGAAAATCCATATGCGTACTCAAATTAATATATGATTGCATAAGATATACATGGGTGTAATTTCTAAAAATCCAACTGAAGTGTTTCAACATCTCGAGATTTTCAAAGCGCATGCAAAAATGTAGTATAGAAATATCATCAAGATAATCCATACAAATAATGTGATCTAGGTGGATATTGGTGGCCACCCACCTATTCCATTTCAACCCCCACCATCGGTTCTTTCATCTTTTCAGTTTTAGCAAAACTTACTATTTTTAGCAAATTTTCGGGTCTTGAACTTCCGGAGTTGTTTTGAAGCCATAAACGATGTTTTTTTGGAAACCCAAGAACAAAATGTGTTTTAGAGAAAATTTTCTCACTCAGAAGTTGTATTCCTCATATAGATCTTTCTAACGAGGTATTGAGAGTGTCAAATGGAGATCGTATACCAAAGTTACATCTCTGGTAAGATTGACGTACCAATTTACCCATACGGGGCCCATCATTTTGGCGCTTCATCTTCTAGGGCTAAGTTTTTGGATGTTTAGGATTTTCCATTATTTCTCAATAATAAATAGGCCTTCGAACCTAATTGTAACATAATTCAGAGGCATGTATCTAGCACATCTTTTATAAGAGATAAGCTACCATCACCCTAGCTAGTTTATTTCCATTATGTCTGTAAACATATTGTCGTCAATTGATTTTAATCAAATGGAGTTTTGTTTATGCTGCATATCTGTGTTTATGTTTACTTCTGAATATTATTGTGTTCCTGCATCAATCTGGATCAATGGTGTTAAAGCGGTCTTCTCTTTCTCTGTTTTTCTTTGCATGTCCCCAACGAGGTCATGGTACAAGGAGTAAGGGCACGATCTGGTTGGACCCTCACAAGATCATCCTCGCAAACCCCGATGACCTCCCATGGAAGAAGAAAAGAAATATGAGGGAGGAGGAAATAATATTAAAACATTTATTGAGGAAGCCCTCGAGAAACAAAGGAATATAATGATGGATAAATTTACCCAGATCCTTCAATGGCTCCCCATTCATGGCGCATCTACATCCAGAAACCACTTTGGAGGCACCTCTCCTTTCAAGGTACAAGTCAAATTTGAAATTCCTATATTTGAAGGCCAGATAGATGTAGACAATGTAGATATATGGTTGAATTTTCTCGAGGGTATTTCTAAGTCCATGATTTATCCTACGGAGAAAATATTATTTTTAGACTCCTAAAAGCCACCCCCCATGTCAAGGACGGGTGAGAAACCTATTGTGAGAAAAAGGGTGACAAGGAACCCTCTCTGTTCTTGGCCGCACCTACTTGGAATTCATTCCAAAAAGACATCAAGGAACAATATTACCCTATGGGGAGCTATGAGTACACGTACATCCAATGGACCACGCTGCGACAGCAAAGAGATCAAGATGTACATGAACTGACAAATCTGTTCCATACCTTGCGCACAAAACTGGGTATTAAATATTCAGAGAGACATTTTCTACTGAAGTACCACAATTGTTTGCACTGATACATTCAAGAGGAAATGGACTTCCTAGACATTACCTCGCTTGGCATGGCATATCGCTATTCCCCCCAAGATCAAGCAGAAATTTAAGCCGAAGAAGCGAGACTTTGCATTTGTGAATCCGAAGCCAGGGAAAGTCACCCATGAACCACAGAAGGAGGGCTGAAGCCAAAGCGGGGTGACATAGAAAAACACCACATATACAAATAAGGACATGGGGAAGTGGTGTGAATTTCATAACATCCACACTCACAACACAAATGATTGTCGGGCCAAACAGTCACTAGTGGCCGAACTAAAGGCACCCAAATCAGATGCATGTTTTGATCCTGAGTCAAAGCAGACAAGTGCAATGACAAAGGGAAGCAGGTCATTAATGTAGATCCTAGCGCCATTGTTTCCACCACAAAGCTCCAGGGGGAGGATCTCGAGGATCCATAGGAGGGTAAGCACCTCTTCGATTCGCATATGTGGGTGAGGGGTTCTCCACTACATGTCCTTGTTGATAGCGAAAGCCAAAAAAACCTAATTTTAGAAAAGTTCATGAAGCGTCTCGGCCTACCAACCATAGCACCTGTAGCCATATACCATTGGGTGGCTTCACGAAGGAAGAAAACTCCTCTTCTGCTAGCAGTGTCGCCTTACGTAGAGCATCAAGCCATTCATGAATGAGGTATTCTACGATGTTGCACCTCTTGATGTGTCCGATGTATTATTGGGCCCACCATACTTGTGGAAGAAACATGCTGTGTACGAGTCTAGTCCTCGTGTTGTTTTTATTACTTTGGGAAACAAAATTGTACATGATACTGAAGGTAGTACCGCCTCCTTCCATCTCTTTGACTACTGCAAAACAATGCAGTAAGTTTTTTTCCCAAACTAGGAAATTTATTTGCATTACCATTCGCCCACTAGGAACTTAGAATAATATTGTGGCCACAGCCTCGAAATACGGCTCCCATACACAGTAGTAGAAAATGGAGAAAGTCATGGAGGAATACGAGGACATTTTCTCCTCACCCATAGAGGTTCCTCTACACTGTTAGATCAAGCCATCCATTTATTTGACCCCAGGTGCACCCCCACTTGATATTTCCATACATCACGCAGCCACATAGATAGGATCCACACATGTACTGTCTGAGGCTGATAAAACAACCAAATTTACTGAACGCATCCAATGCGTCCTCCTGTGGGTCCATGACACATTCGACAAATCCAATACCAAGTTCAGCAGAATTTTCCTCATCCCATGGAGGAACTTAACGCAATGGGGACCATTGCTTCCTAATGGGAGAGGAATTAGACAGGTGGATATTGGTGGACAGCCACCTATTCCATTTGGACCCCCACAATTGGTTATTTCATCTTTTTTGTTTTAGCACAACTTACTACTTTTAACAGTTTTTTGGGTCGTGAACTTCGAGAGCCGTTTTGAGGCCCCAAATGATGTTTTTTGGGAAAAATCAAAGAATATGAGCCACAGAGCAATGTTTCTGACTCAAAATTTGTCTTCCTTAGATAGATGTTTCTAATGAGGTATTGAGTGGGTTAAACAGAGATCATATGCCAAAGTTACGTCTCCGGGAAGTTTGATGTACCAATTTACCCAAACAGGGCCCATAGCTTTTTCACTTCATCTTCTAGCGTTAGGTTTTTGGATGTTTAGGATTTCCCATTGTTTCTCATTAATAAATAGGCCTTTGAGCCTCATTGTAACACAGTTTAGAGGCATGTAGCCGCCACATTTCTTCTTAGAGATAAGCTACCATTGCCCTAGTTAGTTTATTTCCAGTCCGTCTGTAAACATATTTCACTCATTTGATTTTAATGAAATGGAGTTTTATTTCCACTACATATGTGTGTTTATGTTTATTTATGTTTATTATTGTGTTCCTGGATAAATCTGGATCATGATGGGAGGGAGTATGTCAGCAAGGATATGCAAAATTTTTGTGATGAAGTAGGAATATAGTTGCAACATGTGATTCCTTACATTTTATAGCTTCACAAGGTAGTCGAGAGGAAGAAGAGATCCTTGAAAGAGATTACCAATTTCATCTTGGATACAAATTCCCTTCCTTCCACATTTTGGGTTAAAGCGATCCTTCGTACTTCATACATATAAAACAAATGTCCTCATACATTTTCTACAATAAAAATAAATTTTGAAGCATAGCATGGCATACAATTAGAATTTGCACATTTTATTATTTTTCACACGGGCTCACATTCCTTTTGGAAAGAATCAATACTTTGGAAACTCAAAGAAAATCATGCATATTTTTTGGGTATCTAGATGGTGTAAGCAAATAAAAATTTCTAAATCTCTCAATAGAGATGATCTTGATTGAGAGGAGTGTTTAGTTTGATGAAAGTCCCCTATAAGAATTTAAGGAAAAAAATGCATAAAATTGTGTGCTTCCTCCTATAATAAATCTAAGAAATGATGCATCTAGTCATTTAGATAAGATTTTAGATCTGAGCTTCAAAATTGATTAAGAATATTATGAGCATGCATGTGAAGACTTGAATTCCCGGTCACTTTTGACACAAAAGTGGTCCCTCATAAGTAACTTCTTAGATGATCGTGCAAAAGGATATCAATCTTAAAATACCTCATGCACTCACAACTACAATACTAGTTGCTCTAATTCATTTCTACATGGTTATATCATGCAACCCTTAAACCTATGAAGCAAATATAGGGAATTTTTTATGGGATGTAGGTATGGAAAAGGAGTACATCTCCCTCACTAAGAAATGAAATTTGGACTTGGTGTTATATATAATGTTGTCAATAATTGATATTGTAAATTGCTATACATGTTGAATATTAATGAGAAAAATGCGTCATTGATGTCACTATATGGTTATTTATGTCAAAGGGAGTATCAAGATCAGGGGTATCCAGCTAGTATTTGAGGTGTTTACTTGAGAACCATTATATTAGTAGGATAAGTGATTAATATTTAGAATATATGATTATGACTATGATTTCTAGGGGTTGAGGACATTGATAAGAATTGTCAAAGTTCTCCTTGGTTTTTTTCTTGATCAAGTCTTTAGAGAATGGCAAGTAATAATGCTAAGGAATTTCTTGTGTGGAAGATCAATTTAGGTGTCCCTCAAATGTTCTTAGTTGTGTATACATATAAAATACCATTTAAATGGTATATGTAATTTTCAAAATCACCTAAAGGTTGATGAGATATTGTAGTTTGAAGTTGGGTAGTCAGTTATAGCAGAGGCCTAAAGGTCTGGACTATTCATGGAAAAAAAGGTGGTGGGTGGTAAAAGGGTAGGAATCCACACTAGTTTAGACTCATATAGATATATGGAGTTTACAACACATTTTAGGTTTCTTGTAAAGATATGTCCTAGACCTATACCTATGGGAAAATATATATGTTCAATATGGCTCTAGTGTAGTCCAAGCATCTAGCCCTAAAGAGAGTTATGAAATAAAAATGGGAAAATAAATTGGATTTTGTTTTCCTCTACATAGTAGTTTATGATGTCGCAAGATTATGAAGCAAATGGAGTGGTATACATGTGGCACTAACTAGAGTTTATATGATGTTGTCGAACTCTATGCAGGTTACACATGGTAGAAATATTTTTAGATTTTAGATGGCCAAGTTGGTCAAAACCATGTCACACATGGAACCATTTAAATCCTACATGTGTCATGATTTATTCGATCATGATGTAAGAAGTGATCGTAGCTTTTGATTTTGCATGACTGTAGAATTCATTCTAGGAAATTATTTTTGTAATTCTTTTCTTTTGTAGATGTTTTTTGATAAATTTAGTGAAATTAGAGCAGTAGGCCTAGATATAGATTGTTCGGAAATATGGTTAGTCAAGTGATTAGTATAAGTGCACAAAAAAAATGTTTTAGATCTTGATATAAGAATAAGCACTTAAATAATAAAGGTTTTTCACTGGTGGGGTTGCATGTGAAAATGGGGCTAAATCCTGAATGGTGTAACACACCTCCTCCCACATTTACCCAAGCTAATCAGTCCACCGAGCTAAAAATGTGAGAAAGAGTTAATATGATATAATTTAACTTCCCAAGTATATTTAGGGAAGTGGAACCAACATGAAATAACAAAAATGACCTCTCACAAATGCTACAGAACCTTCAAGAGCCAACCAAACATTCCAAGTGACGAACCCTTCATACGACTCGAATTTTTACTAATATTGACCCGTATTCACTACCATGTCAAGCTATGCATGCTACTGAGGCCTTCCAATCGCTCCCACAACAAGGCATGTTAGCGACTGTGGACTTTTCGAAGCAGTTCTGCACTAGCGGCGCCAGATTTTGAGCCACTTTTTTAGGGCTAGGTCTCACATCACTGCTGATAGCTTTATGGAATTAACATAAATGATAAATAACATTGAAACAAGTTTACTAATGAAAATTTTTCATCAAGGACTTGATCGAACCCCTACTAGCCATAACAAGAATTTCATGAAACATGTCACAAATAAATAATGTATATGTCATAACAATATATCTTAGCATAGGGGTCTCATACTTATCTGAGAATCGATAAGAGGCATTGATGCCTTATAACAATAGTTGCATTATAATATTTTACGTCACATGTTAATTTTTCATTCATTTTCTAATAGAAATATGATGAGAAAAATAAATCAAGTCTATCATAAAACATACTCAAAACCAACATATAACCAACATAAATAACAAGGCTATAAAATCCATAAAAACCACATATGAACAGGTATATCTACCCATAAAATACAAGAGGGAAAAAACTCTTATTAACATATGCAAAATGAAACTAATTATGGGACTTCCACGTACCACCCGACCATAGATTAGGCTAAGAAAAATATTTATTTCAACCAATCACCCTCGTGCCATATTCCAAGCATGAATGTGGGATCTTATGGAATAAACCAAAAAAAAACAAACCATGGCTTCCAAAGGAAAAACCACCTCAACCCTCAACCAATGATTCCATGTCATGGTTAGACATCAATAACCATTACCAGATTGGTCTCTACCCAAGTTTTCTAGGGCTTCAGAGCGTTTTTTCCAACCAAGGCTTCTAAGACTAGTAAATCAACCCAAAGTTGCCTCTAGGCTTTTAGATAATTTCTCCAACCAGGGCTTCCAGGACTAGTAACTCAACCCACCAAGGGATTCCATAGCGTTTTTCCAACCAAGAATTCTAGAATGAGTAAATCAACACAATTTTTATAGGGATTCCAGAGCGTTTGTCCAACCAAGGCTTTCATAAACTAATAACTCAACCCAAAACCAAAGGAACATAAGCACCAACCAAAAAAGCAAATATAAAACCCACAACGCCATGCCTATCCAAAAAATGAAAAGGCTAGTAAAAACCATTGTTAATCTAGGAAATCCTCCATTGCAATGACAGATCATAACCAAGAAACCACATGGATATTCCATGCATGCCAAATCTAACAAGGAAATCATACATGCATATCGGTACATGCGAGAAAAAACCACTGTAGTTCATGATCCGGATGTCCTCTTGTGCTCTCCTAATTTTCTTTTTCCTTCTTGCTCCAAATCCCAAGTATTACACACTCCTCAAAGTGTGCTCCAAGAAACTCTAAGTGTCCAGGAATAGGAGAGAGAAAATAATGAGAGCTCCAAAACTGAATTGACGATAGATAAACTGAGAAAATACAAGAACTAATCCACATAAGCATTTTTTATCAATGAGACGTCCAATTTCTTCAATTTTCCATTATTTTCTTTCATTTTCCACCTCATATGAAACCTGTAACCTTTTAGCTTCATTTTTTCCTAATTTCCATTATTTCATAAATAAAATATTAGATAAGGTCTATTTCTCTTTCCAAATCCTTTTCCAATGTCTTTTCCAATTTTCTTTAGCCATAATTAAACAAATGAACACCCTTCTAGTATGTTTATCCCACTATTCATCTTCGAATACTTGTACCATGACCTTGGTCTTATATTTTTTACATGATTTTTTAATCGGGTTTGTTAAAGAACCCTCTTCCTTGGGGGAACACCATCCTCTGTGTTCAATGACACCTTTAACCACCAATACTGCTCACAACCAAAACATACTACCCATGGAGCTTTATAACACTGCTCTCTGTGGTATCTTTATAATTCCGTAAATAATGGTAATTATGATAAAGATAACAAATTTATTAATAATTGTAATAATATTGATCTTGGTTTTAACAATTTGAATAATAATATTAATAATATTGACAGCGATAATAATTTGAATATTAATGAAAATGATATCAATAACCTTAATAATAATAATAATAGTAACTATAATAATAATAAATATAATAAAATCAACATTAATAATTTTAACAACAATATTAGTACCTTCAATAGGAATGTTATTAATCTCTCAAGTTTTTCTTTTGATCAACATGTCTTTAGTTTGTTAGACAAGGGTCTTAATTTTGCTCTTGCTCCCAGGAAAATACCTATTCATGACATAATCTGTGATATTGAATTCGGAATTAGGGATTTACCTGATGCTACTAAAGACACTATAAGGCAATATTGTGCCATGATCCTCGGAAAAGCTAAGCCCCCTAAGAGCAACATCAGCAAGCTAGATTTTGAGGCTCTTAAATCCTTAAACAATAATCGTGACATTGTTGTTCTTAAGGCATATAAGGGAGGTGCTATGGTTATTTAAAAAAAAAAGGATTATCGTAATAAGATGCTGGATCACCTTATTAATAGTGGGAGCTACAAGAAGTTGCACAAAAATCCCCTTAAAAAAGTCTCAAAAGCGGTTGCTTTGGCTATAAAATCAAGTAGCATGGTTGGTTCTTTGAGTAAAAAGCTTATTGAAACTAACCCCCTCACTCCGAGGATTTATGGGCTTCCTAAGGTTCATAAGGATAGAGTTCCCCTTCACCATATTGTCAACACCATAGGTGGTCCGACTTATCTGCTCGCTAAATTTCTAGCCTCTAAGATTAAACCACTTGTAGGTCAGACCTCCTCCTTTGTTAAAGACTCTTGCCTTTTATCAATGATTTGAAAGGCTTGGAGTTGGATCGTGAGGATAGATTTGTGAGTTTTGACATTGTGTCCTTGTATACTTGCATCCCCATTAGGGAAGCGATCAATGTCATTTCTCGGGTCACGGATCCTGATACTGCTCATCTGGTTGAAATTTTTCTAACCTCGACCTTCTTTAGTTTCGAGGGTGAATTATTTGAACAAACTTGTGGTGTGGCCATGGGCTCCCCCCTTTCTTCTGTGGTAGCTAATATGTTCATGGAAGACTTTGAATCTAGGGCCCTCTCCTCTTCTCTTTTTCAACCTAAGATTTGGAAAAGATTTGTTGATGACACTTGTGTCGTTTGGCCTCATGGGAAGGAGAAATTGGACCTTTTCTTCCAACATCTTAATAATCAATCTGACTTCATTAAGTTCACAATGGATTTCGAAGATAATGGTAGCTTGCCTTTTGTTGATGTCCTTATTTCTGGGAATGATGATGGTTCTCTCTCTCATCAAGTCTTTAGAAATAAGACGCACACTGAGCAGTATTTACATGCTAGTTCTCACCATTTCCCTGCTCAGAAACTTGGTGTTCTCAGCACCCTAGCCACCAGAGCCTTTAGAATCTCTGATGAACACCAATTTGAAGGTGAAAAGGATCATATTCTTAAAGCTTTTAACAAAAACAGTTATAACATGAGTCAATGTCTTAAAGCTTTTCGAAAAGTAGAGAAAGGTCCTAAGGGTAAGAAAGATCCCTATGATCGATTATCTGGAGTTCACCTTCCATTAACCAAGGTACTACAGATAAAATCGCCAGGATTCTAAAGAAACATAATGTTTCCTCAACCTTTAAGCCCTCACGCACCATTCAGAGTTCTCTTAGATCTGTTAAGGACCCGATTTTCCCAAAGGATGGTAAGGGTGTTTACTTGATTTCATGTTCCTGTGGGACCCCTTACATTAGTGAAACTGGTCGATCAATTAGTCAAAGAATTCAAGAACATGTAGCTAAACTGAAGCATAATAGATCACACTCCTCTGTGCTAGCGGAGCAAGCTGAGAAGACAAATCATCACATTTGCATTGAAGATGCTAAGGTTATTGTGAGGATTGACCATTTCTACCACCAAAAATTGAGAGAAGCCCTGGAAATTGAAAGGAGGCCGATTAACCTCAACAGAGATGATGGATGGATGATTAGCAGAAGCTGGATTCCCGCCCTTCATTCCTAGTAAAAACCTTTTATTAAATTTTAATTAATTATTTTATTTTAATTATTATTTTATTTATCTACTTTATTTTTATTTTTTATTTTATCTTTATTTTATCTTTATTTCTATTTATTTATTTATATTTTTAATTCTATCTTTATTTTATTTTATTTATATTTATTTATTTTGTTTATTTATTCACTTTTTTTTTAAATAAAAAAGATAATTGTTTGATGAGTTTTAAATCACATAGCATTTCACTATTAAAAATAAAATAAATATATAAATTCAAACTTTAAATATTATTTAATTATTTCTAACATTTAATTTATTCGATAATAATAAAAACAAATGAATAATTATTATTCTATAAAATATATAAGTAGAAAAAAATTATTTTATTCTTTAAAACATATTAAATTAATAATTATTATTTTTATTAAAATAAATATAAATATTTAAAATTCAAATTATAAACTTTAATCATTTGGTTTACTCTTTTTAAAATAAAATATATTTTTTTTATTATTTGAGTCAAACTAGCCGTTATGTAGAAATTTGCTGAATAATGATTAATTATTCACCGAGACTATCCTGATCACATACAATTCGAATTTATATGCAACACATAATCTCTTCCACTCAGATCATCACACATGCGGAAATAAAACAAGCGACAGCACATCAATTCATCATACACATTAACACAGTATGTATGGGGAAAGCTTATAGCTGAAAACCCCACAGCTATTGTGTATATTATAATGGATAAAACATGTAACAAACTCAGTACAATACTCCTCACAAGTACTCAGTACTTTCTCATAAAGTTACACACAAACTGGCTTGGTTTTGAACAGGTTACTGGTTCAAAACTCACCACTAATTGCCTTGCCTCTATTGCGCAATCTTGGCTTGTCTAAATAGAGATCCAAGGTTCGAATATCCTTGGCTTGACAGCACAATCATCATGGGAAATTCCTCCAAGTGTGGTGCAAATCTCATGCACAACTGATGTCGCCACTGATAACTAACTCCACCCTTTCATCTACCTCTTTCACTGGTCTCCACTGAACTGTCCATGCACTGTAGTGAACTGATGTGTTCTTGAGTTGAATAATGAGTTACTAATTAATGAATTAAATAATATTTAATTCACTCCACTCATTACTAGTTGATTTGCTAGTTAAACTAATCTCAACTAGTTCAACTAAGTTAAACCGAACACAACTCCACTAGCTGTCTCATTAACTCCACCAAACTTCTGCCACTGAAGTCCTAACTGAAGTCAACCATGCATGTGCTCACCAAACCCCTAGGAATAGCGTAATTCCTCTGTCAGATGCATGAGCCACTTCCAAGGCTCGAACTGAAGTGCTCCAAGAGAGTAAACTGAAGTTTATAGTCCAAATATTATTAAGGGTAAATAATATTTGACTTCCCTATTTTTAGGATAGGCAGTCTAAATATAGAATTCAACCTATAGGTCAAAAAATAGAGGTCCATCTATTTTTACCAACATGACCAATACTCCAAGAATAACATACTGCAACCCCTGGACCATGCTCCATATGTCTAAAAATAGACATAGTCTAAAAATAGACTTTGCGCCAGAATTTGCCTGCGGGCCCACTTAGTGAAGGAGACTTCATTTCACTAAGCTCCATCATCTTGCTGCATTTTCAACACGTTATTAAAACGGTTACTAGGAGCTATACTTTCTATTTAAAGGGGTTACTTGATCAAATTTTCCATCTTGTCCTGATGATGAACCACATTGGCTGGTTCGAAACACATCGACCTAATCTATTTTGATGTGATTTTCACCGAAATATTTTAGTCACAATTTATGGATAACAGAAGAAAAAGTCCTAACATACCACTTATTGGAGCTTTATTTACAATACTAACGAGGTATACAATCATGCACATTTAATTCAACCAAGAAATAATCATGTTTTCTATGAAGATTTATAAGACAACATGATACAGTATTTATAATAATATACACATATGAACATTTTTTGTGACCATCAAATAAAATGGTACGATGCCTGCATCTGCAATAAGGGAATCCAAAGGCTCACACCTCCACCGTCAAATTAATACCAAGATTCACCTCCTTCCTAGGAAGTCTAGAATCCATTACCAAAACAAAATTCTGCATCAAATGTCAAATAGTATAATTTTGCACCACTTGTCTTCTCAATGAAATTTTTCTCATTGTTATAAGGTACACTCCCAATGTGCATCTGATTCAATTTGGAAATGCTAATGAACAAAATAAATATAACCCTTTCTTTCCCTTCTTTGTTACACAATCCCTTACGAAATCTGGTCAACCCCTTCCATTCAGTCACTGACCTTGGAAGTTCCCTCGCATCCCCTTTCTCATGCGATCCATCCCTTGGAAACATTTCCTGGCATCGAAAGGTCAAACAAACAAGGCATATCCCTACATAAAAACCATCACACAACTCATATCATGCTCATCAAAATCAATGCACACTATTATGTACCAGTGTCCTACAATGAAATTTCTCCTAAAGTGCTTTACCAACATAATGTTACCCGTTCAAATTCCTTATTGCTGCTTATTCTTGTAGTCATTTTCAACCACTCAACCAGGAATTTACATTCTTTCCTATACCAAACACATATTTCCTATTAGAGCCAAAATAAATTGAAATAAATTCACATCATACCTCATTGGTGGCTTTTAAAAAAGGTACACATACAATTTTTTTCACTTCTTGTCACAACAAGTCAAACTAGTTTTTTTATGAAATCATTATGCATGAACGTATCACATCTGGTTACCTCAAAATAGAACCATCATATTTAAATCATAGATCACATCTAACCATAATAAATAAGAATCATATATCACATGTAATAATCATGAATGATAATCACATAACACATGCATAATTAAAATTGAAATAAAATACTTGTACTTATCGTGTAAATGGTTGTTTCCATCTGCCTTTTTTATTTTCGTACCCTTACCAAATCAGTTGCCACATCCAACAAGCACCTATTTCCTTCACTTATCTTTGATCACGTACATATACACATAGTGTACACCACATGAATACAACCACATAAGGCATAAGATACCATACAATGCATGCACCTACACCTAACATACAACACATACACTTGCACTTGGTGTACAAACACAACACATACACTTGCATCTGGTGTACGATACAACACATACACCTACACCTAGTGTACAACACAACACAATCCATACACCTACATCTAGTGTACAACACAATACCTACACATACATCTACATCTGAAATAAAACACAACACATACACATGCATCTGGTGTACGACACAAAAAAATACATACACCTACATCCGAGGTACAACACAATACATATGTCATGATACCATGCCTACGCAATGCATAGACATAGTACCAGACATGCAAAAAACAACATGTACAACATGCACACAATACCATGTGTTCACAATACAACATGTATGACATGCACACAATACGACATGTACAACATGTACACAATACCACCTATACACAACACCACCTACATAATGTGTACAGAACACCACCTGCACGAAGTGTACACAACACCACCTGCACAATGTGTACATAACACCACATGCATGACATGTACACAACAACACATGCACAACATGTAAACAACATCACCTACACTCAACACCCCTTCTACAACATTTACATGGCACCACATGCACACAACACAAGATGTACAATCATTCACACAACACCACATGCACATAGCACCATATGTACAACATGCACATCACACCATATGTACACAACAACGCATATGCAACATACACAAAGCACCATATGTACACAACACTGAATATCTAACATGTACACAACACCATATGTACACACCACCGCATATCCCATATGCGCACAACAGTAGATGTACATACCACCACATATGAAACATATGCACAACACCATATGTACATGGCACTACATAAACAACATGTGGTACACAACATTACATAAAAAACATGTATATGGGATCATATATAGATAACACTGCATGTACACAACCATCATGTACAACATGTCCAACATATATAAAATAGTAGTACTACACATCCATAGACCACACACTAACTCTACCAAGAAACCTTGCTTCTAGTGTCTTTCCACAATTAATGCATGTTCTAGCATGTCACCGATCATTCTAATTTCATTCCGTTGATGTTTCTCTCAGCATAGTTTATCCATAACATAAATGTAGGCATAGTAGAAGCATATAATATCAATTCATATCTACATGTTATTGACTTTGTAGATATGTCAAAGCTACTATTCCCACTGGATTCCTCATAAACCACGAACCTCTTCATGTCATTCACCTGCATAAGAAATCATTCCCCCACAAGAATGATTCCTGATGACCTTATCACACAACAACATAGATACATAGATACATAAATACATATAAACATAAACATAAAACAATCATGATCCCTAAAAAAACCTGCGAGGCAACAACATACGTACATACATACATACATATATATACATCATCATAATTATAATCAAAACATATTTAACAGATATCATAAGTTAAAAGTTAAAATAACTCTCTTTATCCATACACGCATGCACACCATTGAAAACAATAGTTCCCATCATAGCAAAGGTATCTAATGCCTCAAATCCATTAACTTTACCTTTCTCATAACTATCTTGCCAACATCCATTTACACTAATGGACCAAACCAATCCAACTAGTTGTCACATTGTTTCCTTTAGCTTCCCTTTACATGCAACAACCTTTATATGAGTTTTTCATTACTTTTCAGGTTTCATCCAACTCTTCTTGAACTTCCATTAAATTTCTTCTTTCCCAAAAAATTCCTAATACCCTCAAAACATAAAAGGAAAGAACAAGAAATAAACCAGAAGTAAACCATGAAAACACATAGAAATATGACACCACAAATAAAGTGGTAAGGTATTGCACCATACATAAAAAAAACTACAAATCAAGTGAAAACAAATCATAAAAGACCAAAAACACAAGTCGAGAAACAAAAACAAAGAATCAATCCCTAAGGTTCCCATTGATTCTAAAGGAGAGCTCAACCTAAGACTTCTACAATATTTTATGGAAGTCTCTTTTCCATGCAATTACCAGTATCATACTTTCATAAACACAAACTTGTCAGTGTATCAACAAATATAATAATATACCAGTTATCTTACCTTGTCGTGACAATCACGTTTCCTTGTAACTAAACACACATGTCAGTCACATATTCCAGAAATCAAGACAACATATATATTAATTTGAAATCAACCCTTTCCAAGACTAACAACCATATCATAAACAACGATCAACTCACAGCCATTAGTCCTAATAGTACAACTAGCATGCAATTACACTCAAGTAAATATAATTTGTCTCAAGACATATTATTTTAGTACAACCATATGAAAACAAGATCATTCCTTCATGCAATATTATAGATACAAACTCATATCATGCAACTAATCAAACATTCAAACAACATATAGATGAAATAAAATACACCAAACACTCAAACACCAAATATACGAAATAATAATACATTCAAGCATGAACTAGACAACATAATCAAACTCATACCTCAATGTATCTCAGGGGAGGCTATCTTTTGTACACAATCAATCCATATTAGTATAATATAACTTCACACAATATCAACTAAAATATAAATAAGGCCATTATTTTTATAACAATAACTAAAATTTTCACATAATAAACTTATAAATGTTTTTCATTCATACATAACAATCACATGTGCACAGTCAGTATAGATTATTACAACACAATATCACAAAAATAGGTCGACTCATACCTGAATGTCATAACCCTAACCATATGTATAAGCCAATACAAATTATAAGTATGCATAATAAAATCAACAACTCAAAGAAATTACCATAATCATCATGTTTGTGACCACAATGGATATAATAACAAGGTTAGTATCCATCATGACTAATCGACACATGTGCATTTGATCACACTGATTAAATAACATCTATCATACCTATAACTACAAAACCATAGACTAACATACATGTATATAACCTTAATTATTATAATAAAATTTAAACAACATACCTGCATACCTACCATAAAAACTTGTATGACGATATGCTCTTAGCCCTAGGTCTAGTGTTGCAACCTCGCTTTGATGAGATGCATCTCTTGATCTATCTTAGCCAACACATTAGCATCATAACATACCAAAAACATCTCGATAACAAAAAATACATACAGTGACCTTACAATGCATGTCTGACCTTATATTCATGCATACCATAACCATGAAAATGCATGAATATAACAACATATAGACACTGAGACACTGTAATGACAAACACATTAGAAAAAATAACACCATCAAATTCTACATGAAAACACAATTGTAATAATTTCCATCGTCATCCATACATATAAAGCACATATATAACCTATATGCATGCATGAAAACCATGTTCCACCCGTCCAGTCCAAGGGTTGAACCATGCTCTGATACCACCTTGTAACATACCTCCTCTCACATTTACTGAAGCTAGTCGGCCCACTATGGTAAACATGTGATGAAGAACTACCATGATATGATTTAAATTCCCAAGCACAAATAACATAATATGAATTTGACGTAGTTATTGATCATCTTGATTATTGGAGAGCTAGGTGCTCTCTGAGTACTTTTGAAAGTATTTTGATTAAAATATCAAGTGGAATGACATAAATAATTGATATTTAAAGGTATTTAATTTGATTAAACATGTTGTTATTAACATCATTATGTTGATTCTGTTAGAAATTAAAGGGTCCCTGCCATGGAGTGTTGATGGTCTATCAAACAATTATTATTGTTCTTGCATGAAAGTGACTATCACTATCAATATTATTTGGTAAGTAATGGTAAGTTGGTATAGAGATTTTGTTTTATTTCTATGAATTTGAATAATGGATAAGTGATGGAAAGTATAACTTATATTTTTTCAATTACAAATTATTATGACTATTGATCAAATGTATTTTGTTTCTTCTTGTCAATAATTATTGGAAACAAAACCCTTCATTTTTAAGGGGAAGGATACCCTTTTGATTGTTTGGACTGTTATATCATGAGTAAAATTTAAAGTTCCATTGAGAGAATCTATAGGTCGATGTTATATTTAAGGGGGGTGTATGTAATAACCACACCATAACTCTCATAAAGTTTATATAGTATGAAATAAAAATATTATTCATTTATTTGATGAAATCAAGAAGCAGTTAGGTCTATGAGTTGTTACAAACCACCATGGGATTGCCTTATCATTTCTTTATTTTTCTTGGTCAATAGGGTGAGGGTGCAAGGTATCCATTTGACTATTTACTTGGAATTCCAACATCATTACATACGGCATTACCTTCTAAATTGAGAGACAAACATGTACATGATGCTATCTGCATGTACAATATGTTATGTTTATGTACCCGAAATTGAAATTATTATTAGAGAAGTGTGTGTATTTTCAGGCTTTAGGTAGAGAGGGAAAATGTGAATGGAGAATAAAATTGACCCTAAATTTCATTGTAAGCAATGATGGTTGTCGAGTTCTTGGCTCGTTTGTTTATCTACTTTGCTACATAATTCTACTTCCTTGGTTGTGGTGCCCAAACAGGAAGTATATTTTTCATGCTGATAATAGGAACACCACCCCTCATTCTCTTAAATAAAAAAAAAGTAAATAATTGTGAATATGAAGGATGTAATATGGAAGAGAAAGAGAAATGGGTATCTTGCACGTAAAAGCTAATTAGCCTTGTGTTTTTTTAAAATAACTTTTACATGAATCTTGGGTGAAAAGGTTAAGTACCCTCTCATTTATTTAGGAAAAAGAGAACTTCCAACTACCTTGTCTCCTTTTATACACATATATGAATACAAATTCTATGTTTCTTGGTCTATTATTTACATTGAACTTGGAGCCCCTGTTGCCAATATTCCTCCAAGAATAAATATTTTCATCAATGCAAAGTGTTATGGATTCACCCAATTAAAAATAAATAAACAATAGGGGCATATCTATCTTCCTTTTTGAGTCTTACAACATCCCTTCCTTCAACGTCCAGGGATAGAGTAAACTCTATCAAGATGCTTATCCCTAACATGTGAGAGACATGGATACTTTAGTGTATTTATTTCCTTCCGTGGTGGATTAAGGAGATTAAAGGCCCGTATAATTTAAGATATTATGAAAACTATGATACTTTCTTGAAAAAATAATTCATATAAAAGACAAATAAATCATGTCAGATTACATGGAAAGAACCACTTTTTAACTAGATTTCTTCAAAAGAATATGTGTGAGATGCACAACTAATAACCATTGTGTTAATTTATTTTAGAATAATATGTGGTTATTTTCCACCATATTGGAAAGATAAAAGTGTGTTTCCATGCATATAAAATAGCTACCATGTGTTTGATTTCTTGAAGATGAAACATGGTTTTGCATGCATGGAAAAAATAACTATGATTCTTTTGACTTCTTGGGAAGAAACAAAATATGCATATGCATGCACTAGATTAGTAACGCTTTATTTTAAATGAAATTATGTTTAGGTTCTTAAAAGTGTAGCTATGATGCTAATTTTCATGAAGGGAATATGGACTATTATGTTATGTTAGTATGATTTGGGAAAGAATTGAATTGCATGAAAGAATGTGTTAATTATTTTGTGGAAAAAATTATACAATTGCATGCAAGATGTAGTTAGTTTCCTTTGGCAAAGGGCGATGTGTATCTATGCAAGAAGAATAGTTTCATATTAATGAACAAGTGGTTGCATGTAATAAATAATTAGTAATGTGTTAACTCTATTTTGGAATAGGACATGTATTTTCATGTATTATAATTATTATAAATAGCTCTCCTTTGGAAGAAAAATGTTGAAATATTCTTGGAAAGAACATGTAGTTGCATGGACAACCATAATATCTATCTATTAATTTATTTTCTTTTAGAAAAAAAAATCCAGTCACATGCATAAGAATAACATCTAGTGTATTAACTGCTATGGACAAGAACAAATAATGGCATAACTTAGAGGCTAGTTTCTCTTAAGATGTATAATTACATGCACAAAGATGAAAGCTAAGATACTAGTAAAATTGTTTTGTGAACAGTGTAGTGGTTTTCCTTTGGAAAAGAGAAAGAATATGTGTCTGTGGGAGGGGAATTATGGTTAATGCAATATTTATTTACAGACATGTTGTATTCTTTTATTAATGCATATGAAGAAGGCATGTCCTAATATTTTTTTATGTTTTGTAGATGCACATGAATAGATATTGAAGTATGAGTAATAAATATTTGTCTGATCACCTATTTATCTAATCATGATATCAAGTTTGTTGTGAGTAATCGTTGTAGCAAATACTGTGACATATGTGAAATATGGTTTCATTTAAACATTATGGCCGGTGATGAACTAATGGTTTATGCAGATTGAAGGAATGTTAGTTGCACGATGATCCACATATATGAGGAATTGACTTGCAAAGACTTAATGTTAAAGGCCTTGTGGGTAAATGACATCGTGATGATTGTAATAGATTATAGCTAATGATGTTTCATTTAATATGGTATTTCTTAGTAAGCTTTTATGACAATGGTCAAGGGATGAACTCTTTTATATTAACCATTGAGTGAGGGGTGAACACCCTCCCGAGCGAGGTTTCTACCATATATCAACATCTAATTATGTGCTTTCCTATTGTGTCATTTTTATGATGTTGATTCCTTGCATGATATGATATTTGCATTATAAGTATGTTATTAACTAACTTAGTTAAAAAAAGCATTGAAATAAATCAAGGCTATATCACAATTTTTATGATAATATGCTTCCACAATGATGGTTAATGGTTATGTAACTTACTATTTCTTTACTAAATATTACTCTATGTAATGATGGTTTTTCATGTAATGACCAGTTGAAATAAGATGGAATAATAATCCAAAAAGTTACATGTTGGTAAATGTAGTAATTTTTTTTTTTAATTCCAAGCATTTTCATGGGTTATTAAGTGAGAATGTTACTATGATGATTCAATTTAAGTATTATATTATAATTCTACTTTTATTAATAATATTAATAAAAACTAAAATGCATTCAAATTTTTTTTTTTATTAATAAAAGTATCAATCATTTTTTTAAATCATAATATTATAAAAATAAATAAATAATGACAATTTATATTAATAATCATGATATTTCATAACATTAGATAAACTTAATACTTTTCATAACTATTTTTCCTAAATTTTAAACATATATATTAAAAATATAAAAATATTTAAAAAAATGTCATTCATATATATATTAATAATATAAAAAATAAGAAGTACTGATAAAACTGTTTATTATAGATTAAAAAAAAAAAAAGTTTTAGTTTAAAAAAATTTATGATTTGGTTATTAATTTAATTTTTCCCAAAAGGTTGTTAAAGCATCTTCTTTGAAAGTTTAGTTATCACCTATAATATTATCTTGATTACCGTGAAGGAGAGTAAGTTTCTGAGTGGAATATATAATCGCCTATAATATTATCTTGATTACAGTGAAGGAGAATAAGCTTTTGAGTGGAATATATATATAACATTGTGTCACATTACTCTTAAAATTTTAGTAAATACAAATAGCGAATAGTAATAAATGTTTGGAAAACCTTACTCTCTTTACAAAGTCACCTCTTTTAGTGCAACTTCCTGTCAACATGCAGCGATTCTAGAGTTAGTTGATCTGACTGCACTGTGACAAACTCACAATGGTTAATGGTCGAAGGTAAGGGTTCCTGGTTTCATTTTCTTTGTGTGGCGTGAATCCAGCGTAGCAATTTTTCTTTGGTAGTGGAGAAGTCTCTGTCCGATATAGGGTTCAATATAGGGTTCCCTTGGTTCATTTTTATCGCCGCAAAAATTTCGGTGTTTTCTCATCCGGGCATGAGTCCTTACTGTTCATTCGTACGTTATTCGGCTTATTCATCTGTCATTTCCCTAAAATTTTGCCCTGTCACGTAAGCGCCCCCCCCCTGCTTTTCTCTGCATTCCATCTTTATCTTCATTTTTAGGAATCTATATTTACATTTAGGAATGCCTACCATTCTATTTAAAAAAAAATAATCAAAACCTTCCTTTATTAATGATATCAATTTAAATAATGAAAATGATTCAAGTTATATTCCATAACTGAAATATATTGTATGCATTGTCTTTTATCATAATTAAAACAAATAAATATTTAATATTTGAAAAGTATATTTTGTAGTTAAATAAAACAACATTTAATTTAATTTATTAGTATCATATAATTCTGGCAAAATCGTGGAGAGATTGGGGTTGAAAAAAATTTCCGTGCAAAGAATTTGGTAGCAAAATCTAGATGGAGGCTACTCGCGCATATAGTCTTGGAACGGTTGTTGTAAAAAACACGCGTATTGCAGTGAGGGCTGGATCAAAATTCCAAAAAAGCCACATGTTAATGTTTCTATTATTTGGAAGATAATTATGGCATTTTTCATTCTTATTGAAAATGATATTCATTTTGGAAATTAGGGAAAGGAAATAAAGCTAGAGTTGGGGTGGATCCTTGATTTGGTTTTCGGGAGGTTTCTAGACTAAGTGTTGGGAAGGTTTCTAGACTCCCGTAGGAACTTTTGACATTCCTGAATGGTATGGGTATACAAATTCTTAACTAGATTTCTATTCCTATTTTTATAAATCTTTGGATTCAAGGATGGTACATAATAGATGAGTTGGGAATCTCAATTTTTCTCTATGAAGCATGGCAAATATATACTATAATTCTACGGAATTCATATATCAATCTTTGGATTCAATGATGGTACATAACATGTGAGTTGAGAATCTCAATGTTTCTCTATGAAGCATGGCAAAGATATACTATAATTCTATGGAATTCATATATCATGATGTTAGACAAGGTTCATGAACTATGTTGGCATTTTTTTCCCATTTGGAGAATATGCCCCAAAATCGGGTTATCTACACCTCATTTTAGGATATGTTGAAGCTCAATAGATGTGGCGGTGGAGGTTTGATGCAGAAGAGTTGGAGGTTCTAAGCTATCAATATTTTGAAGGAAAAAGTTCCAAAAAGGGGTCTTTACATTTTGAGAAGAATCTATATTTTTCTATGTAAATATCATATTAACCTAATTTATTCTATGAAAGCTAAGTGAATAATTCATGAGTCTAGAATATGTTTGGATACCTAAGATTTTGTTATTATGTGAAATGAAAATATTCCTTGTAAACTGTGAGATATTCTGGAGTAAATTTGGTTTATGGGTGATTTATGGAGTGATTCTATGATATAGAAAAAATCTTATTTATGGAATGATTTTAGGATCTAAAAAATTTTGTGATTTTTCAAAATTCTAAGGCAACAAAAAAAGAGAGTAAGTGTGAGGAAAAGAAAAGATGACCAAATGAATGTGAAATAATGGCATAGATAGGAATGGAAGGTTCTTAGTAGATGTATGTATACAATATGTTAATGAAATGAAGTTTCCATTATATGATTATCTCTGAATAATTGTCTAATTCAAATTTAAATGAATAAATTCAAACTGAATGGTATGTAGTGGAAATCTATGAAATGAAGGAAGAATTTCGTGTAATGGGATTTGGGAGAATTTGGTATGTGCGCAAGTATTTTCTTTGTTTTTTAAATTGTAGGATCAGATAATGAGGTCAAGAAGTGGTTAAAGGAGTATGTTCACCTTGTTGTCAGTGTCGATTGGCATCCTAGAATTAGAGAAGTTGAAGACGTAGAAAAAATATGATTTTCCTACATTAAGTGGTATTACAGGAGGCATGTTATTTGGGAAAGGAAGTTAGAGCAACGATACACTCCTGGGAGGAGATTAATAGCTTTCAGAATCTCATGTTTAGAGAATCTAATAAGATAAATTTGTTTTACTGCATAATTTATGTTTTGATAAATTATTAATGACTACAGGGATTAAGCTCTAAAAAGAACGTTGATTATGAAAACTAAAGTTATGTAATGATATGGAAGGACTTATGTACTTTGGGAGTAAAATCCAGTTTTTTTCTTATAAATGAAGGATTATGAAATCCATAATAATAGCTTTGCGGAAAAAGAAAACAGTTCCTACATGAGAAGTTGGGTAGAAATACGATCAAGTGAATTAGTGCAAATGCATTCTTATAATGAATATCTATGTGGTTGATTGACATTGTTAAATGTTAATTTGGAGATAGGAGCAATTGAGAGAAGAATTGTGCAAGAAAAAATGAAGAGATTGAGCTTGGATAACTTGCATGAGTTCATGTTTGGTAAAATTTTATTGGTGAAATGATTTTATATGGTTAATTTTCTTTGAAAAAGAAATTAATATTTGCAGTTTAAGCTCTCAAAGAAAGAAGACTAGATTTATTTTAAAAGAATTATAATTTTATAAGGAAGTAGAATAGATTTAGATGGAGAAGAAAATCTAAAGGAGAAGCATGATCTTTGGATGTCGAAGTATAATGGAAGAATACAATAGCATAATCAGTAGAAGTATAGGAGAAAATTTCATTAGTAGTATGCTTGTTTGAAAGAGATCAAACAAGAGGTAAAATTTCTCTATATATGTTTCCAATTAAATTGAGAATGGATTTGTTTATTAAAGAGAGCGGGGATGGAAATTATTACAAAAGGAGGACTGTAACCAGGAATAGAGGATGTCATTGAATAATTTTCGTAAAGAACCTTTATAATCTATAACTAAGTTTGGAAGAAAAAGAAGAAGTTGATGTTCTCACATGAAGTGAAAAACAACTTTAAAAGAAAATTTTCATGAAAAGAAAAATGATAAAAAAGGAATTAGAGAAAATATAGTGTGTTTACCTTGGTCACAGCTCAGTCTTAGCCCAAAAGCTTCACAATCACCTTATTCAATTCAAATCAATAAAATAACATCAGCGAAAATTATGAAAATATGAAATTAAAAAGAAAAGAGTCTCCAATAAGACCATTGAAAGCGTGCAAAGTGATAAGCAATAAATATTAGAAACCAAAACTAACAAAAATAATACAACTGAAAACTATGATGAAAATAAGCATATTTAAGCATACCTAGAAAAATCTCGTTGTAGTTTACATACATGTCGATGCAGTCTCCAAAGTTAATGCTTTATTGAGGTAATTTTTTCTCATGCGATATTTTTCGAAGTATATGATAGGCCGGTAGAAGTTGCATGCTCTTCAAAATTTATATATGTTCAGTATCATCAATTTTATTAAATATAAACTAAAGTAAGCATCGAGCCAAGGAAAAGTGCTAACGTGAAAAGAAGTAGTTTCATGTTCATAACCAACATTTGCTGAAATATTAGCAATGGGTATAATCAAACACTACAAGAGAATTTTAAAAATCATCAAAAATTCTAGATTTGGGCTTAAATAAAAATGATTCTATTAAAATGAAAACAATGAAAATTTGTGAGAATGGGCGTTGCTTTGCAATGCATGTGTTCAAAGCTATGGAAATCCTCTTTGTAAATCCATATTTAAGATATGTTCATCATATGCTAGACATAAGAGAAGATTAAATCATAAATGGAACAAGCATAAATCATTATAGCTAATCCATAAATGGAAAAAGCATAAATCGTTATAGCAAATATTGTAAATATGAAGGGCAAGCCAAATGTAGATTAAAGCGTCTACAAATTCTTTCTTCAACCCTCTCCAAAGAACAAATTTAAAATCAAAATTTTGATGGGCACGAGAATACTTATTTTCCTCACATAGCTTTGAACCATTCTTCGAAAGGAAATAATTAAGGGCTCATCACTTGCTTATTTCCTACCTCCATTATTGGGTAAGTAAAAGATAAGAAAATAAATTAAACTAAACTACTCCTACTCTATCTGGTAGGAAAAACGATGGCTAAGTATAGCCATATTTCCAATGGAGCAATTCGTTTTTTTCAATTCCTATACGAATATGCTCACCAAAAATTAGTATTTCAAACTTAATTTATGAGAAAATTTGTTCAAAATGAATGCTCCAACCATATAACAATATTTCAATCTTATCACGAAAGTCATTAGGAAAGTGATTGAAAGAAAACATGATTAGAAAAATAATATGCTCATCTTATAGAGATATGTTAGTAGTATATATAATAAGCAGAGCATTAGAAATCTTTTGTGTAATTGGAATTTCCAAATAATTTTGAAATGGATCATCATAGATAGAATGAAAATTAATTAAATGTTTTATAAGACTTTTAGATAAATAAAATAGCTCACAAGATGGAAAAGTTGTACTCTCTTGTACTCTCAAGTCTTAGAGTTTGTGGAATATTTATTTCAGAAGATATAATAAGATGGTAAGACATAAACATCATTTGCAATTGAAAATTTTTAAATTCTTGACATTCATAATCCAAGCTTTGAAACTAATTAGTATGAAATACCCACATATTATATCAATAAATTGAAATATATTATTGTATAAAATTCTAAAACAACCTATAATAAATGAAGAATGCATAATAAATTTAAATAATTATTTAAATTAATGTTACAAGGTGGGCGACAGGGAAAATTTTAAGGATGGATATCTATTTAAAAGTTTAGAAACCTTGGCGAATCTTAGTAATCTATAATAGAAAAATTGTAAAATGTTTGATAATATTTTTGCAAAAATATTGAAGTGTCTAATTATATTATATTAGTATATATAAGATCTTGGTGATTTTGAAGGTAAAATAATTTTATACTATAAAACTTGGGTGAATTATTTGTTAGAATAGAAAAAATATAAATTGGCAAATATTTTTTTTGAAAAAAGTATAGAAAAATAGCCCACTTGCAAATATTAGCCCCTAAAATTTTCCCTAGTGGGTGGGATCTGTTTGTTGAAATTTCTTTCTCACAATCTTGGTTGAAAAGGTGAAATCTAAATTAAAATTGTCACCAAATTGTGAATGAAGTTCAATATCGTGACAAGAAACAACAACTTTAATTATGACTTTAGAATTGTAAATGGATATGGATTCCTCTTCCAAAAAATTGAAGTGATTATGATGATTTGGAGAATCACGATGAATGTTTGTTTTAGTATTAGCAATGTGACAACAAATTCCATCTTCTATAATAAATTTGACTTGAGGATTGGAAATAGGAAGATTTGATATATTGAAAAATGAGTGAAACATCTCCATATCATCATCATAAATCACTTTACTATACTCCTTTTTAAGAGGTAAATTAGAACAAGAAGCACAATTAAATACAAAATCATGAAACTCCTCAAAGTTGGTGAAGATGTGATCAACTATTAATTCATTAATATGATAAAAAATAACAAGTAATTTGTCATTCATGAGATTAATGGAATATCTTTTACTTTCTAAAAAGACATTTTTAAACGAAGGAATTCCTAAATTATTGTCAAGTGAATTTTGATCAGCAAAAGGATTAGGATATAATGTGAAATGACTATCTAAAAATATGAAACACAATGCTTCCCTCTTAGAATAATAATTTAAATTAATATAATCCTTGATTTTTCAAATATGTCTCTTCATTCCCTTATGGGGGTGCGAGAGGGACAGTTGGCTCATATGAGAACCACGAGGATGACAAGATGGCAAGAGGAATGTGGGAGGGGGAGAGAAAACCAACTCCACCACGAGAAATAGTTAATGATTATGGTGATAGGTGAGGTGCGGGCCAGTTTCCGGACTATAGGGGTTGGGTCCGACACATGTTTTCTAAAACGTAGCATGTAGTGCATGCAACACAACATTCGTAGAAGGAAAAGACTAAGGTGGAACAAGAGGAGGGGGTTCAAGCTATTGAACCCTTGGGACCATCTGCGCTCCTAGTCACTAGTGAAACGTTGGCTCTGGTATGTCATTTGGTCCCTCCTTTTGATTGTAATGGGAAAAAGGAAAGCGAAATTAAGAAGAAGCGATCAGTTAAATTGGTCGTTGTTGAAGGGGGGTAAAGGGATGGGTTTACTCTCAATTTTCCTCAATATATTTGCATGCGGGTTCCTGCATACCTCACATGGAGGTCATGAGCCTCCTTCTTTTTTTTCAAAGCCTTCTTCCACATTCTTGCATAGTTCCATTTTTTCGCTTTAGGGGGGAAAGGGTAGGAGAGACTGGCGAAGTTGTGGAGGGTGGTAAGGGGTGGAGAGAGTCACCTACTGTGTCAATTGGGGAAGGTGGGATGGAGACCTTTCTCAGCAAACCAAGGACTCTGTTGGGTAAGTCAGGGCAGCCGAGGGAGGGTTGCGAAACCACCACTCCTAGTTGGGAGAGAGTCGGGAGAAGAGAATCCATACATGGTATTCAAAATATTATCAAAAGGACTGGGTTTCCAAGCTATGCTCATTCGGAAGGGAGGGGTTGTAGCAGGGTAGTTTTTGAGGGTCACATATGTTCATTATCTCAGTATAGGGAGGTCTACAGAGTCTAGATTTAAGTTGTGGGGTTGGAGGGTTGCCTTGGGGGTGGCCCTCAAGAAGAGGCTTTGGTTTATGATATTTCAGCACTGGCTGAGATTCCAGGGGTGCTTTATATTGTCTCCAGCAAAATTTGATCAACCGGGCTCGAAATGGGAAACTGGGAAATTAAAAATTGTGGAATTTCCATTAAAACAGAGACTCTGCATAGCACGTTAACTGGAAATGAATGGACCACAGGTCCGATTAATTGGTATTCACCTGCGACCCCAACTCCGCTAAAGAGTTTGTGGGCATGGGCGTTGAAGGTGGTGTAGCAGGTGTTTATGGCTACGAGAATTAAGATGAAGAAAGAGGTCGCGGAAACAAAAATGGGTCAAGGTGGCTGAAGTGACTCTCGTAAGGGGAAAAGGAAGGTGATTTCATCTACGAGTCGACCTCCAAGGAAGATAGGAAGGAAAACAGGTGCAGAAAACATGCAAAATTTGTTGCATGCCTACAATGAAAGTTCACTAGCAGTAGTCAAGGCTGAGATTTCCAAATGAGAAAGGGACCAAAAGGAGAAGGCAGAAAGAGAACATATACAGAAAGAATAATGGCAATCACTGGTAGTGGACTCGGGTAATGCAAGAGGAAGGATGACCCTGTTTAGATAGATCATCCAAACTTAGTGGATAATGAAGAGAATAATAGCGAAATCCATCACAAAAAATCCTTAACCAGTAGAAGAGCCTAACCAGCCAAGGCAACAACAAAATCAGGAAGAAGAACCAAGTCTCAGAGTTATCTGAAAGGAGATCCAATCGGTCCAAGTACATTTGTACCTCCAGAATGTTAGGCTTGAAAGAATGGAGAAGCAACTTTAGAGCATGCAGCAGCACGAGATACCAGGATCAAGCCTGAAGGAATCGACACCACTAGATTCTTCAGATGATTACCTATCAGGAGATCTTGATGATCCTACATTTTATGTCATTCTTTTTTATTGATGTTAGACATTATTACATTGTTAGTTGTCTATATAGTTTGATAGTAGTAAAAATAGTGTTGAAAATATGATTGGACATTCTAAAAAAAATTCAGTTTTGGATGGCATATAATGTTGACCTATGGCCAGCAGACCTGGTTTCCTACGGGCAGGTTGATGTCACTGGGAACATATTTTTTGTAACCTTCTTCATAGACGATGAATAGAGGAGTAATACCAAGTTCACAAAAAAAAGCGTCTCTTCATTGTTTTCCTTAATATGGATATTTGATTCACCCTTATTGAAAATGAATTCAGGAATATTATGACTTTGGGTAAATATGTGGTTGAACAATATTGGTGATATTAGAAAACTCAATAAAATCAACTATAAGAAATGACTTGTTAAAAGGATCCTCATTGCTAATGTTTTGAATCTAAATTTTTGATTCGTTATTTTCTTATTCAATATAGTTATCATGATTTAGAACAACTTTAGGATCAACTTTAATTCTATTGATTTTATTCAAGTTTTCTTGGAATTGTTCATTGACAATATTTTAATTATCTATTTGAACATTATCAACCATGTCATTAGAAACAACATACTCGTGGATAATAACAAATATTCTTATAAAAGTATTTAGTTCAATACAATTCTTTGAAATACATGGAAGATAAACAATATGTCGAAATCATCCTAATAATTCAATTTCAGAAGGTGAACTTGATGATTGAAATTTGAAAAAAATGAATTTGAATCTAGTGAAAAAATATTATAAAGTTTCACCTTCAAATTTGTGTATATTCTCAAGTTCAATACATACCCTGTCCTAATCATATGCCTAAAGTGCATGAAGGAAAATTCTTGTAACTAAATCATGACTATGTGTAGAGGTAGCAACAAATAATTCACACCATTTTTTGTCCTAGCCTATGTGAGTAAAAGTAAATATCCTACATATCACACCTCTGTCCATATCATAATCATTACAAGTTTTAATAAATTGAAGAATATGATCAAAGGCAAAAACATTTCCCTTACCATAAAAAATTATCTTCGACAAGAGTCTTACAATTTTCATTGGAGTATTGGAAGATATGCTTCAAGAGATGCAACTCCAAATTGGTTGTTTAGAAGAAACCATTGAAAATAAAATTAAAAATTAAAAAAATGGCTACAAAGTTCTATTTTCTCGGTGACCCTCCTTCTAGTGCCAAAAATGTTCATGGCCAAAATTTACAATGATCAACATTAAGGAAACCATGGAGTGAGTATGTTTCAAATGTTGATTTTGAACGATTAGAGGGTAAGTTGGCTCAACCTAAATCTAACCTAAACTAAATTCCTATTATAATCCAAAACTTATCTAAATGCATAAATATACTCCTAATTATATCTTTACCCGCTAATGAATGATATCAATTACTAGTGCTAACGGGAAAATGAAAAAATACATTTCTTGTGGCTACTTGAAGAAGGAAGCCTTTTTAATAGGCTAAAATAAGGGCTCAGCTTAACCATATGGATGCTTTCTCCTATGTAAGGATAATTTTAATTACAATAAATGAAGTCTAAATGTAAATTTAGTGAAAATTATTAATGAAGAAAAAAAACTAAAACCATTCTATCTTGGCACACAGAACATAGTTTCTAAATACCAAGTGCAATGTAGCTAACAATAATAGGGATTTAAAATGAAATTTATGGTCAATATTGTGGTACACAAGTGGTTTCAACATATGATATTATTTAGTGTTGAACATGTTTTGTTGAGAGATTAAAAATAAAAAAGAATTAACCACTAAAACATGGAAATAATTCTCATAGATTTAATTATTGTTAAATCAATTTATGATAATAATTGTTGAGTAATTAGTTACTTAGACATTCATGAGGAAATCCAAACACAAATAGATTTGCATACATAACATTACCAACACAATATGCAATCACTATCATAAATATCCCATAAACAAAAAAATAATATTATATTGAGATATCATTTTGGGATTCAACTGCGTTAAGTAGGTCATTCATCTATGACCATTTCCATGAGGTGTAGTTGTAACTGACTAATTTATCATGATTTTTGAAAAGTCCACTTAGCACTCATTGCATCGGGTGATGCTCACAGAGGTGAAGAAGTGGGATTGAAACTAGTGAAATGAATCACATAGAATCAATCATCACTTCTTGGGCTTGCACCTAGTAACTAGGACTTCCTGAGAGGTCACCCATCCCATAACTACTCTGGCTCAGGTGCACTTGAGCCAGAGGAATTCTGGGATGAGAGGCCTCCCGAGATGTCCTGGTTATTGGGTGCAAGCTTGGGAAGTGATGATTGACGCTATGTGATTCATTTCACTAGTTTCAATCCCACTTCATCACCCTTGTGGACATCACCTGATGCAATGAGTGCTAAGTGGACTATTCAAAAATCATGAGAAATTAGTCAGTTAGGACTACCTCTCCTGAGAATGGTCATAGATGAATGAATTACTTAACACAGTTGAATCCCAAAAATGATATCTAATATAATGCACTGCGGAAACCCCTCGTACTTAAATATTATATTCAAACAAATAATAGTATATGAATTTAAATATAATCATAAACTTTTGAATCTCAAAATTTTTCTCTTAAAAACAATTCTTTAACAATATTCCCAAGATAGCTAGGTTTATTGACAAAGAACATATTCATAGTAGCATGAATTCTTCCCCAACAAGAGATTTAATATTAGAAATAAAATTCCCAAGGTAATATATGATTCTTAAAACTAATCCTATAAGAAAAATGCCCCTTACAATCGTGAAAAGAGGTTTTTTCTCATAGAGTCTTGGAACCCAGGAACATTATCAAATCTCATATTTATAATTTTACAGATCAAATAAAAAAAATATAAATTTGTTTCAATAATAGCTAAATGAATATTTTGATATTATTTTAGAGCTAAAAAAATCCTTGTTGTTTCATGGTTGTTTCAATCCCATAATTTTAATTTTGAGACTTCATTTCTTTATTTTCATTGAACAAAATCTATAAAATCATCATAGAAATATATCAAAATTCCAAAAAAAATCTAAATTCAAAAAATGTTAAAAATAAATACTTAAATTAAAATTTAATTCAATTAATTTACTAAAACTAAACTTAAATTATCAGTACCTCATTCTTATGATATTCTTTGAATTTGGGAAATCTGAAAACCAATTTCAAACAGCATTGAAACCACATCGCAAATGAAATTTCTCCAAAATCTCACTCAAAAAATTAATTTGATTACAAATACAACCATGTTTTCTACTAATATTTTAGGTAGTAAATACATAGACCTAAAAAATGTTTCCCTTTAAATTACTTTTCAAACAAGTCCTCTTGGTTGTTGGAATTAATGCTTACATCCTCTATTTGAGAAGTTGGTTTGTGATGGTTGAGAAATTCTCTCAACCTCTCTCTCTAAATTAGGAATAAGTTGGATCTCAGAAACCAGTGAAAATTTTAAGGATGGAAAATTATCTTGAAGTTTAAAAAATTGGTGAATCTCACTAGTCCCTAATATGCAAACTATAAATATTTAGTGATGTATTTATAAAAAAATTCAAATTTATAATGATATTATATATACTCTCTATATAATGTTTGGCGATTTTTAATGTAAAATAAATTTATATTATAAAATTTGGACAAATCATTTTTATAAAAAAAGTGGAAATTGGTGAATCTTTTTTTTGGAAAAACCATGGAAAATTAGCCCACCTACGAATATTAGCCCCTAAAATTTTCTATGTCAAAAACTCTATTTAATAGAGTAATCTAAATGTAATCAGTGTGCGTGTGTGTTTACACATACACTGTTTGTGTATAATATATGAGTGATTTCATTATATGAGTGATTTTCAGTAGTTTTTATCATGGTATCAGAGCACAGGATCAGAGGCCTGTGTGTTGTGAGGCTAAGTCCTTGGAGAAGAAAATTGAAAATTAATTTCCTATGTTGAACTCTAACAGTTTGCAGCATCACTGGATGAGGATCAATTTGTGATCAGTTATTTTCAAATGGAAAATTTAGAAGATACAGAGTCAGCAAAAATAAAAGAACACCGTCATGTTCCGAGTACGATAGAAATGGTTGAAGTAAAGGCTGCTGTAGCCAAAGGAGAGGCCCCACTAGGACTTCCTGTAAAAAAGGGTAGTCATGGTTCATCAGATACAAATTCCGAGGGTAATGATGGTGGCCAACCAAAGGCAACATATGCATTAGTAGGAGAGCTATGGGAGGTGAAAAAGGAAAGGATAAGAAAGGCTTCTATCTATGGAAAATTACCTAGCTGGGATCTCCGCTCTATTATTGTGAAAAGTGGTGATGATTGTAGGCAAGAGCATCTTGCTGTGCAACTTATTTCTCATTTTTTCTGATATTTTCTAGGAGCCAGGGTTTCCGCTTTGGTTGCGTCCTTATGTCGCTGGTGGTGAAATTGGACATTGGATATGTGTTGTGTGCGCAATGCCTGCTTGAATGAGTGCTTGAAAATTTTTAGCATTATTCCGAGGCTTAGTAACAAAGCATGTTGAAATATTGGAGGAGATCTTCATAGCACGCACTAAAGGGAATTCCTTTTTTCATTCTAATATTCTTCTTCATATGCGGATCGCTCGTATGATGACCCAAATATCCATCAAATCTCATAGAGACTGTCACGTGGGAATTACGGATGGTAATGTGACTTTGTTGATGACTGTAGTTTACTGCCGAAGTGTATGGTGGGCTAAATGAAACTGATTATATTACATGCTATGTTGTTGTCAGATAAGCCACATTTATTAATTGTAGATTTTATATTAGTATTATAAATTTGTTTGTAAAAATTAAGTGATGATGAATATCAAAATCAGATAAAAATTTCATGATGTAATAGTTAAATCTAGATAAATTCCGTATTTAGATGGCTCTTCTATACAACTAGCGAATACAGAGGTTGCCACCCATGTATCTTAGTGGATGGGATCTCCTCCATAGAATGACTAGTAGTTCAACTATGTGTCAGAGGCTAGTACTTAAGAGGTCGAGTAGAAGTAAGGCTCAATATGGATGGTTGTCCCGACAGTATGGCAGTTGTGGATCTAGGGAAGGATCCCTCATTCATTGAATATGTAGAGTGGTCTTCTAATGAGGTTATGCGGTAGCTTGGGATGCTATCTAGTAATTCACTTCAGGAGGTCATTGATTCGGGATTTCAGGAGTCGAACTCGGGAATCCAACTTGCAGACTACACCTTTATGAGGGTTATGAGGCAACCTGATGGAGCCTATACTGAGAAGTTAAACAATGATTGTGTTTTCAATAAATTTATGTAATGTAAGGATTAAGAGGTTTTGTTGGATTTAATGCTTACATCCTATATTTGAAAAGTTGGTTTGTGATGGTTGAAAAATTATCTCAACCTCTCTCTCTAAATTAGGAATAAGTTGGATCTCAGAAACTCTATTTAATAGAGTAATCTGAATGTAATCAGTGTGTGTGTGTGTGTTTAAACATACACCATTTGTGTATAATATATGAGTGTTTTCAGTATATGAGAGATTTTCAGTAGTTTTTATCATTGGCCCTGATTTAGTGCCCTATATCTCGATATTAAACTTGGAAAAGTAGATTCCTATAATCTCTTAAACTTTGCTTAACAAATAATTCTAGACATGTTTTTTATTATTATTTTTTTGGTTTTTAATTTAAAATTTTAAAAAATTAAAACAAAACCTAAATCTAGGTAAAGGTCAACATGACTGTTATAAGGGTGAAGACTAATGTGAATGGAGGAGAGTGTTTCACGTGATTCAAGGGAACATCCACATGGATGATGGAAAGTTATATATAGTGTTGACGAAAGGGTATATATAGATTGAAATGTGAAACAAATTAATTTTAATCTAGTGACAAAATTTTCTAAAAGATCATCTTCAAATTTGTGCATATTCTCGAGTTTAATACGTACCTTGTCCTAATCATACCTCTAAAGTGCATGAAGGAACATTATTGTAAGTAAATCAGGACTATGTGTAGAGGTAGTAGAAAATAATTCATACCAATTTTTGTCTAGCCTGGAACATTATTGTAAGTAAATCAGGACTATGTGTAGAGGTAGTAGCAAATAATTCATACCAATTTTTGTCTAGCCTATGAGAGTAAAAGTAAATATCTTACCTATCACATTTTTGTCCATATCATAATTATTACATTTTTTTAATAAATTTAAGAATATGATTAAATTCAGAAACATTTATTTTACTATAAAAAAATGATCTTTGACAAGAGCCTTACAATTTCCATTGGAATATTGGAAGATGTGTTTCAAGAGATGCAACCCGAAATTGAAAGTTTAAAAAAAACCATTAAAAATAAAATAAAAAAATAAAAAAAATGTTACAAAGTTTTTACTTCTCATTGGCTTTCCTTTTAGTGCCAAAAATATTCATGGCCAAAATTTAAGATGATCAACATTAAGAAAACCACCCAGTAAGTACACAAACTAAACCTGTATATATTTCAAATATTGATTTTGACCAATTGTAAGCTTAGTTGGCTCAACCTAAATCTAACCTAAATTAATTTCCTATTATAATCTAAAACTTATCTAAATGCATAAGTATAATTCTAATTCTATCTTTACCAGCTAGTGAATGATATCGATTACTGGATCTAACAGGAAAAAGGAAAATATATAATTCTAATTCTATCTTTACCCGTTGGTGAATGATATCGATTACTGGGTCTAACAGGAAAAAAGGAAAATATGCCTTTCTTTCTGCTACCTGAAGAAAGAGGCCTTTTTAAGAGGTTAAAATAAGGGTCGGCTAAACAACATGGATGTTTTCACATACTTGAAGATAATTTTAATTAAAATAAATGAAGTCTAAATCTAATTGTAGTGATAATTATTAATGTAGAAAAAAAATATAGTTTTTTATCTTGGCATATAGAACATAGTTCCTAAAGGCTAAGTGTAATGTATTTAACAACAATTGGGATTTAAAATACAATTTATGGACAATATCGTGCTACAAAAGTGGTTTTAACGTATGATATTATTTAGTGCTCTGCATGTTTTGTTTAGAGAGTAAAAATAATAAAGAATTGACTACTAAAACATGGAAATAGTTTTGATAGATTTAATTATTGTTAAATCAATTTATGATAATGAGTAACTAGTTACTGAGACATTCATGAAGAAATCCAAATACAAATGGAAGATCTATCAAATTATAATATGAGTTAGTTGATCATATAAACATAGATTTGCATACATAACATTAGTACCACAATATATAATCATTGACATAAATATACAATAAACAAAAAAAATATTATATTCAAACAAATAATAATATATGAATTTAAATATAATCATAAATTTCTAAATCTCAAAATTTATCTCTTACAAACAATTCTCCAACAATATTCCCAAGATAGCATGGTTTGTTGACAAAAAACATATTCATAGTAGTATGAATATTAGAAATAAAATCCCCACGATCCTATATGATTCTTAAAACTAATATTATAAGAAAAATACCCATTACAATAGTGAAAAGAGTTTTTTTCTCATAGAGATTTGGAACTGAGGAACATTTTCAAATCTCATATTTATAATCTTACAAATCAAATAAAAAAATAGAAGTTTTTTTCAATGATAGCTGAATGGATATTTTGATATTATTTTAGAGTTAAAAAACCCTTTTTGCTTAACTTTTGTTTCAATCCCATAATTTTGAGGCTCGAGATCTTTATTCTCTATCAAAATTGCAAACAAAACTTAAATTCAATTTTTTTTAAAAATAAATACTCAAATTAAAATTCAATTCAATTAATCTATTAAAACTAAATTAAAACTATCATTACCTCATTCTTATGATATTCTTTGAAATTGGGAAATATAAAAACAAATTTCAAACAACATTAAAACCACCTCGCAAATGAAATTCCTCCACAATTTCTCTAAAAAAATTAGGTTGGTTGCAAATGCAACCCTATTTTGTACTAATGTTTTAGGCAGTAACTACATAGACCTCAAAAATGTTCCCCTCTAAATTACCTTTCAAACCAGTCCTCAAGTCCTCTTGGCCCTAATTTAGTGCCCTAGATCTCGATATTAAACTTCCCGAAGTTAGAGTCCTATAATCGCTTAAACTTTGTTTAACAAACATCTCCATATCATCATCATAAATCACTTTACTATACTCCTTTTTAAGAGGTAAATTAGAACAAGAAGCACAATTAAATACAAAAGCATGAAAATCCTTAGAGTTGTTGAAGATGTGACCAACTATT
The DNA here is from genome assembly GCA_034641835.2 of Pinus albicaulis. NCBI lineage: Eukaryota > Viridiplantae > Streptophyta > Pinopsida > Pinales > Pinaceae > Pinus > Pinus albicaulis. The sequence goes on from CM076577.1 coordinate 1,168,049,863, forward strand.
AACTCATTATTATGATCAAAAGTAAAAGTAATTTTTCATTCATGGTATTTATGGTAGATCCCTTGTTTCCTAAAAATACATTTTTAAGCAAAGGAATTTCTAAATTATTGTCAAATGAATTTTTATCAAAAAAAAGATTAGAATATAAGGTGAAATGACTATCTAAAAATATGAAACCAAATGCTTCCCTCTTAGAATAATCATGTAAATTAATATGATCCTTGAGTTTTCAAATACATCTCTTCATTCCCTGATCGGGGTGCGAGAGGGACATCTAGTTCATATGAGAACCACGAGGATGAAAAGATGACATGAGGAATGTGGGAGGGGGCAAGCAAACCAATGCCACCACAAGCAACTATTAATGATTATGGTGATAGGTGAGGTGCAGGCTAGTTGGCACACCACAGGGGCTAGGTTCGACAAATGTTTTGTAAAATATAGCATGCAGTGCATGCAACGCAATGTGCATAGAAGAAAAAAAGGAAGGTGGAAGAAGAGGAGGGTGTTCAAGCTGTCAAACTTGTGGGACCCTCTACGCTCCTGGTCACTAATGAAATGTTGGCTTTGCTATGTCATTAGGTCCCACCTTTTGATTTTAATGGGAAAAAGGAAAGAAAAATTAAGAAGAAGAAATCAGTTAAATTGGTCGTTGTTCAATGGAGCTAAAGGGATGAGTTTAGCCTAGATTTTCCTCAGTCTATTTTTGTGCGGGTTCCTGCATATCTCACATGGAGGTTGTGAACCTCGTGGATTTTTCGCAAAGCTTTCTTCCGCATTCCTGCATGTTTTCATTTGCTGCTTTAAGGGGTAAATGGTAGGAGAGTATGGCGAGGTTGTGGGGGGTGGTAATGGGTGGAGAGGGTTGCCCACTATGTCAATTGGGGAAGGCAGGACTAGGGATTTTCTCAGCAAATCGGGGAGTCTATTGGGTAAGTAAGGGGAGTCAAGGGAGGGTTGGGAAACCATGGTTCCTTGTTGGGAGGGATTCAAGGGGAAGAGAAGCCATACATGGTATTCAAAAGTTGGTGAAAAGACCAAGTTTTTAAGCTCTGATCGTTTGCAAGGGAGGAGTAGTAGCAGGGCCCTCTTTGAGGGAAATATATGATCATTATATTAGTACAAGGAGGTCTATAGGGTAGGGAGTCGGGTTGTGGGGTTGAAGGGTTGCCTTGGGTGTGGCCCTCATGCATAGGCTTCGGTATTTGATCTTTCAACATTAGCTAAGATTCCAGGGGTGATTTCTATTGCCTTTAGCAAAATCTGTGTAATAGGGCTCGGAATGGGAAAGTGGGAAATTAAAACGTGGGGACTTTCCATTAAAAAGGAGACTCCCCTTAACACGTTCACTGGAAATTAATGTACCACAGGTATGAGTAATCAATATTCTCTTTCGACCCCAACTTCACTTAAGATTTTTTCGGTGTGGGTGATGAAGGTGGTGCAATAGGTGTCCAAGGCTACAAGAATTAAGAAGAAGAAAGAGGCCGCGGAAATCCAAAAGGGATAAGGCGACCAAAGTGAGTTTTGTAAGGGGAAAAGGAAGGTGATTGCATCTACAAGTCAACGTCTAAGGAAGGGAATAAGGAAAACAAATGCGGAAAAAATGCAAAATTTTCTACATGCCTACAGTGAAAGATCACTAGCAGTGGTGAAGGCTGAGATTTCCAAATAGGAAAGGGAACTAAAGGAGAAGGATGAAAGAGAATAGATAGAGGAAGAAGAATGGGACCAACTGGTAGTGAACCTAGGTAATACAAGAGGAAGCATGACCATGTTCAGATAGGTCATCCTAACTTATTGGATAATGAAGAGCCTAATGGTGAAATCCATGACCAAAAACGATCAACCGATAGAAGATCCTAACCAGGCAGGGAAGCAACAAATTAAGGAAGAGAACCAAGTCTCGAAGTGATCCAAAAGGAGATTGAGTCAGTCCAAGTACAACTATAACACAAGAATGATAGGCTCGGACGAATGGAGAAACAGCTTCAGAGCATGCAACAACAAGAGATACCAGGATCGAGCGTGAAGAATTTGGCCCTGGTAGAATCTTCATATGATTAACTGTCAGCAAATCTTGATGATCCTGCATTTTGTGTCATTTTGTTTTACTGATGTCGGATAGAATTTACATTGTAAATTTTCTATATAGTTTGATAGTAAATAAAATAGTGTTGAAAATATGGTTGGAAATCCTCAAAACATTTCAATTTTGGATGGCATATGAAGTTGACCGGCGGCCAACAAACCTGGTTTCCTGCAGGCAAGTTGAGGTCGCCCGAAACATATTTTTTGTAATGTTCTTCATAGATGATGAATAGAGGAGTACTCGCCAGTTCACAAAAAAAAAGTTTATCTTCATTGTTTTCTTTAACATGCATATTTCATTCACCCTAATTGAAAACGAATTCACGAATATTATGAATTTGGATAAATATGTGGTTGAACATTATTGGTGACATTAGAAAACTCAATAAAATCAACTATAGGAAATTACTTGTTAAAATTATCCTCATTGCTAATGTTTTGAATCTAAATTGTTGATTCGTAATTTTCTTCTTCAATAGAATTACCATGATTTAGGAAAACTTTAGGATCAAATTTAATTCTATTGAATGTATTCAAGTTTTCTTGAAATTGTTCATTAACATTTTTTTAACAATTTTTAATTATCTATTTCAACATTAGCAACCATGTCGTTAGAAACAACATACTCATCAATAACAACAAATATGATTAGAAAATTAATATCTTTTCAGTACAATTATTTGAAACACATGGAAGATAAACAATATATCGAAATCATCCTAATAATTCAATTTTAGAAGGTGATCCTTATGATTGAAATTTGAAACACATTAATTTGAATATAGTGACAAAATCTTCTAAAGTCTCACCTTCAAATATGTGTATATCCTCGAGTTGAAATTGAAAATTTCTACCGGGGGGTGTGAATCATTAATTTAACATTCTTTACTTTTTCTTGTTTTAACTTTATTATTCAACTAATATTTTATTTTCATGTTCTATTAAATTCATTTTGCAGGTGTTATGAAGAGATATTTTTAGATTACGTATCAGGAGTTCAATTTCGTTCACATAGAATTCATAATTAACACAAAAAGACATAAGATATGAGTGGAAACTTTGAAGGGAGAAAACCATGAATATTAGGCTGAAATTGATGTGAAGGAAAGTTGCTACTCGTTATTACATCATAGTTTTTTTGGTAGGCTACAACCTACAAGAGGCTACTAGCTCCGAGGAAGCTCCAACTCCCACAAATTTGCTGCAGGCTACAACCCACAGGAGGCTCCTACCTCAACAGGGAACAACATGTTCCTCTTTGAACTGCAACATATAAAAGAATAGAAAATTTTCAATCAAGGCATCAAGTTTCAGATGCTAGTTACCTCATAGATCATTCTGTTGTCAACTCCATTGCTGAATTTTTTCCCCTCTTCCATTTTCTCTTCCTCTTCTGTTGTTGCCCATCAATGTCCTTGTTCAAAAACATTCTCACTTTTCTCCAAAAAGGACCCAAACTTTCTACTTCATGTTGTGCATTTTGTAAGAAGGCATTTTTGGCTGTTTGTATTCCTTGCAGAGTATGATGTGAAGCATTGCCTTTTGGGCTCCCAAGAACTGCTCACTTACTTTGTTTTCAGTTTTGAAAATATTTGTAATACGAAAATATATTGCAACATCTCAATCAAAAATCATGATAAGTGAAAAATCAAACTTGCATTTTCTACATTTTATGTTTAATGAAATATATGTATTTCAACTTTGTCTTAATAGATTATGTCCTTCTTGGAAGCATTGAGACTTCATATTGATTATCATAGCCTTTGCACTTCACATCACTTTCATCCTTTTGTAAAATATCATTCAACATACATTAACATTATTTCAATTAATGATATCAATGCCAATATTTTCAAAACCCTTGTCCTAATCATACACCTAAATTACATGAAAGAACATTCTTTTAAGTAAATCATGACGAAGTGTAGAGGTAGCAAGAAAATTTTCACAATATTTTTTTTTTCCAGGCCTATGAGAGTAAAAGGAAATATCCTACATAGCACACCTTTTTCCATATCATAATTGTTACAAGTTTTAATAAATTGAAGAGTATGATCAAATGCAGAAACATTTCCCTTACAATAAAAACTTATCTTCAACAAGAGTCTTACAATTTCGAATGGAGTATTGGAAGATGTGCTTCAAGAGATGCAACTCCAATTTGGAAGTTTAGAAGAAACCATTCAAAAAAATATTAAAAGGAAAAAAAATGGTTGTAAATTTTTAGCTTCTTAGTGGCCCTCCTTCTACTACCAAAAATTTTCTTAGCCAAAATTTACCATGATCAATGTTAAGGAAACCACCCATTCTGATCTAAATATGAATGTTATTTTTGTTGTGATAATTTCATTTTCAGATTTATAAACAATTGTCGATCATTTTCTTCATGTGCATATGTTTCCTTATGGTGTTTGTGAGTGTTAAATAGGTAATTGTGACAAGTTTTATGTTAAATTCATGAGCATTTTAACATTAAAACAAAGTATTGAACAACAACAATAAAATGTACAACAAATCATCAAATGATCCATTAACAAAGTATTTTGATGAAGGAGTTCACCTGTTGTGGGCTACATCTCCTTGGTCTAGCTTCCATGAATTGGGCCTATGTACTAGCTCAAAATGGAAAAAAAATGATGTTTACAATCCTCTACTGCTCTTGAAATCTGCTCTAACATTCTCATAATGTCCAAATCTACTAGGATAGACTCTTCCTGATCCCAATTTGGTCAAAATATGCCTAATTTATGGTCGATTTAATTATGGCCTAGGAAAATCCTCCAAGAATGGAGAGAATATTAGTTAATTGTGCTAATTTTGGAGTTCCACTGGAAATGGTGATCTCTGCCAACTCCATTGCTAAGAGAAGACTGGTTCAATTAACTGATAAGTGCAAGTTAATTAATGATAAGTGTGGTGAACTAGTGGTTTAGGTGCGTTCAACGCATTTAAAAAAATCCAACTTAACATATGGATAAGTGCACACTAAAAATTGATTATGGGTTAATTAAAACCACTTTAAGATTTAGCTCTAACATTTGTTTGGAGCGCTCCATCATGGTTTCGTGAATGTGATCTTGTGGACCGAAGGCTGGCCCTTCGGAGCTAGCCCTCTTTACCCCTGTGATACAACTATATCAACGTTAAATATATGTGCATTGCAATATATATTAAGAATCAATGTGGTGGTCTAACGATATGTTGTGGAGTTTGTGTGTGTGTGTGGGGGGGGGGCGTTGTGGCATCGAGCGTGACCTCCGCCCCTCCACCATATAAAAACATTTCTCCACCACTAAAATGAAATTTGACCATACATAACCAATTTCAACCTTTAGGAGGGGGCACGTGGTGACCTCTGGGCTAGCCACGTGTCATCATCCCATTGGTTCTTCAAAAGAAACCATGACTCAACACATAGCCCAAATATTGAGGCCAACCATAATTCAACAAGTCTCTGTACACCACTGGCCGGATTAATTAATTTAATTTAACATTCTTTACTTTCGCTTGTTTTAAATTTATTATTCAACTAATATTTTATTTTCATGTTCTATTAAATTCATTTTGCAGGTGTCATGAAGAGATATTTTTAGATTACTTATCAGGAGTCCAATGTCATTTGCATCGAATTCATAGTTAACAAAAAAATACACAAGATATGAGTGGAAACCTTGAAGGGATAAAACCACGAATATTAGGCTGAAATTGATGTGAAGGAAAGTTGCTACTCGTTATTACATCAGATTTTTTTTGGTAGGCTATAACCTACAAGAGGCTACTAGCTCCAAGGAAGCTCCAACTCCCACAAATTTTCTGCAGGCTACAACCCATAGGAGGCTCCTACCTCAATAGGGAACAACATGTTCCTCTTCGGACTGCAACATATAAGAGAATAGAAAATTTTCAATCAAAGCATCAAGTTTCTGATGCTAGTTACCTCATAGTGCATTCTGTTGTGAACTCCATTGTTGAATTGTTTCTCCTCTTCCAGTTTCTCTTCCTCTTCTGTTGTTTCCCATCATTGTCCTTGTTTAAAAACATTCTCACTTTTCTCCAAAAAGGAACCAAAATTTCTACTTCATGTTGTGAATTTTTTAGGAAAGCCTTTCTAGTTGTTTGTATTCCTTGTAGAATATGATGTGAAGCATTGCCTCTTGGGCTCCCAAGAACTGCTCACTTACTTTGTTTTCAGTTTTGAAAATATTTGTAATAGAAAAATCTATTGTAACATCTCAATCGTAAATGATGATAAGTGAAAAATCAAACTTGCATTTTCTACATTTTATGTTTAATGAAATATATGTATTTCAATTTTGTCTTAATAGATTATTTCCTTCTTGGAAGCATTGAGACTTCATATTGATTATCATAGCCTTTGCACTTCACATCACTTTCAGCCTTTTGTAAAATATCATTCAACATACATTAACATTATTTCAATTAATGATATCAATGCCAATATTTCCAAAACCATTGTCCTAATCATACACCTAAATTGCATGAAATAAAATTCTTTTAAGTAAATCACGAATATGTGTAGAGGTAGCAGGAAAATTTTCACAACATTTTTTTCGAGGCCTATGAGAGTAAAAGGAAATATCCTACGTAGCACACCTTTTTCCATATCATAATTATTAAAAGTTTTAATAAATTGAAGAATATGATCAAATGCAAAAAAAATTCCCTTACCATAAAAACTTATCTTCAACAAGAGTCTTACAATTTCGAATGGAGTATTGGAAGATGTGCTTCAAGAGATGCAACTCCAAATTGGAAGTTTAGAAGAAACCATTGAAAAAAATACTAAAAAGAAAAAAAATGGCTGTAAAGTTTTAAATTCTCTATGGCCCTCCTTCTACTACTAAAACTATTCATGGCCAAAATTTATCATGATCAACGTTAAGGAAACCACCGAGTCTGATCTGAATCTAAATTTTAGTTTTGTTGTGATAATTTCATTTTCAGATTTATAAACAATTTTTGATCATTTTCTTCATGTGCATATGTTTCCTTATGGTGTTTGTGAGTGTTAAATAGGTAATTGTGACAAGTTTTATGTTAAATTCATGAGCATTTAACATTAAAACAAAGTATTGAACAACAACAATAAAAGGTACAACAAACCATCAAATGATCCATTAACAAAGTATTTTGATGAAGGATTTCACCCCTCGTGGGCTACATCTCCTTGGTATACCTTCCATGACGTGGGCCTTGTCGAGATTGCAACAAGATGATGAGCTCAGTGAAAAGTTTCGCCTTCACTAAGTGGGCCCGCAGGCTTATTTTGGCGCAACTCTATTTTTAGACTATGTCTATTTTTAGACATGTCGATCATATTCTATGAGTTGCAGGATGCTATTTGTGGATGGTTGGTCAAGTTGGAAAAATAGATGGACTTCTATTTTTAGACATATTTGGCGGAATCTATTTTTAGATTGCTAGTCTAAAAATAGATATGTAGAATATTATTAGCTCTTAATAATATTTGGACTCTAAACATTATATTATTCTCTTGGAGCATTTCAGTTAAGTGCACAGATGTGGCACAGGAGCTGACACAAGGAATTACGTTATTCCTGAGGGTTAAGTGGATCTATTGCATGGAAAATTCAGTTAGAAATCATGTGACAAAGTTTGGTGGAGTTTGTAGAAGTAGTTGATGGAGTTATGTTCAGTTTAAGTCAGTTAGACACAGTTGAGCTAGTTGTATCTAGTCTAACTGATTGATACACTAGTGAGAGTGGTGTGAATTAATTAATAATTAATTCACTAATTATTAACTCATTAATCAACTGAATAATACATCAGTTAACTATAGTAAATGGACAATTTCAGTGGAGACCAATGGAGAGATAGGAGAAAGGGCAAGATGACTATCAGTTGTGACTATAGTGTTGCATGATTTTGCACCACACATTGATGGAGATGCCAGCGAGGATTGCATGAGCAAGGCTGGACCAATTAGAGTTCATTCAAAGCCATTCTTCAGTAGCGGTTGGGCAGTAGAGGCAAGCTAGTAGGTGGCAAAGATCAGTGCATGGATTTACAGGATCTAGCCTTATTAGTGTGTAGCGATTGGATCTTACTGAGAGCTTGTGAGAAGCTTTGTATGAGGATTGTTACATGATCTATATGACATATATTATATATATATAATTGGGGTTTTTAGCTTCAGGCTTTCCCGTAAATCACTGTGTTAATGTGTGTGAATTTTTATGGTTTTAATGTGTGCATGCAATTGATTTAATTTCCGCACATGATGATCAATGGTGGAATAGATTATATATTGTGCATGAAGTTAAATAGTGTATGATCATGAGAATATTAGACATATAACATATCAGCTATATAATTTCTACCTGGTATAATAGCATTGATCATTGGAGCAATTTCAAATCATTGAAGCGGTTGAGTTTTGTGCTGGTGGAATTCGAATTTGCAGTAGTGTTTTCTTGGTGTCAAAGTTGAGATGTCTTTCAACGGATTGAGATTGGAGTATGCCCTTGAGGGCAGCTCGAATTATATTTCATGGAAGGACAGGATGGAGGCGGTGCTAGAGGATAATGGGTTGAAGGTGTTCATAGATGCAGAAATTCCAAAATATGCTTCTAGAGAAGCTGCCACACTTGACGCATGGCAAAAGAAGACAGAGAAATGTCAAAGGATTATGTTGGAAGGTGTGAAGGATCACATAGTGTCTAGCCTTATTGGTAAAGCTTCTCCATTCTTTATGTGTAAATCTTTGACAGACTTGGTCCAAAGCAAAAGCGACCAGAGGAAGTTGGCGCTCAAAGACAAACTCAGGAAAATAAAAATGGAGAAGGGCGAAAGTATACCCAAGTACCTCACGAAGTTTGTCCAGTGCAGGGATGAGCTGGGAAGTGTGGGGGTTACTTTAGATGAAGAGGACTTGGTGAGCTTGGCTTTCCTTGGGATTTCAAATAATTGGCATTCCTATGAGGACTCTGTCAATGGTCGGGAGAAACTGCCGGGATGGGAGCGACTTTGGTCAGATCTTGTGCAAGAGGAGATAAGGCGGAGTACCAGGGATGGATCTTCATCGAAGAATGAAGATGAAGAAAATTACACTTTGGCTACCAAAGCAAGGAAAGGGAAGGGAAAGAAAAATCCTTCTCAATCTGGTGTGAAAGGCAAGAAGCATGACATGTCCAAGGTGAAGTTCTTTCACTATCACCAGCACAGACATTACGCCACTAATTTTCCACAGAAGAAGAAAAATAAGAAAGCTGTTGGATCTGTAGCTGGAGAGGCCTTAGCCTCGCAGTTTGAGCTGGATATTTCGCTGATCGCATGCTTGGTCTCAAGTGTGATGGGATCAATGTGTTTTCTTGATAGTGGTGCATCTTTCCATATGACCGGAGACAAATATTTGTTTACTGATCTGGATGAGAAGGATCTTGGAGTCAACATCGAGATGGGCGATGATGGTAGATACAGTGCGACTGGTATTGGGACCATTTCCTTTGAGAGGGAGTTTGGCAAACCTTTCATCTTGAAGGATGTCATGCATGCTCTAGGATTGAAGAAGAATCTAATCTCTGTGGCGATGTTGGAAGACAAGGGATATGATGTTGTCTTTAGCGAGGGAAAGGCTTTCCTGCGCAGTAAGGAAACTGGTGAAACCTAGAGGATAGGGGTTCGAGTTAAGAACCTTTATTAGCTGTAGGTAGATGGCTACGTAGCAATGGCAGGAAAAGCAGAAGGAGTGGTGAGCTGGGATGAGGGTGAGTTGTGGCACATGAGATTGGGCCATCTTCACCATGGCGCTTTGAAAATTTTGGAGCAGATTTCTACCGGGCTTCCCAAGGGTACACTTGCGTAGTCAGATCAGTGCAAGGGATGTACTTTGGGAAAATTTGTGAAAGCCACCTTTCATGAGAAGGATAGCTGCGCCACAACGATCCTTGAGAGAATTCACACAGACGTGTGTGGACCTTTCTTAGTAGCTTCGATAGCAAAGAAAAGTTATTATGTGATATTTTTTGATGACTTTTCTCATAAGTGCTGGAGCTTCTTCATGCATAAGAAGAGCAAGACATACTCAAAGTTCTGTGAGTTCAAGGCACTGGTGGAGAAAGAGTCGGGGAAGCAGGTGAAGGCTCTTAGGAGCAATAATGGTGGTGAATTCATCTCTGGCGAATTCAAAGACTTTTGCAGCACAGAAGGAATTCGAAGAGAGCTCATAGTCCTCATAACCCACAACAGAATGGGGTCGCAGAGCGAAAGAACAGAATGATCGTGGGTACTGCACGGGTGATGTTGCAAGATCAGGGCCTCCCCATACACTTGTGGGTGGAAGCATGCAATACTGCGGTTTATGTGAAAAGCTGTTGTCCTCATAGAGTACTTGGCATGAGTACAACCAAAGAGGCTTTTTCTGGTAAGAACCCTGATATTTCTCATTTGAAGATTTTTGGCTCACCTGTTTACATTCATGTGACGAAGGATGCTAAGAAGAAGCTGGAGCCGACCGCAGAGGTTGGGATATTTGTGGGGTACACAGAAACACCCCACAACTATCATGTGTATTTGCCAGACATTCGAAAGACTGTTGTGCGACGGGATATCAAATTTCATGAGGAGAAAACCATGAAGTGTTTGCTTGAGAGGGAGCTACACTTGCATGCAGATGAGGAGCTATTAGTTCCTAAGGATGAGCCTCAGGATGTGGATCAGCCACAAGAGGAGGTTCATGAAGTGGAAGAAACCACTCATGCAGTGCCAAACATTAGAGGGCGGAAGTGCACTACAGAAGCCGAGCGACTGAATATTGATGCAAAGAAGATTGTAGGAGCACCTACATCACAACGCAGATAGAGACAGTCACCTGACCGATATACTAGATACATGGCTCTGATGAGCAAGTGTATCTTGACAGAACCATCTTCATTCGAGGAAGCTGTGGAGGACCCTGCATGGGTAGATGCCATGGTGGAAGAGTATTATTCAATTGTCAGAAACAGTGCATGGGAGATTGTCCCAAGGCTGGAAGGGAAATCAGTGGTAGGTTCGAGATGGATCTACAAAGTGAGGCAAGCTACTGGCAGGAGTGTCGAGAAGTACAAGGCAAGGTTTGTTGCCCGAGGCTTCTCACAGATCGATGGGATCGACTATGAAGAAACCTTTGCACCTGTCGCAAGGTATTCTTCCATACAGAGCATCCTATCTCTCTCAGCGTAGATGGGTTGGCACATTCATAAGATGGATGTGAAGACTACGTTCCTCAATGGAATCATTGAGGAGGAGGTGTACATAGAGCAACCTAAGGGATTCGAAATCTTTAGCTGCGAGTCGCATGTGTGGAGGCTCAAAAGAGCATTGTATGGGCTGAAACAATCACCTCGTGCTTGGTACACACTGATAGAGAGTTATTTCACCGGTCTTGGATTCACCAAGAGTGAGGCGAATCCGAACCTATCCCAAATTGTGGTGGAGGGTAAGTTGTTGATCATTGTACTTTATGTAGATTATTTGATATTGACAGGTGATGAACAGTTGATACTCTCGTGCAAGGCTGATCTTGCGAAAGAGTTTGAGATGAAGGACTTGGGCCTCCTTCATTATTTCTCGGGATTGGAAATTTGGCAGCGCAGTGATGGATTGTTTGTGTCTCATGGCAAGTATGCTCGGGAGATACTAGAGAAGTTCAACATGCAAGGATGCAAGCCTATCGACACTCCTCTTCCTGGTCGTTGGAGGAAAGAGGATGCTACATCGGCAGAGGTAGTGGATGCCATTGTTTATCGATAGTTGGTTGGTTCGCTCATGTATCTAGTCAATACACAACCGAGCATATGCTATGCTCTTAACCATCTTATGCAAGCTATGGTTAAGCCTACCAAGCTCTTTTAGAAGGCGGGGAAGCATTTATTGAGATATATCAGTGGCACATCAAGATATGGATTATGGTACAGACAATCGGATGAGGTGAAGTTGCATGGCTTCACGGATGCAGATTGGGTAGGGAGCCCAACGGACAAAAAGAGCACATCTGGAGGGATTTTCAATATCAGGTCTACATCAGTTTCTTGGTACAGAAAGAAACAGAGATCCGTGGCACTCAATTCAGCAGAGGCCGAGTACATGGCAGCAAGTTTGGCTGCATGTGAGGCTATATGGATGAGGAAGATCTTGGTTGGGTTGTTCGGTTCACACTTAGATCCTACTGTGATATATTGTGATAATCAGAGTTGCGTTAAACTCTTGGTTAATATAGTATTTCAAGATAGATCTAAACAAATTGACATCTGGTATCATCATATCAGAGACTGTGTGCAGCGGAAGATCATGTTACTTTCTTACATTCCTACGGAGGATCAGGATGCTGATATCTTGACGAAGGTGCTCACCAGGAGAAAATTCGAATACCATAGAGGCAGGATCAGGGTGGTAGATAATCCCTATCTTGTTGAGAGGGAGTGTTGAGATTGCAACAAGATGATGAGCTTAGTGAAAAGAGTCGCCTTCACTAAGTGGGCCAGCAAGATATTTTTGGCACAAGTTTATTTTTAGACTATGTCTATTTTTAGACATGTTGATCATATTCAATGAGTTATAGGATGCTATTTGTGGATGGTTGGTCAAGTTGGAAAAATAGATGGACTTCTATTTTTAGACATATTGGGGGGAATATATTTTTAGATTGCTAGTCTAAAAATAGATATGTCGAATATTATTAGCTCTTAATAATATTTGGACTCTAAACATTATATTATTATCTTGGAGCACTTCAGTTAAGTGCACAGATGTGGCGCAGGAGCTGACAGAAGGAATTACCTTATTCCTGAGGGTTAAGTGGAGCTATTGCATGGAGACTTCAGTTATAACTCATGTGACAAATTTTGGTGGAGTTTGTAGAAGTAGTTGATGGAGTTGTGCTTAGTTTAACTCAGTTATACACAGTTGAGCTAGTTGTATCTAGTCTAACTGATTGATACACTAGTGAGAGTGGTGTGAATTAATTAATAATTAATTCAATAATTATTAACTCATTAATCAACTGAAGAATACATCAGTTAACTATAGTGCATGGACAGTTTCAGTGGAGACCAGTGGAGAGATAGGAGAAAGGGAAAGATGACTATCAGTTGTGACTATAGTGTTGCATGATCTTGCACCACAAACTAATGGAGATGCCAATGAGGATTGCGTGAGAAATGCTGGACCAATTCGAGTTCATTTAGAGCCATTCTTTAGCAGGGATTGCGCAGTAGAGGCAGGCTAGCAGGTGGCAAAGATCGGTGCATGGATTTGCAAGATCTAGCCTAATTAGTGTGTAGCGATTGGATTGTACTGGGAGCTTGTGAGAAGCTTTGTATGAGGATTGTTGCATGATCTCTATGACATATATTATATACAAATAGTTGGGGTTTTTAGCTTCAGGCTTTCTCGTAAATCACTATGTTAATGTGTGTGAATTTTTTTGGTTTTAATGTGTGCATGCAATTGATTTAATTTCCGCATATGATGATCAATGGTGGAATAGATTCTGTATTGTGCATGAAGTCAAATAGTGTATGATCAGGAGAATCTTAGGTGTATAGCATATCAGTTATATAATTTCTACAGGCTTATGTATTAGCTCAAAATGGAAAAGAGATGATGTTTACAATCCTCTACTGTTCTTGAAACCTGCTCCAACATGCTCATAATTTCAAAATCTTCTAGGATAGACTCTTCCTGATCCCAATTTGGTCAAAATATGCCTAATTTATGCATGATTTAAGTATGGCCCAGGAAAATCCTCCAAAACTGGAGAGAATTCAAGTTAATCCCGCTAATTTTTGAGTTCCGCTGAAACTGGCGGTCTCTGCCAACTCCACCGCTAAGGTAAGACTAGTTTAATTAACTAATAAGCGCAAGTTAATTAGTGATAAGTTTGGTTAACTAGTGGTTTAGGTGTGTTTAGCGCGTTTAAAAAAATCCAACTTAACATTTGCATAAGTGCACATTAAAAATTGATTATGGGTTAATTAAACCCAGTTTAAGATTTAAAATATATCATTTGGTTGGAGTGCTCCATCATAGTTTCGTGCACGTGATCTTGTGGATTGAAGACTAGCCCTCTTTACCCCTACCATGCAACTATATCAACATTAAATATATGTGTATTACAATATATATTAAGAATCAATGTGGTGGTCTAACGACATGTTGTGGAGTTTGTGTGGGGTGGGTTGTGGTGTCGAGCCAAACCTCCGCCCATCCACCATATAAAAAAATTCTCCACCACTAATATGAAATTTGACCATACATAACCAATTTCGACCTTTGGGAGGGGGCATGTGGTGACCTCTGGGCTAGCCACGTGTCAGCATCCCATTGGTTCTTCAAAAGAAACCATAATTTGGCACATAGCCCAAATATTGAGGCCAACCATAATTCAGCAATTGTTAGTACACCACTAGATGGAGGAAAACCAATCTTTGACCAAAAATTTGACCCCTGTGACCCTGTTTGATTTTTTTTTGAAAATTTACCTGTTTGGTCAAGTAGACAGGAAGCTCTAACTTTCACAAATAGAGTCGGTTTTTGATGAAACAAACTGCTCCAGATTCCTTGCGACAAGCACTTCGTGATAGTTCAAGTTCCGAAAAATTATGATCACTTCAATATTTGAGCTTAACACTGAGCACTTGATCACAGTCAGTGCACCAATTAGACTCGTATATGTTTGAAATGGTTATTTTGAATAATTATAGGCCTTTTTGGCTCAACCTAAATCTAACCCAAAATAATTTCCTATTATAATACAAAACTTATCTAAATGCATTAATATAATTCTATTTTTGTCTTTACCCACTAGTGCATGATATCGATAACTAGTGCTAACAAGAAAAAGAAAACATACCTTTGTTGTGGCTACTTGAAGAAGAAGACCTTTTTAATTAGCTAAGATAAGGGCTCAACTAAACCACATGGACACTTTCTCCTACATAAGGATAATTTTCATTAAAATAAATGAAGTCTAAATATATATGTACTGCTAATTATCAATGCAGAAAAACAAATAAAACCATTCTATCTTGGCACATGGAAAGTAGTTCCTAAATGTTAAGTGCAATGTATTTAACAATAATTGGGATTTAAAATGAAATTTATGGTCAATATCATGCTACAATAATGGTTTTAAAATATGGCATTATTTAATGCTCTACATGTTTTGTTCAGATATTAAAAATAATAAAGGATTAACCATTAAAACATGGAAATAATTCTAATAGTTTTATTTATTGTTAAATCAATTTATGATAATAATTTTTGAGTAATTAGTTATTGAGACATTCATGAAGAAATCCAAATACAAATGGAAGATCTATAGAATTATAAGATTAGTTAGTTGATCATATAAACATAAATATGTCATAAACAAAAAAATAATATTGATGATGATGATGATAATGATTAACGTCCACTCAGACCAAACTTTGGTTTATCGAACCTATAATTTTCTTAGTTCTTAATTGTCTGGCTTCTTGTCTTCCTTGGAGAAATTGGTGTTGTAGCTTTCTTTTTCTTCTCTGCGGTCTTCCAACTTCCTTTATCTTGCAACTCCTTCATCTATTTTGATCCTTGGGACACTGGTGTCTTATCTTCGGGATCTGGGAGATCTGCTTTGTTGTTAAATGAATATTTATTTTGCATATTCGGATCCTCTTAATTGTTGATTCTTAAGGAGCTGTCAAGTTTGTTTTTTTGTTGTTGGGCGGGGCTTTCCCCTTGCTTGTCTTGAGGGTTGTTTATTTCTTCCCTGATTCTTGCGATTCATAATTTTCTAGAGAGTATTATTCCTTGATGAAAGTGTAATGTTCCTTTTTTGCTCCTTCCCACCATGTAGATCTATGGTGACTCTGTCTAGGAGAAATTTTCTAGGAGACTTTTGGGAAATTTTTGGCTAGATGGCCTATCTCAAAGCCGGATCGACATCTGAAGAGGACACTTTCATAGTCAAATTTCTGGTTCCATACATAGTCTTTTCTTGTTAGGATTATTTCAGCTGGGAATCTGGTGCTAAAGTCCATTTCTACACAAATGCGTGCATAGGTGATTCTGACATATTCCTATGTTTCTGGGCACCTACAGTAAAATTTTCCAATTGTATTTACAATGGCTTTTAGCGAGGAGACATTCTAGAGATGCAAAGGTAGGTTTGGCAATCTGACCCAAACTGGTGCTGAGATTATGACTGTTGTTGAAGGATCGAATGATGGGTTCCATGGCTTCATTAATAGGCCCGATTTTTTCAAAACCAAGGGTCAGAGTTTAAAATGCATTGACTGCTTTCAGAGTTTTCAAAATCTACTATAAAGAAACCCTTAGCACAGGGGTAGATATTAATTTCATTAGAAATGAGAGGCTTCCATACCTTCGAGATCCAACTCTGGAGAGCTCTGAGCCATGGCCAAAAGCCATTAAACCGGCAGATTAAGGCACTTTCAGAAAACTTCAAGGCCTCATCAAGTGAGGCCTTGACCACCTGAAACAAATAATAGTATATGAATTTAAATATAATCATAAACATTTGAATCTCAAAATTTATCTCTTACAAACAATTCTCCAACAATATTTGACAAAAAACAGATTAGTAGTAGTATGACTTCTTCCTCGACAGTATATTTAATATAAAAAATAAAATCTCCAAGATCGTATATTATTCTTAAAGCTAATCTTATAAGAAAAATACCCCTTACAATAGTGAAAGAGAGGTTTTTTCTCATACAGACTTGGAACTCAAGAACATTTTCAAATCTCATATTTATAATTTTACAAAGAAAATAAAAATATAGGAATAGGAATTTGTTTCAATGATAGTTGAATGAAGATTTTGATATTATTTTAGAGCTAAAATTTCCTTTTTATTTCACTATTATTTCAATCGAATAATTTCTCTTTCAACAAAGTCTGCAAAATCATCATAAAATTATATTAAAATTGCAAACAAAACCTAAATTAAAAAAATATTAAAAATAAATATTCAAATTAAAATTCCAATTCAATTATTTATTAAAACTAAATTTAAATTAACATTCTTTGAAATTAGGAAATTTGAAAGAAAACAACATTGAAACCACATCGCAAACAAAATTCCTGCAAAATCTCACTCAAAAAATTATGTTGGTTGCAAATGAAACCTTATTTTCTGCTAATATTTTACGCTGTAAATACAGAGACCTAAAAAATGGTCCCCTCTAAATTACCTCTCAAACAAGTCCTCTTGTCCCTATTTAATTTCCCTAGATCTCGATATTAAACTTCGCAAAGTTAGAGTCCTATAATCGTTTAAACTTTGTTTAACAAATAATTCTCGGCATGTTCTTTTTATTATTTTTTTGGTTTTTTGATTTAAAATTTTAAAATATAAAAACAAATTCCAAATCTAGGTAAATGTCAACATGAATGTTATAAGGACGGAGACTAATGTGAATGCAATGGAGGAAAGGGTTTCACGTGATTCAAGGAAGCATCCACATCGATGAAGGAAGGGTATATATATTGTATATATATTATATTATGACAGATTTTATGCTCTTTTATATATTATGAATGTTATAAGGGTGGAGAATAATGTGAATGGAGGTAAAGGTTTCACGTGATTCAAGAAAGCATCAACATCGATGAAGGAAGGGTATATATATTATATATATTATATTATATTATGAAAGATTTTATGCTCTTTAATATGTCATTCCAAACCATAGGAGTTTAAGAATGGCCTCCATAAGATATTCCGGAGAGTTATATCTGCGAGGGTTACATCATCTCAACGACTTATAAAAAGGCCCAACAAATTGCACTATGATTTGAGGTAGGAGACATACGTTGGTTTTATAATATGATTTATTATATCGTGTATGGGTGGTTTGTTTATTTTGTTTTATATTATAATAGTTTTTCTTTTATTAAACATGCTGAAAGTGGTTATATTATTTTTGTTTTTAGTGAAAAAAAATGATTTTGATATTTTAAAATTTTTATTAGATTTTAAAAAAGTTATTAAAGTTTTGAAAAAAATAAATATTAAATTAAATATTTTGAAAATAATAAACTTTTAAATTAGAATTTATATTTTTTATTCGTTCATTTACTGAAATGACTTATTTTATGGTGTTTTAAATTAAATTATTAGAAAAAGAAAATTTAAAAACAGAAAAAAAAATTCTATACAACCAAGTATCATAACACACTTATCAAATATAAATATTTATGAGAATATAAATTGTTTTTGTATGAAGTACCAAACCAAGTGTCATAACATTTAATAAAGACTAGACCTATCAAATCTAAATATTTATGCTAGTAATTTACGTTTACACCTCACTTTTCTAATATTTATTTTTACTATATAGTTTTACTAATAAAAATATACAAGGCAATAAATATACTCATTCATATATTATATTATATTATTTTTAATTTGATAGCTTTTTTTTTATTAATTAATAATTGGATATGAATTTAATATAAAATAAATAACAACCTTTTTTTCTTACTATATTCATTTAAATAAATTTATTTTTATAAATAATTATATTTCTTTTAAACGTAATATGTTTATAATTTATTTATTTATTATGTTTTTTTTTATATGAAAAACATTGATGTTTCATTTCTAAATTTACATATTTTTAATTTTTAATACAATTTTTTACTTAATAATATTAATAATAATAATTTAATTTTTAAGAAATATAATAATATTATATGTAAGGCTATTTTAAATTGGGTTTTGCTAGTTAAGATTTTTGAGGCAGATTCTAACTAGAAAAACTAAAGATAATAAAATGATTTCTTTACATGACTCGAATTTTTATCTTAAAAAGATTTATGAATATCGAAATGTCATAGATAACTTTGAAACCATGCTCAGAACGAAATAATTTTTCTCATTTGAAAACATATATTTTGGGGTTAAGCACCAAGAAATTGGAAAAGCTAAGGACATTGAAGGTTACCAGGTAGAAATATTAAAAATTGGAGTTCATGTCCTCATCCCTCACATCCGAAAGCTTTTAAATCAAACAGTCAAGCAAGGGTTCCCTAAAACATGGATTGAGAGCCTCATTATTCCTATTTTTAAAAGTGGGGATACAAATAACCCTTGTAATTGTCAGACAATTATGATTAGCCATCTCATAGCCAAGTTATATGGTATTATTTTGTTAAAGAAGATGAGCATATGGCTTGAAATTTAAGGTAAGTTGGCTTAAGGCCAAGTGGGTTTTAGAAGGCAACACTCAACAACGGACCAGCTCGTTATTCTTAGGATCATTGTGGATGAATGTTGTAATGATAAATCCAATCTCTTTTGTTGCTTTGTGGACTTTAGAAAGGCTTTCGATATGGTACCTAGAAATAATGTATGGAATATATTATAAAAGATAAAGGTTCCTTTCGAGTTGAGAGAGGCTTCTATAAGGTTATACAAGAATGTAATTTCCAAGTTTAAGAGCAATGAGGGGTGGCCAAAAGATATTAAGTGTAATATTGGAGTTAAACAACGTTGCCCCCTCTCGCCTACCCTATTTGGAATTTACATCGACAAGCTAGAAGGTTGTTTAGAGGAATCAAGCTGTGCTCGCATAATCTTAGCTGGAATAGTCATCATCCTTCTTCTCTATGTTGACGATATTATTCTTCTGGCAAGGTGCCCATCTTGTCGTGATAAGCAACTTAAAATTCTTAAGGATTTCTTCTTTACCACGTGCATGACTGTTAACACTAAAAAATAAAAATTTATGATTATCAAATCCAAGAAGGACACTTATGCTAATTTTGTGTATGAAAATGGCAACTTGGAGGAATTGTCTTCTTATAATTACCTAGGAATTGATATTCATCACAAGCTCAACTCGAACTATATCATTGAGAAAAGGATTAATGGAGGGTGGAGAGCTTATTTTGGTCTTGAAAATAATTGTAAAACCACAAACTTTGTGATGTGGGATAGACAGAAACTCCTCTTTGAAACTCTAGTCACTCCCGTTATCTTGTATGGATGTGAGGTTTTGGGTTGCAGCATCTCTAGAGAATCATGGAGAAAGATTGAGCAAATCGAGAAGCATTTTATAACGTATAACCACAAAATTCAAAGAAATACACCCTATCTTATTCTCCTTACAGAAGTGGATCTTTCCCCTATTCAGAGCCTAAATATGACTGGGATTCTCTTGTACAAGCAGAAAATAAATAACATGGGAGACCATAGACTTCCTAAGCTAGCTTTAAATTCTATCCAAAACCACCTAAGGCTCAAATGAGGTTGGTATAAAGATACCAAGGCCTAGTTAAACCATTGAGAGATCGAAGAAAATGATACATTGAAAAATATTAGTAACATTAGAAATATTGTTACTTCTAAGTTTAAAGAGAAAATGTGGTGTGAGAAAGATTTAGAAGCTAAAAGAAAATTAAGATATTATAAGGAGGTCATCAACCCTACCCTAGAAGATCAACGGTATCTCTTTATTTTAACTAACTCAATGAAAAAAATTAATATAGCAAAGATTAGAATGAACTCTCATGATATCCATAGTGAAACAGGTCATTGGGCAGTTCCTAAAACACTATGGGTGGAACGGATCTGCCATCTCTATGAGAATATGAACATTGAGGATGAAAATCACTTCCTCTTAGAGTGCCCTACGTACACCCACATTAGATCTCAATTTCATAATTTTTGTTGCAATACCGACCTTCCTAGCCTTTTAACATGTCAAAATTATAGTGAGCTTAGGATGCTTCTCTCCGGGCTCTTTGAGCATAGGAGTATAATTTTAAAACAAACTAAATAATGTGTTTCTTTAAGTCTGATAGACCAAATTTTTGTCTTAGTGGACGTTAATCATCATCATCGTCGTCATCGCCGTCGCCATCGTCATTGTCGTAGTCATTGTTGTCGTCGTTCTGGCGGCAACATATCATCATCCATGATTTTTTAGGTTTTTGAGATTTTTAACTCTAAACATTTAAATTAATCTAAATTAACTATCAATCACTTTTAACACAAAAAACAAGTACTAAGTAGCAACCGTGCATATTACACTTATTTATAATTAATGATATATTTACAATATAATTTTTAATATACGTCATTACTTATTATCATTAAAATTATATTTATATATTAATTAAATTAACAACTATCTAAATTTAATTAATTAATTAAATTATACTGATTTTAATTCATTTTAATTATACAACTTTATAGCATGATGCCATAATATTTAAGTGATGAAAACGGCTCCTATATTAATTGATCATAACTTTCAAACCATGAGTTAGGAGCAAGTGAATATTTTGTCTTCGGAAAGAAATGTAACCATCAAGACTGAAAAATAATTAAACTCAAAATCGCTCAAAGTAAAGAAAACTAAAACAATCTAAATATGATATTATGGAAATTTATGTGAACCCATGATTTAAAAGAAAAAGTTGTTGAGTCCCTAGGTGCATTTAGAAGTCAATATTACTATAAATAAATAATTAAAAAAAAAGGAAAACTGGTATGCCCCTTACACCATAAAAAAAAAAGCCTCATGAAACAGAACTGAAACAAAACCGAGGATCATTTGTATTTCTCAGCAATTTTTCTCGCTAACGTGCCTTTCTGAAATGCATTATATACAATATGTTGTAGCATAACGTAGACAAGATGTTCGAACATGCCTCGTTGCAATGCATGGTCCAACGTAAAATTGATTCATCTACTATTTGGTCGCTTTTTGGGGGCAAAATTTGAGGCAATGAGATACTAAAAGATGTGACTCTCCTCATGATTTTTATTTATTTATTTTTGAATTATAATTCTGCAAATGCATGCTCCGTTACTGGAGGAATCACCAATTCTGAAATTGGGTTTTCAAGAAAATTCCAAAACTCAAAAAATCGTATTCGCTTCGACAATTTTGACAACCACCGACCTTCCAGGTTGTTGAAGACCGGGTCTTCAGCGAAAAGCCAAAAGCAAGAATCTTTTTTTCTTGGATGGTTTCGATAGCTACCTCTTGCAAATGTTTGCTTCATTGGTGTCCCCATATCTCATTGGCTTATAATTTGTTCTCCAACAATATTCCCCAGATAGCGAGGTTTGTTGACAAAGAACATATTCATAGTCGTATGAATTCTTCCCCGACAACAGAGATTTAATATTAGAAATAAAGTCTCCAAAATCATATATGATTCTTAAAATTAATTCTATAAGAAAAATACTCCATACAATAGTGAAAATAGGTATTTTTTAGAGAGACTTGGAATCTAGCAATATTTTCAAATTTCATATTTATAATTTTACAAATCAAATCAAATAATAGAACTTTGTTTCAATGATAACTGAATGAATATTTTAATATTATTTTAGAGCTAAAAAATAATATTTGTTTTAATGTTGTTTCAATCCCATAATTTTGAGATTTCAGATATTTATTCTTTTTGAACAAACTGTACATTATCATCATAGAAATATATCAAAATTGCAAACATAACATAAATTCAAAAAATGTTAAAACTAAATACTCAAATTAAAATTCAATTCATTTAATTTATTAAAACTAAATTTACATTATCAATACTTTGTTCTTATGATATTCTTTGAAATTGGGAAATATGAAAACAAATTTCAAATAACATTGAAACTACCTCGTAAATGAAATCCCTCCAAAATCTCATTCAAAAAATCAGGTCGGTTGCAAATGTATGCGCATTTTCAGATAAAACCTGAATTGAATAGAAACTGCAGCTCACAGGTAAGCACTGCACCTGGAGACTGCACACAAATGGGGAGTACACTCTACATCCATTAATCAAATGATACAACTATAATTACATCACAAAGAAGTAGGAAGTTGTAAACAAACTCCTATATCCTAGGAACTAATCCTGATTTAAGGAGCTACGTTACAACAATGTAACCATTTCTCCATTAATATACAAATAATATTAATTATTTCCAACTCTCCCCCTTAATGGAGAAAGGATTACTCTAAATTCCTAACATCCCTCTAAACATTTCAAACTATATTCTCCCAAGAGGCTTAGTAAAAATGTCTTCCATGTTGTCACAAGATTTACAATATTCAACAAATAATTCCTTTGACTGAAGTTTTTCTCGGACAAAATGGAACTGAGTATCGATGTGTTTGGTGTTTTTGTGAAACACTGGATTGTATGCTAACTTGATGGTACTCTAGTTGTCACTTTTAATGGTATTTGCTTCTCTCTGTTCTTCTCCTGCATCATTGAGAAGTATTCTTAACCAGACAGCTTCACATCTGGCTGCACACAATGCTTGGTACTCAGCTTCAGCTAAAGATAAAGCTACAGTACTTTGCTTTTTTCTGCTCCATGCTATGACCTTAGATCCAATATTGAATGCATAACCTGTGATAGATCTTTAATCATCCAGGTTGCTTGCCCAATCAGAATCTGAAAAACCTGCTAGAGTAACATCAGACGTGTCAGTGTATAAAATACCATAATCACTAGTACCACAAAGGTACCTCAACACACTCCTTGCTGCAACCCAATGACATTCGAGAGGTTTAGACATGAACTGGCTCAACACACTAACATAGTATGCCAACTCTGGTCTAGTTGTAGTAAGATATATCAGACTCCCAACTAGTTGTCTATACATAGTCGCATCCACCTCTTTAGTGCCATCGTCACTGCACAACTTTAGATTCTGCTGTAATGGTGTTGCTGCTGACTTACACTGCTCCATCCTGAATCTTTCTAGATGACTTCTAGCATAGTTCCCTTGAGTAAGAAAAGTTAGTCCAGAGTCTCTCCATACTTCCAGACCCAAGAAATAATGGAGATTTCCGAGATCTTTCATTTCAAATACTTGCGACATTTGTCATTTGATTTCTTTGATCAGAGTATCTACATTACCTGTTATAATCGTATCATCCACATACAAAGAAATCAAAATAATGTGCCTCTGTTTATAATACTTGGTATACAGATTTGGATCATTCATGCTCCTATGAAAACCATGCTGTAAAAATAATGAATCGATCTTCTCATACCACGACATGGGTGCTTGTTTTAAACCATATAATGCCTTTTTCAATCTACAAACTAGATGTTCCTACCCCTTTTTAACAAACCCTTCAGGCTGAACTAAATAAATCTCTTCTTTCAATTCACCATTAAGAAATGCAAACTTAACATCTAACTGTTGTATCTTCCACTTATATTTTGTTGCTAAATAAATTAGCGTTCTAATGGTACTAATTTCGCTACAGGAGCAAAGGTTTCATCAAAATCTATTCCCTCTTGTTGTGAATAACCCTTTGTTACTAATTTAGCTTTAAACTTTTCTATACTCCCATCTGCATTCACTTTAGGTTTGTACAACCACTTACAATCTATGGGTGTTTTTCCTTCAGACAGTTCAACTAGATCCCAAGTATGGTTTTTAGTAATTGATTCAGTTTCTTCATTCATCGCAGTCCTCCATTCATCAGATTGACTTGCTTCTTTATAGTTTGTGGGTTCTACAATGTTTAAAATACTTGTCAATAAAGCATAGTCTTTCAATTTGGCTGGTAATTGTGTCTGCCCACCTGATCTCCTTGGTAGGGGACTTACCTCAAATCTCTCTGCGTCAGACTTGTACAGACTTGTCTTATTGACTACATCACCTGCTTCTTCTTCTTTCTACTCCTACTCGTGATTATCCCAACTATTTTCTTCAAAAAATAATGGAATGTGCCATTCATTATTACTGTCATCATTTTCTTCCTCAACCTATTCATGAAATACCACATCTCGACTTGCAAATATTTTATGAGTCATGGGATTAAATAACTTGTATCCTTTAAACTCAGTGCCATATCCTACAAAGATACATTTCATGGCTTTAGGGTCTAACTTCTTTCTATCCACCTTGGGTATATGGGCAAAGGCTTTTGACTCAAATACTCTCAAATGACTCACTGCTGGTTTGAATCCATACAAGACATTTAGCAGGACTCCCATTCTTTAAATAAACAGCAGTGTCGATGGCTTCTGCCCAGAAACTATTTGATAGACCCTTACCTTGAAGCATACTCCTTGCACACTCCACAAGAGTTCTGTGACCTTGATTTAGTGCCCCATATCCGATATTAAACTTCCTAAAAGTAGAGTCCTATAATAAAAAAAATGTACCCCTCTAAATCACCTTTCAAACAAGTCCTCCTGGCCCAGATTTAGTGACCCATATCCGATATTATAATCCCTTAAACAAAGTTTAAGGGATAATTCTCGGCATGTTCCTTTTATTATTTTTTGGTTTTTAATTTAAAATTTTAAAATATTAAAACAAATCCCAAATTTAGGTAAAGGTCAACATGAATGTTATAAGGGTGGAGACTAATGTGAATGGAGGAGAGGGTTTCACGTGATTCAAGGAAGCATCCACATGGATGAAGGAAGGGTATATATGTATATATATATAAAAGATTTTATGCTATTTAATATGTCGTTCCAGCCCTTTGAAACCATAGGAGTATAAGAATGGCCTACATAAGAAATCCTTGAGAGTTATACGTGCGAGGGTTACATCATCAGAACGATTTATAAAAAGGCCCAACAAATTGCACTAGGATTTGAGGTAGGAGAGATACGTTGGTTTTATAATATGTTTTATTAGATAGTGTATGTCTTGGTTAGAGTGGTTTGTTTATTTTGTTTTATACTATATTTGTTTTTGTTTTATTATGCAGGTTGAAAGTGGTTATATTAGTTTTGTTTATAGTAGAAAAAAAAAACTGATTTTCATAGTTTTAAAAATTTTATATAGAGTTTTAAAAATTCAAAAATTTAATAATGTTTTCAAAGAAAATTAATATTAAATTAAATATTTTCAAACTCAATAATTTTTTTTTGAAATTAGAATTTATATTTTTGTGGTTTATTTATTGAAATGATTTATTTTATGGGGTTTTAAATTGAGTTGTTAGAAAAAAATATTTAAAAAATAAAAACAAAAAACAAAATTGCTAGATAACCCAGTATTATAACATTTAATAAAGAATACACCTATAAAATCTAAATATTTACGAAAATGTTTTTTTTTTAATAACATTTAATAAAGAATACACCTATAAAACTTAAATATTTATGAAGTACGTGTTATAACATTTAGTAAATACTACACTTATCAAATCTAAATATTTATACTTAGTAATTTATTTTTACACCTCAGTTTTTTAATATTTTTTTTTTCTATATAGTTTTACTAATACAAATGTACAAAATATAGTCATTCATATATTACATTATATTATTTTTAATTTACTAGTTTTTTAATCAATAATTGGATAATAAATTTAATATAGAACAAATAACAACATATTTCTTTACTTACAATATTCATTTAAATTAATTTATTAAATAATTTATATTTATTTTTAAATCTAATTTATTAATAATTTATTTACTTAGACATATTTAATTTATTTATTTTTTATGATTTTTATATGAAAACTATTGATGTTGCATTTCAAAATTTACATATTTATAATTTTCAAAACAGTTTTTTACAAAATAATAATAATTGTATTTTAAGAGATATAAATATGCTATTATATGGTATTATATGTAAGGCTATTTTAAATTGGTTTTATGACATGAATCTTCTATCTATGTGCAAAACATACAACCTCTTCATAAGACAGAGGGGTTGTCATATTTCTGAAATCGTTCTCTTTTTCTGCAAACTTTTTCTCAAGAGAATCAAAAGTGATTTTCATGAGGTTTCCACTTTCTTGCAATGCAAGCGACAAAGTAGAGTGATGAGAGCTATGCAGATAGGAGTGCCGAGAGCATGAGGGAGAGGGTGGAGATCCCACCTTCTTTTTCAAAGAAAATTGCGTATCTACATAATTTGATGAGGAATAATGGGTAGCGGACTGTATGACAAAGAAGGAGCAGTTCTGCCAGGTGTTGGAAGAGAGGTAGAGAGGTAGTATTTCCAGGTGTTGGCAGAGATATAGAGAGGTATTTTTTCCAGGAGGGAGTTACAAGGGAAATGATGCTAGAAATATAGCTAGCTTTGATACCATGGTAGGCTAGGAGGTAACTACACAAATTGAATATGAATTACATGGAGGGTGTGCATGAATTTATACATGAAGGTGAGACAGTTGGGATTCATTTCCCAATTTGTCTCAGCCTTCCTCATTTCCTAATTTAGCCTTATTTCCTAATTTACATAAGGTGAAAACATGAAGTTGGGAAACACTTTTTTCCATTTTTTGACGTTGAAAATTGTAATTTTCTATGATTTTTCAACTTCAACTCTACTAAACTCATATTTTGAATGAAAAATACACTTTGACATAAAAACAAGATTTGTAGAGAATTGTCCTACCTCCATACTCATATTTAAAAAAATATATTAAAATATACAAGGTTAAATTTGTTGTTTAATAACTACATATACTCGAAATTTTTAGGCAAACATAAATAGTCACTTTTGAACCCTAAATTTTTTTAGGGAAGGTTATTCATATTTTGGAAATAAGCCATATCATCATAATATATATAGATTGCACTAGTGCAATGACTATTTTTCGGTAATTTTCAGATTAAATCACTATTTTTTTTAATTTTTTGAAATGGACTAAGACAAATAGACGGTGATGTTTCAGTACATTTTATGAGCCCTAGATTTTATTTTCAATGTGATCGTCAATAAGAAAAATGAGAATACCCTTTTGAAGAAGACAGGGAGAGGAATTGCAATATGATTTTTCTTATTTTTTTGGTGTTTCCATTTTAAAGTTATTGAATTTTCATTCACTACAATTTTCAGAACAATGAAATTCCACAGTGACACAATTTAGTATAAAATTAATAACGAATTGAAATTCTTAATGAAACTCCACAAATATTACATCATTAGAAAGTAGATTTAGAGATGAATCTAATGGTACCAGTTCCAAAAGATAACATTTTTTTTTTGTAGGTATTCCGCCCCTCCAAAGTTGCAGGTTCCTGAAAACTGCAGAATTTTCTGGATTTTTCGTTGACAGAAACTCTCGGCCGAGATAATTTCTCGGGTGACACATTTATTAAACTCTAGGACGAGAAATTTTAAACTCTCAACTGAGAGTTTAAACCACCATAGGTTAAATTTAACCGTGCGGCTAAAATATCATTTGAAAGTTGTACAAACTCTCAACCGAGTTTACCCAAGGCAGACTCTTGGATGAGAGTTTTATAACTCTTGTCCAAGAGGTTACTTAACTCTCGGGTGAGATTTTAATAAACTCTCTAATAAGAGATTATTAAGCTTTAATTGAAACATTCCATTTTCAGCCAACAGAATCTTGTGAAGATTCATCGTATCATCGCAATGTTTCAGGTGAGAGTTCTATATAAATAGTCTCTTTTGAAAGATTAACTCCACACACCATTCTGAACCAGCGAAAGTGCAAAGGAGCGAAGGTCCGAAAAGTGTGAAGGTGTGAGGGTCCGAATTTTTTTCTTATGAAGGTGCGAATTTCTTTTGGTGCAAAATTCTTTTTGGCGAATTGTTTTTTTTTTTAAGTTTTTTTTTGGTGCGAAATTCTTTTGGCAATTTTTTTTTTGAAAATTTTTCTAGGTGCAAAATTTTTTTTGGCAATTTTTTTTTTTGAAATTATTTTGGGTGTATGAAGGCATGAAGTATTTTTGCAAATTGTCTCTATGAAGGCATGAAGTATCTTTGCAAAATGTCTATATGAAGGCATGCAGTATTTTTTCAAAATGTCTCTATGAAGGCATGAAGTATTTTTGCAAAATGTCTTTATGAATTTAATTATTTATCTAATTTTCTCTCTTATTGAAAGCATGAAGTACTTATTTTAAAGTCTTTATGTTTTTTTGGGTATTTGGTCCAAATAGAGTTATATTTTAGGTTTCCAATTTTGTGAACATGGGAAACAAAAGGAATTGGCTATCAAGGCACGATCGAAAAATAACTGATTCAGTCAAAAAGAATGAGAGATTAAAAAAAAGGCGAGAGGAAAGGGAAATATTGAGCCATGAAATAAAAGTGGAGGTAGAGCATTGTGAAAGATATGTAGAGGTGCATGACAATGACGAGGAAATGAGAAATGTTGAGGAACTTGTAAACAAGAATATTGAAAACACAAATGTCGAAGAGAATAGTGAGGAAGTTGTCAACGAGAATATTGAAAACACAAATGTCCAAGAGAATATTGATATTGATCTCACCGATGAGTCAATAGTTTCTTCAATTTGAATTTTGTATTTTTTTTTTAAAACATTGTAGTTCAAAATAGTTTTAAAATTAAAAATATGTGTATGTCGATTTCAAATTAGAAGTTAATATTGTTTTTTATGCAGGGACAACATCATAACCACAAGAAGGTACTACCACACCTCAAATTTCACTGCAATTAATTGGAAGTTCCAAGAATGTTGTATACAACTACAACTTTCTACATAATATGGATCCAACAAAAATTGAAGAATTGGGACCACCGATGCCTGAAAGGACAGTTCGAGATAAAATAAATTTGTGGTTGAAACATATTTTTGAAGGTAAATATATCATAGCACAAGCTCAGATGTGATGTATATTTTTAAAGCACAAATCTCTCATAAAT
This sequence comes from Pinus albicaulis, assembly GCA_034641835.2. Taxonomy (NCBI): domain Eukaryota; kingdom Viridiplantae; phylum Streptophyta; class Pinopsida; order Pinales; family Pinaceae; genus Pinus; species Pinus albicaulis. The sequence continues at coordinate 1,168,079,580 of CM076577.1, forward strand.
GTTGTGGAATTATTGGGCATTAAAAGTGAGAAAGAGGTTTTAGCAAATGAAATGGTATCAAAAAATATGACATTGACGCTTGCTGCACTAGCTAAAAAGTGATCTCAGGTTGAAAAGAATGCTCTTAGAGCACTTTTAATAGGTGTAATCGCGAAACAAATTACATCAAGTTGGTTGATGTCAACAACTTCAAAATTGTTTAAAACATCAAGAAATTTTTTATAGAGGCATACAAAATTTAGAATTCAATTAGATGAGAATCATGAACTTGGATGTTGGGCTAATATCTGCAGGCATCCATATCATGATAGACTTCCTAATGGTGTGAGGGATAGGGTAAAAGTTTTTTGGGATTTGAATTCTCGTGTGTTGCCAAATGAAAAGGATGCTATGCAACGCCGTATATCTAAGGGAGTTTATGAATATCATGCCAAACATATAACACAGGCTAGTCAAGTAGAATTATTCCAGAACCTTATGGAGAGTAACATTGATGTGAAGGTTTCCATTATCACATTTGTGAAGATTAAACCATGGTATGTCAGGCCTATCACTATTCAAGACACATGTTGTTGTCAATACCATGTAGAATTCCAATTATTTTATGAGACATTTATAGATTTTGGCATAAAATATTGGTCAAATGACCCCCATCCTTCAAGTGTTTGTGAATTTTTATTGAATATATTATGTGCACGAGACACTAATAAATTATTTTATAAAAGAGAATGTGTTGGTGGAAGAAAATGCCCAGAATGTTATCATTTGGCACTATACGACACAAAGTATCCCATTGATCCTAATGATCCTAGACTGTGAAATCTCAGTCTGAATTGGAAGTGATATGAAAATGTTAATACACTCCTGTTGCAGATTCAATCACAACAACAAAAAATATCACTTTACTTGACAACGAAATTTCAGTGACATCTTTTATGGAGAAGTTCATGGTGAAAATATACAAATATATTAAGCACTCTCATATATCACGATGGCTAGATTTATAGTTCAATCAATCACTTGATGTGTTCCCAAAAGGAACAATATTGTCAGTGGTTGATTTCGCTGAGAATTACACGTTTAGTCCACAAAAGGAGATACAAAGTGAGTATTATCATTCAGAACAAGTATCTATATTTGTGTATTTTTGTAGACATACAGAGCTTGATATCGATGGTTTTGATAGTGATGAAAATAATCGTGAGGCGATTAAGGAGTACCATTTCTACATCAGTGATGATTGAACACATGATACATGTTTTTTTCAGCATTGTTTAAATGTTATTTATAATAAATTTTTGAAATGAGGGGTCACTTTTAAATAACATTAGGTATGGTCAAATGCTTGTGCTGGTAAATTTAAATTAGCAAGATCATTATTTTGGTTATCTCATCTTCATAAGAGAACCAACATTCGACATACACAGAATTTCTTTGAGATAGGGCATGGAAAAGGAAAGCACGATGGTGTTGGGGCATGCATAAAATGTGCACTTAGGAGGCATCAATTGACTCACTCAGCTTCTCGACTTGCAAATTCTTTAGATGTTGTTAATTGGTGCAAAGTAAATTTAAGTCATGTATCGAACCAAGGATGGCTGATATGCATAGGTAAGTGTACAAATTTTACTAACAATATATTATACATGTCTAGAGATATATGTGTATACATGTGTGTCTATTTTGTTATAAAAAAAATATTAAATATTGTTCAAAATTTGACTCATACATGTCTGTGCTTTTCTCAAAAATGTACTTTTGGAATATTGCAAAGGGGGATGTTGATAGATCGTTGCCATTTAATTGCCTTGGAATCCCTCAAACAATAATTTTACACTCAATTAGGAGTAAGAACATGACAAATATGCATTGTGTTGAGAAGCAAAAGTTCTCTTTCTTTTGTTCTGCATGTATTGATCAGACATAGTCCATCGATGACTATGAAAACAAAATTAAGAAATTTGTTAAACCATGGAAACACGATGAATTGACACCATTGCCCCCATTTGGAAACGTGTCTGACAAGGAAATGAACAATGAAGTGGTTGTGATTGACAATGATTATGATTGTGTTTCGAACATGGTTATAGAAGGTGGTGTCTTCACTGTCATTGCACCAGAAAATAATCAAGAAAAAGTGAATTATTATTTGTTACGATGCACTATGCCTAAATCCACGTTGCTGCAAGAGTATAATGATCCATCAAATTATACATACCCAATTGGTTCAATGGTGTTAATGGGACATTTCTTTGAAGAACTAAATAAATGTAAGGATCATATTATTTTTCAAGATTACAAGGCAGAAGTTATTTATGCCTAATATAGTCACTTGGTCATAGCAACTCGGTTGTAGTTGAAGCAAGTGAAAAGTAGAAAAAAATAGTGACAATGGAGGTTATCAATAGATGATCATGATGCCATTCTAGAAAATTTTCCACTAGCACATTTCATATGAGTGGAACACATTATTCAATATGAACAATGAACTTTGATTCTAGGGTTAGAACATATAATTTCTACAATGCATTGGACTTTATATAGTTTAAGACTATATTGTGGATTGCTTTCAAATAAATGGACATGTGGATGGTTAGATGTGTGTTGGTACAAACAATATATTATGATATACTCGATAAGGGTGCTTTGCTAGATAATTAAGTTATGGTGATTTAATGTGTCTATGATGTTTACTCCTAGATGATCTTAACTCACCCCTTTTTTTGCATTGATATGATGATGATGAATGAATATTTAATTACATATATATTATTGTATTGTTAGTGTAGTTTTCATATCAAATGTCATCATATTTGCATCTCTTCATTAGTTTAGATTATTTTATATCTTATGTGGCTAATCTCTTGGTGAAAATGTGAAGTTGGGTTACACTTTTTACCCTTTTTTGAGAAAAAAAATCATTTTTTTTTTGTTCAACTTTCTACAAGCCAAAACAGTTTTTTTGTTTAGAATTTCATTTTGCGATAAAAATAAAAGTTGTCAGAAACTTTATTAGCTTTCTATTAATTATCTTTTGGAATTTTTTTATACACATTTGATATGTGAACTTAGTGTTTCTTTGAGTGTGTGTTTTTTAACAATCAAAGGATTCATAAGAAGTCATGTTAATATGCACTATTTTATTCTTTGGAAATTTGTGTTTTTGAGAAACAAAATGTGTTACAACAATCTAGACAGAGTCTACTTCGATTTCATTATATTTACAAAGCCAACTGATGCATATCATAATTACTAGAATTTTTTGAACTAGTCCTATATGAAAAAACTGCATATTTTGAATATGTTTCATTACGCATGAAATTTCTTAGCATATAAGTTATAAACTAAAAATATAAAATTACCCAATACAGATGACAGACCAATGTAATGCACCATAATTTTTTCAAATTTTTTTACAGTGTATTTTGGAAGATGTAGAGTTATGATTTCACTGAATCATAATGACCTTTAGAAATTATTTGCACCCATTTTATTACAAACTTAATTAAAATTAGTAAATATTTATGAAATTCCATAAAAGTTATATTTCTTGAAAGTAGATTGAATTTTGAAAATGCTTATCTTGGTTTCGACAGTTAATTAAGAATTTTTCATGGAGTTTAATTAGTCCAAAGTTTAATATATATATTCAAAGCTTGGCTCTGCGTAATTACAGAAGTGTTAGTTTGGCTGAAATCTTAAAAAAAATTTGACCGAATTATTTTTTGCGCCGATGGCCCATCGCGACTAACGACAAAAAATTCCAGCCGAATTGTCATATAAAATTTCGGTCAAAAAATTACCCGACTTTTCGCTGGCCAAAAAATACCATGAAGCCCCTCCAAAAAAACATTTCACGGAAATATAAATTTCCACGAAAGCATTAATTATTTTCGCATATTTTCACACATTTGGTCTGATTTTGCAAAGGTCTTGGTCTGATTTTGCAAAGAATTGTTTTGGGTTTAAGGACTTTTCTTGGAGGTACATTCAGAAGGAAATTTTTGCAAATGATTGTTTTGAGTTTAAAGAATTTTCTTAGAGGTACATTCAAAGGAAATTTTTGCAAAGGATTGTTTTGGGTTTTAGGACTTTTCTTGGAGGTACATTCAAAGGACATTAAATTCAAAAGACATTTCTTGGAGGTATGCGCTACATTTTTTGGATGTTTTTGGGGCTTCGTTTTTTTTAAGGTATGGATTTGGGCTTAATTTTCATTGTTTTTAGAGGTTCTGGGCTTGATTTTCAAAGGAATATTTTTAGGCTTAATTTCGAAAGGACTCTTTTTAGGCTTACTATTCAAAGGACACTTTTTGGAGGTATTTTTTAAAGTGATATATTTTTAGAGGTTTTTTTAAAGTATTTTTTAAAGTGGCATTTTTAAGAAGTTGGAATTAATTTTCAATGGACATTTTTTGGAGGTAATTTTTGAAGTGACATTTTTTTAGAGTATGTGTTTTGGGTTGAAGTAAATCTCTTATAATGATTTTTAAAACTGAGCCTTTTTCTAACTTTTTAAATGAAATTTTTTTGCAGGACTTGGAAGGAAATACTTTGAGCTTCGTTTCGTTTTTATAAGACATTTTTTTCTCGAATTTTTTAAAGTAAGTGTTTTGGATTGAAGTATGTAGTTTTTGAAAAAAAATTAAAATGAGTTTTCTTTTTAAATTAAATCTTTTGTGATGTTTTTTTTTAATTGAGTTTTTGTCTAAATTTTTGAAGGAATTTTTTTGAACTTCATACTCTATTATCATGGGAAATCGAAGGAATTGCATGAAAAATATGATCGAGAAATAGACCCTAAGGAACGTAGAGAAGAGACAAGAGAATCTCGCAAAAGAAAGAGAGAAGCACTCTCAAATATTGAAATGGAAAATCAACCTCAACTAGAAGTTGAAATAGGTATATAAATGTAAACATTATGAGTTTGATATTTAAAATTTTTCTAGTTTAAAATGTGAAGCTTAATTTTTATTTCATGAACTAATTTGAAAAATATTTTGCAATGTAAATAGAGAGAGATATTCCTCAAAAATTTGATGATGAGATACAAAATTTTGAAAGAGAAAGTGAAAGAGATATTGAACCAATGATTGAAGATGGTGAAAATGTTGAAAGAAATTCAAGTGAAGAAATTAAATCGCAAGGTATATATATATATATATATATATATATATATATATATATATATATATATATATATATGTTGAACACATGCATGTATTATTGAAATTATATATATATTTATTAATTTAGTTATTTATTGAATATGTAAACTTATTATGTACTATTCATTTGAATATGTACAGATGAAATCAATTTCGATGACTAGATGTTAGAAAATGTTGACACTCACACATATGGAGATAAAAAAGCTGACCATTATATACGATATCTTGTTAACCACATTTTTTAGAAGTATTTCATAAAGGAAAATGTGACAGTTCAAGCCCAAATGTTGAAAGGTCTCCTCTCATTAAGGGAATTAAAAGAAGCTACGACTTTATTAGGTATTCAAAAATCAACAAAAGATAAAAAAAAATAAGGAAAATGTGATACAAAATATAAATAGTGCTATAAATTCCAGTACAAGATATAGACATAAAAATGTTTCATTTGTATGTAGAGAAATACATATGGTAGTGGTTTCATCAAGTACTAAAGAGAATCATCATAAACGTATGCACGTACTGTATTAGAGACCATAAAAATTTCGCATACAACATTTGAAATTTGTGTTGAAATAGGCAAAGGATGTGACTGCTGTTTGGAGCCATCAGTGCAAACCAAACAAGATAGATTGGAGAAAATACAATAAAATAATATAATTAAGAAAATTTACTTGTTTCGCCAAAATGCACAAGGGATGTGATGTGAGAGAACACAAATGACTGTTGCATAAGAAAATTTTGGAGTTATTATTAACTCAGAGGACAGTTGTTCAACAAAATAAAGAAGAGAATCATGAAATTCACATCAACAGTGCCTTTTGGTTCTGGCTTGAAAATCATGAGATAAGCCCATCACCATATGCGCATTCTATACGAATATCATGTGAATGTGTGTATTATGACATATTCTCTTTAATTTGTAGAACATTTTCAGAAAGATTTGTTATCTCTGTGATCTAAGATCTCATAATCTCAATACTATGTAGCTGTGATTTCATATCTCAAATACTATGTGAAAGAGAGAGTGATGAATTATTTTACCACAAGAAATGTGTTGGTGGTAAAATATGCGATACCACCACTAATTGAATATTACTTATTTTTATATACTGCTTTGATACAGATTGATGTGGTGGAAATTTGACTAAATTTCAAAACAGATATCATATTGATATAAATGATCAATCATTGTGCAACGTGAAATTGAAATGGAAGAGATATGAATATATCCATATATTAATTCAAGATTCAAATAGTGCTTAAAGAATTGAATTACAAGAAGAAATTTGTGTGATAGATTTTTTGAGAAAGTTTGAGGCAAAAATTTATAAATACACGAAGCATTCCCATAGAGCTCGGTGGAAAGACTTGAAATTCAAAAAATACCATGAATTTTTCCCACCAGGGACCATTTTGTCAGTAATTGATTTTGTAGAAAACTACACATTGTTCCACAAAAATAAATTCATAGTGAATACTATCATTCTGACCAAGCCTCCATGCTCGTTCATATTCTATATAGACCCGTTGAATAAAACATCGATCATATAGAAAGCACCAGTAAAAATCGACACGTTATTAAAAAATATCACTTTTATATCAGTGACGATCGTACACATGATATATATTTTGTACAACACTATTTTAGAAATATTTATGACTCCTTGAAAAGTCATGGAATAAAATTCAATGAACATTGGATATGGCTAGATGGATGCATAGGTCAATTCAAATATTCACGATCATTATTTTGGTTGTGTTGTCTTCATAAGAAAACCTGCATTAAACATTGTTGGAATTTCTTTGAGACCAACCATGTAAAAGGAGAACATGACGGTGGAGGGGCATGCATAAAACAAGCACTTCAAAGATATCGAGTGAAACCTTCTACAAATTGAATTGGGGACGCTAAAGAAGTTGTTCAATGGTGCATCGCTACTCTAAGCCATGAGACTAACTGATCAAGGGAAGTGCAAAGGTACATTCAATTTAATTTTTATTGGATATCTAATTTTTAAAAGTGTACATTTATCACAATGATTATCTTTGATGGTATTTTGATATCATATTTACATCCTTCTTTGAATTTTCCATATATAGGTTTTTTTTTGGCATATTGGGAATGAAGATGTAGATAGATCAATTGGAAATGACATTGAAACAATAAAAGGGGCCTGAAAATTGCATTCAATTAAAACAAAGTTGTCCACAAATGTGTTTGCATTGGATAAGAGAAGATATTCTTATTTTTTTCATGTTTGCATCGACAACACAGAATCCAATGAAGTTTGTGAAAACAAAATTTATGTAAAAGATTGGAAACATATAGAGCTAAATACAAAGGCAAAAATGTCCATTGCAATGTTTGAAGAAATGCAATCAGATGAGACTACAATATCATCTGATGGTGATCGAGTTTCTAATCTTGTTAGAGAAGGTAACATTTGAATTTCTTTCAAATGATACAGATATAGAAATAAATTTAAATACATAAGTTTGTTAAGTTTGTTTTATTTTGCATGAGATGTTTTTACTGTAATTGCACCAACTGACAACGATGAAAATGTGAAGTATTATTTGATGCGTTGCACTGAATGAAAAATGAAATTATTAGAAAACTATAATGATCATGGGTTTCCATATGAAAGAGGATCTATTATACTGAAATGTTAATTTTTTAGAAAAACTAATCAAAGTGGGGATTTTGTTTACTTTGAAGACTATGAACTTGATCTCATAAGTTGTCAATATAGTCACTTAGTTTCTGCAACACACATAAAGTTGATAGAGGTTCAATGAAAGAAAAAAATTAAAATTAAGAAATGGAAAATGTCAAAATCCTATCATAAATGGATAATTGAAGATGTAATTCCATTGGAATTTTTTTGATTGAAATTCCAAACAAATTATTCTTTTTGGATTCATTTTTTAGAGCTTCGAGAACTCAACTAAAAATTGAGTTGCCTTGTTATGTTATCTGTGCAAGTGTTTGCACATGTACATTGTTTTGGTACATGCACACTCTAGTATCAACTGAAAGTATCTTTTTTATGTGCATTGATGAAAATGGTTGCAAGTACTGGATATATATGTTCTATAAGTATTGTATATATGTATGTTCTAGAATGCAATTAAAACTGAAAGTATCTTTTCTATGTGCATTAATGAAAAATGTTGCAAGTACTGGATATATATGTTCTAGAATGCAATTAACTGAAAGTAGTTTTTCTATGTGCATTGATAAAAATGTTGCATGTACTAGATATATACACGTTCTATGAAGTTAACTGAAAGTCGCTTTTTTATGTGCATTGATGAAAAATGTTGCACGTATTGGATATATATATGTTCTAGAATGCAATTAACTGTTGAAGTAGTTTTACTATTTGCATAGATGAAAAATGTTTCACGTACTGAATATATATGTTCTAGAATGAAATTAACTCAAAGTAGCTAAATTATATTGCCAAAGTACTTGATATATATACATTATACAATGCATTTTTAAAATTTTATGATTGTTTGACACATATAACAAGACCTAGAATATTATGATTGTTTATATATATATATATATATTGTATTTCAATCGTTTTAACATATATATTCAAACATGTGTAAAATCATTTCTACATGTACATATATTCATGTGAATTTTTTTTGTTTGGAAAACGACAACTTGAATTTTAAAAACAAAACATAATATCATAATGACATGGAAAATGTAGTTCAACCATCCAAAACTTGAGTTTTAATTTTTTTTTTATTATATCACAACATTACTTCACATGCCATGCCAATTATGGTTCAACTATCCAATAAAAACATTTAAGATTATATCACATGCCAAATGTAGATCAACCATCCAAAACATAGGTTTTAATTTAACAAAACATTATAGATCACAACATTACTTCACATGCCAAATGTAGTTAAACCATCCAAAACTTAAGTTTTGAAAACAAAACAAATTATAACACAACATTACTTCACATGCCAAATGTAGTTCAAAAGAAAAACATTAATATAGATCACAACATTACTTCACATGCCAAATGTAGTTCAACCACCCAAAACTTATGTTTTAAAAACAAAAAAAATTATAACACAACATTACTTCACATGCCAAATGTAGTTCAAAAGAACAACATTAATATACATCACAACATTACTTCACATGCCAAATGTAGTTCACCATCCAAAACTTGGGTTTTTCAAAAGCAAAACATTAATATATATCACAAAATTACTTCACATGCCAAATGTAGTTCTTGACCATCTAAAACGTAAGTTTTAGAAACAAAAAAAATTACAACACAGCCTTACTTCACATGCCAAATGTAGTTCAACCATCCTAAACATTAGTTATAAAAACAAAACATTATAGATCACAAGTATCAAAACTTTTTAAAAACAAAGAATTATAGATCACAAGTATCAAAACTTGAGTTTTAAAAACAAAAATTATAGATCACAAGTATCAAGTATCAAGTAACATTACTTCACATGCCAAATGTAGTTCAACCATAATACTTTAAAAACAAACAAATTATTTAACACAACGTTACTTCACATCACATGCCAAATGTAGTTCAACTAGCCAAAACTTGAGTTTAAAAACAAAACAAATTATTTATAACACTGTAACATTAATTCACATGCAAAATGTAGTTCAACCATCCAAAAATTGAGTTTTAAAAACATTATATATCACATTCACATGTACCACATGTATTTCACATAAAATATGTCCACAATTTATAGATCTCACAAGTATCAAGTATCAAGTTATATATGACTACATCTAGATAAGATTATATATAAAAAAGTAAATTTAAGACTAAATATATTGAAAATATAATTGCACGTGTGAATTTGCATCATCCATCAAATAGTTCATGTGCATCATCCATCAAATACATATGGATGTAGTGTCTTTGCCAACAAAGTCTCAATCCTCGAGCTATCCTACGAAGCATGGGGAACCTGTACACAATGTGTACAAACATTAAAGTTTGATGTTTTAAAATTGAGTGAGAATATATAGAACTTCATGTAAAAAAAAAAATATAAAAAAAATCATGCAATAACTCATGAGGTTCCCTATCCATTTGTTGCTCGTCCGCTACAACTTCCCACACGGGAACATCTCCAACAATAAACTGTAATATATATATATATATATATATATATATATATATTAAAAAATTTCAAGTGAAAATGCATATATAAACTTATTTTCAATAATATTAAAAAAAAATTAGACAACTTGTTCAAATGGTTGAAATGGTGTGGATGTTCCTATCTCCATTGTTAGATTCCGTGGAGAAACGAAATCCTCTATGGAAACCTAAAATTCAAAAAATTTAAAAGTATAAAATAGCTCAAGATCAAGATCTCAATTTATAATAAAACTTTTAAACTTCAATTTATAAATTATAGCTTAAAAACATATATTTAAGTGAAAAATTGAATCTTCTATTGGTGGAGTTGGCACATCTCCTAACAGAGGCTCCGAAAGAAAATCTCCAAAAACCTAAAATTTAAAAAATTTAAAATAACTCAAAATCTCTAGATCTCAATTTATAATAAAACTTTTAAGCTTCAATTTATAACTTATAACTTGAAAACACATATATATATTTAAGTGAAGAATCAATTTCTTGTGCTGTCTTATTTGGCACATCTCCTAAGAGTGGTTCAAAAGGAAAATCTCTAAAAACCTAAAATTCAAAAAATTTAAAAATAACTCAAGATATTGATATATCTCATTTTTTAATGGAATTTTTTGAGGTGGAATATATAACATAAACAAATAAATTTTAAAAGTGAAAAATTTTCCATACTTGTGGTTATGGATTTGGCACATCTCATAAGGAAGTAGAAGGTACATCTCCCAAGGAAGAAGAAGGTATCGCCATCCAAAAAACATTAGACATAATCAGAATCTGTTAGAACATTTTATTATATATATGTACATGTACATGTGTGAAAAATTATTTATTTTAAAAATATCACTTAAAAAACACTAACATTTGCCAACATATCTTGATGGTGAGAACCATCTTTATTGTTTGAACCAGAGGCTCCGAATGTGATATTAAAATTTTCTTCATTCATCAAGCATGACAAATGCAAATGGTGTTAACATATAATGATACATTTTTTTATATTAATGTATATAAATATATGTACATGTATATATGTAATTATTACAAATTTTACATGTGTTAAAATAATTGAACCCTAACCATGAACACATATCGTTCCCATGCCCTCTTCCTCATAAAAAATTAGGTCATGCCAACCATTGTGACAATTTTTCTCATATGTTTTGAGATCTTCAACACTCACGTTGTCAATCTCTTCATCTGTATAATACACAAAATTAGTGCTTGCATTCTCATGTGCTCTTTGTCGATTCAAACAGACATCGACTCCACCCAATCCAATGTGAACATTGTTGATGATGGCATCCCTTGCTTCTCGAATAATTTGAGAAGAGGCTTCCATCTCTGACTGCAAAGTTTCGACACGAAAAGGTCGACTAACCAATGTTAGCTCAGGGCGAGGCAGCTCAACATCACACCACCCCTATGGTCACACAATTGACCTTTCCCATGACCAAAAAATTCAAAGGGAAGGTCATTGTAATTGGGTTTCATTCGCAAAAATAATTTTTCAATATAAAGCGGAACCTCGTTGTTCCATGGGAGTCTTCCATAGGCTGCAAGGTGTCTATCATACAAATAGTGAGCTATATCAGGGTGCTTGAAATATTGCACCTTCAGCATCTTTCTTTTCGGCCTTTGTTTTAAATTAAACATAGACTTGGCCATATTTGTTGTAACTCTTTTTTTAACAACCTCCCATTTATCGAAACTCATCATTGTTTCCTTTCTTTCTCTCATGACTTCTATAAAAGTATCAATGGTTGGCCCAAGCTTTCGGTACACATCTACTAGTTCGCCTAAAGAGTGTGTAACTATTTCCAAGATTTGTCAACTCCCAACAGGTAGAGTTAAAGCCATGAGATCTCTCTGTAATTTTGCATGGAGATGTTGACACCTTTCTAAGGTGCATTGCTGCATGTTTCTTTCCCAAGGTATATCGAAAATTTCAGCCAGATAAGTCGTGGTGGGTGGAAAACCTTATTCTTGAACAAAACGTTCTACCCTACGTCTTTTTTGACCAAAATTTGGAGCATTTTCAGCCTCTGCATCAATATATAAAATTTTGTGTATTAGAAAAAACACATGTAAGAAAATTTATACAAATTGAATGAAAAAAATATTCAAATTGATGGCCACCTCGATGTGGTTGGCTAGCATCTTGCCCACCCTGAGACTGTTGAGAACTATAACAAACCTGCTGAGAACCAACACGGCCATCCATTGATTGGCCTATGGGGGAATAAATATCACCACCTTCACGCAACCTGCTCGCACTTATTGATGGCTCTTTAAGGGGATTTGAACCACCACCAACCTCTCAAGACAAGAGAGAAGCTTCATAAACAAATATGAATTTATAATCAATTCAAAAATACATTCATACATATAAATACATGTAAATATTCATTTATTGAATTGCGTGAACCATACCACGACTGGATTAACCATGGGCATGCTCCATTGATGGAGTAGAGACCCTTCTCCTCTTAGCTCCTAAAAAATGAAAAATGAAACTTACTAACAACTAATTTAACTCACAAGGTTGATAGAAAATCAATTCCATATGTACACACATGCACGCATATGTATGGATTTTTAAGATTATATTTAAATACCATGAACATCCCTCGATCCCTAATCCCCCTCTCTCATAGAGATATGGGATTTTTTTGATCTTCCTCATTCATCCTCCATGATATATATCTACAGTGGAAATTTACAATTATTTTTTTAAATTACTATTTAAAATAAATTCAAAATAAATTTCAAGAAATTAATGTAATTTAGTGTGCACAAATTATGTAAAACACAAATTTCAAAGCAATAATTGATGTGTGAAACTCAATTTAAGCAAAAACATTTATAAAAATGTCAAGTTCACAAAATTGCACTTTACATGCTGGGAGCACACTTGGTATAAAATTGAAAAAAACACATGGTAATTAAAAAAGAAGCGGGAAACTCCATTTAAACAAAAAATTGTTGAAGTCCTCACATTTTAATTTTATAAAAATGGGAAGTTCACCACTTGTTGCAAATGTCAAGTTCACCAAGTTGCGCTTTACATGGTGTGGTGGGAGAACACTTGGTATAGTGAAAAAAACACATGGTCATTAAAAAAGACACATTTATAAGTACAAAAAACACACATATCCAAGACATGTTACAATTTCATCAATAAATTTTGAAGGAGAGCGTCTCAACAATAATTTATCTTTGAGAGATTAATCTTGATTTTTTGAAGAAGAGAGTCTCAAAACTAATTCATCTTTGAGAGATGAATCTTGATTTTTTGAAGAAGAGCGTCTCAAAACTAATTCATCTTTGGGAGATGAATCTTGCATGATAATTTCCGCGTATAATTTTGATTCATCTATTAATTCATCTTTGATAGATGAATCTTGAATTGTCATTTCCCCATGAAATAGATCAACAGACATCTTATTCACATTTGTACAATGTCTTATACTAAAAAATTAAAATTGGCTAATAATATTGTTTGTTATTCCATGCAATTCCTTTAGCCTCTCCTTCTTACCTTGGTACACGCCATTCATCTAGTTGCACACAAGTTCTGAAATGGTGAAAACTACATTTCCATTTGATCCATACTGCATAGTTGTTCCCAAGCCTTTGATCAATGCAATATAATATGCCTTGTTGTTTTTTGTTCTTCCCGATATATTCGTTTTCCTTTGGACGACTTTTCTATTCACAATATTGGAAAGCACATATGTAATCACTGTTTTCCCTGGATTGGGATAGCAAGAAACATCTATGCATAATTTCCATTTTTCAACCATATTTAGTGGTTTTATCCCTAAAAACAAAATTCAATAAAAATATATATTAAATTGACATTTATTGAAAATGCATGGGAGAAATGACACATGTGCATGAGAGAAGTGACAATTGCATGGTTTATCTTAAAATTTGACTTAAATTTTGTGGTAGAATTCACATCTAGAAATGAGATGCATTAAAGATTACATTGCCTAGAGTTTAAGGGAGATTTATGACATATATACATGGTTCATGCATGGTTTACATCAAATTTTTCCTTAAAATTTATGGCATAAATCACATCTAATTCAATAACATGCTTTTAAAAAGGATGAGATCGATACTTTAGAACTTGTAGAAGTTAAGACTCAGCCAACAAACTAAAATCCTATGGAAGGTTAGCCACTCTAGGTTCAGTTTTTAGGCCTTAAAGTTTTCCTTGAATTAATGGGGGAAAGCCTTGAGTTTGGGGATACTATCCTATGAGAGTTCAGCCACTTTAGGTTCAGTTTTTAGGCCTTAAATTTTTCCTTGAATTAATGGGAGGAAGCTTTTAGTTTGTGGGAGAAATAACAGTTACATGGTTTGCAAAATTGTTTTATGCACTTACCAAAACAACGTTCATTTTTTAGGCCTTAAAGTTTGCCTTGAATTAATGGGGGAAATCCTTGAGTTTGAGGGATACTATCCTGTGAGAGTTTAGCCACTTTAGGTTCAGTTTTTAGGCCGTAAAGTTTGCCTTGAGTTAATGGGAGGAAGCCTTTAGTTTGTGGGAGAAATGACATTTACATGGTTTTCAAAATTATTTTATGCACTTACTAAAACAACTAGTTATGTCAAAAGTCAAACCTTTATGAGTTTGTGGGAGAAATGAAATAGAAATGACACATGCCTTAAATTTTGCCTAAAATTTTATGGGAGAAGGGAGAAATGATACATGTACAAGGTTTGACTTAGAGTGGTAGTGGTTTATGGATATTAAAATGAAGAACTTCTATTTAGATCTGTTCCAGAGATTGACTGTAGGGGCATTTACTGTATATGTCACATTTGAGATAAGATGAGATCCAGAGGCTACCTAGCCCTTTACAGACTCTTCCTTTAGAACTTGTAGAAGTTAACACTCAACATAGAGACTAAAATCCTATGGAAGTTCAAAATCATATGTGATCTCAACCACTTTAGGTTCAATTTTTAGGCCTTAAAGTTTGCCTTGAATTAATGAGAGAAATCCTTTATTTTGTGGGAGAAATGACATTTACATGGTTTGCAAAATTATTTTATGCACTTACAAGAAACATGCTTTAAAGTTAATGGGAGAAAACCAACATGACATGTATTCTTTAAAAACTTTGCCTAAGAATTTATTGTAGAAATGACACATGTACATAGTTTTCCTTAAAGTGGTTGTGGTTTATGGATATTAAAATGAAGAACTTCTATTTAGATCTATTCTAGAGATTTACTGTAGGGGCATTTACTAGATATGTCAGCTTTCATAAAGGATAAGATCCAGCGGCTACCTAGCCCTTTACAGACTCTGCCTGTAGAACTTGTAGAAGTTAACACTACCTGTACCAATTATACCCTATGAAGGGTGTAGAGGACCCGTGGAATCACTCACACTAATTTATGTAGACATAAGGGTGTATAAGAGTGTACTAAGTTAAAAAATATGGTCATATTATTGGATATATTTCCCAAGAGCCCAAATGTACTCCTTAAGTATATGTGGGGTCTATATAACTGTCTACAAAAACAAGTGATTCTTTCCAAGCTAAGGATAATGTATGAGCCATGTGTATACGCACATTATCTAGAGACCATTGGCCAAAATAAATGGCACTTAAGTGGTTTGAAGAAAAAATAGCACCAAGAATATTTGAGGGAGGGGAATAAGAACTAGAAATAGGAGGATAAGAATAAAATAGCCACTACACATCCATGCAAGGGTAGTGGAAATAATTCTAACCATTGCAACATTGACGTTCACATTAAGGAGAATTATTGGATGTTTGGTATGTGTTTACCCCATGGTTCTACAGTTTCAGTTAAAGAACTAAAGTTTTATCTGATCCAAGGTAATGGATTGGTAGTTTATAATTGTCGTGGGATATATACATATATACATACATACATATGTGTGTGTGTGTGTTTCTCATGGTCTAAGAATTAATATACTAATAAAAAAAATGATCCTCTCATTTTGGGTTTCTCGAGTAAATTACATGTTAATGCATGCGTTTCACATTGAAAATTTTTCATTTTATTAAGAATCTATTTGAAACAATTAACTATATAAGGATAAAACCTATGTTTTGTATCAAATTACTTTTGGTTTCAATGGGAAACTTTTATAGATAATGTGTTTTTCAATGTGATAGACCCCATTAAAATGGGAAATGTGATAGACCCCATTAAAATGGGAGATATATCGAAATGATTTCTATGGTGTAATAAAATAGTTGAGCAGTTTAAAGGTATAGATGCATAAATTCAATGAGCATAGTTTTGAGATATATAAGTCAAAAATATAATAGTTGTTGGTGAACAAATATCAGTGGATTACTATGGATATATCTACTTCATTAAAAAATATTTTTCTAGAAGGATGGACTAAGTTGGAAAGAAGGGAAAATATCACAATTATTTGTTAATGTACATGTGTTTTACATTGAATATTTTTCATTTTATTAAGAATCTATTTGAAACAATTAACTATGTAAGGTTAAAACCTATGTTTTCTCTCAAATTACTTTTGGTTTCAATGGGAAACTTTTATGGCTAATGTGGTTTTCTTGAAATGTGATAGACCCCATTAATATGGGAGATATATCGAAATGATTCCTATGGTGTAATAAAATAGTTTCAAGTAGTTTAAAGATATAGATGCATAAATTCAATGAGCATAGTTTTGAGATATATAAGTCCAAAATGGAATAGTTGTTGGTGAACAAATACTAGTGGATCACTATGGATATATCTGCTTCATTAAAAAGGATTTTACTAGAAGGATGGACTAAGTTGGAAAGAAGGGAAAATATCACAATTATATGTTAATGCATGTGCTTTACATTGAATATTTTTCATTTTATTAAGAATCTATTTGAAAAAATTAACTATATAATGTTAAAACCTATGTTTTGTATCAAATTACTTTTGGTTTCAATGGGAAACTTTTATGGCTAATGTGTTTTTCTCAAAATTTGATAGACCCCATTAAAATGGGAGATATATCGAATTGATTCCTATGGTGAAATACAATAGTTGAGTAGTTTAAATATATAGATGCATAAATTCAACGAGCATAGTTTTGAGATATATGAGTCGAAAATGGAATAGTTGTTGGTGGAAAAATATCAGTGGAACACTATGGATATATTTTCTTCATTAAAAGGGATTTTTCTAGAAGGATGTCCACTAAGTTGGAAAGAAGGGAAACTATCACAATTATATGTTAATGCATGTGTTTTACATTGAATAATTTTAATTTTATTAAGAATCTATTTCAAACAATTAACTATATAAGGTTAAAACATATGTTTTGTATCAAATCACTTTTGGTTTCAATGGGAAACTTTTATGGCTAATGTGTTTTTTCTCGAAATGTGATAGACCCCATTAAAATGGGAGATATATCGAAATTATTCCGATGGTGTAATAAAATAGTTGAGTAGTTTAAAGATATAGATACATAAATTCAATGAGAATAGTTTTGAGATATATAAGTCCAAAATGGAATAGTTTTTGGTGAACAAATACCAGTGGATCATTATGGATATATCTGCTTCATTAAAAGGGATTTTTCTAGAAGAATGGACTAAGTTGGAAAGAAGGGAAAATATCTCAATTATATGTTAATGTGCATGCGTTTTACATTGAATGTTTTTCATTTTATTAAGAATATATTTGAAACAATTAACTATATAAGGTTAAAACATATGTTTTGTATCAAATTACTTTCTTTTTTCAATGGGAAAATTTTATGGATAATGTATTTCTCTTGAAATGTGATAGACCACATTAAAATGGGAGATATGTTAAAATGATTCCTATGGTGTAATAAAAAAGTTGAGTATTTTAAAGATATAGATGCATAAATTCAATGAGCATAGTTTTGAGATATATAAGTCCAAAATGGAATAGTTGTTGGTGAACAAATATCAGTGGATCACTATGGATATATCTGCTTCATTAAAAGGGATTTTTTCTAGAAGGAGGGTGGCCACTGCTAGAGGGTGGCCGCTTCTTCATGGGAAAACTGTCAAAGGATGGGAGGAGAATTAGGGACCTTATGCTTATACCAATCTAGACATTATTGTAAATTATTTCCTACTGGGTACAATATGGGAGTGGGTGGTACCTTATGTGCATTGTCTGTAACATAATATAATTTTGTTCTGGGCAATTTTGAGCCCAGATATCCTCTTTAATTTTCTCTAGTAACATGTCTTCCTTTTTAAGATTGTGCAAGTATTAATTTTCCTATATTCAGTGAAGGTAAATTAATCATACATGCATGCATGATTTCGTGCACTGAAATGCTAAATATCCAGCATTTCAAGGTTTACATTCCAGAAAATTTCTATTCCAGGCAAGTTTTTTGTTGAAAATATTAAGGGATGTGGAGGATCTGCCTCTACAGGTTGCAAATCACTGTCTATTTTAATCCTGTTATATTTCTATTTTGAGTTTTTGTGCACACAACAAGGCTATTTCATTTCTATTAAAATTTTGTTTGGATTTTCCAGCGTACACAACAAGGTTGTGACTGACTTAGCTTATTTTCGTTAAAGATATTATGTAAGAAAATCCACCATTCAACGTGGCAACAAGACTTTCTGGAAGGATAGTAGGGATTCCATTTTTGAGTTTATATCAAAGTTCCTATGTAAGGTTTGAAATTGAAGACATTTTGAAGAGAATTTGAACTGGTACATTATATAAACCAAAGTTTTTTTCTTTCTGAAAAGAAATCACAAGAAATAATAACACATGAATAGCTCAACTTATTCAACAATAAAGATTGCTATATAAAGTAGAATTGTAATTGGGATAATAAAGGGACATTGAAGTAATTTTTGCAAGAATGGAACATACCATTGTTAAAAATTAGCATGGTATCATATCCCAATTTAACCATTTAATGTTTTACAGGATTTCATACCTGGAAATTCACATAAATTTGCAGATGAAGCCACAACGAGGAAGAAGTCGGGAGATCAATTCGCAGAAATTCACAGACAAAGCCACAACGAGGACGAAGCCAAGAGATCAATTCACATAAATTCGCAGACGAAGCCGCAACAAGGACGAAGCTGGGACCAAATTCCCTGCGAACAAAAAAAAATTAAATTAAAATCAAACAAAACAAAAATCAATAAAAAGATATAGCAACTATAACACCCCAACAGACACAGACCTGAACAGAGAAACTGTAACACCGCAACAGACCTCAAAAAAGCAACACTGCAATAGCAACACCGCAACAGAGTGAGATAGAGATGGACGCAAGAGAGAGACAAGTGCGAGACACATGTGCATAAGAAACCTGTTAACGTTTGCAGGAAATATATTTATAAGAACACATTCAGCCAAACTATTTTAAAAGTTCAGCCAAAATTTTGTTGCCGGTTTTCCCATCTCCGACCAAAAATCTATTTTCCCACACCGTCAATACACCGTAAATGTAAATGGAAGTCTATAATAGTTCGGCTGAACTCTCTAATAGTTCGGCCGAATTATTGAGAAAAGAAATTTTCTGCCCCCAATTCTCACAAAAGTGTAACCCAAATTCATGGGTTTACCCTTCATTATTGTCTCTTCTCATGATGTAGGTATCCTACTTTTATTTTCCATCTCCTTGTAGTAAGGAAAATCTATTTTTGAATTTTTATGGATTATGTGATTTTTAATGAAAGAAATGAAATTGAACTTGGGATGATGTGGATGATTGAATTAATTGACCTAATAAAGAGCATGTTAACCAAAAATTAACATTTACCCTTGGTATTTCAACTTTTATCTTAATATTATTTGGATTGTCTAATTTGTTGACATTTGTGGTATGGAACTTTCCATTGGAAACAATTTTGTCATCCTTATCTTTTTTGTGTTTGAGCACTAGTGGATTATGTTGTTTACCTCTAACTCTCAATATTCCTCTCTTTCTATGTGATGCCAGAGAATGTGAAACAACATGACCTACATAATTGCAATTACAATTAAAATTCTTGCCATACATGAAGGGTTCTAACATTCAAATTACAGAACATTATCACGTGAAGCACCCTTGGTCAAATCTACGTTATAATATGATAGGTAGGTTGGGTTGTGGATAACAGATTGAAAATTTGTCATGATGGGGATATCCAAAGAACTCGAAAGGTGTAACATATGATCTAATAAGAAACAATTTTTTTGATGGACACCAAGGCTCGAAAGAGTATATATGTGGGACATATATATACAAGCCAGTTGTTTTTATACATTAAGTGTGGAACATTTTCATAAAATATCGCATAAAATAAGGAAGCGTTTAACCCTCGGTTTATTAATATGAAGAGAAATGGATATCGCAAGCAGAAAGGAGGCATGAAAATAATTTTGATCCCATGCACTGGAAATTGGACTTTGGCTCTAAAACGATGTGTTGTTTGTGTGGTCATCACATAAATGTATGTTACAGTAAGAGGATTGAACTACAATGGAAAAAATGTGTTATCAAATGTGATGGGAGCCTTGGAATCCCATACATACCATGTGATTATCCAGAAAGTTGTATGTGTGACACATTACATAGATATACAACTTGATATATCCATCACATCAACTAAAACGTAACTATGAAGTAATGGATAGGGAGAAAAGAAATGAAATGGGTAAAAAAAATTATGATAGATTTTGAATCATTATAATAAAAATTTTATAACCATTGGAATAATGTAATTAAATTGTGTTGGAAACATGTCAAATGTGTTGAAAGGTTTTGGCCTCAACCATTAAATAGAATTCCATTCCTTTGCAACATATTTTAGGGACTGCGCTAAAAGATGATTCAAAAAAGTATTATAAACCATAAAAAATACGTTGTATGATGTGGTGGGGGCCTTATCCCATTCTGTAGTTATATTTTTCTTGATACCAAGATGTGTTTGGGTGAGACAACTTCGCCGAGAATAGTAGCATAAAACCAAACAAACAAAGCATGGGACGATTTGCGAGGTGACTGTATGTCAAAGGCCAACATGTTAATGAAATTGATGATAGAGAGACTAATGGATGTTTCTTTCGGATGGTCATTTTCTTTGGGTTCATAACAATCTCATAGACTATGATGTGAACAATCACACTTCTAGATCATGGTTTGATTAGGCCGCACTTCCGAAACATGAATTGGACAATCATCATCTTTATTTTCCATATTTGTGAATATATCACTCTGTGAACACTACATGTCACAAAATGAAATTTCAAAGTCTTAGATAAGTGACCAGAAAATGCAACCTCCATTGGAATGTGACTATGCGACCTCCACAAGTCACAATATCTTCCACTAATCACAATATCTCCCATAAGTCACAATATCTCCTAGGAATTGAAAAATCTAATTTTAGAGTCTTAGGGAAGCAACTAGAAGATGTGATATATGCTACAATGTTACTATGTGACCATCCTCAGATCACAAGTCACACAATCTCACTGATTCCAAAAATGTGAACTGCCTAGAGACTTTATATGCAACAAGATTATCATAAAGCACACAGTTCTATGTATCAACAAAGACAAAGAATTGAACACTATTATATTATGGAAAGAAAAAATGAATTCATTGCAAAGGTGATAACGCGAAGTAAACAAAAAGTGTTGATGGGGTGGAATTAAGAATCATTATTTAGACCTCATTCAAGGGCTGCATTGAATGTCCATAGAAATAAATACTATAAGCACAACAATGTATACACTAACATGCAAGTAACACATTGCAAGGGGTCAACATGAGACATTCAAAATGAACTGGATATACTGATCAAACACACAATGAGAAGGTGATACATTCAACCTATAAATGATACAAGTTACCCTAACTCACAGAGACTATTGATCAAAGTCTGCATTGAAGGTACCATTGAAAAATTTAAGCCTCAAGTTGCAATACATATCTACAAAAAATAGAAGAAAAAACTCCATGCAATGAGCCTAAGGTAATAAAGGACACAAAACATTCTTACAAGCTTTATTAAGTGCATGAAGGGTATATCATTGTTGCAAAGGTCATTATTAGTGCTAAGTGCAACACAAGAAGAAACCCAACACACATGTATATTTTGCATATATGTGTATGACCCTCCACCCTTGCTTCATTTTAATTTAAAGGTATGGACATAGTATTTGGAGAACCTTGTTTTCTACTAGTGTGTGATTCATCATTTCTATATTCCTAATGATAAGGGTTAAATAAAAGTTAAAATTAAATTTAAATAAAATTATCAACAACCAAGGATATTGATAAGCAACAAAACATTTAAACCAACATTTTCCAGAATAGATCACTTACCTCTTATGAAATATTAGCTAATTGATTGGAATCTATATAGCTTGGTGGAGAAATATTACAAAATTAAATTTCATTAGTGCTAGAATAACACTTGAAATTATTCTCTTGATGAAAAACATAAGCCTTATATCTAGAAATTTCTTTCAACTCGAGAAACTAGACTCCATTCGAGCTTCCACAAAAATAGTAAATAATTGTAAGTTTGATGGCAAGGTAAAATAAATTACTCATGTTGAACCTAAAAGATATTTAATAGCATGTGGACATAGAGTATACAGAATGCACACAAAAATACTTGACTATGTAAATCTCTCTGACTGTAGGAAAATGAAGTGTTCCCTCCATCGGTGGCATATCATAGGTCGCTTAAAATATTAAATATGAGAGGTAAAATTTAAGTGTTTGGTCAGCTTCATCATCTTTCATCCAATAAGTTTCAAAAATCTTTACTACCTTCTCATAAATTTCATTATTGCCATGACTTTGCAGGTGCTCAATCTTCTCAAGTCCTTCAGCATCATCAATATACTGTGCATTAAGATTTACACCTCCAGTGTTTCCCAAATCCTTCTCTTCTTCCCCAACTTTCCAAATATTCTCTAGCCCTTCAAGACAAACAGTTACAATTCTTGGGTCTGGACAGAATAGAAGATCACATAGAGGATTAAGGCATCCTTGATTCACAAGATATCTGCAACCAAAAGTAGGAATCATTAGTTTGTCTTATTGTATTAACTGAAATAAATTCTTGAACATATACATCACACTCACTATTATCAATGAACACATCTCATTACATTACATCTTGTAAGTCAACCCCTTTATTCATTACTAGACAACCCATTTTAGAAATATGCTTGTATTGATCATATATATTCATTAAATACATACTTGATTTGATCATGTGTACCAGTAGAAGTAGAATTAGATATAGCCCATGCTACTTCTTTCTTGGTATCAAACTTAGTAGTTTACAACAATTGTACAAGAGGAGGAAATATGTGTGTGTCAACCACAACCTGTAAACAAATCCAAACTCGGGATATATGAACTTAAACAAAATTTTGCAAGGAATAAGACATTCAACGAAGTGTCATTCTTAATCTATAAAGCAGTAGCTAAGGAACCTGTATTTGATCTTTATTTCCTGCAGTTATGTTTGAGATAGTCCAACAGGCTTCCTTCTTGATACTTTTGTTATGATTATGGGTCAATAGTGCCAAGAGGTAGGGAAGTGCCTGATTGTTGATAATGTACTAAGGCAACACACATCCCCACAAAATTACCTGAGAACATAATCTAGAAAATAAAACACAAGTATTCACTCTATCCCAAAGAACTCACTGAAACATTTAATTTATGTGTGATTGTGTAAATTCTAGAAGACTAATTAAATCTCCACTTGCATGTGTACACCATAGATTGACTTGCAATATTTCAAGTTTCAAACCAAATTCCAATAGAGACTGGATATACATGAGTCTGTACATCATCTCCAGTTACAATATTTCCCACAGCCCGGAGAGGAGGGATAAGAACATATGGAGATGGATGACTGTAGAGACAAAACATGTAGAATTGAAATTTTCAAATGCATTTAGCAAAAGAGTAGATCTGATCAATCTTGAACCTTTATCTAAAAACATAAATCTAGAACTATTAAAACACATTCTTAACCATAACATTAATATCCTAGCACGAAATACACCTATCTACTACATTAATAATAGCTAGAAGCTCAAAAATGTTCATCAAATTTTCAGTATTTATGCTTACAATAGAAGCTCAACCAATATTTGACAAACACCAGCCTCAATCACAGCTTGAATTTTATCATTTTTTCCATAAGAAAGATAATACAGAGGCTATAAATCATGTGTTAATACTTCTTCATCATTCTAATGAATCAGACACTTGAGTGCTAGTAGAGCTGGCTTTGTCTGCAACAAAATAGTTCATGCAAATTTCAGCCCTGCAAATTGTATTTCTATGGTCAAGGATGAAAAATTGATACAAATAACCAGGAAAAGTTATTTAAAGAACCAATGGCATAAATTCCCTACCTAGTCAAATGCAGGTTGTGGCTTGCCTCGATAGAAATTAAACAAGGTCCAAGTGGAATTTCTCAAGATATAAAGCTTAGTGTGTTCATTCAGTTGAGAAAGGAATGGTATCAGGGCACCATGGCTAAGAACTAGATCTCTGCATTTGGGCGAGTCACCAGCCATAGATGCTATGGGGGGGAGGAATTATTTCGCAAGGAAGAGAGGCACAACATGGGTTTGCTATCTGGTGCCAAACGAAATAGTGATGTTGAGGCAAGAGGTGTTACGGAGGTCAAGGAAGAGAAGAAAGGTTGGTTCAGCTGGGGTAAGCATAATGTGAATTAAGAAAATGGAAATATAATGCCACCCAGGAGTTCTTTGAGGGCAGATGGTAAAGTTAGTGATCTGCTTGGTGAATCGGCAACAAGGGTTCCAAGGAAGGCTGGAATATACTCACCTGAGCTTGGAAATATATATGTTGATGCAAGGCCTACTGATTATAGGGTAGATGATTTTAGGATGGGAAAGGAGATGGATGGTAGGAAGTCAATAAGTATAGAAACCACTGGCAGGTGTAAGCTTGCAGGCAATGATGGAAGCCATGAAATTGAGTATAAGAAAGGATTAAGGCCAGTCATGTGGCTCACATCCTAGTTTCCTCTCGAGACCGATGAGATATTGCCACTGCTAGACATTTTGTCAAACAAGGTTAAGGCCACTCATCACTTAAGGGAATTGCTTACAACGAAGCTTCCACCTGGTACATTTCCTATCAGGGTTTCTATTCTAGTTGTTCTTACTGTTATAGTGATTTTTAATTTTCCTAAATTTGAAGAAATGCATCCATCTGAAGAGTTTTCTACCCCACATTTGAGTCTTGGGAATTAGCAAGATATCAAGGTAAACGAATATGATGCTGCACAGAAATATTCAAACTCATAATTTCAGTGGATCAAAAGTCCATATAGTCATGGTTCTGTGGTTCCTAGGAGCCAAGAAGGTTGCCTAGAAGAAGTTCAGGATCCCTTTTATATTTCGAGTGATTATACATGGAAATCTATGGATGCTAAAAAAAAACGGACAAAAGAAAAGAAACCCAAGACCAAAAAGGGAAAATGATCAAATTTAATAGATGGGATGGAGAACAAAGCTGAGAAATAAATATCAATCTTCTTAGGGGTTGCATGGTAATAGAATGAGCTACCACCGTTCATGCCATGGACAATGAAACTAAGAACTTCTAGTGAAAACTTGTGCCCAGATTGAGCATACAGTGTTTAAGTGCTGGCATGAAGGATTAAGTCCTTAATGAGATCATAGCTTTGTCATTATGAATAAACCTTCAAGCCAGTTTCTTCACTGAAATATTCTCATTGCAATTCATTATGCAAGTGTACCTAACACTACACCGGGAAATTGTGATCATGTCTCTTGGAGGATAGTCAGTATGTCGATAGAATGGATCTTGCTTTGATTTTTGCTAAATTAGTAAGTTTGTATTTGGGCTGAAAAGTATAGGATTCTGGTTGATTCTGGCATACTGAAGAGGCATACACTAGCATATTGGTTTGTTGTTCTGATAAATATTTCTAATGAATGATGTGTTGGATAAGTTCTTTCCTTCCAATCTAATTTGACTAGGTCCAAGTCGATAGAATGGAATCTCCACTCATGCCCATAATGGGTTTAATAACATAAATCCTAACTCCATTTACTAGTTTAGACACCTCTTCCACCAATCCAACTTTTCAAATACTTTAACTACAACAAAATGGAACACTGTTACCTAGCTAATGAATATAAAACAAGGGAGTTAGGATTCCAAGATTGGAACAATAGAAAAGATGGTAGGAACTCCAATCTAGGATTAAGGATAATTTCACTAAGGCCACTTATATAGAAGCTTTCACTGAGGTTTGAAGAAGATCTTATGCTTTAAGTGATGAGAGCTAAACCACAAACCTTAGATCGGGCCATGTTCTTGCCTATCAAATAGAAAAAATCTGTCTTGGCTTTGAATTTTTACATTTTCATACTACATCCAAACCCTAGCTAGATAGAAGCTACTCCTAATAATTAGAAAATTGTAAACCCACTGTGAACACCCAAGGAGAACCTCAAAAACGAAATGCCCATGCTCCTAGACCTAATCATCCAAATGTGCAGAATCCTCCAAATAATTACTAGGATAGCAAAGGGGTACAAACCAATGTGAATTTTAATTGAATTCAAGACTTTTATGAATGTTGACTATATTTTTTTCTTCATGTGGAAAAATTTATAGTTGTCACAAAGTTCGGATAGGAAAATTTTCCACTATTCCCATTGCTCTCCATCCTCCCTCCTTTTAAATCCTTCTCTAGTCATTTTTATAAATACTTCATGTCCACACTTAGTGTAATAATCATATAATAAAGGAAATTTTCTCCTTTCCCTATCAACTAGAGCTACTGTTCTTTTTTTCCTAGGAAAACCTCATGGGGAAACCCAAGAGATTCTTCCCTACATTCTTGTACAACAACAATGGTAAAACTACTTATTTGCATTTGGTTTCTAAAGCAATGTCACTCAGCTAACTCGATGGGATGGATCAGAATATGAACAAGTGACCTTTGCTTGTATAATCGTGGTTGGATGTATGCCAGAGAACAACAATGGATGTGCCAATCACACCATGGATGATAGATGAGGATCCTATAAAATAAAGACTATGGCAAGAATTTTAAGTCCATATTTAGATGTCCTCCAATGTTATTCATAGTGGTATCATGTCCACCTTTTCCTTACAGTTCCTGGATAGCACACCATTGTTAGCAGCCTAAATATTCTTGATACCAGTGCAACAATTTTTATTGTTAAGCTTGTAGAATAAGTAATCATGCCCAGGGCTAGTGTAGCCGATGTGGGTCCATATTTCATAGGTTTATCGATGGTTGTGGAATCAGAAGCTCCCCATAGAGCTATTTGAGTAAGACACAACCCTCCACATCAATAGGAATAAATTTTGCGTCAAATATGGGCATCTAAAAATGTGGGAAGGTATATACCTAACTTGTAGCCAAATTATTCACATTACAGGAGACTAATTTATGTGAACTTTTCAATGTTAAAGTAGCCTTTTCCTAATTTATCAATACAAAGAACCACAAAATCCAAAGTATTTTCAGTGTATAAGGTCATATAATTGCAATATTTACATCATAGTACACATACAATGGTACCTATCATACTTGTTTGCTAGAAAAGGACTCAATGGTACCTACCCTACTTGCTTAATATATTACTTTCATTCTCTTTGTAGCAAACATAATTTTATCTTGTATATTTCCATAGGTTTCATACTACCTATATTTCATTTTCTTCTATTAATGTATTAAGGATAAGTATCCCTTATTCACCATGCCTATATTTGTTATTTTTTTCCCAATGAAAACATCATAGTGAAATTCGAGGGATTCTTCCCCACATTTGAGGATGACAACCCTAGTAAAATGATTGGTATACAAACTAACCAAGTGCTTTGCAACCTTGCTGATAGTTGGTTGAGAGAATCCCTTGGGCTAGAAACTGCATCAATAACTTCCTCTATAGGAGGACTACGCTCTGTCAAAAAAACAAAACCAATGGTCAGTTTCCTAATGGAAAAAACATACACAAATAAAATGGCATTTCATTGACAATTAATACATAATATTTGATTTCAATACCAATTGAAAGCAACTTTCAGAATTGGGCAGTTGCTTCAAGTTGTAGGTTAGGTTCATCAGACCATACTCCTGCAACCATAGCAGGAAGACTATCCAACTGCAAAAACAAAAAACAGAAAACAAAGAAAAATAAAATAAAATTAATCAAAAAAGGAAACAAAATGTCAAATAAGGTCATCATAGATTCCACAACATATTTTTACATATTCCTTTAAGCCAAATGAAGAACTTATACTGTCAATAACCTAGTGAATTGACTATGGCTCAAAATTTTTCTGAAAATTAGTTTTAGCATTCACTAGATACATAAAGGAACCTTTCAACTGTCTATAAATTGATGGATCTACCAAATTTGAAATTTAATCTGCTCATAATTTCAGATTTGATATCATAGGTGTAACCATGGGCTTACAATCCATCCTCTGAAATCTCATATGAATATTGATTGCATACTTACACTGTGTAAGGAAGGCCTTCCTTAGAGCCAAGGTTCAAGAAATAATGCATAAATACGATGTCCTTAATATTGAATTGAGGTGCTAGCTGTGTCTGGTGCAATGTATGTTGCATGTTTGAAAAAGCCTCGGGAGACAGCCATGCATCGTACTAGAGATTTACAATCGAAGATGGTGCCAAATATCATGTCAATAACATCTTCAGGAAGGTGATCAAAAAAATATGGTTTTTCGTCTTCCATCTTCATTTTACTTCTACAAGACATTCAATAAAATGTAAGTGAGATCATCAATAAACTCTTGCAAAAAAACCTTAAAAATATCCATTCTAAATTGTTTAAGTTGAACGTCAAAATAACACTTTAAAGTCTTAGGAAAAGATACACACATACTCGATGTTATACAATATAAATAGGGAAAAAACTAGGTGAAATTTGAAAGCCTATAAAAGTAAATCAACAAATTTCCAGCTTGCAATGCCACCTTAATCATATTCTTCAACATTATTGCAAACCGATGCATCATCTTCATCTCTACGAACCACAAATATTTGTTGAGGTCCAATCTGCATAAAAAACACAAAAAATTAACCTTTGGAAATGAAATTAAATTCATATTGCTTATTCTGTGATAGCCTGTTTATAATGTGGCAATGATACCAAGGAACAAATGGTAAGAGGTTACCATGGTTTAATATAGACTCCCTGACCCAAAGCCTACACGATCTCCGTGGGGCTCAGTTTACATCATCTCAATATTATTTGTAGCTTGAAAAGTAGAAACCAAAGTTAATAGAAACGTTAGCAAAAAAAAATAATAAACATATTAAATATGCTTAACGAAAAGTATCGATACCTGTGTCATGACTGGAACCTGAGGAGGAATAATCTCTTCAGGCATCTCTTGATGTGTAGCACATACCTGAAAATTCAATAATGTTAAGAGCCACACCATATAAAATTATGTTTATCTTAAAGTCACTTGCAATTTAATGTAAAAATATAGATAGATAATACCTATTATACCACTGGAACATATGAAGGTATCATGTCTTCGGGAAGCCCTTCATGTGTAGCACTAACCTGAAAATTCCATAATGTTAAGAATCATACCATATAAAATTATGTGACATAAATTCATTTTCATTTTGACGTAGAAAAATATAGATAGATAGTAATGAATGTGAAACCTGTACATGATCATGTCCATGATCTACAGAATGAGGATTAGTGGCAAAGCAATGTTGTTCTAAGAATGTTGTAAATTGCATAAGTTAAATAAATATATTGGCATAAGTTTTTGGAGAATAAATTTATATACACCAAAACAACATGTTACATACACTCTAGCTCATCTTATAAATGTGTATTTTAAAATAGATAAAATCAAGCTTGTACATACCTTCCCCATGGTGTGCATTTGTTGTCTAATGCCTGGCTCATAGTGGTCTCTACAGGAGGATGCATACTCCAAAATCCCATCTCACTCCATATCCCCCAACACGTCATCTGAAATACTCACAAATGAACGAACTCCTGCACTAGATGAAGGTTGGCTTGTCCCTAAGCCAACTTCCACCCCTCCTAAAGCAACTACAATATATTCTTGTATCTTCTTCCTCATTTGTGATGCAACACTGGAAAATATGGCTAACTCCTCTGGAAGTGTAACTACCATAGGTGGTCAAGTTACTAAACGAGATTTTGGAGGCCTAAACCTAACATCTCGCATAGCATCAGGTCATTCATATGTATTAACTTTTCCAACTCCATAGAATTTGGACCCCGTATCTGTATAGTTAGGGTCCATGTGTTCTCGGAATTGAGCATACAAAATCCTAAAAAAATATTGCAACACCTTATCATTATTTGGGAACTTCCTGTATGCATACAAAAACTTCTCATAAATATAAGGTTCAATATTTGGATCATTGAATCTTGCAATCTTCAGACATTTTTTTTCTTGAGGCCGCAAGTCAAATAGTGACAAGGCCATTTCTTTAGTGACCCTACTTTTAACTTCATTTTAGGAGTGGATACCAATCACTGACACTCTCCTCCTACTCATGATTTCAAAAAAAACTTGGGTTGATGGTCCAACCCAAAAATAAGTCTCTATCAAACTCTCCAAATTGTGCAAAAAAATTCGGAGACAATCTTGACTAGGGGCAAGGAGATTGCAACTTTGTAATTAATTGCATGATATCGTGGAATGCTTCCTCATCCCATCAACTGTAATTAAGGAGATAGTATCCTCCCAAGGCATCTCCTCAGTATTATCACTGGGATGGGTGTAAAGGGGATAATAGCTAGGATTTAGAGCAAACTCATTAACCCTATGTCCTCTCCCCCTAGGAGGGCGATGATCACCGGCTGTAACATGTTAAATTATTGCATATATTAAAAATTAAATAATTTATAAGGAAAATTTGTATTTAAAAAGCTTGTTTGGTCATTTGAAAATACCTCGTGGAAAAATTATCTCATCCTCTTCGCTCATACTAGGATTGTTACCTTTCGAGGAATGAAGGTCTATACTAGCCATTTTACAAAACATTAAATTATTTTATAACACAAGTACATGAGACACAATAAGTTTCACATTAAATATACATCAAACAATAAATTTTCCTTTGGATTTACTTGAACGAGAACTATCCAGGTGTGGGATGGATGCCATAGACTAAGACATTGTTCTCCTTTGTCCCTCACCAACAGTAGGGCCAACCTCAACTCCTACATTTGCACCTATGGAGGATAATGTTTTCACATTAAACACATGTCATTTGAAAAAAAAATCACCTGTTCAAAATTGAATATAACGTAAACTTGAACATTTTCATTAGCAATAGATCTAATCGTACCTATACCATGTATAATATACCCCTTATAATGGGCTCTATGAAATTGGGGATAAATGGGAATAGGTCTATGGGGCTCCTCTTATTCGATTTGGTGTCTGGGTGCATGAGTCATATGAGTGCGTCCACCTATGCATAACAAAAATATTTCACGTTATTCAATTTTTCACAATGAACAATAAATATGACCTACTTGAAAACATTACATAACAAAACAACCAATGTACCTGATAATGCTCCTCTCATGGAGGGGTCTCTAGAGGAATCGTCTGATGCCACTGTTGCTATAGTATCAAATCAAATTTCTACCCCTCATAAACAAATTATAAATCGACAGTCATGTCATCAACCAACGGGTAACAAGTACTATAGCTCCTTGACATACAAGGGCTCGACAATAGTACATGGCATAATATCTCATGGCACTAACTATAGGTGGGTCAATCGTTCCTCCAGTTGTACAAGTTGAATCTGATTTCTAATGACTCTCACATGTGCAATCATTCTTAAAATTTCTATTGAGCTAATTATAAAAAGTGTTTACACTATGAGAGAAGAGAAATTATGAGGAAAGTAGAGATGATTATTTTGAATCCTAAATTATTTGTTTCCAATGTTGTTGCAAAATTATGGAGGATTTCATGAGATGATGAATAGAGTTTTGATGTTCATTTTTTGTATCGAATCTACATTTTCCTGCTACTACATTTTTCATCAAGTAAACGAGTTTTAAGATCAATATCGATATTCCCCAACTTGGTAGACATAATTCCCTTGGAATCTATATGGAGTCATTATATGACAATTGATCTCAACCCTCCGGAATGTGTGGAAATTTTCTTTGTGCATTATTTGCATTAAAGTGATCATACAAGCAACTTGTGACTTTTTGCCTTTGGTATTGCTAAATTTTCCTAGAAACATGTATGAAGATAATGTCCTGGCTTGTGAAAACCCTAGTTGCAAAACCTTCGTGATAAACACTTAGCTAACATTGATGCCCCACAATCTTATTATCTTGGAAGAGATGCATTGCAAAGAATTTTTTTGGTCAGTTGGAAATCAGAGCTTGATTCTTTCAACTTGATCCCATTCTCCTCCACATAGGTTAAAATTCTCGCTCCCTCTCTTCTTCTTGCAAAAAATTTACATTGACCATACATATTTGTAGACAAAGGATAATATTAGAAACATAAAAAATGGACTGAAAGAGAGATACTACTGTGGCCCCTATATAATCCATTTATGCACCACAATATTCTCATTTTATGTTCTTTGTGCAGGATCATTATGAGTAGAAGTGGATATAGTTATATTCCATGATGAAGCACTGAAGGCTAACTTTATTGACTACAACCAATGGGTTAGGAATTAATTTGAGGCCAAATTGATGAATACCCTTGAACACATTTTACATGCATGCCATGAAATAAGGTTTTCAATCTACCAATGGGCATGATACAAATAAACTGTGTGTGTTTCTATGCTAGTATTTTGAGCCAGTATTAGTTCTTGAACTTCTATTTCAAACATGTGATTTCTCATATAAATGCATATTAGTCCTATATTCCTTCTGATATTCACCTTCTTGTGACATTGTTTTTATCTAATAAAATGTTGGTATGGGTTATGTCGTATCCTTTCTGATCTATACCAACATATCTCATGAAACTTTTGGGTTTATTTTTCCCCTCAAGGTTTTCCTTTAGGTAGTAATAGGTGCAATCTATAGTTTTTCTTATGAGTATGAGTACCAGAATCTACCATAGCACATGTTCTAGGGTTTATTACTACCAAATTAACCTTGATTCCCCTTGTATTTCCTCCAAGACATTTCCATGATGCATTCAAAATTTTCACTGGGATCACACATGTCTTGTTTGATATTTCAATAAAGATAATTCGTCCTTGGGGGAATGAATTTTAATGCGCTCATGGTCCTTGATTGATCCAATTTGATATTGTTCCATTTTTCAATTGAGAAGGTAATCATTTCAAACTTTAACTTTACATGCCTCATCTTTCATTAAAATGGTTTTTGGTTTTTAGACCACTTTCAATTATAAACACTCAATAACAGCATCCTCTATTTCTGATCATAGAGGCTTATCCTCTAGATATTTCAGCCCTGGAAATAGGAATTTGAATTATACTATTATTTTTTGGTCATCTTGTCCAAATGAATCCAAAATTGGTTACTTTGTGTTGTACCTATGAGCCTCACTGTATTTAACTAGGTCAAAGAGAAACTCTTTGACTAAACAATTATTGATCTCTATAGTTTTCAAAAAGGCTTCTTGACATGAGTGTTGAGAGGACAAACATTTCAACTCAATGAAATAATTATTGTCCTATTTATTTCTTTGCATGTAATTCGATGTTTTTCATGATATTAAATATTATACCATGTTAATATATGCTGCACAATTCAATAATATAGTTTAGGGCATTATAAAAGAGAATGAAGGTGAGGGTGGGTATCTATTCAAGACATGGACAACAACAAGCACTAATGGTTGTTACAAAAGGAAGAAAGAATGAAGGAAATCCAACAATCAAGGAACAATAGGAGTACTATATGCTAAAATCATACCATTATTTCATTGATTCATCACATCATATAAGGATTTTTGGGATTATGGAAAAGGGCAACAAGTGTTGTCAATAGAAGGGGAAAAACGAAATATGAAACAAGTATCTCTCATGATTATGAATTTTAAATTCATTTTAAATCAAGAGATATGGAGCAGGTACTTATGTTGAGAGAGACTACAATGGACAACAATGGGGATAATGATACAAGTAATATCCTAACCAACTATAAGGAAATCGATGCTAAAATGAATAAGAAAGAATTGGTTTGGGAAGATGGTCATGAGGAGGATGGAGAAGATGAAAAGAAACACTAGGATGAATTTCTCTTAATTGTGATGAAAACATAAATTTGTTGATGGAATTGAAATCCTTGTAGGAGAGGTCAATAAACCAAATGGTGCATATTCAACATGCCAAATGGGAATTGGAAGAAGGTAACACCCACAAGTTTCGGTCAAATTTTTTTTTCGGATAATGAGATTGATGAGATGGACGTGGATGAGAATAGTTCCTAAAAAGAGTCATAAAAAAGTGAAGAAGGAAGGAAGTGAGAAGATTAAATTGACTATGCAAGTTTATATCATCAATTCTAGTGGGGCACTATAGAGTAAAGTATAGAAGCCTAGAAGACTATTAACATCAATGGAACAATGACATAGAATGAATAATGGAACAAGAGAACAAATTATGGGATCGAGGAGGAAGAAAATAATTAAAGGTTCATGGCCACAAGGTGATGCAAAATTCCAACTTGGGGAGTCTCATTTAGGAGAATCAATCCCTAGATATTCCATTTTCTTAAAAAGGTCAAAATATTTTGCAAAAGGAAAGGTGTTTTCCAATAATAAATGATATAAAATTAGAAATAGAGGAATTTTAATGTAAATACAAATTTCCCCATTCTAGAAAGAATCTACACTATTACGCTCTTGGTATATTTTGGACAAGTTGGTAATTTTCTCAAATGGTCTTGTGTAACACCCATAAGTGTCTAACTAATGTGTTGCAAAGTTTTTCAAGTGTTGGGAGAGATGTCCCAATTTATTAGACTTTTTTAGGATTATTCCCCTTGCCAATAGAAGGATATTTAAGTATGTACAGTCAAAGTTTAGAGATAGAGCAATGGTAATAGAGAAGAGGCTTAGTCTTAGAGAAAATAGAGCTCAAGAGGAGCATGAGAGCTCGACAATGGAATCATGTAAAATTTTATGTAAATAATTCATGCAGAGAAATTAATTGAATTGTGCCTTCATACAACACCTATGTTAAATGTGAATTAGAATTTGTTGAATCACCTCTACTTATTTTTATGAATTAATAATGTATGTTTATGAATTAATAATTTTCGGAGTGTAACCATAGGACCTTCCCTTAGTTAAATTGTGTATTTAGGAACATAGGTGTTACATGGGGTGTATAGACTTCTTATAAATTTGTATGAGTATGAGGCTTCACACTATTCATTGAAGGTTGGCGAGGATAAATTTAGTTCTAGTACTGATGGTTTCAATTGGGGCGAGTTTGAACAAGGATAACGTAGTAGGAACACTGTGGACAAGACACATTTCATGATAGGGGATTATGTTATTCAACCAGATGATATCTATCGTCCATATGCATAGGGCCCCATGCTAATAACCAGTGCCAATTACAAAATAGGAGAAAAAGTGTGGTCTGCTATAATGAGCCATTTTTTAGCTCGGGAGCAACATGCAAGTTTGAGGGTCAATACCTTAGTCTTGTGAATCCTTGAACCCATTAAAGGAGCGAGCGTTAAAATACCCAAGCACCCTTGGCTAACCCAATGGCTCATAAGGCCGAGTGGAAGGACAAGCATAGTTCAGGGGATTTTCCCCATACATGAGTCAAGGATTTGTATAGCTAATATGAACTAGAGTTATTCAATGAGCAGTCAGGTTAAGCCCTATAGATGAGTATAATTTGGGCACAATATATGAAAATTAAAATATTGGCCATTAAACATTGTCTATGTGTATTTGGTGTGAGCATTCGATAATGTCCTTACGAGCATTTTGAATGAAACCATGAGTAAATAGACGAGACAAGGGTACTTACTAGCCCAAAATTTCTTTAAAGTGTTCTGGAAACCTCGCCTCAACTGAAAATTCCAACGAGAAATGGTGGAGGAGCTTTCTTGGAAAATCAGGTTGCCTTCATTTTTTTTTATTCCAATTTGTCGTTGGTTCTCTCGGTGGCTCGAAAACGATAATTCTATAAAGATTTGGAGAATTCAGGATGGTGGCTCAAAAATGACAGTGGTACAGAGGTTTGCAGAATGTCGGGATGATGGCTCAAAAATGACAGTGAGGTTTGCAAAATGATGGGGGAGAAAGGATTTTGGGGTTTTTAATAAGAATAAAACTCTCGAACAAGAGTTAAAACAACTCTAGGATGAGATTTTTACAACTCTTGTCCGAGATTTTACCCGAGAGTTTATGTCAATAAAACTCTCAGACGAGAACATACTTAACTGTCATCCAAGAGTATTGTATCTCTGGTCAAGCCCAATCTAACTCTTCTATGAAACATTAAAAATATCTCGGACGAGAGTTCTAAATACTCTTGGCTGAGAAATTGAGTTGACTATTTTCTCGAACGAGAAATTAAAAATTTCACCCAAATTTTTGCCACCCACCAAAAAGTGTTTTTCAACTTCCAGATTTCACTCTCTTGCTCACGATTATTCCAAAGGAAGAGGTGGCCGAAGAGGAGGAGGAAGAAAGAATTTCAGAGGAAGGGGGGGTAGACAAAATCAAACTCAAAAATCTGATCTTCATTGTCCGTGTTGCAATAAATATTGGCATGAGGAATCTACATGTAAATTTCTTTGGGATAAAATTGAGTAGCAGAGAATCAAGAAAAAAGGTAAAACTCATGACAGAGACAAAGGTAAAGCACCTGAATCCGCTCATTATGTTGTAGCACATTGGAACAATGGAGTAACTGAAGACTTGTTCGATGTTTCATTTACTTCTTGGAGAAATGATTTGCTTCTAGACTCAGGAGAAACATATCACATGAGTTTTAGAAAATATTTTTTTTGAATAATTTACTAAAAAAGTAGATGGAGCAATATAATTTTCAGATAAATCCAAATTCAAGCCATCAGGGCTGGACACAATCAGGCTTAAGTTGCTTGGTCTTCTAGATCATCTTCTACATGAGTTTCTATACCTCCATGAGTTGAGGAGAAACTTGCTTCCCTTAGTCCACATCCACTAGCAAGGAAACTCAAATCACATGTTTGATGGTGAGGCTGAGGTCAGAAAAGCATTAGATTTCTCACTTTTCATGGAGGGAATAGAATAAGGAATACTCCTAAAGTTGTAAGGTTCCTTTTCTCATGCACAAAAATTTGCATTCAGTTCTCATCATGATGAAGGTACATTCCTATATAGTATTTTATGGCAAGTTAGATTTGGACAGTTAAACTATGACATCCTTTGATTGTTGAAGAAAAATGGTGTTACTGGATTTCCTACAATTCCTAGGAAACTTAAGAAATGTGATGCTTGATTCTAGAAGAGCATAGCAAACAGTCCTTTCCTGATTCACATTCCAGAGCACATAGAAAACTTGAGCTTATTCATTTAGATTATGTGGCCCCATGCATGTTTCTTGTGAAAATGAAAATAAATATATGATGAAATTTGTTGATGATTACACCACAATGTGTTGGGTTTACTTATTGAAGAACAAATATGATGATTTTCAAACATTCAAGAATTTTCATGCATGTATTGAAAATTATGCACAAACTCATATTGGATCTTTATGCACCGATAATTGAAAATAATACACTTCGAACGAATTTGAAAACTATCTTCGCCAACATGGGATCAAACATCAAACAACTATGCGCTATAATCCCCAACATAACGGTGTAGCTAAAATAATGAACTGAAATTTTGTAAATATGGTTCACTCCATGATGTTTTTTAAGTATGTAAAATTTATGTTTTGGGCCAATGCAATTCTATTTGTTGTGTACATAAGGAATAGGTGTCCTTCAAATTCAATCAGAAACAAAACTCCTTATGAAATGCAGTGTTTCCCAACAATGGGAATAAAATGCATACAAGATCACACTTGTAAAAACCCCCTACACATAAAAATGACAATAATGAGTAGCATGAATTTTTAGCTCCTAATTAACATTGACCACATGAATCCTGGGGGATCTGGCTAACCACAACGGAAAGATAGCTCTGCTATGACCTCAAAACCTTAAAAAGAAAAAATGACTTGAAAATGGGCCATATTGGCCTATATACCATGCTTTTTACCATTTTTAAAAGCCCATAATTGGAGCTCAGAGTACCCAATTACAAAAGCACGAGGAACACAATGATCAATCCAAGTTTTAGATAAAGTCATTTTCAGGCCCAATGACCACGCCCTCCATACTAATGTTCAGGTATGCCCTCTCTTATCACTTTAAAATCAAGTTATTTCAAAATAATTGTATGGAAAATATTCTTTCACTTGGGGTATTGGGTGCAGAGGTTGTACGCATGCCAAATCACTATACGTCCCAGACACCAAAGGTACAAGAGAAGGTATCATTCTATCCTCAACGTGATAGGCTTCCAAAAAATCTTTGCATATCCTAACATTATTTCCTTAAAATAATAAAGCCATATGTTTCATTCACGCGACCATGTTTATTATCACCCCACCTTGAACATGATGAACACCCTTACCGGTGGGTAGAGCAACACATTTCCTTTCATCCATTACTCATATAGACCATACATGAATATCTGGAGCTATGACCACAAACTCCACCCCATGAACCATTTCATGTTCATAAATCCATGATAAAACATCAATTCATCGCATGTCAAAACCCTATTCCTGGGTCACCATCATCTACCAAGTGCATGACCCAAAATGCATCACCAGATTTTATATTTGGCCTATCACACCCTCATAAGCATAACCCATCTATGATATTTTCATCCACCTCATCACTCTCACACTGAGACTAACCAATGGGGCCCCCACCCTCAGCAAAATGCCCTCCTCACATCATTGTGTAGGATCATTCATGTTAATTGGGCACCCGTCTTCATGCTTGTACATCCAAAACACTTTCATATTCTTTTGGAAAGTGTACAAAGATTCTTTTAGGAGAAAAATACCACCCATCCATTTACATTTTTTACCTAGAAGGACTCCCTAATCACCCTGAGTCGAAGCTTCACATTCTCTACCATGCCAAACCATGTCAATCATAGCAAACATACACCTACCCTGGATTTCCTACCGATGCCAGGTACCCCCCAACAAAAGTTTTTATGACTGCCACCATTCGCATTTACAACTTTGACCTCGAGCTAGTTAACCATAATCACCAATTTCAACCATCGCTCGCCATCATCTCTTTTTAAACAATCACATAAATCCATTTTTTCATTAGAAACATTGGTCCCCTATACCATTAATTATTCTTGATCAGTCGATGCTTCCTTCCAATCAACTCCAACAACCATTATCCACGAAGGAGGTTGTACATTGGATGAGCCCCTGCCATTAAAAGGGGCATCCTCAGGTGGCACATTAGGAATTAACATCACCCAATGATGTCAATGATCCTCTTCACAT
Source organism: Pinus albicaulis (assembly GCA_034641835.2). Classification (NCBI taxonomy): domain Eukaryota; kingdom Viridiplantae; phylum Streptophyta; class Pinopsida; order Pinales; family Pinaceae; genus Pinus; species Pinus albicaulis. The sequence continues at coordinate 1,168,119,555 of CM076577.1, forward strand.
TCGACATCAGCAAAGTTTTCATGTTAAGATGGTATCATACTTAACAACTATTGCACTCTATAAGAATTATTTGAACACCCTTAATCAGTGAGAATCTCTTTAAACAATTCTTATGCGGGATTGTCCCTAATAGTCAAAGACCCATGTCATTACTAAGAATTTCCTTCATAAATTCCTTACCTCAAAAATGCATGGGGGTGCCAAATTCACCTTTTCTATGCATACAAAAAATTCTCCAGAGTGCATCAAAAACCGTCGTCATCAACCAGTAGCAGATCTCCTACCACAATGTGACTTGACAGAACCAATGCCTGTTAGATTTTGTTAACTAGTCATTATAACAAGCATGGGATATGCCCGCCTCCTAGAAATATTTTTCATTTTTTTCTTGCAGATTTCCCACATACTATGGTGTCTTTTTTACTTCAGACAAGGGGTCTATGATCCAAAATATTTTGTTTGAGATTTGTTAAATAATTACGTGTGAAAATTACAACTTTAAATAAGAAACTCTAAAGGCATAAACATAATAAGAGAGAAGCAATTAACATCATGCAATAAGACAAGGAGTTGATATTGAAGTTCGTCCAGGAGGGACCACGTCTCTGGGCCCTGCTCAAATAGTGGGGATGCCATCTTTCATTAAGTGGAAAAAAATGAAAGTACAAGTATAAAATGAGAAATTACATCGTTATACCTCAATAGATGAAAGTGCCCAAAAATTTCAGACCTATGATGAAGAAATGGGCAACACTATTAGATTTGTGGCATCAAGTAGTGTAGAATCCATATAAAATTTTCTTGAATCTCACAAAGTGAGAATCTGACCCCTCTAGAAAATGGCTCAGATCATGGTTCTGCCCCCCTCCTTCACACTGCTCATCGTTCCAATGTCTCGATTTCTGTGCCCTCTCCTGACATTCTTGGGCGCACTTATGAATTGAAAAGTTTATATAATCTATTGTTGGAAGACTTTCCAAAACAACTCGTTGGCTGAATGGTTATGATCCACAATGTGAGGTAGGGGGTCAGGTGGTCAAACCCCACCCGCTTTGTAATAAGTCATTTTGTTTTACAAAAACCAATGAAAATATTTTTTAAAGGTCGCCGCATTTAATTTTGGCTCACATGTGGATGCATTGGGGGTTTGTCCCCGCATTGGGTGGCCCGCCCCCATATCCCACTGACAGTATCGTCTATCATGGTGTAAAGGTGTTTGATTGGCGGTTGGATTACAACCCCCGCCACCCATATACAATGGTTGGTATCGTAATGCGAGGATTTGGGTGGTCGGGCGGCAGGATCATGACTATTGCCCACCACCATTATCATATGTGTTGTTGCATACTGTGGGTGGCGAGTTCATGGCCGTTGGCCAACCCCTTTTTTAATAATATTTTTTTATTCGTTTGAGTAGGGGCGGGGGTCATGGTCTGCCCTACTATTTTCTTAACTTTTGTTTTTATTTTTTAAAACAACTTGATTTTTTCAAATCTTCCAGATTTTGACTGGAGGAGTTCTTTTAACCATTTGACAATTTCACCCAAAATCTGGATGGAGTTGGCCGGAATTCGGTGGTGGGGTTTCAACAAATTTGTGTCCTCCTTAGTCTGCCACATCACCAAGTCAACCCTCGAAATTTTACTTCTCTTAACTCCTTCATACGAACTTGGAATTGTCTGTCATATACATCATCAGAAAAAAAAAGACGACATCTACAACTTGAAATTAAGTTTTCCACATTCCAGACACTTTTATTTTTGAGCCTTTGTACTCAAGCCTCTTGTACTTGGATCTGTTCAGTCCACTTGGATCATTCCTGCCCACTAAAGAGCTTTTGGACCCAAAGAGCCTTATCAATCAATAGGAAAGTGAGGGAATTTCTCCCTCACATTCTCCTTTTCAAGCTATTTAGCTATACTTGGGTGCATCCCTTTGAAACCAACATGGAGATAATCCACATCTCCTCATCGTGAAGTCCTACTTCTTCGATCGATAATGGTTTCCTCTCGCAGTTCATCGAGATATTTTGGTGAAAAGTCATCCACTGTAGGAACTGATCCTACCTCCTTGGTGTCCATAATCAATGGTGGTTCATAAAGTTTCAGATTCTTCACATTCACGACTGAGTACATATGCATGTATACAAGAAAATCCAGTCGGAAAGCATTATTCCCAGTCTTCTCCAATATGGTAAATGAACCATACTAGATTGGTCACAATTTCTTGCCTTCCACCTTCATTCGATCCTTTCTGATATGGAACCACACTTTGTCACCAACTTGAAATTGATGGTATACTCGGTGTTTATCATGTCAGGACTTATATCGGTCCTGACTCTTTTCTAACTTCTCTTGCAGTACTTGCTGAATTTTCTCTATCTGTTGGATGAATTGTTTTGCTTTGTCCCTTTAAACATGTCCACTAGCATCTTCATCCCTTCCATAGATCATGTCAAAAGGGTCCTTTGGTAAGTAACCAAAGAATGTCTCAAATGGTGAAAACTGCATAGAGGAATGCACTGCTCGGTTGTAAGCGTACTGCACATATGGAAGATTCCCATCCCACAACTTGGGATGTTTGCTGAAATAGCCCCACAACAAGTGTACCATTTTTCCGTCAGTTTGTGGATGGAATTTTGTACTTCTCTTCAACTTGGTTTCCATCATATGCCACAAGCTGGTCTAAAACTCTCAAAGGAAGCAGGAGTCTCGATCTTACACAATTAATGCGAGCAACCCAAAGTGGACCCAAACATACTGAAAGAAAAGAGAAGCAGTCTTCTTAGCGGTGACCTGATTTTTACAAGGCATTGATATGCACATTTTACTAAAGCGGTCCCTAACAACATACAAATAGTTGTGACCCTTTCTAGACAGAGGAAAACCTCCTACAAAGTCCATCGACACACTTTATCATCGACGACTCAGAATAGAGAGTGGTGTGTAGAGCCCGAGGTTTCTATTAGAGGGCTTTAAAATATAACACATCAGACATCCCTTTACAAAATGGGTTACATTTTTTTTCATATGGAGCTAAAAGAAAAACCTTTGCAAATGACATAAGGTTTTTTCGACACCAAAGTGACCAGACACAAGAGAGGTATGTGCCTCTCGAATTACATGTACACTTTATGTTGTGGGTATGCACAATTTTCCAAGGTGATACAACAACTTCCCCTACAAATGATAGTTTTCCACATGTAAACCATGAGTTTTTTTTGCATATATTGCTTTCAAGTCATCATCGTTACCATATTGTTTAGCATAACTTTCAAAAGACAATGAAACATTATGAAAAATAATAGAAGCAACAATAGGAGGGTGAGAGAACATATCTACTACTTTGTTACTTGTGCCCTTCATATACTTTATTACCAGATGAAACTGTTGTAGAAACTAGATACACCTGAAATGACGAGACTGTTGTAGCTTGGTTTGTGACTGAAGGTATTGCAAGGGCTAATGATCCATATGGATAATAGTTTCCACTTTTTTCACACTTTGGACCAAGGCATACAAATCGTTTTCGTAAGTGGGTAGTTGGTGACAGCCTTGGAGAAATTCTCTAAATTGTAACATATTGGTTTCTTCTGCTGCAACAATACAACTCCCATGGCATACCCACTGGCATCGGTTTCGATCTCAAAGGTTGCTGGAGATTGGGTAAAGCCAGGACTGGTGCGGTGCTAATTTTCTCTTTCAATGCTTCAAAGGATTTCTACTTCTTTCCTCCCCACTAAAAGGATTTTTTCATACTTGTCAGTGCGTGTATGGGTGATGCAATAATGGAGAAGTTGGCAATGAACCTCCTCCAATAATTTACTACACCTCGAAAACTACAGACCTATGTTACATTGGTAGGCTTAGGCCATTTTACAATCACCTCAACTTTGGAGGGGTCTATTTTAAATTGACCATTACCGACAATATGGCAATTTTACATACAATTCTTCCCTCTTTAATACATCAAACAATTTCTTTACATGGCATACATGTTCATCCCAAGTCCTACTAAAGATAAGAACATCATCTAAATACACAAGGACAAATTCATCAATGAAAGGACTAAAAAGATTATTCATGACCCTCATGAATGTGGCTGGAGCGTTGCACAGTCCAAATGACATCACCATCCATTCGAGCAACCCCTGTTTGGTCTAGAAGGAGTTTTTCCACATGTCCTACTCTGCAATTCCGGCCTGGTGATAATCACTACACAAATTCAATTTGGTGAAATAGACAGCATTATTTAATTTATTTAACAAATCATTAATGCGAGGGAGAGGGTATTGATTTTTCACCATGATTTTGTTTAGTGCCCAATAATCCACGCAAATCCTCCATGTGCCATCTTTCCTGGGTACTAAGACGATCGGCAAGCCACAAGGAGAAGTAACTGGCTGAATGAACCCTTGGTTCAACAAATCATGTACCTACTTTTTGATCTCCTCTATCTCGATAGATGACATCATGTACATACCAATGTTTGGCAATGGAGCATCATGCTACAAATGGATCTCATGTTGGCTCTCTCATTTCAGAGGAAATTCTTTGGGTTCTTGAAACAAATCATCATATTTAGAAATAAAATCACATAATTCTTGTTTATGAGCCAGATCACATCCTCAGAAAGACTCAGATATTTTTGCATCTTTTGCTCTCACAACCATGAGAAAACACCCATTGCTGGAATTCACCAATCTCTTCGTCTGTCTCGCACATACAAGACTGGCACTGAATTTGGTTTGATGAGTTCTCATAATATACTCTACCCCATCATTTGTGATTTGGTATTTATTTTCATGTTGAAAGAAAACTGCTTTCTTGTCATAAAGATAAAGACTCCCTCACACAATACCACAAATATCCAATGGTATGACATCTAGTTCTACTTCATCAACGAGTTTAGAAGCAATTGAAAATTTAACCTTAAGTTGCTTGGTTACATTTAGTTTTACTTTAGCATGTATCCATCCAAGTAAATAAGGTTTTGAATGAGGCTTAACTTATAAGCCTAAATTTTTAACCAAGGATTTTAAGATTAAATTTTCTTGAGAGCCTGAATCAAATAGAGTTTCTACTATTGTATGATTCATGACAACTCTAATATGAAACAACTCAATTCTCTTTCGTTCATTAGGAAGAGGCTCATCTGTTGCACTAGTTCTTTCATGCTATTCATAATTAACATGAATATAATGATTACCTTTTGTTCCTGTTGTTTTGATAAATGCCTCATTTCTAGAGTCATATCCAAGGTCTTGCTGTGCGGTTTCTACCATCTTTTGCTTACCCTTTCCTCCATATCTCTTTTGCTTCTTTTCTGGGTACAACTTCCAATAATGATTGTCATCATGACCTTCCTTTTTGCAGTGAATGCAATAAGGATTTTCTCCTCCATCCTTCTTCACTTTTGTCGTCTTCTTTTCCTTTCCCTTTCCTTTCCATTTGATTTTCCATTTGAAGGTTTGAAAGGTGGTTTCTTTGAATGATCGTCCTTATCATTTTTCCCCCTGTTTTCAAGATAAATGGCCTTTACACTAGCCGAGTCAATGGTAGTAGGTTCAAAATTTAACAACGAATATCTAATGTAACTATGTAATGACCAAATGTACCTAGTTACAAATTCATGAGAATATAATGAAATGCCAAAACTTATTGCCTGTTTTCTAAATTCCTAGGTAAAGCTTTGCACATTTTGTCCATTACCTTGCCTTAGGTATTTCCACTCCATTAACGATTTTTTATTATAACCCAAGGGATAGAATTGATCTTTAAGTGCAGAAATGAAATCTAACCATGAGGAAATAAGGTTACCAAATTACTATTTCCTTGAAGTTTGCTCTCCCACCAAATGAGAGCGGTGCCAGTCAATCGAGGAGAAGCCAAATGGATCTTTGCTTCATCCTCCAAAATATGTTGGATCCTGAAGTAGATTTCAAGCTTCCTCATCCTCCACAATCTGGTGAATCCTGTGGTAGATTTCAAGCTTCCTAATCCATTTGTTAAGTTTCTCTGCATTACTTTCACTGTTATACATGGGTAGATCAAATTTGACATCTAACTTAAGGAAAGGTTTATTAGATGCATTTCCAGAATTCCTATGATGATGGTGAGAAGAAGAGGAATAAATTTCAATTGTTGGAGGAGAAGGAGGTGGATCTCCTCCATTATCTCCATTACCTCCATGCCCTAAACCTTGTCCTTCGAAATAATTCTCTTCTGATTTCTCTAGTTTCTCAAGTCTAGAGAAAAATTTCTCAACTCAATTTTCCATCGTGTAGAAGGTCTTGTGGAAGTTGACCTCCTCTTCATTTCTAACATCGTCATCCATGTTTCTTCTTTGATGTGCACTTCTCGATTCGGGATCAAAATAATGTAGCATCCCTTCGCCTCTTCGTAGCCTAATTCTAGTTAGCATAAAAGCATGTAATTCACATCTACAAACACCTGCTCTGATACCACTTGATCCAAAATATTTTGTTTGAGATGTGTTAAAGAACATGTGAAAATTCCAGCTTTAAATAAGAAACTTTAACAGCATAAACATAAGAAGAGAGAAGCAATTAACATGATGCAAGAAGACACATAATTGATATCGGAGTTCGTCCAGGAGGAACTACGTCTCTGGTCCCTGATAAAAAATGAAAGTACAAGTATAAAATAATAAATTACACCCTTATACCTCCATAGCTGAAATTGCCTGAAAATTGTAGACCGCTGATGAAGAAATGGACAAAACCATTTGATTCGAGGCATCGAGTAGCACAAAATCAATATCAAATTTTCTTGAATCTGATAAATTGAAAATATGACACCTCTAGAAAATGGCTCAGATCATGGTTCCGCCCCCTTCCTACACATTGCTCATGGTTTCGCTGCCTCAATTTCCACGCCTTCTCCTACCTTGCCTGGGCACACTTATGAATTGCAGAGTTTATATAATACAATGTTGGCGGACTTCCAAAACAACCTGTTGGTCGAATGGTTATGATCCACAATGTGAGGGAGGGGGTCGTGTGGTCAAACCCTGCCCCCTCCATAATAAGTCATTTCCGTTTACAAAAACCAATGAAAATACTTTTTAAAGGCCGCCGCATGTAATTTGGGATGGTAAGTGGGTACGTTGGGGGGCCAGGCCCACATTGGGTGGCCCACCCCCATATCCCACTGGAGATACAGTGTTTCATGCTGCAAAGGTGTTGGGTTGGAGGTGGGGTTACAACCCACGCCACGCATATATAGCAGTTGGTACTGTAATGCGAGGAGTTGGGTGGTCTGGCGGCGGGGTCACGACCACTTCCCAACACCATTATCATATGTGTTGTTGCATATGGTGGGTGATAGGGACATGGCCATTGGCCCACCACATTTTTTAATAATATTTTATTATTCTTTGGAGTAGGGGAGGGGGTCATGGCCCGCCCCTACTATTTTTTTAATATTTTATTTTTATTTTTTAAAACAACTTTATTTTTTCGAATCTTCTGAATTTTGACTGAAGGAGTGCTTTTAACCATCCCACAATTTCACCCAGATTTTGGCTAGAGTTGGCCGGAATTTAGTGGTTGGGTTTCAGAAAATGTTTGTCCTCCTTAGTCTGCCACATCACCAAGTCAATCCTCAAAATTTAACTGCTCCTATTTGCTTCATGCGGACTCTGAATTGAGTGTCATCTGTGCCGTCAGAATAAAAAAGATGAGATATACAACTTGACATTAAGTTTGCCAAATTACAGACACTTTCATTTTTTAGCCTTTGTACTCAAGCCACTTATACTTGGACCTATTCAATCCACCTAGATCAGTCTCCCTACATAGTTCCAAAATAGCTTACTCTCTCTCTATCTCTCTCTCTCTCTCAAAATATTTACACAGAATATAAGACATAATATATTATGGCTATATAGTTCTTCCAAGACCTCATACAATAGGGGGAAACTGTTAACACCAGAAAATTGTATGGGCATAAGACATTATAGAAATGTCAAGGAGAAGGTACAATTAAATATTTTCGGAGAATACATACATTAGGAAAGGAAAATTTTAAAAATTCCTAAGGTCCAGTTAAGAAATTGGCAGACATAGTACGAGCAACAAAGGGTTTGTGTCCACAGCATGCCTATCCCTCTGATAGTCATGCGGTCCTAAATATGATTTAAATTCACCATTCGGGAGCACTTGACACACTTGAAAAAGATGATTCTCCATCTAGTACGGTGAAGGAAAGCTGAAATTTGAAATCTCCTCCTGATTCTTGGGTCACTATCAATCTTGGGCCAAGATAGAGAAGAGACGTTCAAAATTTTCTATATAAACTAGCAATCGAAAGAAAAAAAAGGACACACATTTCTATATTGGCCAAATTTCTCCTTAAAAACCCAACTTTCAAGTGTAGCAGCAGAAGGATTGGAATGAATCACATGTTGTCCATCCATCATCTTAGTCTCAAAGAGAGCTTCATCATATGGCAAGGATCCACATCCTTTTGAGAGAGGGAAGAGATACTTACAGGGAACTTGGGAGAAGGAGCCACCCTTATTCTGAGTATTTGAGCTCCATAGCTCAAAGGACTCACCTCAAGATAGTATAGCATTGTATGCTTCATACCACCAACACCTACTAAAGGGAGATTTTTTTGTTTCTCTTATTGGGTTTTTGTTATATTTGAACATTTGTATCTTGTGTATTTTCTGTTTTAGTTCATAATGTGGTATTCTTATCTTACCCTTTGAGTTTTGTTTACATTGTTTATTTCAATCACTAATAGTAACATCATTATTCTCTATGTTCTATTGCAGATAACAACCAGCTGCTAAAGAGGTGCATTTTGGTACATCCGTCTAGCAAAAACACCACCACAACCACTACATTTTTTACATGGTTATGCTTATGTCTACTAAAAGTTTGATTTTTATTTTTATTCGTTGTTGTGAGGTAGAGTTTGTATCTATGTGATAAAATTTCTTTTATGTTTAAGTGTCATTAAATTTAGTTACGGATTAGAGATTATCTCCAACTACTTCAGTTATGTTTTGATGTGTTTTTGAGATATTTTGTTGATATTTTTTTACTTTTATAAGTTATTGTGTACCTAATATAACTATTCTATATAATAACAATAAAAACTATGAAGTGGTATATTGAGCTCATAATTATTTACATAAAAATTTGGTCAACATCACATAGAGATATCCTTTTTTTAAGGGGATCAAGTGTTTCTTTTTTTTCAACCCTATAAACAAACATTACTTAAAGTGAAAAACCACTTGAAGCTATAATCAAATTTCTATACACAATACATGATCACCCAACACATTTGAAAAGTAAATTCCACACTAGCTCATCCATCTCTTTCTAAGATTTATCTATTCTTCCATATTTCTTGTTTCAATAATGTTCAAGGATCAAATCACAAGGTACAAATCAACTTACCATAAATTGATGAAGAATGTTCAATTTGGATCTAATTGGAGGCAATATTGGCTACAAAAAATCATCCATTGTGCCAATATATAGTCCAGGAAGTACTAATCTAATGAAAAAATGCAACATGGGAACTAATAGTAGTTTTGTAGTGATTTCTTCACCTCCATCATTGAGGAAAATGTCACTTTTAAGGTTAGGGGGAATTCTAGGGTCCTATCCTAACTTACCTACTTTACGAAACCTAGGAGTTAGTTAATTAATATATGCACTATCTTCCTTGAATAAGGCGCTTTATATACTAATATTGTTATTTAGTCTAAAACAATATCTTTTATTAAATAAGGATTAAATAGTTCGATGGAAGGGCACATATCTAGGGTTATTCATTTCAGTATCTATTTAAAGAGTGGGGAGAGTATGGAATTATTTTTACCGAACATCATTATATTCACAACTTTCCTAAGTGAAAAATTTCACCATAGTAAAAGGGAAGTGAAAATTACTTATTACAAGGATTTAATTTTCATATTTTATCTCACTATCTCATTCACTTAGAGTTTCTTTCATTTTTAAGGGTTAATAAATGCTATAGATGGTTCTCTATATGCAACAAAGAGTTTATTTGGGAGCTTTTTCCAAGGGAATTTAGTGATAATTCTTCTGGAGAGAGTGGGAATCTATTTTTGATAGAAAAACACATTAAATTTTTTTATTTTTGTTTATTGACATAACTAAGAATATGAAAAATGTGAACCAAGCCATGTATTTGTAGCTAGTCTAGGATGGTATGTGTAAATCCTAATTATTAATCCTTGAATTTTTTTTGAGCTTGTATATTTCTTAAGGTTTGTAATTTTCATATGAATTATGTCGTATGTGATAAATATTAAAAATTCTTGTACTTGGCATTTCCATGAGATGGTTTAGGTAAACGATGTATACCTATACCTTTGTATGTAACATGTAAATGACATATTGTTGTAATATCTTGATAGGCATGTATATGCCTTTACCATTTTCCTTTGAATATTTAAATAACTTGTCTAGTATAGTGTATAACCTTTATTATGGAGTTGTTACCATTTAGAAGAATGGCCCATGTGTTGGTTGGATTTTCTATATCTGGACCATGTTGGTTGTAAACTCTAGGAGGTGTGTTAGACCTTGAAATAAAAACATTATGTATATTTAGCAGGAGTTCATCAAGAAGCTTAATAAACCATTTGTTGAAGGACATATTATTAAACTGGTGGTTGTAACAATAACGTACCCATGCATTTCGATGTATGGTTTTTCCTTTATATGGAGTTATCTTTACATGATCCACGTATGAGATGTTTGTGTCATGTTGGACTAGATAAAGGCCTTTTTCATCATAAGTGTCTTCAAGTCATGGTGGATAATTTGATGCATTGAATCATTAACAAATAATAAGAAGATTTGAGCTGATAGAGATTGACACAAGTACTCATTAAGGCAGAGTGACTAGGAGCTACTTGTCTTATATGGTTATAGTTGATTAGACTAATTTTTTTTTTTTTATTACTATTGGTTGTTGTGAGGTACATTTGGTCTCTAAGTGAATATGTTTCTCCTATGTTTATTAGGTTGTTAAATATAGTTTCACCAAGAGATGCTCTTCACACCAATGCCCTATTTAACATTTTTAATGGATTAAAATAAAATAAAAATAACAATAAAAATTAACTTAAATATAATATAAAATAAAATAAAATAATAAAATTAATATTAATGTAGTAATTACAATTAGTAATTAAACCAATTTGATCCATCTTAACTCTAGATCTAGCAAGCTCCTCCAAGGATCAAATTCTTGACATTCAAACCTCTTTTCGAGTAAATAAAGATATAATCACTTTAAATACTTAGTAAGTATGGAATTAGAAATAATTCTAAATTATTTTAATATAACAAAATCTCTCCAACCAATTTTTGTTAGCTTGTTAAAATATTATACATTATTATATAAAAAGCCATTATATACATATGTTTTTGACATTCCATAAAATTATTTATACACTATATTCACAAAAATATATATTAATTATAAATTCAATTCAAAAAAATATAAATATAGATGAAAATGGTTAACGATTTCTCTCGTAGTTTAAGAAATAAATACATACCTTCTATAAACTTAATATAACACAGATAAAATTAATAAATTTAACCATTTTCCATTTTGGTAATGGTTTTGATAAGAAATAATTTTTCTTTTGGTCTCTCACATTCGTTTCAAACAATTACATAATTGGTATAAAGTTAATATATCTTTATATATTATATGTAATAAAAATAAAATTAATAAATTTAACCATTTTCGATTTTGGCAATTGTTTTAGAACTACTTTTTAGGTTGGTCGTTTAACATTCATGCACATGAGTCCACTTGTGTCTACTGAAAGTTGTTTTGAATTTTGGAGTAGGGCTAATAATCTAAATTCTCGAAATATGATTTGCATTTGCTTTGTACGGTGGAGCTCAGATAAAAATTGATTTAAGTTAGATTTTGAAAATTAATATGTTTTTGTTAATAGGGTTTTGGTTAAATAGTAATGAGGTTGGTTGTTATAACATTTATTACAATTTTAATTCTCTTTTTTGATGGGGTGATGTATTTGAATATGTTGATGAAGATGGAGTAAAAAACAAAGGTGAAAAATAAAAGCTACTACCAAACTTTAAAAAAAAAAATGAAATGAATCACCCAAAATCTTCAAATGATTTTTGTAAATTTAGATTATAGCTATCAAATTTGAATATTTTAAGTGATTCAGAGATTTTTGATAATGTTAAATCTATTTTCACTATAAAAAATATCACTGAAACACTCCTATGACTACATTTTTTAAATATATTTTAACAAAGCTCCAACAAAATATATATATATATATGTATATATAAGAATTGAAACAAACTGATTCTCTTTTTCATGAATCGAAAAGAAAGAGAAATACATTGAATGTGCGGATCGAAAAGAGGGAAACATGGATTGAATTTCTTAAATCGAAAAGGAGGACATATACATTAAATCCGTTGAATTAAAAAGAAATAAACCTACATTGAATTCGTTGAATCGAAATGAATGAAACATGCATTGAATCTGTTCAATCGAAAAGAAAGAAACATATTTTGAATTTGTTGAATCGAAATGAAAGAAACATGCATTGAATCTGTTCAATCGAAAAGAAAGAAACATATTTTGAATTTGTTAAATCGAAAAGAAAGAAACATACATTTGATTTGTAAACCTATCAAGTGACTCTATAGTTAACTGACCGGATTGGACTGTCATAACCTGATAGTGGTCCAGTACCTATGATGCAAGCACAGCAATTTCTCTGGCATTGGAGAATTCTCTGTCCAATTTCTTGCTCACCCATATTTTTTTTCGTTACATTCACGCAAGGAGTTCGAATCTCTCAGTTCTTATATGAAAGGGCAGTGTTTAATGGGAAAGAAAAATATGTCCTAGGACTCTGTCACTCTTTTGCAAATTGAAACAATGGATTCTTGGAGATCTGGTCACCAGCGGAGTTTTCGATGCCTGCAAATCGTGAAAAATGCTATTTTCTCTTTGTTTTTAACACTTTTTTCGTGAAGCCTACTTGATTTTATTTTATTTTTTATTATCTTATTTCTAGGGAAGACAATTTCTTCATTGCCACATAAAGATTATCATAGGAAAGCCATCTATTATCTACAAATCAGATAATTGTTGTTGTCGTGGTTAATTCTTTCTTTGGGTTTAATAAGTTAACTGCCGTTTTGTTCATATACAGAGCGCGTGGAGCTGATCAGTCCACTTGTATTTGTCGTTGACACTTTCGATTAAAGAATTCATTGACGTAAAGCATGGAAATTGTAGCTCCTATTTTAAAAAATTCGCCAACAGAGTATTGTTACCCCATACAGTGGACTGTCGGTAGATCAATTCGCCTTTTCATATCAAATTCACGTTGAATGAGCCAGACATAATTAGGCTGGAGCATTCTTCATCGTTTCCCCCAATCATGGCGCTGAGATGCAATTGTCCTACAATTTTGCAAACACGGCTTATCCATTTGTAATATGCCAACAATCCTGCCATTTCCGTGTCCCTTTAAGGTTCCTTTACTTAATGAATAGGCATTTACATTAATGTTTACGAATCTATACCATTCTATAATTTCTATAAATACCTCAATACAGCATTGCAGAAATTATATCCAACGCAGAAAACTTTATCTTATTATGAGTGATTTTGATTACTGAGTCAAATATGTTGTGGAGTGCATGCATTGCAAGTTCGTTATTATTATTTGATAAAACTTTACAGGTCTGTGCTTTACTAATTTCCACTGGTATGAGACAAGTGTTTTACTAATCTCCACTGGTATGAGAAAATTAACAAATGGAGTTAACTAGGAGTACGTCTTAGTTTTATTCATTGCATGTTCACATTTTTCTTAGTTTTATTCATTGCATGTTCACATTTTTCTAGATTCATTATTAGAATCATGAGTGATGTAGAACATATAGTATTGAATTGTGGGGATAGACAACATTCAATTTTCTCGTAGAAGTTATTAATTTTCTTCACTACTGTAATCTTTTTGTTTTTTTTTTCTAAATTATGATCATTTTTTTCTAGCTAGATTCAATATGTTTAGGTTTTGTCAGAATTTCACATGATATCAAATTGCACTCTAGCTAGGAAGAAAGAACATAAACAATATATTTGCATGGACTGAAGATTAGAGCTATAGAAAGAATGGAGTTTTTGCCTTTCACAAATATGTTTCCGTAAAACTATTTTGAGTGGAAGCCAAAGATTTCACTTCAACTCATACTTATAGGTTTATGTTTGATAGTCATGGCAACAGAGATTGAACCAAATATTGCAGTTGAAAAACATAAATATTTCAATCTCAGGAATGAGGCCTTCGATCTTCTATGCTTAAAAATTTCTCCAGAACTATAGCATCATTTTGTACCATACACCACTCGAAATCAAGTTTGGACCATATTGCAGACACTCTTTGGAACCAGGATCGGATGTGATGTCACATCCTTGAAAGTGAGGTTAAATCATTAGGTTGAAATAGTATCAAACACATTTAAGATTTTTTCAAAAGGTTTAAAGCATTGGTACTCTAGTTGAAAGAATGTGGCATCCACAAACCCAAGCAAGAAAGTCAATTACTTCCTGCCATATTATGAAAATTTGGTCGAGAGCATTCTATATTTGTCTCCACCTTTTGCATTGTCACGCTTGGAGTAGGAGAAACTTGGAAGATGGTCATACTTGATGGATATACTGAGTACCTAATACATGAGCAAGATAACCTCATAAATATCAAAAAATTATAAATTTTTAAATCCCATGCACCTGTTGTGCTTGAATGAAGCAAGGCCGAATTGAAATCCAATTAGCAATCTAATGGAAAAGGAAATGAAGAAGTACTTGATCCAAACAAAGGGAGAATATCACAAGGCTGCAGATAAAGATACGAGCTCGAAATAAAATAAGTGCAAGAAGGGCCAATTAAAATGTAACTATTGCGATCATGGTTACCATTCAGAATCGTCATGCATGAAGAAGGCATTTTATCTCATGGAACATAGTCTTGAACAAAAAAATCTTCGTGACAATATTCGAGAGATTCCCAAGAAGACACAGGGAGAAATAACACTTGCAACCTGAGGGAAGGCACACACATTAATTGCTATTCTTTCTTCTCTTGATGAATGGATCATAGATTTTGGAGCTTCACATCACATTACAATTAGAAAATATGTTCTCTCATCTTTAAAATCATATGTTCGTCCTCTTATTCTCATGGGAAATGATCCTACAATAGAGGTAACTAAAAAAGGGAGGGAAGGCCTTAGAGATGGAAGTTTCTAGAATGTCCCACATATTCCGAAGCTTTGAGTAAATATTTTCTTTATGTATAAAGTGACACATACTGAAACCAAAAGGAGAGTTAAATTCTTCTTGGATTGGGTAAGCATATATGATATGTAAGAACCAATATTGTAGTTGTTAAAGTAAGTCATTAATCTCATCTATAAGTTTTTTCTCTTTTTTTCCTAAATTAGATTCCACTTTACTACCGACACATGTAAATGATGAAAGTGAAATTTGGCATGAAACTTTTGGACACTTTGATACTACAACAACTTATAAAAGATGGGGTAGCGAGAGGCATACTTGCTACAGATTTTTTCTTAAAGCTTGTGAAGGATGTGTTCTTGGAAACAATCCACAAGAAATGTCTAGGAAGCAACATGCATGAAGGGCCTCCCCTCCATTGGAGTTTTTTCATTGTAATTTTATGGGGCCATTTAAATATCCTTCTATAGTAAAATCCATATGCATACTCACATTAATATATGATTGGACAAGATATACATGGGTGTAATTTCTAAAAATCCAACTAAAGTGTTTCAACATCTTGAGATTTTCAAAACACATGGAAAAATGTAGTATAGAAAGATGATCAAGATACTCCATACAAATAATGTGATCAAGGTGGATATTGGTGGCCACCCACCTATTCCATTTGGACCCCCACCATCGGTTCTTTCATCTTTTCAGTTTCAGCACACCTTACTATTTTTAACAATTTTTTGGGTCCTGAACTTCCGGAGCCGTTTTGAGGCCCTAAACAACATTTTTTGGGAAACCCGGGAGAAAAATGCATTGTAGAGCATTTTTCTCACTCAAAAGTTGTATTCCTCATATAGATATTCTAACGAGGTATTGAACGCATCAAACGGAGATCAAATGTCAAAGTTACGTCTCCTGTAATATTGATGTACCAAATTACCCATATGGGGCCCATCATTTTGGTGCTTCATCTTCTAGGGTTAAGTTTTTGGATTTTTAGGATTTTCCATTATTTCTAAACACTAAATAGGCCTTCGAGCCTAATTGTAACACAGTTCATAGGCATGTATCTGCCACATCTCTTCTTAGAGATAAGCTACCATTGCCCTAGCTAGTTTATTTCTATTATGTCTGTAAACATATTTCAGTCATTTGATTTTAATCAAATGGAGTTTTATTTCCACTGCATATCTGTGTTTATGTTTATTTTTGTATATTATTGCATTCCTGCATAAATCTAGATCAGTGGTATCAGAGCGGTCTTCTCTTTCTCTATTTTTCTTTACATATCCCCAACGAGGTCATGCTACAAGGAGTTAGGGCTTTGATTTGGTTGAACCCTTACAAGATCAGCTTCGCAAACTCTGACAACCTCCCATGGCGGAAGAAAAGAAAGAAGAGGGAGCAGGAGATCCTATTAAAACATTTCTTAAGGAAGCCCTCGAAAAATAGAGGAATGCAATGATGGATAACTTTGCCCAAATGCTTCAATGGCTACCCATAGACAGCGCATCTACATCCAACAACCACTCTAGAGGCACCTCTCCTTTCAAGGTACAAGTCAACTTTGAAATTCCTATATTTTAAGGGTAGATAGATGTAGACAATGTAGATAGATGGTTCAATTTTCTGGAACGGTATTTCTCAGTCCATGATTTATCCGACAAATAAAAGATTATTTTTGGATTCCTCAAATCCACCCCCCATGTCCAGGACTGGTGGGAAACCTATTGTGAGAAAAAGGGCGAGAGGGAACCCTCTCTACTCTAGGCCACACCAACTTGGAACTCGTTCCGAGAAGACATCAAGGAAAAATATTACCCTACAAGAAGCTATGAGGAAAAGTACATCCAATGGACCACGTTGCGGTAGCAAAGGGATGAAGATGTGCATGAGATGACGAATCTATTCCATACCCTGTGCACAAAGCTCGGTATTAAATATTCAGAGAGACATTTTCTGCTCAAGTACCGCAACTGTTTGCACCGATACATTCAGGAGGAAATGGAGTTCCTAGATATTACCTCACTTGGCATGATATATCACTATACCGCTAAGATCAAGTAGAAATTTAAGCTGAAGAAGCGAGACTTTGATCCGTGAATCCGAATCGAGGGAAAGGCGCACTCGAACCACAGAAAAAGGGGTGAAGCCAAAGTGGGGTGACTTAGAACAACACCACAAAGACAAATAAGGACTGTGAATTTCATAACAGCCGCACTCACAACATAAATTATTGTCAGGCCAAAGAGTCACTGGTGGCCGAACTAAAGGCACTCGAATCAGATGCATGGTTTGATCCTAAGTCAGAACCAGACAAGGGTAGTGAAAAAGGGAAGCAGATCATTGATGTAGATCCTAGCGCCATTTTTTCCACCACCAAGCTCTAGGGGGAGGATCACGAGGATCCAGAGGAGGGTGAATGCCTCCACCATTCACATATGTGGGTGAGGGGTTCTCCACTACAATTCATTGTCGATAGCGGAAGCCAAAAAAACCTTGTTTCAGCAGAGGTCGTGAAGCGGCTTAGCCTACCAACCATAGAACCTCTAGTCGTATAC